>CM031857.1:16794068-17002262 GCA_018697195.1 Certhia americana | reverse complement strand
AAAGAAAGCGGTTTCTGATGGTGGTATGCCTTCCACAGGAATAAGACAATTGAAGTTCTTAAAAAGCTGCTACACTGATGACAAGGCAGGAGGATTAAAAAGAAAATTGCAGTATTCTACTTGCCTGTCTTTGCATTGAGTGCATAAGCTCTGGCTGATACCTTGATGGCATAGCTTCAATATGGCTATGAAAGGGGCAGGAGGAGAACAAGCCTGGGCTCTGAAAACACATGAACTCTTCAGGGGGCACATGCCAAACAAGGAATCAGATCTTAAGAGAAAAAGCAACTTTGGTCAGGGCAGGGAATGACTTTCATTTATTTTGTTGCTGGCTGACAGTTCTAGTTAATTTATGGTCAATATAAAATATTTAGAAAATATTTTCAATTTTAGGTTAAATGAAGGTTTTTAAGTCCATTTGCAACACAGAAAGGAAGAAATCCTGGTTTTCAAAAGCCATGACTTCAGTGGGGCTTATTGGTGCTCTGTCAGTTGCCAGCTATCTGCCAAAATATGGATTAAGGAGCCTGGCCATAGTCAAGCAAGACAAACAGTCTGGCCACAAAATATACTGCTGAGCTCTCTGTGAGAGCCTTAACAGCTCAGAGCAAAGCTTTGGAGAAAAACACCATGCATACAACAACTTTTGTTTCTTGTTAAACTATCTGGGCTGATTTAGATGATTATTTTATGTGTTACACTACTTCATCAGTATGTGGATGTTGTCCCTTCAAACAGGTGGATTTTCTCTCACCCCCACTAAGCCACCTTACAACTTTGAATTGTTAAAATCCCAGGGTGCATCTATGGCACGAGAAATTAGTCACTACCATGGCCTGGTCCCACCCCATCAGCTGGACTCAGGCAGGGGGACCAGTGCAGGTTCCTGAGCAATGCTGGATGGAGATGGCAAGCCTTGGACCATTGTTCCCTAGTGCAGGGCTCCATCCCCAGCCCAATCTGCTGCTCACACAGCTCTCATGTGTTTCCCTCCCCTCATGGGAAGCCTGTTGAGTTGTGTCAGCAGCACAGAGAGAGGCTTGCCTGTAGAAAGCACAGTACCTTCTCCCTTGAAAGGGTGACAGGGACTCCTTTACTGCCCTTGCTCTGTGCGTGCCCAGCACAGACAGACCACAGGTGGGGATGGGGAATGGACAGAAGAAGGGAAAGGGCTGAAACAAAGCAGTAGGTAAAGTCTGAATTCTGTGCTCCTGGGAACACAACACATGACAAATCCTGGAACTGCGTATCTTGCTTTTTTCCCAAACATATTCCCTTAAATATTCTTATGTTTCTCTGTACACAGGCAAGGAACAAACAGCTCAGGAAAGAAATTAAATGGTTACTTTTGGACCTGAATTTCATTTACACTGTTCCGTAACAAATGAAAGTTCCTGTAGACTTCTTCTCTAATCAAAATGCAAAAGATTTACAATATGGAATAATTAATGAATTAAGTGAAAATATTAAAAAATCCCACCCAACCAAAAAGATAGAAGTAGTATCATTTATTTTACCTGAAACAGCTGTAATTGATTTATTCTATCTCATTACATTTTTGACTGTTAAAAAACTTAGGATACAGCTATTTGTGAGAAAGATTAGATTATCACTCCTTGCTGATTCATGAGTTTTTCCCATCATCAGAACTAGCCCTCAGTTAAAAAAAAAAATGAAACCTTCTTTTAAGAAATTTCGAAGATGTATCCAAAAGTAATGTCCAGCCCAACTTTTTAATATTAATCCACTTTTTAATATTGATCTATCTGAAAATTACTGAGGAACACTCAGGTACTGAAAGTCAACAATAGGTAAATTGAGGGATCAAAAAAAAAAAAAAAAAAAAAAATACTGGTCCATGCTAGACAAGAAGCATTAAACACAGCTATCCTTTTGTCAAATTAGGAGAAGATATGTAACTTACAGGCTCCTGGCAATGCTATAAAGGAGTTCAGGGAAGTTATGAAGCTGCAGGAGTGCTTCGTTGAGCACGATGCATTTGATCAATGAAAAGCTGGCAGCATTCACACTGCAGATTACACTGGTGGTTCTGCATCTGGGCACACCTTTTGCCAACCTTTAAAGGTCCAGGTTAACATGTCCCTTTCACATACCAGCATTTAAACATCTCTTTGTGAAAGGGGCTGGAGAAAATGAAGGGCAATGGAACAGAACAAAGCAGTCTGAAGTGCAGATATAACAGTCCTGTAGAAGCAGAGGTTTTTAGTAGAGACATTATCCACACAAGTGCATTAAAAGCCACACTGAATATCCTTCAGTGTAACCAGCTGCAAGATGAATTTAAGCAGCAGCTGAATAGTCAAGACATGATAGCCACGTTTGAATCCCTGGATTAGCCCCACAATATACAAAGCACAGTCCCTGAGGTCCACTTTGTAACTGTTTCTTATCATCCAAGGATTTCCTTTGGATTAATGAAAAGATTAATGTTTGGAAATCCTTTGAATTTCCTTTCAGCAGCATGAGGAAGCAGTGAAGTTATTTACCCAATTAAACATCTCTGTTTGACTTCCCACCTTTATTTTAAAATCGGTGATCAGGCAACATAGATAAATGAATACTAATGGCAGTTGTCCACCCTTCCTCGGCTTATCTGTGCTTCTTCCTCAGCTATTTCTTAAATGATTTGCAATTTTATTTGTATTTAAATGTACGTAAATAGAGGTGCAAATTGGAGTCGCAGTTTCTGACAGGAGGCCTATAAAAACCTCATTCCAGAGATGCTTCTTTTTAAATGCACAAATGTGAACAACTTTCTTTTCATGGAGTCCTCCCTAGGCAGTGAACTGCTGCTCTCCCTCACAGATTTCTGTCAGAGGATCTTTCAAACATCTGACCACTTTCAAATCCTGCTATTGTCCTTACCTGCTACAAATAGCTTAGCCAACTTTGAACCAAAACCAGTCTTTTCACTGGATTATGCATTGCAAAAGGCTTTGGATTATTTTGTGTGACTGGACCCCTTTTTTATAACAAGAAGATTATGGTCTTAAACAATAAAGCATTTTTGGACTCATGAGGATTCAGATCTTTTAATTAATTTGCTAAACACTTCAGGATAGAAGGCTCTAGGTAATCTTCTAGTGCAATTGACACCATAGCAATTCCTACATTTAAGAACACTTTAAAAAGTATGTGCAGCCCTTCTGATACCCTAGGTGTCAAAACAAGTTGCACTCACTTATACTATGTAGATACAGACTTCAGCACTCAGGCTTGTTAACTTGGCTCCTAATTTTTAATAAAACAACACTTGAGAACACATAAATTCTAGCATTAATTATTATTCTGTTGTTATTACACTTGACTGTCTTCCAATCTTTACATTTATTCATGGTTATTTACCCACTGGATTTCTAAATCAGATGAAACTCATGGTGGTAGAAGAAAACAAAAAGCCCCCAGCAAAAAGTCCATTGCACAGGAGGTTCCATAAGCACCAGGCTGATGAGGCTTCATTTTCTCTGAAGTGTTGTCTCATGGTTGACTGTCTTTGCCTTTTTCATTTGGAGACCAAAGTGAAATTTCTACCATGGACAGACATATATTACACCCTTTATGTGTGCATTTTCATGTCCATATTAAGATTAGATCATAAATGGTAGCATTTACCATAAAAACATGCAAAAAGGGTCTTGTTCACCCTTGTGACCCCTTATTTTAATTATGCTTGTTGGAATTGAACTACCTTTTAAGCCTGTGTCTCTATTCAAGATTATTGAAATTGGCCAGCCTAGGTCCAGTGACAGGGAAGGTGGAACAAGAGGAAATGCCCACCAAGAATGCCAGCTCCTTCATTTACACCACCACTGAAATCAGATCATGATCCACTGCCCTGTAGGAGTTTTGGTCCAGCCTTGCTTTAATGAATGTAGCCCCACAGGGCTGTGACCTGGAGAAATGTCTTGCTGCTGTGCCATGCAAACTGCACTGCCTCACAATCTCTTCTCTTACTATAACAGCCAGCAACCTTGGAATGATTTGAATGGTTAATAACTTCCATGCCTTATCAGAAAAGGAACAGTGTGGAGAATGATATAATTGTTACTGTAAATAATAGTCTGAGAACTCCAGGTCAGCCTTACCTCCAGTGAGGCAACTACCTGCCTTCTCGTGAAAAACAACAGCAGCTCCCTTCCCTGAGACAAGGATCCACGCTTTGGGAACAGATGGTGCTACTTTTTATGCCAAGCATTCTGCACTTCACTGTTTATTAAATTGGCCAGAGAAGACTGTAAGGTCAGCTCTCAAATAACACACGAGAGCCATGATGTCTGCACCATGCACACTGAAAGAGTGCACACTGAGGACCTTTTACACTGTAAAGACATGGAATATGCACAAGTGGAATTCAGATCCTTTGGGAGCTATCCTCCAGATGATTTTTTTAAACTCTGTTTCTATTTTATTCATAGAAATTTTTTTTCGTTTAAAAAGTTTCTGGAAGATCATGGCAACTGCTTTATAATGCCTCCAGTACAGATGGTGTTAAGTGTCTAAAGCTGGTGGAGAGGAAACACTACTGCTTTGACTTCACATCTTTCTGGCTTCCCTTTGAATCCCTCCTGTGACTTAGGTACAGATTTCTTCATGGCTGCTCTACTTCTTCCTAAAATAAGTGGCAAAACTCCCAATCATGCTTATCATTTCCAGCACAGCAGAAAGCAAACCTCCTAGCTTTCCCTCTGCTCATTTGCTCAGTAGTGATCCAGTGTGCTGAAGTCTGGGACACTCACACAGGTTACAGGTAGAGGCTGTTGTAGAGATGGTATTTGAGACATTTACATAATTGGCATTATGTAAATCTCAGGATTCAGTTTGGTTAGCATATTCGTATTCTCAATTTCAATTGTCTTTACAGCACTGTAGTATACCAGAGTTTTATGATCTATACAACAAATAAAAAAGAGACACCAAACAGTTAATTTCTGTGAAGCAGTTTCTGGAAAGAACAATTCGTAGTTTTGATTTTGACTATTTCGCATTTTTGTGATTTTAGCGATTGCTCTGAAAAGAAAGTATGACCCTGAAATAGAAGTTTATAGCACTTCACACAAGTACTTGACAAATGTAGTTATACATAACCTGTAATCATCACTACAGGGGGGTCTACTCTGCCCTCATCTGTGAAAAATCACTGTTCCTTTAGGAATGCCTGGCAGTGGCAAAGTTCTTGAGAGACACTCTGGACTTTCATATGTGTTGACTGCTGAAAGATGAAAGTTGTTTAACACGGCCTATGCCCTCTGACCATTTCTGCATTCACTGCTTTGGCTTCCCTTCCTTTCCTTTTCTTTATTTAAATTCAAACAAACAAACAAAACCAACAAAATCTGATTGTGATGCATTAAATACCGTACTTGCGTTTCCAGTTTGAGGACTGAAAATGGATTTCATTACAAACAGACATACATTTTTGAATAACCTATGTCTTCAAGTAAAGGTTTTTCAAGTCTATGGAGATCAAAGTGGCTACAAGAATATTAAGTTGGGGAAGTTGTTTAGTGGTCAAAGTTTAAAATTTACAAGCCAGTGGATCCTGCATAATCAAATCAGGTCTCTTACAGTTGGTTCCAACATGGACAAGTTGGAGAATCTGCAGGACAGGTTTGCTGAAACCCAGAAGCCTCTGGAAACAGAAAGCAGTAGTGAGAGGGGAGGGAGAAGGGAGCCAGCCAAGTCAGCAGGGAAGCAGCAGAGGAACTCTGACCTAAGATTGCTTGCTTTGTTCCATGTGGCTGGAAGCCATTCTTACTTCAGGTTCATTATTCTTCACTGGTGAAAGAACTTCAGGAAATCAGCTTATTTCTTCTTTAGTCAGTTCCTGGCTAATGCATAAGCAGAGCTTTGCTTGCTAAAAAAGAAAATTATTTACTGAGATTTTGGCAAAAGATTAGGTTTGTATGGGCAATCAAATCTTCCAAGCAGGACAATCAGCCACTGTCCAGCAGCATTGCAGGTGCCTGTTGCAAGGTTCCTTGCAGTGTCCTCTTCTCCTGGATCAGGACAGACCCCTAAAACCACAGTTTTGCTCAGTTTTTATAATCCAGCAGCCAGGGTCCTACATGACCAGTACAGCATATGCATAAGTCCTTGCTACTCTGACACCCTACACAGAAAGCATTTCTGAAATATCATAGCTACAAACATAAGATGTTCCACAATGGCCATTTCTGGAGGAATGGTTTCTATTGTCTGTTTACAAATGTTTTAGCTATATACAATCCAACCACTTCAGCAACAGGGACATGTTGGTACACTCCAGAGAGGATGTCAACAAACCATTTGGGCATAGAAATTAGCTTCATCAGGGGCAATTTCTAGATCTGCCCACATTGGGTGGGCTCTGCTAACAATCAGTCAACTACTGCATTATGAAGGTCCTGTTAATCTCTTAGTTTCAGTTTTGCCCATTGTATCAAGCTTGTCCATTATCCCATCCATGAGGAGACAGTTGGGATATTCCTGAATCCCTCAAGAAATTCCTCTTCTGGTGTGCAAATAGATGCCCTGTTACCAAGCTGCACCACAACTATAACTAAAGAACAAGCTTGCTTTCCCTATTTATAACTCACAAATTGGGTCCCATAGCTCTTGTCACACCTAGTTGTCCTGGATGGGAGGGAAAAGATGTGGAATAGTTTTCCTGCTCATGATGATAAACAATTGTCTGCATTAGAATGTCTCACTTGCAAAGAACTTTATCAGCCAAAGTGGAGGATGATATCTCAGATATTTGCCTGCCCTCCTTCAGGGTAGCTGCGGGGAACTGAACTTTGAGCTGTAAGTTGGAATGTCTGACTTCTGTAGTTTGAAGGGAAGACAGCAGTTCTAGCACAGATGTTATTTCCTCTGCTCTGAGAAAAGAAAGAACGATCTGGACTTTGATTAGGCTGTTTTAATTAAAATATACGGAATTTTTCAACTCTCAGACAGGCTGAAAGAAAACTCAGATTCAGTCTTCATTCTTCTACAGGAGATATAATTTATTAGTATGAAGTTAGCTTCTTCATACTTGAGAATTACAATATCCTATTAAGTCTATTACTCTTGATATTCATATTTCATAATGAATACATTTCTAAAAAGTCGTCCAAGAAATGGTCTGAAGAGATGAGAGGGAGAGGAAAAGGGAGGGAAAGGAAAGAAAGGGAAGGGAAAAGGAACAGAAGGGTAAGGAAGGGAACAGGAACTAGAGATGGAGGGAGAAGGGATGGCAGATGAGAGGAGGGGAGGGGGGAAAGCATTTTCTGTATATTTCAATTTAGTATCATTTATTCTAGCAAAACTGCCATATATATTCTCCTTTTTATACTAAAGGAGAATCTAAATTGAGGTGACTACATTGGCATAGATGTCCAGCTCAATTAAAAAAAACCCATAAAACCCAAAAAGCAAACAAACAAACAAACAAAAGACTCCAAACTGAGCACCTACTGATCTTGGCACTTTCCCTTTTGATATCCATTTATGCAAAACAACCATTAAAGGTTTTTATGGGAGTGCATTGACTTCTTTCTCTCCAAATAACGACATTCCCATGGTAATCTTTCTTATCTTCAAAGTTTTTATCCTAGCTTTACAGGATTTTTACGTACAACAGCAATGTTCACTGAAAGCTATCAGCAGTGATATAATTCATCAGTAGCAATTCCAGTAACTGTTCTTTGGGACAGTCTTCTTCTAACAGGAGAGGAAAGATATAGTGAAAGGGAAAATAATATGAACCTCTCTCCTTAGATCCACATTCTGCAAATACTTGAACGTTCTCAATATTAACTGATTGACACATGAATGTAAAATGCTCAGTTCCCCAGTGGAAATAATCTGCAGCTCACAGAATCAGATGTCTTGTTTTAATGTTAAAGCAGCTCACGTTAACCACATGTAGCCAAACAACACTGCCTATTCAAAATTCTATAACTGATTTGTATCAAAACAACAAAGTCTTAACCACATTCCGGTATTCAGACAGCTGTGTCTTTTTACATGTATGTAAATGTTCATTAGAATGTCCAATAGCTTCCCTGGAAGATTAGTGATATTTTACTCTGGGGTTAGCTAATAAAAATAAATTGAAAGAAAAAAAAAAAAAGCAAGAATAATAGTCAGGGGAATTGTATAAAAATATTCTTGATACAGTTCTTGGGGAATAACTCCATTCCTTCCCCCTGCAGCAATCACCTGCTGAATAGTACATCAGTCTGTGTACAATACTATGTGTGATTTCACAGAGCCTGACATCAGTGTCTAGTTTCTACTAGCTGCCAGCACCATATGATGGGATACATTCACTTAAAGTATAAGCCTATTGGAAGTGATTCCTTTCTCAACCTAAATATCAATAACATAGTCACAAAAGAGGTCACTTGAATTGTCAGTATTTTACTTTCTATATGTCTGTATTTATCCAGCTATAAAGAAATTATATTCATCATTTATTAAATCACCTCAAATAACTAGATGAAGTTTGCTGGAATTGACAATATGATATTAGGAAAACATAGACCACTTCATTGTGTAACTGAAAATATGCTTTTATTATTTTAGTATTTGTATTCTATGAACAAAAGTATTTTCTTATTATATGTTTTATACTCACAATTGCTGTAAGTCAAGGTGATCAGAGACCTAGCTAGCTAGTTGTTTTAACTAAAATTCTTTCACTAAGCTTTTTGTTTCTGCTTTTCTGTCCTCGTTACAACAAAGATCTTCAGATTTGAAGTAATAAAATGCCGTGCATTCCCATGGATAAAACCAGAGCTTAAAAAAAGCTCAGAAAAGATTTTGCACAGTTCACATGTCAGGCAAAACTTGTACTGGCTCACATTGCAGCAGAAGACAAAGATCAGAAATTCCTAGCAGTCTCTATGTATGCATTCACTGAAGTTGTCTGTAATTTTCAAGTGATATTGGCACAATGTTGCACAGGCACAGAAGAAACCATGAGCAGTTTACAAAAATCTCCTTTACTAGGAGTCTGAGAAGACAAAAGCAAGCAAAGACAATGAGAAGCCTGCATGCAGATTCCAAAGCTATTTCAGTCATGGGAATGCAAACATGGGTCAGTCCTGTTTTTCAGTAAGATGTGATGAAGTGACTCAGAGACCAAGTACAAATTAGCATGGTATTACAATGGTGTGAAGTCTGAAAATGTGAGAATTATATACAAATATTATTAGGTGAAAGAGAAATCTCATTTTACATCATTATTTGCACAAATAAATGTGATTATGTGCACCATATGCAGACTCTCTCCCCCTGACTTCTAGTACAGAAAAACTTTAAGAGAAGTTTTTTCTTATACTCTTTCACTTATACTTTTTCTTATCTTGGGCCACTTTGTCCTCCCTTCAATCCTGTTTCCACAGGAAGGTGGTAAAAGATGTTCCATCCAGAAAATCCAGTCACAGTACACTGGACAGTGAACATAAGTCACTTTCATCTAGCAGATAATTTTCCTAAGAGGTTTGCTTTCTTTAGGTACCAGTTCTGCAAAAAACATCATTCAAATGATAATCAGAAGGGGTGGGGGACAGGTGGGGGACACTGTCTTTTCTATGATTATATAAAGCTGTAGGACTGCTTCAAAAACATCATCTGTTACAGGGATCACATCCTAGATTTTGATGCTTTGATTGGCTACCAAATTTATGTCTCTCGGGGAGAATTTCAAAGGATGGCCCGTTCTTCCATTATGCAGGAAATATTGCCAATATTATCACTGCTGCACACTGTATAAGCTGCACTGTACATCTCTGGGGTCTTAGTGAATGGCAAGATAATAAAATGTTTTTTATATAGAGTGCTTGAGTGTGCATTTATATTTCCTACATTTATTCTGATGTCCTAGACACACCTGTGGTATAATTGATAGTGATGGCAATGTAAATTACAGACTGGATAGAATTTATCATATCCAAGGTAGAGATCATGTTTAGTACAGATGTGGTTTCAGAGTTATATCAATATGGTTTCCAAGGTCTGATAAATATCAAGAGTAACTCTAACAGGGAAAGTCTAAGGGCTGCAATGGCTATTTTGCACAAGAATTGCAAAAAGGAACATAAATTGTGTTCTTGAAGTCCACTTCTTTCTCCAATACATATGAGCATTAAGCAGAACTAGATACTGAATTTCATTCTTCAAAGTGATCATTTTGTAATTTTGCCACACATTTCTTCATCAAGAGAAAAACAAATTAAACTCATAGTTTTTACAGAGGTGTTCACCATAACATTTATGACAAGAGCATTTTCCTATTTTTCTATTTTTAATTTTTCCTATTCTATATTTTTATTCAAATTAATGTCACTTAGACAATAAAGATTTTTGCCTGCTATACATGAGAAGTAATGACTCAAATGAAAATAATGAAAATAAGCATCTGGGGTGATGAACATAAAATTTTACTGCACCTTGTCAAGATACTGATTTAGCATGAACTCTGGAGTGGCTACGGCATCTTTTTATATATCAGTATTCTCTTTTTTTTTTTTCTTCTTTATTGGCCAATTTTTTAGGTTTCTGAGAAAGCAGTGACCATAAATAGTAACAGGATAAAAAATGTTAGAGCATATTTAAGTAAGGATAAGTTATTCAACCAAGACATCATTCTGAGATTATTTAATTAATTCTATCATAGCAGCAGGAGATCATCTCTGCTTAACTTGCCATGTTTTCCAGACAAGCTTATCCAAAGGACTCAAGTTTCTGGTCATTAATGATCATAAAAATGCCTAATGAATTAGTTTCACTCATAAATTTCAATATTCTGGTAAGACCATATTTTAGAAGTATATGTTTCCATTAAGTCCTCTCAAATTTTCCACTTGGGTTTTAATTTTTGCTCCTTTAAAATATCTCAGCCATAGTATCCCTTCCAAAAAACCTAGCCTTCACTTGGTTAAGTGGATGTCATAACTTTGAAGAAGTCTTGTGAGCACCTGTGAAACATCACCATGTCTGATTGCAGTTTGGTAAGATTTCTTAATTATTATTTTGCTTCCTGGTTTTGGTTTTGGTAGGTAAGTTTTTTTCTTCAACAGAAAGTGTCTGCATGCTATCAAAATATCAAGACATATCACTGATATGGTTCTCTCAATATTAATCTTATTAGTGTCAAAATGATGAAAATGTTCCCTCTGGAAAGTACAGAAGAGATGTTACAACAGCCAGTCAGTTGATACAGGTTCTATTGTTTGATATGGGTAAAAAATTTTCATAATAACCTGAAAAGTGTTACATGGCTCAGTTCAGAAGCTACAACTCAGTACCATGACTGAGATTTTAGTGTATGGCATTAAACTGGAAAAGAAATCAGTAGGAGATCAGTAAAAAATTACTTTGATTGCATGTCAGTCTCCAAAACATTAAGCTCTTCCAAACTATATCCTTCAGTGGGACTAAAGGCCTTGTCACGTGGATTAAAAATATAAGGGTATGTTCTGCAAATTACTTCCCTTGTGGGGTGCCAGAAAACAGAGAGAACACCATCCAGATTTCACATTTGAGATGGATGCCTCTGAAGGGAGAAGTCTTAGAATGGAAAATGGGTTTGTAGCACCATTTTTTATAATTAGTCAAGGGTAAGCCTCAGAAAAGAGGGCTTTTAGACATGAACTCACATGCAAGTGTACACTTATGTCCTCTTACATGTGGAGAGAAAAGTAACAGCACACAACATTATACCAACATCCAAACAAGCCTCTGTGTCCTTTAGAGTCTGACACCCCTGTATGTGTGTCACATTAAAAGATGCCTATAAAAGAGTTGCATGTGCATAGTTATGCTTGGGATTCATGACAGATGAAACCTCACTATGGAAAGAGAACTGATGGTATTAGAGCCTTCAAGGTTTCAACAGAGGCTGTTCTTGACTTCATGTGTATTCCATGAAATTGTTGCTCTCAATAGCTTCCCTGTATGCTAATAGTGCTTATGAAATTATGGGACTGTAAGAAATAAAAAAACCCCAAACCCTGACAGGAATAAAACAACTTCAGATATGCAGAAATAAGTAAGGAAATTCAGAGCTTCCAAAAGGTAGAGCTACTGAATGGCTTGTGCACGTGAGAAAACAGGAATCACTTCTAGCAATTAGTGAAGTTGGTACTCCACATGGAGCTGCTCAAAGATTCAGTACTGGGACACAGATGGCAAAAAATCCTGCACCTTCCCTTCTGCAGCTGTTCTGAGTCTGGGTTAGTTACTGCGTGGTGCCAACAACTGGCATTACAGCACAGTGGGCAAGGCAGACAGCCAGCAGTGACCAGAGAGGGCTGTAACAGGGGTAGTCAGAAAGGGTGCAGCATCTCTTCCCTTTGGATGAAAACTATAGTCTGTTTTCACTTAAAGGATGCCCACACATTTCTCAATTTTCTTGTCATGCCTGTGCAGAGGACACTGAGGTTGTCTCTAGTCACATAAAGTCTGTTCAGGTGCAAATGTCTTACATAGATTACTTGCACGAATTGTGATGAATCTCAGACCAAAATATATTCATAAGACTTCCCTCTCCCTAATTTACATGCCTATAATTTTGATGCCTATAATTGAGCTAGTTAGTTCAGCTTTTCTAACTGCTAAAAGTTAGAAGCAGGCACTTCCAAAGTTATGTTTGTCCACTTTATTTTGATTTCCACTTAGGATGAGATGCACTGCACCACAAAGATGCCTTTTTCTCTGTACTGTCTTTGAAGAAAATCCAGAATGGAAATAATAAATATATCTTTCATCTGATTAATCACTCTATGTTTTTCAGGTCAAAGAACACCTTGTAAAAAACACTTCCTCTGGATATCCATATGTTCATCCTGAGCTTCACTCTATATGTGCAATCCATGTGACAGTTTAATGACCTTAGCTGAGTTTTTCCTACCCTGTTGTGAAATTTTTATTCTGGAGGGTTATGACAGTAGAAGCAGGGGCACTCCTTGTTAAATTACTAAACTTTTTAAGAACCTTTCAACTTTTAAATGACTCCCACAAAGCCATGTAATACACCTTAAAGGGAGGTTGCCATAAACTGTGGATGCGTTATCAAGCACCTTTACAAGGTTTCCCAGTGGCAGCTGGATGTGCTACAGAGATGCAGTCCAAGGATGGGCAAGTGCACTTTCCCTAGCTCTGTGCTGTGCTTCTCTCCAGGAAGAAGAATCTGTCTCAGCCACTCAGAGGCTGAAACTGGATCTGTTGTGTTGCTGGGGCTTCATCCATTAATTAGCCTGAGGATTAAGTTTAGGGCCTTCAGCTGACTTTGGAAATGGTTTGGAGCCAAAAGAAGGAGAGTGGCATGAACCTCTCTTTTGCAAATGTCTGAAGCTAGTCAGCAGAAGCTGCTACACTTTACAACAAATGAATTTGTCATCTTCACCTACACCTGCAAATTCTGTGAATTATAGTCACATAGAAGTTACTCTGCATGGAGGCAGATGTAAACAATGTAGGAAATATTGTTCTATTTTTTAATTAGGCGCATGAATTTTTGCTCAGATAAAATATCAGAAAGTTACACATTTGCACCTACATGGGTATTTTAATATCATTAATTATCTACTCTGAATAAATCTAATTAACATTCAGCTGAATTTTACAGAGAGAGCAACAAAGTTTTTTTTTGTTAGTGGGAGCGCTGGTTTTGAATGCTCACATTCCTGTTTGGAATGATCTATGGGTAGTCTGGAATCCTATAACAGGGAGGGTTTTGTAGAAAATAGCTGGCTGCCTGATAGAGTCAAAAAGTAGCTACTGCAGCCCTAAATCTCTGTCATAATTTAGCATAAAGGCATATCTAAACAGGGAAACAGAGCCTTGAATTTAGAAGCATATATGAGAAATGAAAGTGTCACAGGAGACAAAAAATGGTTATTTCACCTGGGAAGGGATATATATAAAATCAAAAAGTGCCATGAAATTGGACTCTATGACACATTTCAAAATGAGGGGAAAACCAGCAGATTAATGTTGTTTGTACATTTTCAGCAGTCCTGCAGTCACCTTGTACTTAACATTAGCCATGAAATGATGGCCGAATCAAACTCAGTAAATACTTATTTAGCTCTAAGGTATCCTAATATATAACTAATGTATAACTAATTCCTTCTAGTTTTCCCTCTGTTGTTCTTTCACACAAATGTGAAAAAGTTGGCACGTGCATACTTTAATTCACTAGTCATAAGCTAAGGGGATATAGAGCCATTTTAATTTACAGAGGTATTTGCATAAGCAGTTACAAAATCATTACAGTGTTGCTGTAATGTAGGAGAAAAGGTTTAAACTTTGTAGTGTGGTTGCTCTTAATTGATGGGTGGATCAAACATTATTTCATAAGGAGAATTTTGTACAGAGGATTTCTGTGCTGCAAACAGGAGCTGACAGATACTTGGTGGAGTTTTACTGGATCAGCTTTACATCAGTTCAGAAAATAATAAGTGAAAGAATATGGTCCAAATCCTTTTTGTCTTTTGCATCAGCATAGCTTTTTTAATAGTTAACACTTGTATGCCCTGGAATTGTGCCACGTATCCTAACTCTTCTCTGCCCATTTTATGAGCCTTGCGTGTTCCACTTCCATGCCAAAGCTCTGAAGTTGGGGTCTGGTGTGTTCCAAACACATCTTCTAGATATTCACTTCTGAGTGCCACAAGTTTTCTGCTCCTGTAGCTGTCCCATTCTGCTTCTTCAGCAGATCTCCAAGAATTCAGGAAATAAAGCAAGCTCACACCTCCCCTTATATCTGTCTGTGCAGGATGGCTCTAAGCCAGTTTTTCAATGAACTCTGTGGGCTCTTGATGAGCTTCTCACCATGGCAGGGTTTTCTGCAAAGCTGACTGGTCGTACCCTGTACATCTTTCATAGAACAGTTTGAATTAAACCAGGCCTATTCGCAGTCCTGACCTCATTCCTTGCTCTAATATATTTCAGTCCTGAGGACCTAGTTAGGCTGGTCATGCATTTACACATGGTCTAGACACATTTAGTCCATTGTGTTACCTATGAACATTGAAAAAAACAAATTAATTGCATTGTCACACATTTAAGAGGTGGTTTTTTTCTTCCAAAATGTAATTGGGTCTAAATTGATATCCATACACTGGGTTATTGACACCTACAGTTATTACTAATACAGCAGAGCAAATTATGATTCTATTTAGTTCAATAATTGCAATAAAATATGGGAAAAATCTTCTACATTGAAATAGAAATGGACTTATTCTGTGTATTTTTCACTGTAATGCTACATTTTGTTCTCAGAGTATGTGCCTCTAATTATTTTGTCTTTAAAAAATATAGACCATTTGCCAATATAAAAATTTTGTTTCAAAGAAGAAACGGAAAATGATTCATTAAAATATGTCAAAATAAGCAGTTGGTGATTTTAAAATGAAACATTTCAGATCTTTTTACACCGCTTCCATATTTTTTCAGCTGTAATTTGCCAAATTACATTCATTGGTGTGAACAATTTTGGTCACTTTAAAACTGTACTTTCAGTGACTTTCACAGTAATTGGGAAAAAAAAACCCCTCTCCCTGCTGTTATAACAATAAAGGATGTAAAAATATACTCTGCAAAATGGAGCAGGAACAATAGACACAGTCATAACAGCTGAATAAGAAACAATATTTCTGTTTCATGAAAGTAATCCAGTAGGCATTTTCCAACCTGCCTGCATTTAACAGTTGTGAGTGGTCTACAGCTATCTGAAAACTTTCTAGCACCTCATGTAAAACATTTTTTCATCTCCCAGGCTGAGGTTCCTCTCTTGCCTGAGTTAGAGTCTGCATTTGAGTCTCAAATACAAATCCCTGCATCAGTAGTTTAGTGACTTCTTTCTTTAACAGGGCCCATGCTGTCTTCTCTGTCTACTGGAGATTCTTAATGTAATAAACATGATTTGGTAAATAGGGATTTATGTGTTTCAGGAAACTTTTAGTCTTGGAGATTCTCACTCACACCAGAAATTCCAGCCTTTTTGAAAATTATGTATACTCCCTTGTGAGAAAATCTGATTTGAATTCACCTATACTTTCTGATTATAACAAGAGATTTTGGTGTAATTTTCCAACTCACTGTAATCAAGTCAGATCAGCACTTCTGTACTGTTAAGATTGACACATAGGCTGAATTCTACATGTGACAGAGACATTGTTTTGGTCATATCAGGCATACAAAATAAAGCATATGCATAAGTTTTTTGCAGGATCAGGTTACTTGTAAGAAAAGTTGCATCTAACACACCTATTTAGAAAGGCAGAAAGATGCAACATATGAGAATGATCACTGGGTTGCAAGTATGAGTCTATTTTGTGTAGAACACAAGAAAAGTTCCTCTGGTAACACATAACTAGAAAAACTTAAATTACTGTCTGTCTTCTTCCTCTGTGACCTTAACTTTTAAAAGACGTACTTATGTATTACTGGTCAGTTCATATAAATATTTAATGGCAGAGAGCTCTGCTCATAATACACCAAAATTAAGGACTATAGCATTTTTCCTCCTGGAAAGGAGTTGTGCAGTACACAATTTATCCTACTTTCCACGCATACACTGGAGGGTACAACGTCTTCTGTTTATTGACTGAACAGAGCAACAAAATCACCTATTTGGCCAGAGTTCTAACACCCCAGTTCCCATGCAGGGTTCATATCCTTACAAGTGAAGTTATTTATTAGTGCCTCACTTAAGTTTTTTTCTTCCCTCGTTGGTTCTTTATGGGTCCAAGTTACTCCTGTGGACCTTCTGATTAGACACAAGATGAAAGTTTTCCACAAAGAGAATAATCGGGCACTGGAATCCTGCTAGGGACTCCACAACACTGAACACTTTTAAGATTCAGCTGGGCCATCTTTTCCACACCATGCTTTTGCCAGAGAAGATTGGACCATATGATCCTTGATGTCCCTTCCAAGCCAGAATTCTATGATTCTACAAATCTAATTTCTGAGATTATTAATATTATCAATCAAAATACAAGTCGGTCTGACTTTGGAGAAGTTTTTTATTCATTTGCCTTTCTGAGAACCTTGATGGAGGTGCCCCCATGGGAAATTGAAGTGATACAACCAACAAACAACGCAGCTAAAAATGGCTGTCAGGGTTTAGACTGAGTATTTTAGATCAGAGTCAGCCAAGAATCCTTGGAAATTTGATGAAAATTGGCTATACATTCTGTGCTATCAAAATGTGAAACTTTTCTGTCCTGGCAAAAATGTGCTTGGTTTCTCGTTGAATATCTACATGTTTTTGGGGGTTGTTGGCATTTATGCTTGAACACCGCCTCTCCCCAACAAGATCTGTTAGAATCACTCTGTTACTGATATAACTACAACTATTTATGCAGTTTATTTAAACCCCATGCTAATAAAAGTATTGCACCGTTATACAGCTCATGACAAACCATCTGTTTATGATATGTTCAAAAGAGTCAGACTTGGGGTGTCAGGGGTGCAGGATGACCAGGACTATCTGCTACTTCTCTGTATTTCCCATTTTACTTACTGTGATTATCATTCAATTGACTGCCAGCAGAGAAGAACATAACTGATTAAAAATGTTATCACTAGAACCACTAGAAATAACATAAAATAATAATTGCAGTTTGAAATGGATAAGTTAAATATCTAGCCCACTCAAGGCTAGTGGCAGTAGTCTATAGTGGAACTGTAATCTTCTCTGGAAATGCATGAACCAGATGCTGACCCTCCTGAACCACGTGAAATCATTTACACAACAGAACTGCAAATATTAACAAGTTTTTTTGATCATATTATCATAAACAAGTAAGAAATAAAGAAACTATGAGAAAAAATATCCATGAAGTTCCATGCCCTACAAAGCCATGAGGTAATGGCTTTTCTCAGATTTGTCATTCTAGGTGCCACTGCCCATGGCAGCAGGATTGGAACTAGATGATCTGTAAGATTTTCTACAACCCAAACATTTCTATGATTCCATGATTCTGTGATTCCATGATTTGATGATAAAAGAGCTGGCAGATCCCATTGCCCCAAAAGTAAATATGGCCACCATCATGGGTGTTTCACAATCAAGTAACTTCAGGAGAAAAATCTGAAAAACAGGATTTGTGAGGTTGGCATCATTTTTCATGCCCATCAAACTGTTTACAGAGCTTAGCTGAAGTAGAAAGTGAAACAGCATAGCAACTGGCGCAGAAAGATCCTTAAACATTTGATAGATGACGTACATGTACATGAGAGAAAGCATTTCTCTGGCTGAGAGAGAGAGAATTGCAGCAAAGACCCCAATTTATTTTTGTCATTCTGCCCATTATACCTAGGATTACTGCAGAAAACAAAGAAATAATGGCATTGCTCCTTCCAAGTGCAAAGCGTGACTGACTGCATTTCATTCTGCTCCATCCCTTCCGCAGATTAAAGCCCAAGAGTGACTCCTTAGTTTTCACACCAAAATATAGATACATAAATAAATCACTAAATAAAACAGATCATCTGCTGCAGGACAGATGTTAACAAAACACTTGTGGTACAGAAGTGAAATTGATATTAAAAACATTTGGAAACAACTCTATGACTGGCAAGCATCAAAAACCAAGAGACTCATATTTGATGTTGGTACTTTTCTCTAATTCAGATGTATTAAAAAAAGAGACACCATATGCTCAGGGGTGGGAACAGGGTGGATATACCAAAGTGACATTATATAGAAACCATAATAAAATCACTGTTGAAGAATTGATCCCATATGACATGCTGTTGAATGTGCTTGGATTTAAAGGAACTGACAAAACATAAATAATTAAATATATAATTAGGCCTTAAAACTTGCTGTTGAAGGATAATATTGAGGATGCATCTAATTTTATGAGGCATTAGCAGGTGTGAATTTGTGGGCAGAAGAAATATGTTGTACAGCCTGTGTTTCTCAAGGTATTTACATCTTAGAGTTACTTAGAGTGAGGTTTCTCCTAAGTGGGTTCCTCTCATTCCTAAAGGCATATAGAAGTGTGTTCTACTAGTCAAGCCCCTATTCCTCCTGGATCATGTCTGATAAATGATGACAGTAGAAGAATGTCAGGTGTTTCAGTTACTGTACACCTCATGCAGAATATTCCTTTAAACTGATAAGTTACATGTAAGTTGAAAAGAGGACTTTTGTATTTCTGTTACAGGATGAGCTGATTAGGATTACTTAATCCTTTCTGTATGGACTGCTATAAATTAAAGGAGAAAAACCTGAGGCCTTGTGAACACTTAAATAAGGTGTAGATGTACCCTTACTCTACCCCCACCAACTAAAATATTACAAATTCAAACCTCATTTTTGCAGAATCTGAAAACATTTGTGAATTTGGGACAGCTTCCAGAAACTTGCAGAATGTCTCATTCTGGAGGACTGCAACAAGGAAACAGTAAATATTTCTGAAATGAAACACTGATACTTCGTATTTAAATAATGCTTTTGTTTAAAAACTGACCTAATTTGAAGGGGTCAGAAATGTGTATAAAAGCCAAAAATTGAGCAATTTTTTTTTGGTGCAACTGAAATTACATTTTTCCCTGGATGACCAAATAAAAAAATCCACTACCATGTGCTCTTAATCTACCCAGATTTTGTGCTTGTTACATAACAATTTTGATCAGGAGGTGATTTCTACACAAAACAGTTACATGATTGCAATTTAGGTGTAGCTATTATCAATAAAGGCACTTTTTCTTCCTTACAGGTGTGAAGCTTTTTGCTTCTTCATAAATGCAGCTTTGTCTTGTATATGGGAATAATTAAAGAAGTGCAAGATACTTACACAGATGAAGACTCCGGCCTCAGTGATGCCTTTGTGTTGCTTCTCTTGGTGTAAAGACTCACCTTGGGACAGCTCTCAGGTAAAAGCAGACTTTGTGAGGTTTTTGGTCTGCCTGTGACAGTGTCTATTAAAAAGATGTGTAAAAACAAAACACCCTTTGTGCACAGAGACTTGTTTTTTAAAGCATTAAACTTTAAAATGTTCCTTCAGGTTTTGGGTTTTTTTTCTCAAAGTATCAAAATGCGTGTAGGTGCATTCTGGGCTACACTTTTGAGGCTGAAAGTAGAAGGGGAAATTCAGAATTCAATTACATATGTAAACGTGTAAAAGTAAAGTGTAAAAGCTGTCTAAAATTAATATGCACTCTCTTTGCCACTCAAAGTTTTAAAGTACTTGATCTGTGAGATTAAATGTGCTAAAAAATCTTTCAGAGACTGAAATCTTCACATGGTTTAAGACAACATCAACTTTTGTAAATATTCAAAAAAGGCAGAATAGAAAATGCAATGTGCACAGGTTTCATACAGTAGAAACCTACAGGTATAACAGTGTGACCTTTTATTACTAAACCATACTATGTTTCAATCTTATGCTGGTTTTTCAATTCACAGAAGTTAAGGTGGTTTCCAGTATCAAATGTGGATGTAAACAGCAGGAATACAGCATGTTACTGCAGTTACCTTGTGACTTTGTCTTGATGCATCTTTCATACACTACATCTCCAAGCTGTATCCCTAAGGCACAGGCAGGAATAACCTTTGGGTTCATGCGCTCCACTCATCACAATGTGGAAAACCTGCTGTGTTTAACTATCAATCCACAGAGGAAAAGATGAGGGAAAAGAAGAAAAACAAAGTTTGCACCATTTTTAGTAGTTAAATTCTTGCCAAGATGTGCTCATTTCTAAGGGTAAGAATAAGCACGCTCAAGGAAAATGAAAAGACTAAGGGAGGAGCAGTTGAGAAGATGAAGAGAGTAAGGCTAAAAAAAAAAAGAGTGAGTTCCTCCAGGGAATTCTAAACCTGCTTCTACTCCCATAATTAAGTAAAACTAGTGTAACAGTGCAGATACTAAAAATGAATAAATGTTCACATTAAAATGAATGTTAAAACTCTCTTTTCCTTTTCCTTGAATCAGGAACTAACCTCCTGCTGGGGCTGAGATCATGTCAATGAATTGGCATAATAAAAATATCATTGCAAAATGTAGGTATGCACTATAAAATTGTGACCTCATTGAGATACATATTTCTCTTTTGGAAGTTATCTTTCTTCTTTCTGACACTGTAGAAAAGAAGACTGATTTTGGTTATCTCTAGCTGTGAGAGAAACTGTCTCTGTGAAGGCAGCAATAATCCTCCCACAGAGCTGGACCAGGACCATCTTGGATAATCATTCCTCCTCCACCACTCTGCCACAGGGTCTGGATGAAGCAGAAGGTCAGCATCTCTCCCTGGTGCAAGGAAGTCAGCCAGACTGTGGAGGTGTGCCTGTAGGCGTCTTTGGCCACTGGAGAGACCAGTGCCAAGGGCAGGGAACTGCAGTATAGGGACATCAACTGGCAGCAAGCAGACTGGCAACACCCTCAGGTTCTGGGTAATAGTTTTTGCCAGGGAACAGCCTCAGGGTGAGTGACACCACTTAGCATCCTCCCTCTGCTGCTCCAGCTACTCCCCAGATATAGACAGGGGCATGGTCCTTTGAGTTTCTTCCCCTATTTCTAACTTCTAACCACACAGCTGCTTTTAAAGTGCCATAATACCATAAGAAGCCCTCACTTGCTTGTTCTCTCTTTTTTCTCTCTTCTCCACCCATTCCCTTCACTTTTCTCTTTCTTGCCTTCCTGTGCTCTCTCTGCTCATCTTAGGGATATAATGTTTGTGCCTAGAAAAGTTGTAGTTTTAGAAAAAAGTATGCAAATTGTGCATCTGTCCAAACAGACATGTATGAATCAAGGATATTTTGTATTTTTTAGTATATCACCCTTCAGTATAAATACAAATAAACAGCTAAAGAAGAAGAAAGAAACAAAGGCAAGGAAGCAAGCATACAGAAGGAGAGCAAGAGACTACAGTAAAGGGAAGCAGAGCAAAAAGAAAACAGGGAAGCATTGTCTTGAAAATGTACTTCTGAGAGGAACCCTGAAGTTTTCTGTTCTCTTTGACAATGAGGTAAGTGGAGACAGATCTAACTGAAAAGTCTACCATTTCCTCACCTATTATTTTTTGTCTGCCAGAAATGTACAAGGAATTTACTTAGCTGGCTGTGAGTTTTAAATTTCTTGGCTGACACAACAGGAATCACAGTTGTGCTGCAGATTGGATGCTATGTACTCCTGATCATGGGTATGAAACACAATGCTGAAGAGTGATTATTGTCAGTAACTGCATTATTCTTTTGTGACAAAATCCTGAGGTCTGGAACTTTTCTGAGACAAATCGAGAGCTTGACCACTCTGTGAGCAAGAGAGTTGTACTTTGCAATACGGAAGAATATGAGCACACTCGTATTTCTCCTTAAAGGAATAGTCTTTGATTGAAACAAGATTTAAGTATGTCATCTTTAATAGGATTGGCAAATAGATTTTTAAAATATCATATTCCATGCAACTGTATGTACATTATTCTTGGCTAAGCTTGTTTATGATTTAAATCAAAATATTGTGATAGATATTTTATGAGGTGACAACACAGATTGGTTTTCATTATACTGTATGCAAAGAGTGGGAAACATGAGAATAATCCAGCTTTATAATATATTCCTAATTTTAATAATTTCTGCATAACAGTCATGGTTATAGAGCATCTTTCCCCCAAAAACTCCTCAGTGTATCCAACAGTATTAAAAACACACTCTTCCAGTGGTAAGCCAAACTCTGTGCTGTGGGATTTTGTCTGAGCCCTTCCCAAACACATCCATGGATGATCAGAGCAAGGAGTCCACCACTGGGTCAGGAAATGCATGCACATATATATGCAGAACATGTCCTTAGGTCTTGCTGGCACTGCTGTCAGTCATGCCTGCTGCACAGCCTACAGAGATGCTTTTCCATTGCTTTCTAGACAAGGAATTGGACAGGCACCTTTCTCCATACAACACAAAACCCAGTCCCTCAGGCAGCAGTTTTGCTGAGGCACACCCAGAGACAATTACTCTGACTTCAGCTGGAGGGAGATGCAGAAGCATAACCACCTGTTAGCAAATCGCAGAAACTCCCTGCAATAACAGGCTAAATATCTCACCCAGCTGGAAGCACGTGAGAAAAAGTGGCAGGTTTTGTTTGGGGTTGTTTTGGTGTGGTTTTATTTTAAAGGGTCATAACGGGTGGTGGTGTGCAAGCATCGCCAGGGAGGCCCCGTCCCATCCATTGGAATGAAGGCGAGAGTGTTGAGAAAAGCACATTGTTCTGCCACAAATCTATTTGCCCATTCCCACTGAAGTGAATAGCCCTTCATTCCAGTGGGAATTTGTGCCGTCACTTCAAATGTTATGCATATAAGTTAATTTCACACTGCTTCAGGACTTTGTTTTCAAACTACCAAAAGGGTTAAGAACTGAGAAGGAAACACTTGCCAAACTCCCCAATCTAAACTAAGGGTAAGGGATTTTTTATTTTTTTTTTTTTTTTGCGTAGGGGGAAGGGCAGGTGGGTGGACAATAGCCAGAAAGAGAGGGAAATAGGGACTGAAAATAAAGTATAGTCTTTTGTATTTCTACAGCTCAAAGATGCTTTTGAAAAGGACTGCTGCCAACTGTGGAAAACCATCTTTTTATGGAAAAAATATGCCAGTGACAACGGATTTACAAGAACTGAGCCAGTGTGTCCTATACGCATTTATTCCACATTGTGCAAGATTAATTGTTCGGAGCATCATGCCTTCAGGAGTGTTCTAAGCATCAGGGAGCCAAATTTAGACTTGATATCATGAAGTCAAATTTCTTTTTGCACCACAAAGTCCCCAGGATGCCTGATTACAACAGCGCTGAATCTGGCACTGGAAGATGTTACCTACAGACTGGGCACAGTTCTGCTTAAATATGACAAATTGCATTTGCTTCCTTAGCCTGCATGAATTGATGTATGTAATTTGGTGCTAGACCTTCAAAGCATTTTATTTTAAACCGTCTTAATGCTTTTCGTTGTTTTGGAATGAGAAGGAATAAAAATATAGCAGATGGCAATTTGAATATACTTGTCACAAACAGGATTTTAAGGTTGCATTCTCAATTACACTATGGCCCCATTATATTTCCTAAGAATGCCTTAAACTCAGCGTAAATGTAATTATGAAATGCAATTTGTTTCGACTGCTAACTATAAAATGTGATTTATCTATATAGGACTCGTCTATACAGGGAAATGGAATAATTACACCCAATTAAAACATCTACCTGAGATGTTACATCAGCAAAGCCTTAGCAGTATAAATTATTCTGCTACAATTATGTTCATTAGTTTTCCCGGGTAAAAAGGCTCTTATCATAAATAAAAATGGGTCTCTAATGATTAATTCAGTATTATATTTATCCAGGTTTATTGGCATGGGGGAATACATTGGTTACCATGGAATCAAAAGGCAGAGTCTAACAGAGTAAAGGACCAGGCATCAAAAGTATCAGCAGAGTGAGAAACCCTCTTTTAAACAAAAAGGTTTGCCACATGAACATGTCTATGAACCTTTGGACAGCATCCTGTGCACCACCTGAGCGACCCCACATCCATACTGCAAACTGGAACAAGAAGAGTTCTGCACTAACTGAGGATTAGACTGGCAAAATTACACTGATTTCATAAAACTTTTGAGTCCTTTCAGTTACGTTGGTGTCACAGCAAAATGTTGAGGAGTGTCCAACATCCATCATAGCCAGCGATTTACTTGTAGTAAGTCTTTACTGGAATTCCGTTTTGTTTCACAGTTACAAATTAACGAGGCCGGTTAATTGGCAGACAGTGTGGCTGAAGACAGAATGAACATACTATTGTGAGCATCTGATAAACTTAGCCATACATATCTTTGAGAAAAACTGCTCTTCATGCCACTGTTGAAAGAAATCAGCAAATATTACACTCTTTTGGGGAATACATGCTACTTATGTGAAACCCACTGGCCTCAGATGTTTCAGCAGCAAGTATGGTACTTAGGCTATTCAGTATTTTCCTTGAGGTTTTGCAAGGATAGTGCATCCGAGATAAAAAGCACACCTAGACTGTAAAGAGGCAAGCCTCTCAAGCCACTTCTTTTAAAGTTATGTATTTTGTTGTTGCAAATCTCATCTGGGGCTATATCCATTGACACGGTACCCACAAAACGGAAAATCAGCGTTGAGATGCAGCAAAGAAACTGCATTTCTTAGAAAAGTCACCTTTAGTTTTGTAACCTGGTTACAGACTGCTCTAATTCTGGATTCCTGGGACCTTGGGCAAAGGCATGAATTCCCTCTCCACCGAGAGCGGCCACTTGGCCCGGACAATACCCGGAGAGCATTGCTCTCCGCCCGTAGCTGGGGCACCATCGCTCCCTGCGGGGCAGCTCTGCCCTCATCGGTGGCAGCGCTTCCCAGAGCAAAGCTGTGAGCTGTGCCACAGCCAAGAACCCCTACAGAGGATTATTGTGACAGAAACGCTGCCTGCTGCCCCCGGACGCCCCTCTGCGCGGGCTGCACAGGGCCCTATTTGGTATTGGTATTGGTGAGCTCTGCGCAGGGCTCGCTCTGCTCCCAGATGGTTTCAGACCTTCGGATCCTGCCATCTCTGGCGGGCTCGGCACCGCCTCGGAGTGCCGCCCATTCGCCGGCAGCACTCCGGTCCGGAGGAGCTGCGGTAAAGGTGCCCCTGCCCCTGCACACACTGCGCGTCCCGCGGGGGGCTCTGCCAAGGGCAGCGTCCGCGACGCCAGGACAACGCCGGGAAAGTTTATTGTTGGCAAAACCAGGGGACACGGGCTGCACGCCCGCGACCAGCGGCCCCAGCGCGGGGTTCCAGCTCAGCGGACAGCCGCCCCCGCTGAGGAGGAACCGGCCCGGACCTCCCGGATCCCGGGAATGCCTGCGCCCGGCGCCTGGCAGAGAGGGCTGCGGCCGATCCCCCGCCGCTCCCTGCCGGGGGCGAGCATTGCTGGCGGCCCAGCGGCGGGGAGTGAGGGCAGGCAGGAGCCTGAGGGGCGGCAGGAGCCTGAGGGGCGGCACAGGGCGGAGGTCACGGGTGCCCAGCCCGGCCGGGCGCCCCCGACTGCGCTCGGGCGGTGGCTGGAGGGGAGGGGCGGGGCGGGGCGGGACGTACCAACAGCCCCCCGGGGGAGGACGCCGTGACGCCCCCTCCCACCAGCTTCCCGCGGCGCACTCGATACCAACGGGAACCCCCCGACGCGCGGGGCGTGTCCGCGAGTCCCACAGAGAGGGGCGTGGAAGGCGGGGCGAGGCGACTCGCCCCGGGGCGGGGGGGAGGTGGTGGGGGTCGCGGTGGTGGCGCCTGGCACACGCGTCCCGCCTTCCCCCGGCCCCCCCCCCGCCTGCTGCGGGTGGTGCGGCCCGCTCTGAGAGGGCGGGAGCGGCGCGCCCCGCCCCGCTCAGTGACACAGGCACCGTGTGGGGAGGCGCCGGCGGCGCGGGCAGCGGGACCGGGCGGGACTGACCGGGCGTCGTAGCGGCGGCGACTGCGAGCCGAGCCCGGAGCATGGCAGGGGCTGGAGCCGCTGCGGAGGCTGCTGCTGGTTTCCCTCCTTCGCCGCCTCCTCCCGCCCGCCGGGAACTTTTCCTAGCGGCTGGTGGCGGTGCCTCCCCCCGGTGGTGGCAGCGGCGGCGGCGTCTGCCGCGTTCGGCGGTGCCTCCCGGGCCGGGGCTGGGGCTGCTGGGGCTGGTTTTCTCTCGTTTCTGCTGCAGTAAGTGGAACTTTTCCCCTTGGCGGACGGGCGAGGGGGCGGGTGGAGGAAGAGGAGGAGAGAAACCCGAGCCTCGGCAGCGCCGGGGGACGCGGCCGAGTTGAGGGAAACTTTGTGTGGCGCCCGGCGGCGGGGAGGGGTGGCGGGGGCTGCCGGCCGCTCTGCCGGGGGGACCGAGCGGGACGGGGCAGGGATGGTGAGGGAGGGAGGGATGCCAGGCGGGGACCGAACCGGAGCCCGCACCGCGAAATCCAGGGACTTTCTCCCGGGAACCTCCGCTGCGGGAGAGCGGGTGTCCCGGGAGGCCAAGTTTCCATGGCGGTGGGGCTGGGGTGGCCGCGGCCCGGGTGGGGCAGCAGGGGAAGTTTATTCTCCGTGGCTGGGGCTTCCCCCCGGCGGACGGCAGGTTATCCGCTGTTAATTCCTGTCCTGAGCGGCGGGGTTTCGCTTGTTTGCGGGAATTCACGGGCTGTTCCCCCCCCTACACACACTTCTCCTTTCCCATCCTGTAGGAAGGACAGAAGGATCTCGGTGTTATCCGGGTGCGCCTGGGGGGAGGGATAGTCCGCGCTTTGCCTGCGGCGCTGCGGGCTCGGGGGGTTGTTCCCTCTCCCCGAGGGTGAAAGCCGTGCTGGTTTCGGGGCTGGGTCTCTGGCCGAGAAGGGATCGTGTGCTCCCTCTGCATCGCCCGCATCCTGAGCAGCTGCTGCCGGAGGCACTGCGGTGCGGGGCCCCGCCGAGCTTGGCGTGACCACCCGCAGGAAAATGCCATCACCGACTCCCCCTTGCCCTTCATCTTCCTGTGGGGAACAAACAAGCGACGGAGCAGTTGGAAACTGAGCAGGAATGCGTTTATTTATTTCTTTATTTATTTGTGTTGTGCTGCATACGGTGTAGTGTGCGTAGTGTCATCTCTTTTTTTCACAGCAGTGGAAGATGAGAGGGGATAAAAGTAGACTTGGACAAGAGCAAATCGAAAACCCTCATGCTGCCTTTGTATTCCCAATGCAGTAATGAAGAGCTGGCAAGGATATTTTATTATAGGAGACGCTGTGTCCCTTCCCTCTTTAATGAAGGAGGAACAAGTTAGAGGAGGTAGTCTCTGGAGGTTCGTGTGATAAAAATACCCAGGAACGAGCAAGCCATGCCGCCGTCAAACACTTGTGTAGTATCTGAGAAATGCTTTCTCAGGGAGGGAGTTGAGGCGCTGTAGGGTTGTGCTCGTGCATGTAATAGTCTCCCCCCTCTGGCAATGATGTAGCTTTCAAAAAAGACGATTGTTACTAAGTTTGTAAATATTGCGAAGGCATCGCATTTCAAACTTTAAGGCTTGAAGACTTAGTTTTCAAACTTTTCGCACTTGCACTTTTCTCTCTTCTCTTTGCTCAGGGTTATTTCTGCTCTTTTGCAATTAAAAAAGTGAAGTTGCAGACTTGACATAACCTTGACAAGCTATTTTTACATCTAAATGTGAAGTTAATAGTAACAATGAAGCTAATAGCATCTGTGCCTAGTGTCACACAGCAACTCAACCGTTTTAGTCTTGAGTGTAATTCGGATGTCAGTCTTCCCAGAATCTTTTTTTTTTTTTTTTTTTTCCATAAGTGAATTTGACTGGTAACACTTCAGAACATCTCCCAGAAGCAGCAATGTTGTGTTGAAATAACTTTGTTATTCGAGCACAAAGTTTTGAAGTATAATCTCTGGATGAAAGGGAAAACTTAAAAAACTAGGGACTTTTTTACTTGGAGGTAATCAGCAGGGAAGAGTTTTTTTGTCAATATCTTAGGCTTTAGTTTTCTTTTCACCTTGAAATTTCCCACAGTTGTTTGCATTATTTCTGAAACTGTAGCATGTGACCATGAAGGAAAAATGTTATTACTGTGGCTCTTAAGAGTGCTCTTAAATATGTTTTGAGCATGTTTACATGTTGATGGTGCCTGGAACTGCTTATTACTTTTGGTTGCCTTTTGTCCTGCTACTCAGCCAATTCTGATAATGCTAGCAAAAGGAAGATTTTAAAATTGTATCACAAAAAATCCCAACCCTAGTAGAATAAAGTGACTACAAAACCAAATCAATTTTTATCCAGTCATTTCAATTGACATTTAGAAACAATGATTTATTTGAGCCGTAATTCCTCAGAGAGAGATTGCCTCTCAGTCACACCATAAGACTGAAGGGCGAAAGAGAAAATATATCAGGAATCTGAAATAACAGCAACTTTTCTATTTTTGAGTAAAAATAGACCTGCTTTAATAAATGCTGCTTCTTTTACGAAAGCAAGGCTCCTGGCTTCAGGTTATATGTGCAAGTGCTTTCACTTCCCACTCAAACAGTGCACAATGCAACATGTGTGCTAAGTTTACATGATCAAACTAGTGTAACCTTCAACTAGGGGACATCTATGGCATCCATAAGAAGCAACACCATAACCTTTAATCTGTAAAGTAACTTACCTTGCATTGCAGCAAATATTTTTCAGCTATGCTGTAAATGAGTACCCGTGTAGCTACTAAATAATGAATTCCTCATAATTCCAGTGCTTCGGGAGTTTGCACACAGTGAAAAATTTTTTTGCAAAATTCTTTTGAATGTAAGCATGAATTAAAAATTAATTCCTGTAAAGTGAGGTGAATAGAAAGATGTACAAGATGCATTTTTCAGGTATTTTGTTGAAGAAATAAATTTTTTTTCTATTTTAATTGCTAGTTATGATAAGCTTCTCTGTAAGGCTAGACAAAGAAGTATACATATGTCTTCTAATATCCCAATTTTTTTTTTTTTTTTCTTAAAGGACCCTGCAATACAGAACTGCAGACTGATAGTAGAGCTGGAAGGACTGGGTTATAAAGATGTAGATAATATAAGTGTGCAGTGTACCATGTACAAAAATGTATATACTGTATATAATGTATATACAAAAATAACTTTAAAAAATTTCCAAATAATTATTGACAAGATCAATCTGACTAGAAATGTTTCTAATAATTTTTCAGGTTAAGTCATGGCAAATTAGAATGTCAAGCAAAACAGGTTACTACCTTGGAAATAGGAAGGCGTAGTATAGTGGTCAGAAAGACAACAGAATGTGTTTTTTCCTCATTGTATGTTAAATGTTATGTTAATGGTTTAGAAATCCATGTCTAAATATGCATTTAGCTTTTGAAAATGGTATGGAATAAACGCCCATTTATTCCATTTGTTTGGAATATATAATAGAAATGTTTATTTATTAATGAAGCAATATGACATCAGTGAAAGAAGGAATAGGAATGCTATGGAAGGTATTTGAAAAGTTGGAATGAAATAGTGGTGAACCATGTAGTAGTAGGCAGAGCAGTGTATGAAACTGCTGTGTGAAGAAACATTTAGGGGAGTTTAAATCTAGATTGTTTGATAATTAACAAAATAATTTTAAAGAGTTGCCAGAAGTTTGTCCAGCTTGTACTTGAGGATAACTCATTGGAATATGGGTTGTGATCTTTTGACAGAATTCTTAGCTGTTTTGTTGTGGTAAGTCTGTCATTTTCAATGTTACTGTTACACTGTGATGCTTTAGTTGCAAGAATGCCCATATCTTTGGAAATGAATTACAAGGTTATTTGAGTTCGGATCTGAATGCTTGGAGTATCAGAAAAGAATTGTGATGGTTGTTTAGCCACTTGTGCTACATAGAAGTTGAACAGTTACTTGATTTAAACGGTGTTTCTCTCTTGCCTTCTTAAACAATTTTATGTCATGGAATAGGAATACTGTTTGACAGTGAACAAAAAGGTAGCTCTTGCAGGATTTACTTTTTGTGAGATTAGAGAGTCAAGTATCCTGTTTAGAAATATAGTCAAACCTAGGTTGTTTTCTTTCTGATTCCTTTCATGTAGTATTGCTGACGGGATGATATTGAGAAACAAAGGACTATTCTGTAGCAGGAGAAGCAAAAATGTGTAACCTTTATAGAGCTTCTGTAGCAGTTGATTACCCTTCAGGTGCTGGTAGTAGAGCTTTTAAGGTAGGCATAATCTGATGTAAATTGCATCTGATGTGAGAAGGGAAAGGGAGTTGGGAGTGTGTTGCTTCAGAAGGCAGTGTGTGGGGCTAGTGAGTGGAGCTCCAAGGAAAAATAAGTTGGAAACTCTAGAATCAAAAGTCTGAATCTTAGTTTGTAGAAACAAAATCCAGAGTGAATGAAATTAAGGTGAGAGAAAAATAAAACCTAGTACACAGGAGATAATCTTGCTAAGTGCCAGCTATCCGCAGTGTTGTTGGTAAACGATGTTCTTTTTCAGTGTTGATTTGGTTATCTGTTGAAGAGCAATAAACTTTGCATCTGGCGTTACACCAGCCTGTTGCTGTGAAGGTGGCCCGCCCTGCTGTTGTGTGGCTGAATTCAGCTTTGTCCAAACAACCCTTTATCAGAAGCTTTGGCTGCAGACTGCTGGGATATGTGTGCAAAGAAGTGAGAGTGCTGAGATTGTGTGACTTGTCTGCTTGCTCTGGAGCCCTCGTACACTGCCTCTCAAAGACAGATTACTTTGCTCTAGCACTATTTGTGTTTGTACTTCTTGTTTCCAGCCTTGAATGAATGTGTTGTATTGAATGAGGATTATTGGAACTTTGGTTGGTTGGGTTTTTTTACCCTGATGACTTCTGTTTTAATTGGTGTGTGGTTTGTTATGCAGAAGTTTTTGTCAGGAATTTTCTAAGGCAACTGATAGTTGGAAATGAGTGACCAGATTTGTGAAGTGAAAAACAGGTATAAGTGCTATTATTTAATTATTATTACTTTGTTATGCCACATGCTCTTGGGTTTTGTGGCCATTAGAGATGGAGGTATATATGGTCCTTAAAAATGCCTTTAACCAAAACTCTTCTGTGTTTCTTTGGTTTGTTTTGGTAAGGTTAGGTTAGCCTGCCGAAAACAATATTTTGGAGCAATACTTATTTGAAAGACAGTTGTATTCAGTGCCTCAGAATTCATAGGTGTCTGAAATTCAGTAATGTATTTCTATTGAGAGGATGGAGATGATGTATTTTTGATTAGGCATGAAATAGGTTGATCAAGCTTTCTTGTTAAAGATAAAGGGGTAGTTAGTATTATTCTGTATTCCTGGGTAGAAAGCAGAAGGATTGCCTAGAAAATAGTATCATTTGAGTGTGGGAACAAATCACAAGAAGAGCTAAGAAAGAAAAGATGGGAATAACTTAATGTGGAAAAAATGCAAGGAAATATATGAGAAGCAAATAAAGAGTGACATGTGCAGTAAAGGCCGTGTCAGGGGAAATAATTATTGTTTCTGTCTCTGTCATGGGGAGGGATGATAAAGCCATTGGATGAAAGCTTATCTGACTCTGCTGGATGTCCTGGATGGTGGAGTGTAAAACAGTGCATTAAAAGCAGGTAGAGGTGTGTATGAGTGGGGCTCCTGAGGGGGCTCACAGACAATATTTACATTGATTCTAGAAAAGCTGGCCTGTTTACACAGCTCAGTACATAAGCTTGTGATGAAGAGCTTCGAGGTGAAGCACAACTTCCAAGTCATGGTGAAAACACAAACCCAACTTTTTTGTGTTATCCAATACATGAATACTTCAGGAGTTACTTTTCAGGTAATTAACTTTCAGACTTCAGACTGTTTCAAATGTGAACCTGAAAATTGCTCTCTCTATCCCTAAGTTAGCAATAGAAGAAAATTAGAAGCAGAAATGGAAAAAACTTTGTAGTCTTAAAGCTTCTGTTGATGTCATCTATCCTTTTACCTTGGTTTTTCCAAGTCTATGGCAAGCGGAGTTTAGCGTGTCATTAAGAAGGTCACTTTTAGTTCAGGTAATGAAAAGCAGTAACAAGCTTCCAGACAATCCTCTTTCATCATAGCTGCATTCTTTTGTTCAGTATTTTTGCTTCTTTTCTGTTGTTTTTCTGATAGCGTAGAGGAGTAAAATAAATTCTCATTTTTGAATAGTGTGAAATAGCATCCATCCTACTCTCAGTGTGAAGGCTAGTTGATTGTAACTTTTGAGTTGACAGGGATACTAAGATTATCTGCAGCAGTAGATAGCTCTTGACCATTTCCCTTCCCCAACCCCCTTCCCACATCAGATTTTCATTATCTGGCATTTAAGATAACGCAATATGTCTACAGGGATTCATTGTTTTCTCCTTTTCCATTAGTCAAGGTTTGTATAACATGATAGCTCTTAAACTAGTCCTGGGATTAGTTTGTACAGAGCAGAATGTTTTCCAAAAGTGGCTGTTGTTTTAAATACTTGGCAGGTGCTAGTGTTATCAGTGTAATGCAGTGGCATGTGCAAAATTTGGAGTTATCAAATGGCAATCTCGTGCAAAAGGTGAATAAAAGACTAGTCAAGAGGTCTCTATAGCCAATATGTGTACAGATGAGTGGAAAAAACCAACGGAGCTAGCTTTATGAATTTATTGGTTACTTTGGGATTTGTTATTTTTATTAGCCCTTCAGTTAGAAGATTACAGACTAGTGTTGGATTTAACTTTTCCTTACTCCTGTATTGTGTGGGCATTCTTTGCCCACTTCTGTTGCTTTTTTTACTTGAAATACCACCCATGCTGCATGCGGTGTATTGGTACAAGCTGAAAACTAATTATTGCTGGGACAAGGATAACCAAAACTGGTTATGGAGAAAGAATACGAAGAAGTTGACATCATGTTCAAGATGGGTAACTTAATTTCTTTTTAGTGTGTACAATTCAGTAGAAAAATAGTAACATTAGTCTAGTAAAAGTTAAATTACATCAAATACCAAGTAACTTCTTCATAGCAACAGATTAACTTAGGGAGCAAGACTTCTGACTCGTATATAATTTGGGAGTAATTTCTTTCCCCAAATTCCTTTAATTTCTCCAACATGGTCTGTTGGCCCTTGCCACAATGAATAACTAACTCTAAGGTTGATTTCCAAGGGTTGGAGAAGGGAAATCAAGAGCTGTTAAGCTTAATACAATTTTTAATATATATTTAATATATGCATTATAAAAATCCACTTCTCAGCGCTTCACCACTGCTGCTGTTCCTGTGTTTGAAATACTTCAATGCACTTTTGATTTCAACACATAAGCTTTCTTGTAACAAAACTAATGTTATGACTTTATTAAGGCATGTATCATTTAAAAAGACACTGTAGTTCTAAAGTAATCAACTGTGAAAAAACGATGGTTGTGACCATATTATTAATTACTTTTTTGGGAATTTAAATGCATCCTGTTGAAAGCTTCAATGTGTCACTGGTAGCTGAGATAGCATAAAAGGATGTGCCTCTGGTAACTAGTAAGTGTAATATAACCATTTATCCAGGTAGGGTCTATAGGAAGAAGCATTCTAAGTTAGTGATTCAGCTAACCAAGTTAGTCATTCAGCTGTTAGTGAAAGTTCTTTTTGTGGTGAATTTCCAGAGCTACTCTACAGCTGTGTATTCTGCATCTCAAGAGACATGGTTTAGGTATAATGAATTGATGTGGCTACAAATAGGTGAAAACTGAAGTGAGGAAGAGCAGTTTTGGTGGTGTCTCCAGAATCTGAGGCTACTGTGAAAAGAGGTCCTGAAGTGATTGCTGTAAGTACGTGGGACAAGACACTGGACAAAGGAAGAACAGTGAGTGTTATTAACTTTAAGGGGCTTTTAATAGTATTTCCTAATATTTCCTCAGAAGCAAACTGGTGAGATGTGTTTTGGGAAGGGGATTATTAGATGGGTGAAAATTTGTGTGTCCTGCTGAACTCAGAAGGTTCTGATCAGCTGTATGGAGTCCATCTGGAGGCTTGTCACTGGTGGCATCAGTGCAGGGGCAGTTTGTCTGCATTCTGACCTCTCTTTCAGGTTGTAAGACACTTAAAGCAAGTTTGTGGCTAACTGTGGATGACTGTGAGGGTCAATTCATCAGCTGGAGACTGGGGCTAATTCTCTCTTGGGGGTGGATGACCCTGTGCAGCAGCAGAAATGTGGTGCAGACTGGTGACAAGTACCTTTACAGGAAAGAACATAAGGGTTCTTGTGGGACAGCATGTGCCTTTGTGGTGCAAAAGGTGTAGAGCACACTGGGCATGGACAGTCAGTTGAAAGAAGCAATTTGGACCTCTGGTATTTGGAGCTTGTGAGACTGCATCAAAAGTACTGTACACAGTTTTGTGCTCCCAAATCTGAGGCAGGTGCTGAGGAGCCAGTGAAAGGCCACTAAGGTAGGGAGTCCCCACATGGTGTATGAAGAGGGCTGGAGAAGTGAGTTTGTTCAGCTTTGGGAAATTTCTGAAGTGGAGCATCCTAATTGCTGCTGGCACTGTTTAATAGGCAGTGAGAGGGAGAATGAAGACAAAATCTCCTTAGCTGTGCACAGGGAGAGGATAAGAGGCAGCAGACACAAGCTACAAGGAAAATCACTGTAATGTGTTAGCAGTATGTTTTCCCACACAGAGAATGATGCACTGAAACAGGTTGTGGAATCTCTGTCCCCGAAAATATTCAGAACCTGGCTATGGTATGACCCCTGAGCAATTTGATCTGACTTCAAAGTTGGCCCTGCTTTCAGATGGGGATGGGATTGGATAACCTCCAGAAGTCCCTTTCAATCTAAATGAGCTTCACAGTGTGCATGGGCAGGCAGGAGCTAGTATACTGTAGTTGCTAGCTGTGGAAGAAAAGTAGAAGTAGTTGGAAGTTTTCTATTTAGATGAAAATCTCAAAGTAAAGTCTGAAACAAGTTTTTCCTATAAATCAATTTGACTGCTAAAAACTTACTTCAAAATTGGATCCTATTGTTACTTCATAATGTAAGTTATATCTGTTAAAGAATTTGTCAAATAAAGATCTGGCTACATCTTTTCAGTTACTTCAGTAAGTAGCCAGTAAGACCAATCCCATTCAGGACAGAGCTGGGTGACAGTGTGACACATACTGAAAATGTAGCTTAGCAGTAAACTGAGCAGCTATTGAACAGCATTCCCTAGGCTTACTGCCATGATGCAGTTCCTGGACAAAAAAGGGTTAACTTTCTGGAATGGACTGCAGCGAGCCGGCCTTAAGAGCTAAAAAAAAAAAGCCAGCAGTGTCAGCAATGCAGGGAGCAGCAGGCATCCCATAACTTTGTAATGTAACTGGTAACTCATCAGATTTTTTTATGGAGAGCTGAGATTTGCTGCTCCTGACAAAATAAGTTTGTTTTATATTTCATTGTATGACCACAGTTGTTCAATATTGGCAGATAACACTAAGGCTTTGCAGGTAATTGTAAATGTGAAGTTAATATTTAGCTGTCCTGAAGTTGTTTGAGACTTTGCAACATTACACAGTGCAAAGTACAGCCTCTCTTTTTACATAGTGCAAAGTACAACCTCCCTTCTCTTCCTGCAGACCTCCGTTCTGCCCAGAAGAGTAGGTGGCATGTGGAAAGACAGCATAAGGAAAGTGAAGGAGTGGTCTGCTTTGGACAGCTGAGGCTTTCCTAGGGATTGCAGATCTTATTGCTTCCTCTAGAAGGATGTCACACGTGCATCAATGTTCCTGACCAGATTTAAATGGCTTTCTGGTTTCAGTGTAGGAAGCACAGTGTGGGGGACAGGGAATGCTGCTCGTTTACAACTGTTACTAAATGCTTAGAATTTCAGGTACTACTAATTTCACAGAAAAGCCAAAAGAGAAACTCCACAGAATCCAAAATCCTGATAGAAGTGTTTCTTTAAAGCAATTCAGAAACTTTTCTTGTGCAGAAGTTTTTGGTAGTTATGTGGACTATGTATACTCATACCATTAAATGCAGTGGGCGGTCTCTCTGATTCTGCTGTGTCCCTTTCTCCATTGAAAGTTCAAGTGATATTCAGTTCTGTGTGACTCAAAATTTTGCTTTATTGTTCCTGTGTAAAAGTAACACTCTACTGAAGACAGATGTTTTTTCATTTGCCTCCTTCTCCATAAAATGGCTAAAACGCCCTAGATATTTGGTTTTGTGGTGATTTTTTTTTTTTTTGTTGGTTTGTTTTAAATTATCCCAAGTCAGGAGGTTTGTGCTTAAAACTTCTTGGTTAGGTTAGGAGATTCATAGACCTTTCTTTTCCATATGGCACACTTTTAAATGCCAATAGTTTCGGCGTGTCAAAACCAGCCAGCATTTCTGGTGGTATCTGTCAGAGTTAATAAGGCTTTTTTTGTTGATTTTTTTAAAACTGCATTGTGTTTATACTGGATGAACAAAGATAAAGGAAAGCAACCTGTGTACTCTGACTTCATTGGCTTCAATCATCTGAACAGAACAGTTCAGAAATCCCTCCTTTCCTCCCCTGCCTTTCAGTAGGTAAAATATGATGTAGTTCTAGGACATGTAGCTTGAATGCTATCATGTTTTTATTAGACCTTATGTCTGAATATGAAGTTGAACAGTAATTGTGAACTTCAGAAATTGATAGTTAATTGGTTCTCTGAGTTGACTTAAGTTTGCCTTGATAATGAATGGAGAGGTGGAATCTGAGAAGTGCAGTGTAGTATCAGACCAGAAAGTATATACGTATGGAAAATTAAGTTACTGAGTAACAAAATGATTAAGTACTGATGTAGCACTGCACAAGTCCATAAATACAGGCACAGAAATATGCTAATGCTTGATTTATATCTTCATTGCTTCTCCTAGCCAGCTGGGTTGACTGTCATTTCAGCATGTGTACTGTGCAGTCTTATAATTAATATGTAGATTCTGGCTGACCATTGCAGCTTTCCTGTGCTGCCTGGTGTAAATACTGTGAAATGCATGAAAGATCAGGTATTAATCAATCTGACTTCTCTTGTCACTGAACTTTTCCCTGAGGAACAAGGACTAGTGAACCACAGGCAGGGTCTGTCTGATGAAGTAAGATGGAGGGTTCTTTCCCAAAAGCTTTGCTAGCATTTTAGAAGGGCTTTAAACTATGCATGTTGAGATGGCTGCTGATTTTTCTCTAATCTGTAGAGAAGCAAAGATGCAGGAAGCAATCAGCAAGTGTCCAAGGGGGATATGATGGAAATTGGTTTTATCTCTTACATTGTGAAGGCAGTACAAATAAGCACCGTTGCAGACTTAGGATCTCATTGGGATTCCAACAAGACTGGTGTGGCCAAACAGCTGGAGTTCAGAAAAAGGAGAATTCATGAGCTTTGGAAGAAGGGGTAGGCAACTCAGGAGGATGGCAAGGATGTGATGTTTGCAGGTGGGAAATTAGAAGAGCCAAAGCCCAACTGGAACTTAATCTGACTACTGCTGTAAAAGAAAGTAAAAAATCATTTTTACAAATACACAAGCAGCAAAAGGATGACTAAGGAAAATCTCCATCCTTCATTGAATGTGGAGTGAGACAGTGACAAAGGGTGAGGTATGTAATGAATTTTTTGCCTCAGTATTTAATATTAAGATATTAATATTGAGGTTGTTCTCTGGGTACCCAGACCTCTGAGCTTGGAAGACAGGGATGGGAGAGCAGGATGAAGCCCTCATAATCCAAGGATAAATGGTCAGTGACCTGCTATGCCACTTAGACATCCACCCAAGACTACTGAGAAGGCTATCAGAAGTGCTCACCAAGCCACTTTGAATCCTTTACCAGCAGTCCTGATTCTAGTTTACTGGAGGTTAGGAGATGTGCTGTCCAGCTACAAGAGGAGCTGAAAGGAAGATCAAGGGGACTACAAACCTGTTGGCCTGACCTCAGTGCCAGGAAAGGTTATGGAGCAGATCATGCTGAGTGATGGCACTAAGGGATGTGTGGTGGACTTGGGGACTTTAGTGGCGGACTTGGCAGTCTTAGCTTAATGGTTAGACTCAGTGATCTTAAAGGTTGTTTCCAGCCTAAAGAATTCTGTGATTTTTTTAAGTTCTATACCTGAACTGGGAACTCCATTCAACAGCGTAGGCTGTGGTCCAAGGGTCTGGAAGGCAGCTTGGCAGGCACAGGTACAGAGCCCTGGTGAACAACAAATTGAGCAGTATTGGCAGTTTGTCCTCACAGCAAGGAAAGGACTCCTCATCCTGGGCTCTGCTAAGCATGACAGCAGATTGAGGGAAAGAATCCTTTACCTTTCTTTGTCACTGGAGCACTGTCCAGTTTGTGGCTCATGGTACCAGGGGGACACTGAGCTACCAGAGCAAGACCAGAAGTGGGTCACTGTGTTGAAAGGAGCACAAGGTGTGCGAGCAGAGGATGCAAGAGCTGGGCCTGATCAGCCTGGAGAAGGGAAAGCTGTGGGAAAGGAGCCTTTATTTGCTGCATGATGAGAATGTGTCAAGACTGGAGATCAATGCATTTTTCAGAGATGGCCCACACAAGGGAATTTGGAGTGTGGAAATCCTGAGCCAATGTAAGGAAGTAAAACTTCTCCATGAGGAAGAAGGTGCCCACAATATTTGAGGAATCAATGTCCTGTGGTGATATTCCAAATCTGACTGGATGAATCCTCAAGCAGTCTGATACAACTGGACCTACTCTGAGCAGGACTGAGTGGCTTCTTGAGGTCCCTTGCCTCTTTACCTACATGAAGTCATTATTCTCTAGATCAGCACTAGAGCTCGTTTGACTTTGCCAATGATAAATGCATTATGAAGAGACCTGTGCCTATGAGTTCACTTGTGTTTGTTGTAAATACTAGGTGACCTAGTTGGAAATTATCACTATAGCTTTTACCTCTGTGTTTGGCATGACCTGTTGAACACTTTGGAGATATGACAGAATTTCTGTGGGAAGTTTGGTTGGTTGGATTTTTCCCTCACCTCTGCAGTCTGGTACTGATGAATCGTGATTCCTGTGACTTGAGTCTGAATGCTTCAGTCTGACAAATGAAGTCAGAATGATTAAGTCAAGAATATCTTAATAATGCTTATAATTAAGACTCTGGGATAGACATGAGATTTTTGAGTAATGTAGCAAGATGCACATTACAGTTACCCTCATAGTTAGGATGGCAACTTATGTAAATACCTTATGTAAATAGTTTATGTGTAGCAGAAAAGCAACTTGCTGCTTTACAATGAAAGAGAACAAACAGCAGTGACAAAAATCCTATACTGAACACTTCGTATTGTATTTTTGGGTTCTGATTGAGTTGCCTTGTTTTTTTTCTGTTAGTCTGTGAAATGGTGAGTTTATTATATGGTAGCATTGAAACAACAGCCATTTAATTTGGAAGAAAAGCTGGGTTTGGGCTGGGTTGGCATAGTGAGCACCAACCCACATTTTTGCAAATTTGTGGCTCGGTGGAACAAAATATGCTGCTATGCTATTGCTAACTCCTACATTTTGAAATGAAGCAGAAGTGATGGGCAGTAACTCCTGAGACTTCTGTGATATTTAGTGCTCAATTTCTCATCCCAAACTTCTCTTCCCCCTCCCCAAAGAAACAAAAAAACAAAAAAAAGGTGGATATTTTAATAGCATTAAATTGCTTTTCTAAATAAGGAGTGGAGAGGCCAGGAGACTGGAAGGAAGTGGCAGGGTATTTATCTGACCAGACTGTTTAGCAGTCACCATGTTTTTTCTGGACGTTTTTCTGGAAGAATTCATGTGGTGGAAGCTATAGTTGTAGGTGGTGCTGGAGGATAGTAGGATCTTGTCTATTGCATTTCCAGGAGTATGAGGTGCCCTAATTATATATAACTACTAGTAACTGATAGCAATTTGGAATAAAGATGAGTTACAGAGTTTTGAAGCACCTTAAGAAACTGTGAGGGATTGAATAGCTAAGCAAACTGAAGTTTAGATGGCTGTCCAGTGCTGCCCATGAGGAATCCTTTGTGGAGAAGAGTATTAAACTTTGTGTCTGAATTATTATAAATATATAATATTTGTATAATTGCAGAGAAGGCCTTGAGTATGTGATGGTCAGTTCTGTGAGCTTTGCCAGAGGTCTGGTTTGAAAGAGCTGCCTGTACAAGGTCTGAACTAGGCAGTGCACTGTTGGGAAGCATGTTTATCACAATGTTGTATTTGCATTGTCTTTGGATTTGAAACGTAATAATGGCAGCTTTGAAATTTCTTAGCTCTGAAGAGTATGCTAGAACTGAAACCTTTTAAGAATAAACTGATGTCCAGAAAGTCAATTTTTGTGTAATGTGTGATGTGGTCTGTATCATGAGAGGCAGTTTATTTATAGAAGTTAGAAAAGCTGAAGCACTAGCTGACTAAAACTACGTGATTAGGTGTTCCTGTATATCTCCTGAATGGAATTTCTTTCATCACCTTGAACTCACAGCACTGCAAATAAATGAAGAGATTGAGCTTTTAAAATAAACTTTAAGCAAGCAACGTTAGAGTTATGTCTAAGAATAAGGTTGTAACTCAACTTATTATTGAACATGCTCAAAATGAGTTACTTTTCTCAAAACTGAAGGCTGTCATTTCTCCCAAATCTTACTTGTTGCTTAGAGTAAGACTTGTTTGTAAGGAGTGATTTGAGGATGCCATAGTGACTCAGCTGAGGACAAACTGAGGCTAACAGAGGAGTTAAATATACAACTTTGAAGTGGTATATTTATTGTATTTTATTGTATTTAAGTATACAACAATTGAAGTTGTATATTTATTGTATATTGTATATGTAATTAAATATATATTTAATGGGGAGTTAAATATACAACTTTGAAGCGTTAAAAACTTTTTTCCAAAATGTGACAAAAGATGAATATTGCTTGTGTATCAGAATTTTTAAAAAGTCACAGAAGAGACTGGTCGCCTGCTATGAGCGGGCTGTCCCTCTGATGAAGGGGAGAACCTTTACTGAAAAAAGTAACTAAAGGATACAAATAGAAGGAAATGAGAAATAGGTCAATAAGAAAGTAGCTATTTATTTAACAAGTTGCAATATTCAAGTTAAACCAAATGCAAGCTGACCCCTGAATGAAAAAAAGTATCTGAACGTGCTCTAAGTAAGTATGTGTCAGCTAAAAGCACTTTCATAATGTATTTCGAGTTCTTGAGCATTAAAAATGAAACGGATTTGCCATTCTAGATACTGTCAGTGTTAATTCCTATTTTGTCTTTTCCTTATTTCCTTCACATATAACTGGGTTGGTTTCTGATTTGCAGAGCAAGTGGAGGATAGTCTTAAACACAGTTGAAGAAACAGCAGGTTTCTAGGAAGAAGAAGGGAATGAGACTTGTAAAAGCCATGTATTCTGAAGTCTTCTGACAGTAGTGAGGTCTGCGTGGGCCCAATGGCTGTGCTAGAGCAAGTGGTATAAGTGTATGGGATGCAATGTTGAAAGTAAATTCCTGAAATGAGAACTCATCAGCAAGTCCTTCAGCATCTGTGTCATAATGCCTAACAAGAATTTTAAGGAAGAGTTAAAATTAATGGATTATTACTTTGCTAAAAATGTTTGTTCATCTTACAATAAAGAAGCCAATAAAATCCTTGATCATGTGCAGGATCAGCTTAGATTAGTTTGGGAGTTTGGGGTTTTTTAATTACTAAATATAAAACCTTTCTAAGTGGTGTGGAGGTTTGTCATTTTGGCCAGAGTGTTCATTTGGGGGATTCATATTCTGCAGCATCAAATGTCTTTTTATTTCAGTGGGCTTGGTTGCTTGGGGTTTGTGCTTTTGTTTTGTTTTGGGTTTTTTTAAATGCTTTTACTGCTTTACTGGTTCAACTCCTTCCTAATCTTTACAGGCATTCTCTTTGTGCAGTGTAAGTACTTTCAGACCTTTATCAGGTTACCTTTTATGAGAATAATAATGAGTTCTCCCAATCCTTTCTTGTAGGTCATGTTTTCTAGGCCTTTGAGCATGCTTTGCTTTCAGACTCTGGATGTCTAATATATGATGCGTGCTGTTCAAGCTGAACAACTCCAGATGGAGCCTCACTGATGTTGGCTGGAGCATATACTTATATATGAGCATATTCTGTAGTGTCACTTTCAGTTCTTGAAATGTAATGACCATACACTTGCTCTAGCTTTCAGAATGCTTTGCTCTCTAACCAGTTATTTAACATCCTCGATGTGCTACTTAGACCTGTTCCTGCTGGTTCCTAGTCTAATGTGAACCCACTGCAGCTTAAAGGTATTTTTCTGCCTGACTGGGAAAGGTTTGTTAAGTGTAACTTCCCTTGTTTCTCTGTGTATAATGCATTAGTCATCAGCCTTACCAAGATTCAGATGTACAACTCTCCTTTTGACCTTCAGTTTTCTGTTAAATATTTTGGTTATGTGTTTAAACTGGATGCCACATAGGAGGACTTCAATCTTTCCCACCATATCATTTTGTCAGAACTATTGACTCATCTTTTGTGTTTCAACAGATTTCTAAGATCATCTGGAACTCTTTAACAAACTTTCCAGTAAGAGGTTTGAATTACATTAAGGATTGCTTGTTTCAGTCTCTTCTCTATATTTATACCTATTGTTCTGATACTTAGAGATTTATTTAAATAGGAAGCATTTTGTGGTGATTAGGCAGTAGTGGTATATATATATATATATGGATAACTTGAACTACTTGTTTGCTCTAACTACTAGTTTTTTGATGGAGTGGGACTTGAAATGAGATGTTCTCCTCCAGTCCTGCTTTTGAGCCTGGCTTGTTTATTGGAAAAAGAGTATCACATTGTCCTGCTTATTTCCTTTTAAAGGAGGTGGGATTGGAAGATTTGGTGAAACAGAGTTGGAAATACTCATTACAGAAGAACTTCCATCTCCTCATAGCTTGCCTTACTAATTAGTTCAGCATGTGTTATAAACACCTACAAGTTTAGTGTCAGAATAAACATGTATGTCTTAATTTTCTATGTGTTAAATGTACAAAAGATTATAATGTAAGAACATATAAAATGGACATTGATGTTAATATGATCTAAGTGGAAATTCCACACAAAGTTTTAAAGTTCATGGGACTTCATAAACATTCTTAGTGAGTAGTTTGATGTAAAGTTTAATCTTATAAAATTGGCTTTCTAAGAGCGTCCTTTCCAACTCCATTTGAATCATGATCCTAACATTCTTTTTTTAACTTCCTCTATTGTCTTGGATTGCCCTGCTGCTTGGTACTAAAGGTCTGTGTAGCATGGTGGGAAGCAGAGTATGCAGGGACACAGGTGCTTTCTTATGTGGAGTTAAACTAGAACAGAAGCACCAGTTCACATGTGAAAATGGCATTCTGAAATAAGAATGGTGGGTAACAGCCATGTCTGACTTCAAGGGCAGAGCTTTTCTAAGGCTCCAATTCCCAAATCTGTGAGGCGGGCTCAAGCTAATGTCACACTCTAAGTTGTAACTATTTTGACTTTGTGTTGCATTGGAGTGAAGTGTCTTTGAAATCTGTTTCTTTGCTTTCTATGTTGCAAATGTCAGTCTTGTACATAATTGTTAATTGTAGCGCTGAAGATGTTTGCATACTTAGTCATCTTTGACTCCTTTGTGCCAGGATGACAGTTCTCTGTCAAGTATTGCATTACCTGGCCTTTTAACAGGGTGAGTCCTCTCTCTAGGCTCTGAATGCTATTGTATGAATGGTAGCTGTAGCCTTCCCAACAATTATTTCTATTCCTTACTCCCTCTATGTAGATAAATGTGTTGAGTCCACAACTAGAGGGAGATAACTGAGTCTCTTCCATCAGCTGTGGGGAATGAAGGAGCAGAGTAACACAAGCCTCCTGGCTGAGTGGTGTGATATCTTGTCAGCTGTACCCTTAGGAGCAGCCAGATGGAGGTTCAGAATGTTTCAGAATTCTGCAGAACATCCTGTGATAGCACTTAACTGAGAATCTGTCTGTCTGGAGCTTGATGTTAGTAAAACCCTTCAGCAACAGCTAACTTTTGAGACAGCACTGAGTTGGATCTGACCTCTTCATGCAGTTCTTGTTGCCAGTCTCTTTGATTTTTAGGTTGCTTGGAAAAGATACTGCTTTGTGCAATTTCAGTTTATGATTTTCAACTAGATACTATGTTCCCCTTTCTCTGGGTTTTGTAAGAAGTCAGGATATAGTTACCTAAAGGAGAGCTGCTCATGTGATAAACCAAGTCAGGACTGGAACCTCATTTGGGGCCATTTCTAGGTGTAGAAAGTTAGTGTTCAGAAGTTAATAGAACCATTTCCAAGTGGTGGATTTGCAAAAGCTACATCATAACGTAAAAAACATTTTTTTAAGGTAAAGTTGACCTCTGATTTAAAAGAAAGAATCCCTTGAACTTCAGTAAAATGAAAAAGCAACCTGAGAGAGCCTGAGAATTTCAGTAGTCTTGGCTTCAGGCTATCAAATTGCTGTGCCTCATTTCACCAAAACTTTTTTTTTTCTGGTAGGCTTATTATATTATGTGCTAAACACTGAGCAAGGTTTTAAGTTTTACTCTCTGAGATGGAAGTAATGCATCTGGTTTTCTGGTTTTCTTCTTTAAAAAGTAAGGTAAGTACTGTACAAAATAAAAGGGAACTTGAGCTGAGTCCAGTGCTTGTTGAGGCTAATCTTGTGCTGTTCCTGATCCCAGCTCACTTGCCCCCAAAAATCTGATTGACACTTCAGTCAAGGATTGTGACAAAGCAGATCCTTAGGTGAGAGTAACACTAGGTTATAATACTGTCTCTGTGATGTAAGTGCAGTTTTTCCCTAAGTACTTGCTTAGCACTTCTAATTGGAAGCTAGTGTTGAGGCATTTTGTACTACTTAATCTTGAATCTCTTCCATTCTTTGGTTCAGATCTTTTTCTGACCCAGTAATTTTATCATGCCCTGGTGCTCAAAGACACACTGACTTCTTCCCAGTCATTTCAGCATATATTTTTATAAAACCTCAGTTTGAGGTTTCAGCTTGTTTTCTGCAGTGTCTTAAAGTGATCTGCTTTTCCAGCCAAACAAATCTGAAAGTACCACTAGATTTGTTTAGCTGTGCTCATTGCCTATTGTTGCATTTCCACTTGTGATTGACTGAGCTAATTCAGAAGGTTAAATCAGGAAGAGAACCAGTGAGTTTTTGTAGCTCGGGGTCTTTTAGGTACCTGGTGAGTGCTGACACAGGAGGAAGAGGAGGACTGCAAGAATAAGCTTTTGGATGTCAGCTGAAATTAAACTGACCAAACAATAATGCCTAGCCTGACCTTAAGAATGTTCCATGGGAAGTTCTGCTGATATAGCAACTTGCTGTCAGTGAAATGGGATGTTCTTGTTGTTTTGCTCCATCCTTGATTGGAATTCTTCTGAGTTCCCTGCCACTAGTGTGTGCTAAGGCCACATATGAGCTGAATACCTTGCTAATAGAGGAGGGAAAACACTCAGTTATATACTCTTCTGTAGTTTGGCTCTATCTTGTGGAAATAGTTGGCATGTTGTGGGGAATCAGTGGCTATGAAGTGTCAGCATGGTCAGCCTGTCTTGCCAGAAGTTTGCTGTTAGATTGCTAACAGAATGCATTGCTTTTATAATTAGACTTGTGCGTGGCTGCTTCATATAGAAAATCTAAATCTGCTTTTTATTGCAACAAATAACAGGCTTGTAAATGTGGAAAGTATTCTGTCATTCCATAGCATGAATACTTTGTTGTGTTAAGAAGGTTATCATATAATTCCTCAGTATCTTTTTTTTTCAGTTAGTGATAGAAGCTTAATTCAGAATTGATGTTGAACAGATTGTTACCATGGTCAGTATTTGATAGCACCTAGTTCTGTGGCTTTTAATGCTGCAAGTGAGCCTTAGGGATCTTTTTATTCTGTTTAATCTTTAAGCTATCTGTCAAGTTACATGAGTAGAGTCATTGCCTTGCTGTTTCAGGTGAGATTCTTGACTTTATTGCCAAGCCTGACATTGGATCACTGTGATCAAAAATCAATTAGTGCATAGGGACTTAGCTGAAATTGAATCATGTTAAAGTGCTTGACATAGCAATCTCATCAGGTTGCATGTGAAACAGAATAGGACAATCTTATGCACTCCAAGGGAACAAAAAGGAAAGAGAAGACAGATCCATAAAAACTTGGAAAAAAGAAACAAAACCTCATGATGCTGTGTTTACTTCGAGAAGTTACAAAACATCTTGATTACTAAGTAAATACAAGGTGTATCCATAAGGTTTATTGAGAATGACAGATTCCAATATTGTGAAGGTGAAGCAGGTTAGTTTGCTCCAAGATAACAGATTTCAAGAGGAGGAGGGCTAGGCCTCGTTAAAACAATAAATGTATGTCCTATGTGCCAGAAGTTTTGATCAGTTAAGGACCTGAATAGTGTGGTCTTGAAGTGTCTTGTTCTTCAGAACCCTGTGCATTGTAAGCCTCTAAATGTGTTATTTTGGAGGAGATGTATAACTCATTATTCAAATACAATCTGTGAGCAGAATACTGACTCTCAAGTGGAAGTCTTTATGTCAGAGGAAATACTTGCCTTCAGAGTGAGTCCTGAGCTTTGGAGAGCCCTGAACACCCATATGGTAATTAGCTTGCTGAACTGTTAGCTTGATTGCTCTGCAGCTACAGCTAGTTAAATAATAACTGGATGGAGATTAAGGCAAGAGATCCTGTTCAACTTAAATATGTGGTGTTGGCACTTCAGATTTAAACTATTTCTAGCATTTAAACACTTTGAAGTCTATATACTGTTGTATGAGCTGTATGTAAGTTCAAGTTAAATAATTCACGTAGATAAGTTGATTTTTTTGTTTGTCTTGTTTTGTTGTTTTTTTTTTTTCTTTGGAGTCTGAATATGTGTCAGAAGATGAGATAAATGTAAAATCTGGAGTAGTGATCTGTTATCTTTACCTCCCTTGCTGGAGCAGGTGAAGGAAAAAAGATCTAACTGGATCAAAATTCTGTATCTGCAAGTGTGTTTATGTCTATAAATATATATGGGTCCTGCTCAGTTCAGTCTCTAAATCTTGAAAATAGCCGCAATGAAAAAGTTTAACTTATGAAAATATTCGTGTAATTCATGTGAGAACACAGTGTTCTCATGGCACAAATGAGCTGTTAGAAGTATTCCTTGGTGGGAAAATTGTCGAGTATTGACTTTTTAAATGTAGAACGGTCATCTTTATGTAGCTAAAAAGTCCAATTACTGAGAGCAGAGTTGTCAAAAAAAAAAAAAAAAGTAAAAGGAAGCAAAAGAACTCATGTGTTCATATGACTGGGATGTTTTTTCAGTTCAGTTTGTTACTTTCCTCAGAAGTCTGAGCACTTTTTGTAAGTTCACTCGGGGGGCTTTTTTATTCTAAGTTGTTTGAGTTTATATGCAGTTAATCGCTATGTTTAAGTTTAATATAGGTTAAATTAAAAATTCAGTAGATTTATCTGTTGCAAAAAGCTGATTCCTGAATGAAAGTGTGTTTTTCTTTGCTTAAGTGTCATTACAGAATATGTATATCCTGTACATTCTGAAATACATTTCACAAATAACTTGTGAGCCTCATTTAAAAAGTAGAAAGCAACAGTCAAATACTTTTTAGGGAACATTCCACCTTATGTTTAAAAGTAGCCATGGCAAGTGCAGACAAAGTTTGGGCAGAACTCTGTGCATGCAGCTTTGTAAATAGTTGCTGTCTTTCTAGTGTCTGTCACAATAATAGTGTTAGATAAGAGGCATGATGAGAATAGACAGAATGTTCTTGCACTACTTGTCATGGCAGATATTCTCTATATGAAACAGGCTTTTTTTACTTTTCTTGCTGTTTTTTGTCCCCTCACCAGCCCCGCTTAGCGACTGATGTATTGACAATATTGGTCTGAATTTCTGGCTTAGTTTGACTTACATATGTAACTCAAGGTGTTCATACTATTGATGTTAGTAGTTTTATGCTGAAGAAATCCATAGCCAAATCACTTTTTTGGGTGGTTTCATTGACTCAGAAATGGTTTGAACAATGAAAAATCAATTGATGTGGAGCAGAAAGCTTTTAACAATGGACTCCTAGATAAAGGTGCATAAAGATTTCTTTCCTGAACACATGGCTTGCCTTTTGTTTGAACATGGTGAGTGAAAAGGCAGCTCCTGTCTCAAGTTGAATGACTTCCTCATACTTATCCAAATGGGGCTAATAAAATTTATCCTTGACTTTTACTTCATCAGTGAACTTCCTCAGTAACAGCTTGAGTACCGATTTGGTATCTGAAGAGAGAATCAGGGCATTTGAAATAGCTGTTAAAATCTGAGCACAGGAGAAAGAAATATATTGTGGGCTAAGACTTCAGTTCTTTTTCATCAGGTTAGTTTGCTCCAAGAGAACTAATGAGTGAAGTTGCTGCAGTATCTGTTTGGCAAAAGAAATTGTGAACCTTTGGTATATTGGCCTGCTTTGTCCTAGTGGTTTTCCTATTTTTTTGAAAGGAGGGTGGTGTAAGATGCTGAACTCAGAATGTAGCACCTGCTGTGGAAGACGTTCTGGGTATTAAACAAATATATTGAATCCTAAAAAAGCACTATGCCTACTCTTGCATATTTGCTGTCTGAGAGAAGATCTTGTATGAAGACTGAAGCAGAAAGATTGCATATGTATGATGGTAAATGTCTTCATTAGGAAGTAGGATAGGAAAGTTCAAGTTGAGGTCTTTGAGTGACTATCACTTTAGACAGTGGAGTGGTTTGTGGGGTTCTAATTGGGGCTTTTTTTTTTTTTAATTGTTGCTTTCCTTTGAAGTATTTACTGGTACTAGTGCATTTACTGGGGGTAAGTGCTAGAAATTTCACTTATTTCTACTTATAAAAGATGCAACTTAAAGATTATTTAATGAGAAACATGTAAGTGCAGTACTTGTTTTTAAGTTTTTACTTGATGCTCTGTATCAGTAATCAGACTTCTAAAATGAATCATATCTTGTTTGTAGATCTGAATTCACAAAGTGTTCATATCTAGTTAAATTCCTGAAAGACTATTACACCAGTTGCACAATTGTCAAGTCATTTTTATATGAAGTTGTGTATTAGTGGTAGTATTCTCTGACAAAATTGACCTGTGCCTAGCTTTGATGTCTTTCTTGAAATACATTTTTGTAGTATTTCCAGACTGTTGTGAATCAGTTAGTCAGAAAAAAAGCAGGAATTACCTTCTAAAAAGGTAAGCTAATTATGGAAGAATGCTTACTGTATAAACCAAGTGATGTAACTTTGTGTAGCAACTAACAATTGTTTTATTTTTAGGTGCCTTAGCTGGACCAGTTGTTGATCCACATGTGACAGCAGTTTGGGGGAAGAAGGTTGCACTGAAATGCATCATTGATGTAAACGAAACAATAACACAAGTTTCTTGGGAGAAGATAGATGGTAAAAGTTCACAGACTGTTGCTGTTCATCACCCTGAATATGGAATATCTGTTCAAGGAGAATACCAAGGAAGAGTGGCATTTAAAAACTACTCACTTACTGATGCAACAATCATCTTAAAAAATGTTAGCTTTTCTGATGCAGGAGAATATGTTTGCAAGGCAGTTACATTCCCACTTGGAAATACACAGTCATCAACTACTGTAACAGTATTAGGTAAGTCAGTTTCTTTTTGAAAGGAAAATTCTGCAAACTTACTAGTAAGTTGTGTTTTATCATTTAACCCAAAGAAAATGCAGAATATATGTTTGCTGATCTTTCATTACAGGTGTCTTCTTTTTACTAATGTCATAAGGGAGATTTCTTTTGAGTCTTGCTTCTTTAGAACTTATTTGACTGTCTAGTTATTAAAAATAAATAACCAGTGGGAAGCTGCTGAACTTGGCTTTAGCTACCACCTTGGCTAAATTCCCTCAGTTAGTACTAAGTAGTTGCTAGTCTTCAGAACATGCAGGTATTTCTAAACCCTGTTGAAAACAAGTCCATAATCTGTAATGGGATTAGAGAGTTGCCAGTGAGGATCAATGCCCCATGCCTGGAAAAAGTCAGATGGGACTCTGCAGCAGCCTGGTGTAGTTGAATACATCCCTGCATATTGCAAGGGAATTGGACTGGATGACCTTCAAAAAGTGCCCTCCAGTACAATTCTATGATTTTATAACTGTGCTGCTAACATGATAATTTAATATGGCTGCTTGTGTCTGGTGATGCAAACTGTTCTTTGCATAGTGGAAATGTAAATCAAAACTATCTAGATGCCTTCTGGGAGTTGTGGGAAGAAAGAGTCAATTTAAGCTCTTGATTGTTTGTGGATAGTCATCATGTGAGGTTTTTATAGACTCAGGGGTTTGTTTACACTACTTTTGTCCCTCTTGTTGAGGGCTGAGTATTGCTGTCATAAGGAATTAGTGCAAGTAACTCAGGTGTTACTGCAGTGTAAGGTAAAATGATTACCCTGAAACTTGAAAGCCTTTTGTTAATTTGCCCTGTCCTTACAGTAGTATTCCTCTTGTACTAGTGTAAGTTACTTCTGTATTTCCTGCAAGGAGTCAAATGATATTTTCTGTAGCTGAGGTGGTCATCAATGACTATTTCTGTAAGCAGATGTGCTTTTTAGGATCTTCTCTTGGTCTTTGATACCAGCTTTCCATAGTAGTAGAATACTCAATGGGCTTAATCAGATGGCTGTAGCACAGTATGTAAACTAGTTTTCACCACAAGGTGGGGCAAAATAAATGCATCAAAGCAACTGGCTTAATACAATTTGAAACCAGGAACTTGGTCAAAATTCTGTGATACACAAAGCAGGTGGTCTTATGGCTCTCTTTTTCACCTGACTTCCATCTGTACTGCAGGTGGCTATGTCTGTGGTTATTGTAGCACTGTTTTGACTTTAGGTCTCAGCCACCATGCCTTATCAATAAGCAGTGGGAAGTTCTTACTACCTTCTCTCACTTTTTCTAGTCACTTCTTCTTTCTGAGATTGGTTTGTTTTTTGTTTTTTTTTTATGTGACATTAGTAATTGTGTCCGTTTTGCACTCATAGTATCAGGTTTGTGGAGGAACTTGGTAAACACATGTATGTCCCATGTGCTTATTATTCTATATTTGAAAGAGCAGAAGGACCACAAGTTGTTTCATTAGATATATGTTATGAAAAATTGCCCTTGAAATAGGCAAAGTGTTAGTCAGGCATACAGTGGTTCTGCTCATATCTTTTTTCATCATTGCTGTAGTTAGTTGCCAATTGCTGTAAGCCTCTCAAGGCTCTCAGAGGTATCAACCTCTAAATGGCAAAACCCAGCTGTTATTTGCAAAGATGTTTTTCCATCCTAGTTGCCAGCAGCTTCACTTGCAGGTACCACTAGGTAGCCAACCCTCTGCTGGACTTAAGTTCTTTGGCCTTAGCAATGTATTTTCTGTCCTTCTAGAAACTTTTTGCTACACTGACTTGTAGGCTTAAACAGTCAAAATACTGGGGAAGTAATGATTTTCAGAATATGCTTGTAAATTAATGACTTGTGAACTTTGCTGGCCTGAACTCAGCAATTCCAAATTCATCAGAATCTTAAGGGATGCAATAGCTGTAATTTAAATCTTGATGTAACTTAAAATCATCTTCAATGATGCATTGACTGCATTCTCCCCGTGGTTTAAAAAACTCTCCCTTAAGTAAGGAAGAAAGTTCCTGGCCTAAGGCTGTTTCCATTTGAAGCAAGATTGCCTTTTTTCCTGGTCCCTGTCTGTTCTTATTTAGCAAAGAATTAGTTTCCTTCCCATGTGTAGTGGACATACTAGATCATGTACTAGATGCATACAAGCATCACGTACTAAATGCTTGCACACTGTAAAGTGGAGACACTGAAGGCAAATGCAAGAACAAAATAACTACAAGATAAAATGCCCTGTGTCTTGCCACAGTGCTCTGATCATTTAAGACCATATTTAAAACCTCTTATGTGCCCCAAGTTTAACAGACTTTAAGAGCCATGTTTGGTGACTTTGCCCACTCTCACTTGTCTTTGTTTAGTGCTTCATGTTGTCTTAAGGAAATGCACTGTTAAAGAAGAGGTTAAAATAGTGGAAATAGGAAAATGCTTTTAGGGTCAAACAGATACATTGAACTTTTCTAAAACTTTGGTCTGTCAAATTTATCTTGTTGAACTTGTGCAAAAAAACAGCAAATAACTTTTATATCAAGCTGTTGGTTTCCCCAAGATCCCAAGATGCTGACTAAATGATAAGAGCTACAAGTGAAGAATGAGTGTCAAAGGTGTAGATCTGTCACCATGAATTAGATCCCAGACACTCTAATGCAGAAAGTCTTTTAATTAGGAATTAAAAAGATGATGTATGTCAGGCAGTATACACACTGGATCTTCTCAGACAATTCTGATGAAGTAATGGTAGTCGAGAAGTGCTGGTTGACGAGATGTAGGTCAACTTCTTAAGTACTACAGAATCTCTGGGCCAAGAAAAGGTATCAAGTACATGGCAAATTAGTGAATTGATTGGCCCTAAAACAAACAAGCAATCCCCCCAAAACTACTAAAACAAGAGAACCTTAATAAGCTAATAATTAAGCATTAATTAGCAAACAGGATAAAGTACACAGAAAGATAAAGCTTCTGGTTTTGAGGTGGAAGAAAATAAAAGCCTGAAATACTGTTTTGGAAAGAAGTTAGTTAAGTAATGTCAAATGTCATGAAGGGGATGACAATTCCCAGTGTCATGCTGTTGCTAAGGAATTTAATGTCAGGAGGAAATAATCCTGTTTGTGTTGTAATCATGCCAACTTCATCCAGTCCTCCTGTGCCCAGTGTGTGCAGAAAAATAGTTTTAAAACTAACAAAAGCAATTGAAAAAGGCTTATGAAGTACATGAAAACCAAGAAGCAGCCTTTTGGCCTCAACACTTAATGCAGTAGGATTTAAGACTCTTGTCTGGATTCTGTATTATGTTCTTTTTCTACAAAGAAGTATAAGAACTTGAGCAGTGAGAAACTTTTAGTATGTCCATGTTGAATGTAAGGTGAAGGTAGAATAAACTGGGTTAAATTAGGTGGTGGTCATGAGTCAGTAAAAGGGCAAGCACAGACTGGCAAACTAGTTGAGACCTTTTGAACAACTGTACATCCAACTTCCATGCTTCAGCCATCCTGTCTTTAATATTAAAGTGTAATTCATGCCATAACACTGCTTTAGATGGAACTCCTACACTGTGGAAGTAGGTGCTGCTTTTGGATCTTAGGGGATCAGTGTCTTCCTTTTCCACACAAAGCATTGTCCTCACCATCTTTTTCATTTGGCCTGAATAAAGCATAGTGTTTCTACTGACTGGGTGTAGCAACTTCTCTAATGCTCTCCCAGCTGCCTCTTGTGTCCTCCACCACCATTGTGAGCAGAGAAAGTCAGTGAAAATCCCAATCATGTGGTGCACTGAATAGTCTTGGGATAAAAGGACTGCATATAGAAATTACACTTTCAGGAAACAAAAAATTACCACCAAAAAAATTCCAAAGCCCGTACTTTTCCAAATTGAAAATGGTAAAACTTTTGCACTGTGAGAGATGAGATGCCAATGGCCCCTTGTAATTACAGACTCATTCACCAGGTATTTCTTAATCCATGAGTGAAACATCTAGAAAGGCCATAGAATAAGTAGCTGGGCTGCTGCTGGTTTTGTTTCAGTTGCTGGGACAAAGTAGTCCTGAATGATAAACTATAGAAATAAGTATCCTAACAGAGTTGCTTTCTATTTTTTAGTATGTGGCTATTTAGTTATCTTGCAGTTGGTGTGTAATACAATTTATGGGAAGATCTGACAGTAGAAGCCTAAACATTTGTGATGTATAAAAGAATCTAAAGCATGGAAACACATAGGTCTGGGATTAAGTATATTTTATGACACTGAATAGTTTTGAATAGTTCACCTTTGTGTCTAGTTGAGAAGTGTAAAACCAAGTATTACACAATGAACTGAAAGTGACAAATCTCTGGTATCACTTGAGAAAGTAGGGTTTTTTTAAAATTAGTGTATTGTGCTTTCTGGCTACTTGAAGACTTCTTTTTCTGAAAGTACAGTACTGAGTAGTATGCTTCGGGTCTGGACATCTCTGCAACTTAGTTAAGCATTCTTGTTTATTTATGTGTCCTTTCACAAAGAGCTGGAGGAAAAATTATGCAGTTGCATACCTTTTAAAAAGGAAAAATCAAAGGAATAAAACATATCAAGCTTTTATTTCCAGCTGAAATTATTGGAGTCTACAGTTTTGTCATGAAATGCTGATCTAATTTAATTGATTTTAGTGTTATGGAAAAGGGAGGAATACAGCAAAAATTAGAATTTTCATGCATGTAAAATTCCAAATATAAATTTGGGTATTTACTTCTGCATCTTATCAATACTACAGAAGCTATTGAAGAAGTCTCTACCAGTGATTTAGGGAGAACAAGGCAGTAGTGTTCATGTGAAATCAGAAAAACCAAATTGTCGGTCGAATAACAAAGCTGTGTAATGTCAAGTTCTCCATACTAGGTTTTGAAAGCTTTTTTTGCAGATGAGACAATGCTTCATATATACATCGATTCAAATATCCAAGCTTACTGTAGAAAGCTCTAGCTGTTGCTGATGTTGGAGAGCAGGGAATCAGATTTTGAAAGAAGCTGTATTAGAAATGCTTCAGATCCAGAAGAGTGAGTGTGAAACTTGGCAGAAAAAAACTGTTATTGGCTTATTTTCTGTAGGGTAACTAGCAAATCTGAGGGTAAGCATTCAGAGAAACAAAGTAGAAAATAATTTGCTCTCAGTATCTACCCAAACAATCTTCAGTTTCATAACAACTTATATTCTTCAAGGACTTGTAAGCAGAAAACACGATTTTATAAGGTTTTCCATTTAATAGTTGCCTTTTCCTTTAGTGTAACTGAGCAAATAATAAACCAACTTTTTCAGACATGAGCAGTATTAGACTGAGCAGAAACCAATCAAAAACTGATCCTGGCACTGAATGGGCTGAAGCTGAAAATGCTTGTTACCTGGTTATCTTTGGAAGGTATAGCTAGTTGGAGAACTTGCCAGATATGGTGAACTTCACTCTATTCTGTTACAAGATGTGTCTGTGGGTCAACTTCAATTTATCAGAAAGAAATTCCATGAACTAACTTTTCTCCTTCTGATACTGAAAGGCACAGAAGTTGCAAGACTTGTCTCTGCTTTGTGATTAGTGAGGGCTGATCCACTGAGGTGGATTCTGAAGCATTTTGGTGAGTAGCAATGATCTTCCTTCAGAGAACTCCAGGAGCAAGATTAGAGCAAAAGACCAGGGTGGTGGAATAGGCTGGTACACTACTGCAACCCTGTCCCTTACAGAACTGGTGACACAAATGGGCCATTCTAAGACAGCCCAGCCACGGTTTGTATCTGAAGCACCAGGTAGTTCTTCTTACTTGGGCTGCAGCTGGTGAGTGGCTTGTTACAGGGCCAAAACAGATTGGCTAAACCAGAAGGAAATTCTTTGAAAGCTTTTTAGTCTATGGCCCTTAGCGGCAGACTTGTACATGAGGTACTCAACTTCCTTTTAGAAAGAATTGTGTTCCCCAAGCTTTTAAAATTTTGGGGTGAGCAGTGGCTTTACACGGAGGTAACATCCTTCCACGTGCAGATTTCTTTAATCTTAGTATTGAGTTCCATTTTTTGAACTTTTATAGGGATTTCTACACAGGAATGAATGTGTGTGTATATATATAGGCAAAATTTGATTTACATATAAAACAATAAATTTTTTATTTTGTTATTGAAATTTTATTTATATAAAAAATTTCAAGACTTAAATTTTATATACAATTGTGTATTTCTGTGTACAATGTGTGGTGTGTATATATATAATAAAGATGCAGCATGGAAGTCATTTGTATTGCAGTGATCAAGAAAAGCTTACACTCTTAATGTTGGGTGTCAGAGCACTGAAGCTGCTTTGAAATGATGCAAACTGACAGTATAGATTAATTCTCAAATGCTTGAAAATGCAGCAGAATCCAAGTTTTTTGAAAAAATCTGCAGTGTAGTTTCAGCCTAATACCTTTAGCTCTCTGTCGGACGCTGCAACTGGAGCACTGCAAGTGACATTTTGGACCTAACTACTCTGTAATTCCCTGTCCATGTATTAAATGTAGTGAATGAATGACACTGAACTTGAATAAGTGGACAAAGTATCAGCAGTGGAAGCCTTGTAGAGCTATCATCTCTTGAGATATGCATGGTCTTACATCTAGGATGTCTGATTAACATGAGTGTTTGCAAATGGAGTAGATCTTGTCTACCTTTTAAGTAGTGACGCTTTCTAAGATGTGGAGTTCTTGTTTAAATCTCCTTTTTTTTCTCCATTCTTAGTTGAACCTGTTGTGAGCTTAACAAAAGGACCAAACCTTCTAATAGATGGTGCAAATAGGACAATAGCAGCCACTTGTACAGCAGCCACTGGAAAACCTGCTGCACAGATTGACTGGGAAGGAGGCCTTGGTGAAATGGAATCCACCTCTACTTTGTTTCCAAATGAAACAGTGACAGTTGTAAGCCACTATGTGATTGTCCCTACACGATTTGCAAGAGGAAGACACATAACTTGTGTAGTGAGGCACCCTGCCTTTGAAAAGGAGATACGATACCCTTATGTGTTGGACATACAGTGTAAGTATTCTGTGAGGTAAATACTCCTGGTATATATCTTGCAACCCCTCCCCTTAATCAGTGTGTGTACCTTCCACAGGAAGGAGATGAGCACTTTCTGTATCAGAAAAATAAAGGAAATGGAAACTGTGTAGAAAAGCGGTTATAAGAGGCAGGTCAGGCAGGAGTAAAAGCCTAGGGTCTCTGTATTGAAAATAAAGTCATGAAGCTAGAATACTGTTACATTTCTACTCTTTTGGATATTGAATTATGGGTAAACATGAGGGTTGATCATTAGCTGTTTATAATGTCTTAGAATTTCAACAGCATTAAAAAAGAATGCTAATGAAGATTTGTTTGAGATGCCAAGTTGAAAATGCACCACAAGTCTTGTGGTCAATAAGTTATTTTCAGATTATTCACCAAGCTTTGTCCACTCTAACTAGTGTAAGGAAACAAGAACATAATGCATACATGCTTAGCATTTGTTATTCAGCTTCAGATTGCTCATATAATTTAAATTTGTGCGGGCTTCTTTAAAAAATGTATGGCTTTTAAAAGACATTAATACAAAGCAAAGTTGCTTACAATGTTGCTTAAAAAACCAGTTAAGACAAATAAGCTTTAGGCACTTGGTCCCTTTTTGTTAGTCAGTGCATATATGAATAAAACCAACTATTTTTATGCTGTTCCTTTGGTGTCCTGTCTTGGCTGTGTGCTGCTTTCAAGTTCCTAAATCACAGAAGTCTTCCTGTAGTGGCTGGGAAAAGTAGACTTGGCTTTTTTGGTCTGACTAGAATTTGATTCTGGCTTGGTTTTATTCTGTTTGGTAAAGAATCACTTATTTTGGCATAAAATAGCGATTAGCACTGTTTTATTTTATTGATCTTGAAGTTCTAGATTGGAGGGCCATTGATACAGAAATAAAAATAAAGAGGATTTGTATTGTCTCGAACAGTGAGTAAAAAAATTGTTTCCTATTGAAAATGAAGTGAGGATGCAAGTTGGTCTTAATATTTTCATCTGAGATTAGTGTTAATACATGTTTCAGAATTTCCAACAAAGTTGTAGAGTAAGGTACACAGCAGCAAGTGAGAAGCAGTGTGTGCTTTTCAGTCTTCCCTGGCACTTATTAGCTTTGGCAACTGCTTCTCCATCTCTGCTCCAGAGTTTATGCTAAATCATACTGGTTTTGTCTGTTCCTTGGTTTTCGAATACTTTTTCTGAGGCCTCTATAAAATCTCCTCCTGGCTTTGTCGAGCCATAACATAATTCTACATTTTTATGTGAATGGATAATTTAATCTTTATAGTTGGCATCTGTGAACTTTTTGGTGATTTCCTAGTTATCTGGTTTCTCCCAAGATTGTTTTTGATCCTTTGCTTGATCTTTTTAGTGAGAAGTAGTTCTAGGTTACCATTCCTCACTTCCCAAAAACATGAAACTATTTTTTCCTGAAGTCCTCTCACTTCCTCAAGGGTACTATGTGGTTACTGCAAACACACTAGGAAAGTTGCACCAATTAAAACAGTTTGTTCACTGCTGCTTATTAATGTTGTAGTTTGGAACTGTATCATGTTCTCTGTATATTTTGGTAGTGGTCTTTAAACAAAAAGGCAACCAACAACTAAAGCACACATTCCCATCAAAAAAATAAAAAAAAAAAACACAAAAAACTACCCTTCTGTTCTATTGATCTTACACACAATTCACTTTTAATGTAAAAGTTGCAATTGTTCATGGATGAAATCTTTTTTTGTCAGATGCCCCAGAAGTTTCAGTAACTGGCTATGATGGAAACTGGTTCATTGGAAGAGGAAATGTTCAGCTCAAATGTAATGCTGATGCAAATCCATTACCTATGGAATTTATGTGGACCAGGTAAATATTTATGAAAAGGGACTTGCCACATGACTCAAGTGATATAATCACTTTGCTTACAGTAAATCCATGTTTTGAAAACAAAGAGTATGTGACTTGTATTGATCGTAATGGTTTTATCCAGCCTTTTAAAGGGAGATTGCAAGATATGTTTGTATGAATACAGGTGAGTGGATACCTTGTAAATATATGTACCTTAACAGTTTGTCATTACTCTCAGGGTAAAGTCTCTTTAGTTACTCAAGGTAGGCTAAGCTCTGTGTGTTGCAGCACGTAGAGCAAAGACCAATAAATCTAGAAAGGGTCCAACTATTACTTACATATGCCTCTAATGAAAATATTTAAAAGCTTGCATAGCATCCACAATTTCATGCATCTGTGGACTGCCATTTCCATCCCAGGCTTAGCTTAAGATCACTGTTGAGAAATTTCAGCACATAAAAATTCCTATTTAAAAAAATTCCTGTTTAGAAAAAGCCCCTAACAGCAGTACCATTTGCTTCTTCAGATGCACTGGTTCTCAGTTCTCTCATTTGAATTTGAAACATATGTAAGAACTAATCAATACTACCAATGTTCACAATTCTGGAAGAAATAAACCTATTTAACTACATTTAAAGCCATTCAAGCCTCAGAGATCACTCTTAGATTTTCTAATCTTAAAATAGAACAAACTTTTACAGGTAATCTAAATTTTCTGTAATAAATGGGGTGTGCCTTTCTGAGCAACACAAAACCCATCCAAAAAAGCTGTAGTACTGGTGAATGATAAACTTCATTGTGGGGGGTAGAAATCCATGTAAAAGAAGGGTAGCTTGAAGAAATGAAAAGTACTGTGTTGAACTGTGTGCTGTTTGACTGGTGCCAGATTACAATAGGTTGTAGAACTAATTTACCAACCAATTGTATCCCTTGGAATCCACGAGGATGTTGTATTTAATGGGATAGTAATATTTGCATGGTTAGTGATATTTTTAAATGTTGCATGTATGAGAGTTTTATTAGGATAGAGCTTTCAAACCAATTGACTGTTTTATAATGTTTCTTGAAATAAATTCTTCTGGTACTATGAATTATGAATGAAGTATGTGCCTTTTATCAGCTTTATGTGGCTGAAGCAATTCTGGGCAATAATCATAGCAAAGGAGTAGGAATGTTGTCTTGAACCATATTTTTTGAAGATTGTATTTAGTGTTATCTGTGAAGTATTTGTTTCTTTTCCTTTGAGGACCTGTTTTAAAGTGATGGGTGCCTTTTTGTTCAGTATTACTTAAAAAATCATGCTTGCTAAATGCTTTCAAGACATTGTCATCTAGTGATCTAATTTGAATATCGATTTAGGCCTGCTTGGCTGTTAATAGGTACTTAGATAAATCCAAATGGGTTTCAATGGCATGAAATTGCACAGGTGTTTAATGGGCACTTGGCAGCTCTGTGAAAATAGTTCCAGGGCCTTTGCCCTTTCCCCTTTTTCTCTTGTGTTTACACAGTTGTTACTGCAATCTCAGGCAGAATTGTACAGGGAAGTAATAGACTTAGAAAAGTAAATTGATAAAAAATAATTTTTGAACCAGTTGTTTCCCCAAGCATATCATATGGAAGTACCACATTCCATTTCAGTGTTGTAATTTAGACAGAAAAGTGATGGGAGATGAGAAAAGGCAGCTCAGGAGAGGAGAAACTGCTTGAGTTCTTGCTCAGGAGTTCTAGGCAAAATGTCCTCTAAATTAAGCATGTATGGACAGAAATATTTACTGGATGTAAAAGAACAGGCAGCTAATCCTGACTGTGGAAGTGCTTCTGAGTTGGACTGTTAGTTTTCAGATCTTGGGTTGTCTTGTTCCTCCAAGTTCTTTTGAGATGCTGTTTTCTTAGCTGTAGTAGTTTTGATTTTAGACAGCTTGCTAGTTCCAGCAGATCTGACATTTAAAGGATTTGGCCCAGAAATTAAATACTAAATAAACTTTCAGGTATACACTGAGAATATCAAAGGAAAGCCCACTGGAAGTGTCAGAGCACAGTAAAAAATTTATTCTGTAGATTACTGGCAGTATTATTTTAAACTACTTCTGTTTAAACTAGTTGTAAATATACACATTTGAAATATAACTTTTCTTTTAGGTTGGATGGACAATGGCCTGAAGGATTATTGGCTGTTAACAATACTCTGCAGTTCAGCAGCCCTTTGACTTATAACTACACTGGGACTTATATCTGTAAGGTGACTAATGCCCTTGGTCAGAGAAGTGATCAGAAGACTATCTACATATTAGGTAAGTCTTGCTTCTTAGCAAAGACAATTATGGTAACTTGGAACATTTTTTTGTCAGTGATTTAATTAGCAAACTGAAGAGCCAGTTGCTGGATGATATATATGAAATATAGGTGCTTTTTGTATGAAAAACTGTTGAAAGTGTGAATTTAAAAGCTACAGAAAAATTTGGGATTAAACTGACTCTTGAATGGCAACATATAGTGGAAATTCTTAAGGTTAAGGTGATTCTGAATCTTCTGGAGTTATTATTTTCTCTTGGTAGTTAAGCTAACTTTTTTTGCAATGTTAACCTGTGTTTGATAAGACATATTGACTGCAATAAACAGTACCTTGTCTGTAATAAATTGAGAAAACAGATGTTGGTGGAAGAGGAACAACTACGTTTAGAAAAGCTAAAGATGCTCTGTTTTAAGGAAGTTAGGGTTATGTTCTGAATGTGTGCATTTTGCACAAGTTATTTGTGTCATTTTCTCGGGGTGCAGATACCAAATAATCAAGTTAAATACCTCATGCAGAACTCTTGCTGATCTACTTAGTACCATATAGCAAATTTGTGTGTCTGTGTAGCACCAATGCTGTTGGAACATGCATCCTTGTATCATTAACACAATGTAATTAATGTTTTACTAAGACACCTTTTGTGTGAAAGAGCAGCATGACTTCGAGTAAGCATGAATACTTCTGTACAAGTGTGGAAAAGCTGTTCAGATTTCCATAAGGGATTAAGTAAATTAGCTTTATCTCAAGCTTGATCAATAAATGCTAGTATTACAGTGGGTTTTAAGGATGATAATAGACATGAAAATTAAAACTTCATTCTGTTGTCTTGTGTTGCTGCTTTTCAGTGAGTTCTTGACATTAGTTATTTCATTAAACAAATTCAGTGTTAGAGTACATGTTGGCCTGTTAGAGGGTAGAGAGACGATGGATACAAATATAGATGATTATTTTGTTAAAACTTTATATGAAGACTTGAGAGTCTTCATATAAAATGAAGACTAAAACTTCAAAATGAGTTTAAATTGATAAAATGAGTTTATAAATGAGACTAAAACTTTAAGTACAAGCTGTTTGAAACCACATCAGTTAGAATTCACGATTGATAATTGTCTGCATCTTTAGAACAAATTATAATGTTGCAGTCAGCAACATAACTGCACTGCAGGCCTCTGTGAAAAGCTAGTAAGTTCTAATTAACTGTCTAGTCAATGTCTCATTAACTAGAAACTTATAAATAGTTTGAGACAGTTGAATTACTTGTGACTTAATAGCTAGGATTTTATATAATTTAAAAGACTTCAAGTGCTGCCAATTGTTATGAAAGTTATTTCTGTGAGCTTTACTTTTGGATGTTTTTGTTCTAATGCTAATTCTGTGGAGAAGACTTCATGGCTGCATGGTGGTCTCAAAACAATTACAAAAACTGGCATGTTGTCACAAATATCAAAAAAATTGGATATTATCATTAAATAGGGTGAAGTGTTTGACTAGAATATGTCTTTCAGATATACTTGCTCAAAAAATAACAATGCAGTTTAGGACTCTGTTCGCAGTGCTCTTCTAACTCTGAGTGGGGAGAAGTTTTTTCAAGTCCGCTCTTATTCAAGTTGTCAGTTCCGTGAATATCAAGTGCTGGAAATAGACATAATGCTTTTTACCATGACTGGCATGCATGAAGATTAAAGGCTGTCATTGAAATTCCATTTTCAACTAACCGACTAAAACAGGCCAACCAGGAAATCATAGATAATATTTCCTAAAATGAATCAAGTTTTTGAAGAGCAGCGTAGGCATACAGGCTAGTTGGGCAGTGGTGATGCATTACAGTTCTACCCTAATACAAATGTTAGAGTTTAAAGCAGCTCAGTGCAGAGATAGTTAAGCTGCAGCAGCTGGCCTTTGCTGTATACTGATGGACACTGTGCTGCTTTTCAGCTGTGCTCAGCAACTTTGTTATACTGCAGCAATTTAATTGCAATTACAATACCTTAGCTGTTTCCAGGGAGCAACAAAACTGAGCCTCACTTAATGGAGAATCATACGGGGTCATGGTTCTGCCAGTCAGGTGCACCAGTATCAATAAAGGTTTTAGCTGACAGTAAATTTCAGTCTTTTAAAGTGTTATGTTGATCATGCTGACAAAAATTATCAAAAGCACTGTGTATAAATCTTTTCTATGTGGGAGACTTGATAAAAATGGGAGAGGTGAAGCAATTATTAGTGTTAACAACTGTATTGTTTTCAGAAATAAATACTAAGCACGTTTTATTGTAATTCTCAGTAACTTTTCAGAGTGATTGGTTCTTTAAATAACTGAAATGCCCTTAAATTATGCAGGATGGGCAAGTGCCTAATAATCAATCCACTTACCACCTTTAATATTTGACTTGACTCACCAGGTATCTATTAATGGTAAACACGGCGGTGATGTACTGTAGAGCAATAAGCTGAAATAATCAATTAACTTCTTTTTCTGTCTTTGCTCTAAGCCACTATAAAACTTGGCATAAAATGTGAAGTGAAACTTTGAAGTTAACGGACACAGCTGTATGATCACACCATCTCTCAAATTTTAATTATGAAGCTGTCCAAAAGAGTTTATGAAGTTAATGTTTCTGAACAGTCACCATGCTCGTAGTTGTTAAGCTTTTTAACTTCTAGAAAAAAAATACCTCATAAGTTGAAATGCATTGTAGGTTTGGAATGTAAGCTGAGCAAAAAATTTGTTTTGGTCCTGATATTCATTGGTAAAAAAGTCAAAGCTATATTTTTAATGAGTTCTGTTGTGCTCCTAAACTCTGTTAATATTCTTGAAGTGCAATACAGAAATGAAAGAGAAATAGTTGACAGGAACTAAATGGTAAATTCAGCTTTCCATTTCAAGAGATTCTACATCTTTACAGAAATAAAGAAATACTCAAATGCTGTTTGAAGCCTGATACTTCTTTTTATATTGCTTTTAAGGCACAGATATCTTTGCTATATTTTATTAATTCAATGATGTAAAGTTAAACTTTTTCCATAGCTGTCCTGCAAAAGTGAGTCATGCTCCTCATGTAGTTCAAGCATTGAAGTAAGTTTTCCAAACCAAGCTGTCAGTTTGACATATAAAGCACTTCCTCGTACAATATAGATTTACTCAGTTTTCTTACACAAGGAATTGAAATTTGTTTTCTTGGCTCTGTTCCTTCACCTTCATGCTGTTTAGTAAGGCTTTCCCTTTCTCCCCTTGCAAGGGAGAGGTGATTTGTGAGACTTTGATTAAGGTGGGAACATACTTCCTCTGTCAGAACAGCCTTTGCAAGACATTACTTTTGTTAAAAGTAAAGCCAGCCTTTGTTAGGCAGCAATCCTAGGGAGGTGTTGTTTGTAAGTACAGGGTCACCTACTTGTAGAGTGGACATTGTGAGGATTAATGTAGCAGAGACTGATCCTTGGTTTTTGGTTTTGCTTCATATGTAAACCTCTGTTCTGAGAGTGCCTTGTGAATGCAGGCACTCTTTTATTTTCTAAATTACATATTGGAAGGAATGTTGACAAACCTGCTCTTTAGTAAGCTTTTGCTTACTAAAGGCTTTTGCTCCCTGATCTAGCAAATTAAATTTAAATTTTCAGCTGTCTTCCTGAGTATTCTTCCATGCCACAGGTTACGATAATAATAATAAGTTTCTCTTGTGTCCCAAAAAATTACCAAAATCTTTATTTGGTGCATGAAAATCCCAGCTAGAAACCACAAAAGCACACTGAACTTTGAAGTGGATGATTGATGAGAGAAATTGTTGGTACTGATTTTAGTATTATGCTGACAAAAGAGAAGTGGGAGAACACACACCGAAAATAATCCTAAGGAAAATGTTTAGCTCCAGTGTGGAACTTTTGTAGGCAAGACACTGTGAGGAGAAGGTTATGCAGTGTCTGCACTGATTACTTGACATTAGAGCAGCAATGGTTGGAGAGAGAATGATAAATTTCCAAACTGTTTACTCTCAGGCATTGAGTCTTCTTCCATGGAAAGCTGACTTTCCCTGCTGTCATAAAGAAGTTGCTACACAAGCTTTTCAGCAGTTGAAAGAGTGAACCAACTTTTAAGACCCAGCTGCAAATAATTATTATTTAATTTTTAAGTACTTAACATCTAAGGATAACTTAGCAAGAGCAGCAAGGCACAGTAGTATGTATGTATCTGTGCAAACATACAAGTAATATGTACACAGGCAAAAAAGGGGACATTTGCATCTTGAATGGTGTGGTTTTGGTTTTATCAAGTAGGGAGAGCTATTTTTGTCCACTCTGTTGTGGCTTTGGAACCAGACAGACTTTGACTGTCTATGTTAATCCATAACAACTCTCCAAGGAACCTTTGCTTCCAAAACTTTGTTTCTGCAATGCTTAAATGACAAATTGTAACCAAAGGAAATTGTGCCAGAATTGAATTACCTGTTGTAGAGCTGGTCACTTTACATCTCCAATATTTCATACTGGGCTAAATCCAAAATAATTTTTAGTTTAAGAATATTGTGTTCTCTAGTTGATTTTTTTTATAATAATAAGCTGATAATACCAAGACATGACTTAAACCTAAGACTTTAAGGATAGTAGTGTTTTTTTAGGAATAATTCATCCATCTCCTTCTACTTTCATCTCTCTGACACTTGGCTCATTGTTGGCTTTGAATTGGCACCAGAAGCAGAGGTGAGTCCCAGACATTTGAAGGATGTGGTACTGCAAGAGGATTGAAGAAGCGGGAATGTAGTGTTTGGGAGGCAAAACGTGTCACATTAATTGGATGCTTGTACTAAATTTAATAGTAGAAACTTCCCTGCCCGAGATAAGTTGTTGGTATTGTAAGAGCTGAGAGAACTTATCAAGAGTAGTCATTTAAGAGAAATATAAAAATATCAAGCTGACACTGTTGAAAATTGGTACTGACTTTGATGGGAAACATCTGGAAAATAACTAGGAGAGTGAAAACTAAGCAGTGCACAGGGACCATGGTCCCTTAATTTGGGATGGTATCAGAGCTTCCTTTGAAGCCAAGAGCAAGTCTTGCTTTTATTGGCAGAAAACTCTGTCAAAGGCTTTGAAACCAACTAGGAAAACTTGGCTTCTTTGGGTATGGAAGGAGCTAATTTACTTTCTATATTCCTACCAGAAAATTGGGGTTTTCTTTCTTCAGTAATATGCCTCTTATTTTAATGGAGGTGGTAGCTATGTAAAAGTAGAAGAAATTTTGTTGGGGTCTTTGCATGTCCTCATCATTGTGACAGGGTACACGTAATAAGGATCTGAACAGGGCCCAGAACACAGTAAGAGACAAAAACTGAAATCAAGATGCATTTAAACCAAGATATTTTTCAGAATTTCTGCTACTTTCAGCTCCCAGACCCACGTGGATATTTTATGATGTTGTGCTTTGTACAACAACAGAAGATTGCATCAGTGAAAGAGACAAGAGCTGTTAAACAGCTCTTGGGTCTGAAGTAAAATGATAAAGGAAGTCATCAGTAGGAAACTTGCTTTTGAATCAAGTGCCATATGAAATAATATTTAAATGATGCTCTTAAAGTTTTGTGGAAAGCATTGAGAACTCAAACATGTATCAGTGATTATGTGAAATATAGTTAAAGAACCTGCTGAAATGAAATAATATTCTTTCGTAGCCACAGATAAGAGTGACATTTTCTTGATTTGGAGATGGCATTTGAGATGTGATTTGCAAGCAAAATGTTATGAGGTAGACATAAAACTTTGGCATTCCTCATCTTAAAGTTGCTCTCTATTTGGGAAACTTGCTTGATACAGGAAGTAAAAAAGAAAGTCAAGTTTTAAGTTTAGAATACTCTGGGTGACATTGGAAGTGAACTCACATATTCTTAGTTGTAATTGGCCTTATAAACAAGAAGGGACTGTTTTAATTTTGTCATTCTTCAAGAATAAAAGGTATCAAATAAACCTTGGAGGTATCATGGTTATGTGTGCAGGAATACATATAAACAAATGCTTAACTGATCCTGTATTGCGATTGATTTAATATGTTAGTTAGTGCTTGTTGGTAATGCACCTGGACAACCTGACAACTAACTGGTAGATGAATGTAAAGTTTTGAAGGAAAAAAAACCTTTTCGTAAAACACTGAAATTCTAATACAGTGGTAAGAGTGTGATTGCCACTGTGCTTATTTCACATATGCAATGGTTAAATTTGCCAGCATGCAAGTACTATATACTTGTGGATGTGGAGGGATAGGAGTTAGGACCTCAGTATCAGAGGCAAAAAAATTACAAAGCCAGGTAATTAAAGCCAAACAAGTATATATAGCGTGGAAGGATTTTGCTGGTACTGTTTGAAATTGTGTTTTGAGGTCGGAGATCTTGTGTCTAAACCTTTTCAAGGAAGAGGGATCTGAACTTCATGACCTAGGGATGTGTGGGACATAGAACCCTGGTAAACTTGGATTCTTTGATCTCTACTTCTTTGTTAAATTATCAAACTCACTTTAAATCAATTTTTACTAAAATCATAATCTGAATTCATCTTATTCATTTTAGTAGTGCATCTTTCATGTTCAGTTTCCTGTCTTCTGTCAAATTAATTCCATTTATGTACAGTTTCCTAACGAACCATCACTTTTTACATAGTTAAGGAACATAATTATGCTCTTCGATGATCTGTGTAAAACTTTCCTTATGTCATGCTTAAAATGTTGCATTCAGCAGCAAGGTCTGTAGTAATCATGACAAATGTAAGAATTCTGTCTAGTATGAGAAAATTATGTCTGTCTGAATAGTGAGATTAAAAATCATATTTATGGCTATTTAATTGTGATTTGTCAAATAACTGAAAGCTTGACAGAGCTCTAGTTTTATCTGGTTTACTCTTTGTGGTGGTAGATTTAGGGTGCCTCTAATGTGGTGGTAGTACTGCTTTCGTGGATCTTGCTTATGGGAATTTAACTAAATAACATGATATAATGAGCTACTTGGCTGTCCATGTAATATTCTCTCTGAAAGGTTCAAGCTATAATAGCATGTTTAGAACTGCTTTGATTTTAAAGTAGTTGGCTTGCATTGGGCAAGGCAAAAAGTAATTTCTTTTCAGTGTGGCATAGAAATAAGTGGAGTCGTATATAATATTGTGATTGACTGGTATAATCTGTGTCATCAGCCCATCACTTGGAACCTTGACTGCAATACAAATGCACACTTCTCCAGTAGACCTAAAGAACAAAGGAAAAAGCTGCATGCTGGAGAAGCTTGGTATCTGGCAGTCTCTTGTTTACATGCATAACCTGACATGAAATCATATTGAGGAATGAATATGGAAACTTCTTCGTGCATGAAGGATCAAATGGCTTATAGAAGGAATGCATAGAAATAATTTTTGGTTCAAATGTTCCTTTTTATTTTAAAAACCTGAAAGCTCATTGCTCAACATAAATGTTACTTTGAGATTAATACATGCCATTTTTAACTATGCTTCTTTCACTAATCCCAAGGTGAGGCTGAGTAAGTTTTATTAATGAAGCAAATGTTTTTGGAGAGAATAGCTTAAAAATTAGTAGTTCATGTGACTGAGCACACAACTCAAAGTTTTTCATTCTTATATTCAATGCCCTGAATTATTTCTGATGGGGTAATTTGATGTGGAATAATTGACTCTCTGGCATAATCAATTAAATTGATCCAGAATTCTGTATGGCTGGATGGAGTTAGAAGACTGCTTGGGTTTTTCCTCCTTGAAGGAGGTAAATAATGATGAACAGCCAACATCTGAGTGGAAAAACTCCACCTCCTTACTTTGAGGAGGGCAAATTGTCTACCTGGAGGATATTTTTATTTTATTTGCTCCCCATAATTTGTCCTGCTGCAGCTTAACTCAAACCATATGTAAGGAAGCTAGTTCAAAGCTTAAGACTTTTATAGTGCCATGAACTTGAGAATGAAAAACTATTCTTGTAGAACATACCCATCAACTTTGCTTTCTTATAAACCCTTAACTGATTTAGCTCGCATTGACATTCTGTGCCTTTTCTGTGTCTTGTCTACTTCTTTGCTCTTTCCATTAGATCCTCCTACTACTACCACTCGACTGCCCACGGTTCCCTGGCATCCTTCGACTGATGGCACCACAGGTTTAGCAACAGAGCCTAGAATAATAAATTTTCCAACATCAACCTTGCCAACAAAGCAGGACGACACTTGGGGTATCGTCGTCGGTTGTGTGGTGGGTGGGGTTCTTTTACTGTTACTCCTTGGTACTCTGGTTGGAGCTGTCTACTATAAGAGAAGAAAGACGTTCCGCGGTGACTACTTTGCTAAGAGCTACATTCCACCATCAGATATGCAAAAAGAGTCCCAAATAGATGTTCTTCAGTCAGATGATATGAGTTCTTACGCTGGCAGTATAAAAAAAGAAACAAAGCACCCAATGAACTTAATATCTAAAGATTATTTAGAAGACCCTGGAAAACCTGAGTTGAACAATGTAGACAATACTAGCAGGTACCAGGACCGTTATGAAAGACCAATGGATTACCATGAAGGTGGAACATTTGGAATGGGTTTTATGCATGGTGAATTTTACGAGGATGATGACTTTGTTTCTCACTTAGATGGTGCGGTAATATCTCGGAGGGAGTGGTATGTGTAGTAACCACTGAAAACTAAATGTGTACCTGCAGTTCATTGGTGGTCACTTTCAGATTGTTTATATTACAGAAGAGGAGGAATAAACTTTTTCAAACTTTTTTTTTGAAGGTTTTTATATTGTGACTTGACACAATGGGAATACTGAATCTGGGGAAAATGTATTTGAGCTGCTTTTTTTTCCCAATGCTGTACTACTGTTTAAGATTTGAGTTTTAACGCAGAGTGCTTATATTGGTCTATGTCAGAGTTTAAAAAAAAAAAAAAAAGGCTAAATTAAAGTTGCCATTCAATATTGTTTAAGAATAAAAAGTGGCTGTCTTGGCTCTCTGATTTAAAAAGAAGTTTACCCAAGGCAATGATCGAATATAATCTTTGGGGGCTTTGAATTACTCCAATCTAGGTACCATCCATGATAAACTTAATGCTTCTATATAGCAAATACTTTACCAATTAAAATGAGTTACAGCAGAATTAAAGCTTTATTTTCTAGGGTTTTTTCTGCATAAAAATGAATACCTCTTAGCATTTTAATGAGCCTTCTTGTAACTATATCCTTAAAAGTTAAGTCATTGCACTGAAACTAACTTATAAACAACATTTTGAGGAGTAACTGTAAACAGGTCAAATGCTTGTATTTGAATAAGATGAAAAGTTATTTTTTTATAGTCATTGATTTCTAAAGCTTATTCTAGTGTCTGTATATATACATACAGTAAGGTGTTTTGTTAGGCCTGTAATTGGCAGGATGTCAAAACTCATTAATGCATACAAGATGCTCTTTGCAAGTTCACAGGGTGCAATTTTTGAAATCTGTTCTGGAGGCTTTGTGGGAATCTTACCATTGAATTTAAAAGCTGGTTAATTGGCTACAACTGAGGAGAAAACACCTGTATAGATTCCGAAGCTGGAGGCTAATGTGAATGTGCTTATTTTCCCAGGTGCCAAAAAGCATTAGAGTTTCTATGACCAGAAGTTAAAACAGCGGTTTTACGCTGCTTCCGACTAAGTTACAATGCCTGCTTTGAAGAGGGTAACCAGAGTTTCAGATTATTTAGTAGGGAAGTCAACACTTGCACTGCTACTTCGGGTATTGAAAACGCACTCTTCAATGGTGCAACTAAAGAATCTATGAAACAGGAGTTCAGATGATTTGTGCAGTCTCTGTACCGCAGTGGATTTGTTTTCCCTGCAAATAATCCAAACTGATTTTACATGTTCTTTAAAATGACCTTGTATCCATTGTATGTAGGAGATCTTGTCTGACATGTGAAGTAGTTCTACTTTGTCTTGAGCAGATCCACCAAACTAAATCTGCTGATTAAGTGAGGAGGAATGAAACAACTTTAGATGAATTGCAGAACAAGGATGAATTCATAAGTAGAATAGTAAATATTTTGAAGTGCCATTTTTAAGTGTTTAGCTTGAGGAAGTTGAAGCTGATAAGGCTATTAGTATTTGAAACCTGAAAAGGGAGAAGTCTCTGCTACCATTGACATAAAATAGGCTGCATAATTACAGCTGCTTCATGAGCATTGATGCTGGAAGTTCTTCTCTGTCCTCATGATGTTTGGTAGCTTTTATAGCATTTAGAGCTTCACAAAAATAGTTGTATTGAGCGTTGTAGACAATACACTGTGATTGCATATGACTGCATGTCTTTAAAAAAGATTAAGACAACAGCTTTATTTGAAATTCAAATGGAAAAACATCCCTAAACAATTTAAGTTTGGGTTTGGATTAATGGAGTACTGATACATGATTGACCAAAGTCTCAAAAACAATAGCAAGTGATATTGTGGTTATCTGTAGTTTGAGTGCAAACACAAGAAAAAGGAGTGAAATTTCTAGCAGAGGGTTCTGATCCAAATTATCTCTGGAACAAAGAGATTATACCTCTCTTCAAACAAAAACTTGATATATCATCTTTAAAAGATGGTGTTACTTGGAAATAAACATAACCATAAACCAGTTTTCCACATGGGATATCTTGCTTTTGTCTCTGTGGATTTTTTGCTTTGATTTTTAAAATATATATATATTTAATTCCTATGGGTTGAGAAGTTGAAATGTTCTGGAGTTGAAGTTATTAATAGGGATAGGGCTTATGCGCGTTGCAATGTTTTGTACATTATGTCTACTGTAAAAAGAATTGATTGTACGTACAAATGGCTGTTGTGTGAATAAACTTTTTCTTACATTCTGGAACATAGGTAGTGTTCAAAAATGTTTCACAGGTATGTTCTTAAAAATTAGAGATGGAAAAGCACAATAAACCCAGAGGCTGGATAGAATGACCTAAACTGTTTAAGCTGTTTGAGATGGGCTGTTTAGTATTTCCCCTTGGAAGACTATAAGCTTATAAAACAAGTGTCTTCAGAAACTCTTTTAAGAAGATTAAGAGAATGATAAATGGAGGTGGTTGCTGTCCAAAACATTTCATTTCAAGCACAGCTGATAAACTAACTAGGAATTGCATACTTAAAAATAGTCTTGTTTTTTCATTCTATTGTCTTTGTTTGCTTTAACCATATTTCTTGGAGTTAATAAATTCCCATCTATTTCTGACCATCTGGTTGTTAAAATGCTTTGTAGGTGGCACCATACATCTTAGATGCTCCCTGGCTTGTTTTGCTTGGCACAGTGATCTGGGTTTATGATCATTCAGCTGGTTAGACTGACGTTTTGCCAAAGCAATTAAAAAAAAACAAATTAAGTGGGCCCTGTGTTAATTGCACTTAAGTGCCAGTGTGTCACTGTGCTGGGATATTACTATTTTTCCTGTTGTGCAGAAGCAAATGGGTGTTTATTGTCATCTCACCCAAAATGAGACTCAAGGGCTGGATGTTGATTCAAAGTATAGTGCTTTATGATGTTTTAACATTATAGCAGAATTTACTAGAAGAAAAGGCACCATGAAGTTAGGACGAAGCAGTCAACAAATTCTTCGATGTAATCACAAGACCAAAGCATCTTCAAGAATTCTGGACCTAGGAATGTATATTAGTTAGTTGAGACTTTCTCACTGAGAGAAGAGGGCACCCAGTGTAAACTAAACTTAAGCCAGTTAAAATGCAGTGCTTAGGTGAGCCTTCCACTGATTCATGTGCCCATTCTTCAGGAAAAATAATGTAGTTTAAGCCTCGTTTGCTGTTAAGAACCACACAACTGCTTGCTTTCCCCACCCCCACCCTCCTCCCACCCTGCTGGAATGGGGAGGAGAATCAAAAGTAAAACTTGTAGGTTGAGACAGGAACAGTTTAATAATTGAAAACAAAGTATAATATAATAGTACTAATGGATAAAGGGCAGGCGGGGAAACAAACAAGTGATGCACAATACTTCTTTCTAGGTAATTTCCCCAGTTTATGTACTTGGCATGGTGTTCCGAGGGTGTGGAATATCCCTTTGGCCAGTTCAGGTCACCTGTCCCAACTGTGTTTTCTCCCTCACAGTTATCTTTTGTGCAGCTCCTCACTCTGAGTGTGAGACACACACACACAAAGTAAACGTCCTTGACTTAGGACAAACACAACTTAGCCAAAACCAAAATATGGATTGGGTTATCAGCATTATTCTTATGCTGAATCCAAACCACTGTGCCAGGTCCCAAGAAGAAATTAACTCTATCCCAGCCAAAGCCAGGACAGTTTATAGTATCTGATGGACCACATGGAGCTTATGCCAGGAAAGCCATGGCGTAAACCAAAGGTGGTACATTGCATTCATCATTGAGGAGTGAAGTAACTTCTGCAAGTTGTTAGTCTAGGTCTTTATTCCTTAACATTAATGAAGTCACAAAAAATAGCTTATTTCAGTTTTTTTCATAAGCAGTGAGGGGACAGGAATTGGTTTATTAGAATGCAAGTGTTGTGTTTTGTTTTGCTTTGTTTTTTTAATTGAGGGATTTTGCTCAGCTTTCCAGCGTACAGGTAGCACAACATAGAAATCTGAGGAATTGATGAATCATATTGCATAGTTTCAGGGGTTTTATCTGTAAATAGAACATACAGCTGAAGTGCTCTCAAAATTTCCTTCCGTAAGAGGTTAGAGAATGGTTGTGTTGCATTGGGATAATAGCTGAAGTAGACTGCTTTAGAAATACATTGCAGGTATAGAACAGTGTTCATTTTCAATTTCTTGGCTGTTAAATTTTCTGATTCAGTAATCAATGTAAATCAGCGCATTATTTAATGTATGCTGCCTAAATTTTGTAGGCAAGTGTTTAGTGCAGCTGATGTTAATTATTCCAATTGTGAAATGTTTTGTTGAGCCTGTTGGTGTAAGTTTGAAGCATTGATGATTTTAAGTTAAAGTATGTTAGCAGATTTTTCAGTTTGGAGACTTAAAAATTGATTTCTAAGCATAGTGAAAGGAGTGGCCTTTTAAGAGTGACAAGTATGTTAATTCAGTATGAGTGTTGTTCAGCATTGGGTTTGACAATGCTAAGGTCAAAAGAAAAATGCTTTAAAAGGAAAAAAACCACAGCTTTTTCTTTCCCCTTATTAAAATTTGTTTATGAAAATTAATTTCTTGTAGCTTGAAATGTGAAGTCCTAAAAGTAATAGGTGGTCTTAGGGTTTGCTTTGATAAGTGTAAGCCAAGTATTTAGTGTTTGTTTGGGTGTTCATTGCTCCTAGTAGTGTATGAGGTTTTTTTTTTACCCTGATTTTAAGTTTTGCTTTTTTGCTTTCTGCAGACTTAAGTGTCTATAAAGAACGATTGTCAATAAACCATAGTTGCCCAGATTTTTGAATGAACACCTTGTTAGCTCATACAAGTGCAAACCATATGCTTTGTAAGCCAGCTTATCTTGAAATTAAAAATGAAAGCATGCTGCTTGTACTTAACAGAAGTAGTCCATGAAATTTTTGAAATCAGGTTTTGGTTTCATGAACTCTCTTCATTCCCCCAGTTTTTTAGTTGGGTAAGTTGAGGCAATAAAGTGCTAGTGCAGGACTAGGCTTTCTGTTTGGCAGTGGAAGGAAGAAGCATTTCTCAGAGCAACACTGAAGTAGCTTATCTGAGTACTGAAAGTATATGAACTTCTTAAAGTTGTAATCTATGCTATCACATTGCAGATGTGCCCTTTAAGCAGACATCTTCTGTTGCTGTAGCAGGGGCTGTGATTGGAGCAGTCCTTGCTCTTTTTATCATTACCATCTTTGTGACAGTGCTGCTGACCCCAAGGAAGAAAAGGCCAGCCTATCTTGACAAAGTGTGAGTATGTGTTAGACTTTTTTTTTTTTATTATTATTCATTTGAAAGCAATATGCAGAAAGCATCTGTTCTATACAGGAATTTAAGTGTCTGACTTAATTCAGCTTTTATAGTTTCAGGGCTCTATAGTTTCAGAGTAGACAAATGTGAAATCACACTTGCATTTCTGAAAAAGAAGTGAGGAAGGTAAGAATTACTTCAGAAGTAATATAATGCTTTCTCTCTCAAGAGGTTTGGGGTTTTTTGAAAGGAAAGCTCATGGATTTAACTGGAGGGCAAAGATCATCACCTTGACTGATGCCAGTGACTGCTAGTCTGTTGTAATTAGAGGTCTAACTTGCAAGTAAATTTGCCATGCTTTGCAGATGTGAAGGCCCCCTAAAATTAATCCTGGATTTTTTGTAAAATTAAGCAAGTTCCCACAGATACATGCTTAGAAATAACTGACTTGTGCTTTCTGGAATGTTGGTTGTTTCTTCAAGTCTCTGGCAGTGACATGCAGTTTACTTTACTTGATCAATGTGATCAACAAAAAAGAAGGAAACAAAAATATCTGAAAAGATGCTCTCTGTTAAAGTGGATGATGTCTACATCCTGTTTGGAATGTACATAAAAAGTGATAAGGGCTTAGAATATTTGTAAACATGAATCTTCTTTCATCCCATATACAGTTAACACTTAAACTGAATGAGAAATGTTGCTCATGTCTGTATATATAGTTAATGAGAACTAAAGTAAAATAACTTAAAGCCTTTAGCATAAGATAAGTTTCCTTATTTGCACTGAGCTAGCAAGATGAGTCAAAAGTCTTCTTTTGAGCAACTTCTAGCTTGGTTATAAATGCTGTTTCGTGTTTGTTTCTCTTAAATTCTGTATCTGAAGAATATTTATATGAATGATCTTACATATTTAAACTCTTTTATAACCATTTGCTTTCACTGGGAAAGTTAAAATAGGTCTTGTATGTAAGAATTGCTAGTAAGGCTCTTTAAAGAAAGGCTATAGTTAAAAATGTTGTCCAGGCTGTATCTTGTAGATACCAGTAGTGTCTAATCCTCCTTAGGTGGAGTGTGTGGGGGGAAGTTCAGTCTGCTTAACAAAGGATGCAATAAATAACAAATTCTGTGTGGTGCTTTTCTACAAAAGTGTGTGGCTGAATAATAGCCAGTGGTAGACATGTTCCTTTACAATATATCACATCTGAGTCATTGATGACTGAAAGGGGTGTTTTTCTCTGAGTGCTGGGTGATTTGGCAGTCAATATCTGACCATTCAATTGGACTTCACAAACGTGATGTGTCATATTTCGCTTCTTCTTTACTACAGGATTGATCTTCCACCCACTCACAAACCAGCCTCGTTTGAGGAAAGAACATTGTCAGTACCACAGAAAGAAGCTATGCTTCAGGTGAGTGTTTATATGCATCTTAAATTGATATAAGGAAAGTGCTTTAGTATGTTAATTTGGTTTGATTTTGCTTTCCTGGTAATATATAGAGCCTTTCAATGGTTTCACAACCAAGCTGTTCCCCAACTTATGTGATGTCTGAATCTCCTATCTGTAATGTTGAAGACATCCTTAGAGGTCATGAAACTGGTAGACAGATCATCTTGTACTTCTAACAGCCTTTGACAGACATGCCTCCTTTTGAATTAAAAAAACCTATAGTTGAAATTCTGTGGTGAGAGAATATACATAGCTTTATAAAGCAGTCTTCATAAGGGGCACTAATTATTCTTGGTAAACATAAAAAGTAACCTTTTCATTATCTCCCTTGCTAGAAAGAACTGCCAGTCTTTTGAGTTATTAACATTTGAGGGGTAGAGATAAATTGGAATTTGGGCTTTGACATTGCTAATTTACCAAAGTATGAGTTTGATTCTCGTTAAAGATCACTAAATCACTTTTAAATACTTAAAATTAGAAGTAACTTCTAATTTTATCTTCTGGCATTTACCCACAGCAAAAGACCCATACCAATTTAGTGACAAACAGTTGAATTTTTAGTGTGCTTTCAAGGGTAGCTTCTGGTCATCTAAAGTAATGCTGTTCAAGCAGGACAGCAATAGGCAAAAGCTTCTTTACCAGCACTTGGTGTTTGTGTGGGTGTAGTTGGATCAAACAAGCTCATAGAGGTCACACTGGAAAGCTGATTCTAGCAAATGAAACAGTTTGAGTAAGCGGGGAGCAAAGAAGGGTAGGGCTGCCTTCTTCCTTACAGCATGGTTTTGAGGTGGGTTGGACTGCTTGGGAAACTCCAGGTGAATTCAGGCTTCTCTTGCACTAGGCATTATAGAGGATGTCTGTTCTTGAAAGATGACTTAAGTTAATATCATTGATTATTACACTTCATGTAATAAACCAGTCAGTTCTAGATCTGGGCCATGGCCCCTAAAGTGTCTTTTGTGTGTGTGTGTGTGTGTGTGTGTTCATATTAAATTAAGCAGTCAGATTTTTTAGATTTCTGCTTACATTGAAGAAAACTTCCATCACCTATGAGTATTTGTAAGAATTAGAATGTAATTGTTTTTAATAAAATTTTTGTTCCCTCCTCAGTACATACCATAAAAAATGCGATTCTAACCACTGATGCGTTTAATTATAACAGTGAGCTAGTTAAATCAATCATTTGTTTATAAGAAATATTATTTTTCCAATAATATAGTGTATTTTTTTAGCTTTAAACAACTAAAAAAGTCCTTTGTCATGGAGGGGAAAAAAGTCTTCACCTACTTTTAAGAAGGATTTTGATGGAGTTCTTAATAACATTGAAAATATTCTTGTAGATTTTCTTTGTGATTGATGGTTACTAAAGCTCACCAAATAGCAGTTGGTGATTAGAGCTTTCCTTATGTTGTAAATATTACAATGGGTAATACTTGTGTATATCATTGCTGAGTGAGGCAGGAAACTCTTCTGAGATCCATTGCTGCCTTTAGTAGCAGCCTGATGAAGGCATTGTGAAGGTAGAAAACTTTTTGTTGGCATAAAGAACAATCGGTTTTCATCTTCTTACCTTAAAGATGGCATAGCACCAAAGATGACACAAAAGAACCAGTGCTTTTCTGTGCTCAGGTGGGACATCATAACTATTTCTTCTGTTACTGCAGTTCTCAATAATTGTGTTTTTTTATGAATCATTCTTCTGCTAATATTCCTTCTTGAAGTATTTGAAAAATATTCTCCTGCTCATAGAATCCAAAGATATGGTCTTTTGTGATATTTGTGCATTTGTAGTGTTCTAGATGGCAAAATGACAACACTAGAAAATGCAATTATTTGTCCTTTACAGAGCAAATTATAAAGGAGGTAGACATAAGAGAGTATGTACCTTATTGCTTTCCTCCTCTGAACTTCACTGTCTTTGAATTTTTTCTAAGTTGTTCTTACTGTGGCTTTTGTTCATGGGTACTAAAGAACTTAGGCTGAAGCTGACTATAGTCTTGGAATGTTTAATTAAATGTTTTATGAAAATGTATTTTGTAAATAGAGAAGAAACCATAAAGCGACTGAATTGAATTTTTGTTTTCCTCAAGTTGGATAAATAGAGTTTTAAGCTGTTTTGGGAGGAGAAAGATTCCTCTTCAGGTTAGGCGTTAGTTAGGCTGTATTTAAGAAATGGATGTTAGCATAACACTGTTAGCATACCTGTCTTTTTTCTCTCTGTGGAACTGCAGAACTGAAAAGACATGGAGATGGAGGCTGTCTTCCTAGCTGCTACTGCCTCTAATCAGTATGTTCTCTGTTATGCTTGAGGCAAGAGCTTCATTTTATCTAACAGAAATAAATGTCAAAATACTGGCTTTAGTCAAGAAGTGATTGCATTGTTTTGATGTAACAAGCCAACATTTGGATAGCTGTAAAGAGGCAAAAAAACCAAGTTAGCAGCCTGTCAAGATTTCTTGTCCTGTGTGACTAAATGTCTATACTCACCACTGTACTATTTGATATTCCAATTGCTGCCTTGCCTACCCAGAAGGAGGCACCAGGTGAGCCTCTCACTGGATAGTTCAGATGTAACTTCTGCATCTGCTGGAAACAGCTGTAGGGGAAGTGTCACTGCTGTGTCAACCACAATAGGTGATCAATTCAGCCTGAGTGGAAATGCTAGGCTGCACAAAGGTGCAAAGAACAATGAATTTAAAGGGTGTCTTCTGCATACTCACAATAACTTAGAATTGAAAGTGGATTTATTCAGTTTAAGCTGATTCTGGGAAGTTGTTATAAATAACGTGCAAGTTTTTCAGTCATCTGTACTGTTACTGATCAAATCATGGACAGTAGCTTTTTTTTGATCTTGTATTTGAGATTCAGCTGATGATGCTGAAATTCTCCTGTTTGTATCCCAGCAATCAGTATTTAACTAATTTCATGCATATCTGAGTCAGCAGCTGATGGTATTAAAATGAAGGGAAATGTTCTGGACCTGTGATAATACTGGATAGCCAGTGTCTTCCATGGATACTTCTTGAGACTTGGAATCTTTCAGCTTACTTTAAATATACGTCATCATTTACGTGCTAGTGTTAATAATGAGCTACCAGTATGTACAAGTACTATGTAACTGAGTATATTCTTAATTTCTCTGTACTGGTATTTGCAGATAACAATTCACGTATTCATGTGAATCCCTTCAGAACTGAGGAAAACTGGTTCATTTATGGCCCTAAAAGAGTGAGGCAAAAGTCCAAAACCTAGGAATACTATAGAAAAAAATTGCATTGTACCTTTATTTACTATGAAGACTGTAGGTTCATATTTGTCAACTCTTTTGTCAACAGCACCATTGCTTTTGCCCAAGTATTCTTTTAATAATCATTGCCATGGAAATACTATTCTGTTACTCAGAACTATTTATTACATGTAATGTGAAAGAGTGGTGAGCAGCCTGAAGGTTACGTCCTTGATGAGAGAGGAATCTCTGCTTGGCAATGTGGGTTTTGAGGCGAATCAGAAAGAAATTGCACAATAGAAGAATTCCAGTGGCTTAAAGAGGAATTTTTCTATTGTGTAATATTTAAAAAAGGAGTGTAAGAGGGTGCAGTAATTCCAGGAGTCCTTGGAATCATTAGTTTCACTGTTTCAAACAATATATCACTAAGAAGCAGAAACTTCTTTACTTTCCTCTAAACATGCTTGAGATGGGCAGTCTTTGACAGCATGAAAGAACTGAAGTTACTATCACCTTGGCAGGTGCTTCTGAAGAAAAGAGATAAAATATTTTGCACAATGCAGTGCAACATTCAGAGTTGTTGAAGGATTCAGAATTTAACAAGGCTCTTCTGTAGCAACAGGAGTAAGGCTGGATAAGGGAAATGCAGCCCAGTAGTTATGTCTGGCCATGAGAAGTCTGACTTTAGACTTGCAGCTTGGAAGAATGCCTCACTTATTTAGCCAAGCAAAGCTCTTTAACTGTAATATGTGTATTACTGATCAAAACAGGAAAGAAAAAGGTGAGGGTGTCTTAGCACCATTAAAAGCATCAAATACCATATACCAAATGATGATGTTTCTGAATCAAATTTGAAAACATCAGCCACTGATCTCTTAAGCCTAATATAGTACTGATTCATTTATAGATTATGGCTCTCTTGCACTCTTCTAGTTCTTTTCCTTATGCTTTTCATACAGGTGGGAATATCTCTTCCTTGATGAAAAAGGAAGCATTGTTGTTATCATTTGCCTTAAACCAAAGAACTGTTTAGACAAACAAGATTGAATGGAAGGGAGCACAAAATGTGCATCAATAAAATCATCTGTATTGATAAAGGATCTTGCAATAGGAAAAAAAAAATTACCACATAGGGGTTAGAATAAGGCACAAGCTTTTTTTGTTAGTGGATGCCTTTGTAATGGAATTTCTAAATTGGAAAGGATGTTAAAAGGTAAGATAAAGATTTTGGTGAGATAATTGTTTTTAGGCTTTTGAAGAACTATACAAGAAGGGGAATTCTTAGAGTAAAACCAAGGTTTTATGAAATTCTGCAAAATGTAATGGTAAGACAGTGCAGACTTCTGTTAGGAATCCAAGCGCAGAACCCCAGATTTGTTTCTGTTCAGGAAGACCCAGACTCTGTAGCTCAGCATCAGGTTTGTTTGACAGAATCTGATGATTTTGGTTGTCATTTGCTCCATGGCTGTAAAATGTATAATTTCATTATCTGGCAAAGGTGTTATCTTTTCATGCCATGTGAAATAATTTCCTTTGACTTAGTTTTAATTGAATAACCAACTGGAATTTGCTATTCTGGTTTTCAGTGTGTTTCTAAATCATGTCCACATCCATTGTTGGTAGAATTTCTCAAACAAGCAGATTTTTTTGCTGTTGTTTTGTTTTTTATTTAAAGAACATTAGCTTTTGGTGGAGATGGAAGTATCCTTGTTCCCCATGTGTGTTTTGCCTCCTTGTGTGGTGAACTCATGCTCTTAGCTCAGGTATGAATGAGCAATGCTGCCTGCTAAGTGGTAAATCACATATTCTGAGAAATGCAGACTGCATTTTAGGACTTGAGAAGCAAAAGCATGTGACTTTAACAGCAGGAGGGGACACTTTGGAATGGAATTATGAGACAAAAAGGGTCTATTTTCCACAAACTAAAGTTGGAAAAATAGACCTGTGAAAATGGTGAAAAATAACTGTTGGAGGAGTGGAGAAGGTTAGGAACTATAAGATGATTTTTTAAGTAATTTTACAATGCATTTGAGTATCATATTAAAACTTAGTTCAAATCACTTCAAAACTTTAACTAAACAAATGTGGAAAGGTAAAACGTTAAGGGTGAGGAGGAGAAAGTATGAAAGAATGAAATATTACTGAGATTGGGTTCTCTTCAAAATAATTCTTGAAGGTAAGAATATGGATGTATGACCACTGCAAATGTTATCTGCTTGTATGAATAGTTGTGGAGGGACTTCTGCACAAAGATCAGCAACCTAGCTACTTTCTGTTGTTGCTACCACTGGGAGACTGTTGGGAAAAGAAGGAACTGCAAAATGAAAAATACATACAATTGTGCGAAAATGTTGCTTTAGCTTACTGTGGTCCTATACTATATGTGACTTAAAGGAAGAACTTAGTTAGGAGTGATGATAGCACAGTTCAAACTGTATCATAAATCATAATTCTTAGATGGCATTACACATCATTAGATGGTGTGATTTAGATCAGACATCAACTCAGGCAGTTAACTGGGTGTTTGGAAAAAGCCCATTTCACAAATGAAGTTTTTCTATCATAAAGGTGAAGAAAAAAATAAATTTGAAAGAAGGGATATTTCAATGCTTCTGCATGAAGTAACTTCTCATCCACCAACATTCCCAAGTCCTTCTCCTCAGGGCTGCTCTCAGTAACTTCTCTGCCCAGCCTGTGTTTGTGTTTATGATTGCCCCAACCCAGGTACAGGACTTTGCTCTTGGCCTTGTTGAACTTCACAGATTCACCTCTCAAGCCTGCCAAAGTCCTTCTGGCATCCCTTTGCCTCCAGTGTCACCACACCACACAGCTTGGTGTCATTGGCAAACTCGCTGAGGGTGCCTTGATCCCACTGTCATGTTGCCAAGAAGATATAAAACAGATCTAGTCCTAATAAAGACCCCTGAGGAATGATGCTTGTCACTGGTCCTTGCTTGGACTTTGAGCCACTGATGAGCCATCTCTTTGAGTATGACCATCCAGTCAAGTTTTTTATCCACTGAGTGGTCCACCCATCAAATCCATATCTCCCCAGTTTAGAGCTCAGCTTGTCATGTGAGACAGCATCAAATGCTTTGCCCAAGTCCAGGTAGGTGACATCAGTTGCTCTTCCTTTTTCCACCAACACTATGATCCTGTCAGACAACCAATAAATTTGTCAGGCTCAATTTGCCCTGAGTGAAACCATGTTGACAGTCACCAACCACCTCCTTATTTTCTGTACACCTTAGCACAGTTTCCAGGAGAATCTGCTCCTTCTTCTTGCTGGACACTGAAGCATGCCTGACCTGTAGTTCCTCAGGTCATCTTAACTTATGTTTTTAGATGTGGGGGTCTTATTTCCCCTTTCCCAACCAATGGTAACCACTGGATGGGTAGTGGGTTAGTCACTTCCTGTGAAAGTGTCTTCAGAACTTGCAATCAGGTCCCATGAACTTGCTGACCTCCAGATTCCTTAGATGTTCTTGAATCTCATCTCATGTGATGGGCGGTTTGGCTGGGGTGGAGCTAAGTTTTTTTGCAGTAGCTGGTATGGGGTCATGTTTGGGATTTGTGCTGAAAATAGTTTTGGTAACTCAGGGATGTTTCTTATTGCTGGACAGCATCAGGACCTATTCTGCTTGTTGTACTGTCCTGCCAGCAGATAGGCTTGGGGTGTGCACAGGAGATTGGGAGGGAGACAAGATATTGGGAGAGGGAACACAGCTGGGACAGGTGGCCATGACTGATCGTCATCTTTTTTCCACCAGCCATTGGATTGTAAGAAGGAATCTAAATGATAATCAGTTAAGACACTTCCTAAGGCAGAGTGTATTCTGGGATGATTTGTGTTTTTTGTATTAATCAAAACTGTTCTGCAGTGTTAAATTTTGACTTGTTTCCCCTGTAACTTTTCTTCTTTCAGAAAGAACATTTTGCTTTGCAGAGCCAGTACAGAGAGAGAGATGCTGGAAACTTGCCACACATGGTAAATAAGATGGCTTGAATTCCTGATTGAAACTTTGATTTCATCTTATTCCATAAAATAAACTTAGAATGTTGGTTTTCATGAAAAAAAAAAAAAAAAATTATCCGTCCTGGTCAATAACTGTTGGACTGTGTGGGTTAAGTGAAAAGTGGCAGTACCATTTCAATTTCTGTAATAGTTTGGTGACTAATTTAAATATTTAAACACTCCAGCTTTCATTTCTTGGTGAGTAACATAAAGCAGAGGAGTGTTGATGGACATTTTCGTAGTTGGTCATTTGCTCTTTAGATTTATTGAGCTTTAGCATCCAGCTTCATTTGAAACAAACATTTGAGGTTAACTCTGTTAGTAGAATTTTAAAGTTCCTATTTCTTTATTCATAGGATTGTCTTGGAGATCATGTATGTTTGATTTTGCTTAAAGCTTTACCAAGAATAGGAATTGCAGGTTCTATACATGAACTATGAAACTTATTATTACTTGTGTGTGTTTAGAAAGCTGTGAATGGAAGGCAACTTACTTGTGGGCCTGAAGAGCCACAGGAACAAGAGGGTCTTCAGCCTATGTATCCTGTTTATCAGCAAACTTACTACAAAAATTGGAACAACAGATACCCACAAAACTCAGGACCTGGAAGAGTCTACATCAATCCAAGGGAACATTATGTATGAGTCTATACCCAGATGTCTTTAACAAGGGTTTTATTACCTGTTGACTGTATGACCCTCATGTCTTGTTGGCTTTCATGTCTAAAATAATTGGGGTTTTTTTTTCATGTGTGCAGAAATTGTATGGAGAATTTTATATAGGTAAATCATATGGAATTTGAGACATGCCTCTCTAGTCTTTGATATGTCTATGTTTTTGTAGTAATATCGATCTGCCAAATGAGGAGAGCCACTTAGCTTTATTAACCTTCACAGTTATAGGATATATAACCTGCATTAATTGGTTGGCACATGCCAAAATGTAGTTAAGCTTTTTCACTGGCTTTCTCTGGGAGCATTCTCTGTGGATATTTTACAATAACCTTACCCATATAAAAGTGAATAAATATGAGCAAGACAACTGAATCCCTTGTGGCATTAGGATCTCAGGCTTGAGACATTTTTTTCCATCTTAGAAAATTTGGGATATGATTTTGACTGGCCTTAGATATTGATTTCTCAACCAGCTCTACCTCTCAGTCAAATGAACAACTAGACTACCTCTCAAATACTGACTGGCTGGTCCATAAACTATGCTGTTTGTCTTCCCTCCTTGTTAAAAGTGAAGCAACTGCTTTATATCAAAAGCTTTTTCTTGGTCTCTTGATTCTGCATGTTGCTGTCTTTGGTTTTACAGTTATGTCTACATGAAACTTAGTTGAAGGAGGTAGATGAGTAGGCAGACAGAACTTCCTGTAAGTGTCTTTTGTGAAACTACATCTTACCCTTTAACTGCTACTTAGCTGTTTGCCCAAGTATGATTCCTATTTCAGATGCTGCAGAGTTTATTTTCCTTGGTAATAAATACATTCCTTGGTTTTTTATCAGTTTGCAACACTGCCTGTGATGTGTTCTTATGTCTTAGCAAGAAAAGAAAAGCTTCAGTCAACTTCAAATGCTTGTCAGCACTGTCCTTTAATCTTAACCAGTAGTGTGAAGTAACTGGAGAATGTCCTGATGTTACCAGTGCTAACAGTATCCCACATGAATCTTTGTGTGTCTGTGTTAGCACTTAAAAAATATGCTCAGGATCTTTCTAGAAAAATAAGTTTTCCTGTGAACTACAAAGTAAATATTTAGCAAGTATATGTATATAAATTGTTAGTGTTGAAATGAGCTTCATAGGACAATCCTAAAATATTTTAAGACAGTAGAAAAGACAGTTGTGTCTAAGATTTGTCAGAGAAACTTAACAAACTTGAGTATTCTCTAAGTATCTGTATTCACATAAGTATGGAATGATGATTTTTGGTCAGATGACATGAAGGACAAAATGTTAAGAATGGCTGTGTCATGCTGAACTACCTGTTACTCAGAACTGAACATTACTTCTGGGATATTAGTGTGTTTCCCTGCAGATGTTTGGATTTTTTAGAGGCAAGAGTCAAGCTGTAGAAGCAGCAGAATTGAAAGCTAGCATAGGTGAGTGTGCTGCAGGCAGGGGGTCATTGTTAAACCTGTATTCATCCTGCATTCATCTCCATGACAGAACAAGTTAATGAGATCCCTGTCCACAATAGGGCCAGGTAAATTAAATGCTTCTGGCTTGTTACAGGTAGCAGCTAAAAGACTATGGCTTGGGTGTCTGTATTCTGGACATTGTAGAAGTAGGTATTAGCTGTTCTCTTGCTAAGCAGCTTTCTGTTAAATGACATGATTGGTTGACAGCTGAAGGAGGAGCAAAAAAAGCTGGACAGAGCTTCTTGGGAGCTAACTTTGAAGCACTGTCACCTTGCTTTTCTCTTAGGAACTGTGCACATTCATGTAAATTGAGCAACTGTTTTCAATTTTAAAGTTTCCTGCTGTATTTGAGATCTAAAGAAGGGCTTGTGTCCTCCCAAAAATATTTTTCCATAATGTTGTTTAAGTAGCTACCTCTTTGCATGAGCATTGCCTCACTTATCGTTACATCACTGCAGCTCCAAAAAGCATCAGCTATCAGAACATTGAAAGAAAACAGTGCCTTGGCCAAATGAATGACAGAACATTGAGATGAACTCTACTGCTTAAGATAATTTGATCAATATTACTGAGCTAAACTTGATACCAAAAATATTTGAATAGACATTATGGAATGGTTCAAAACTGTTGCTTTGGCAGTGCTTCCTCTGCATTCATTACTATAACGTGGTATTGAGCAGGTGAGCATTTCAATCCCTTTTGGAAAAAACATTTTTTTTTTGATTCAGACATCTTCTACTGCTTTTTATAATTATTTGCAGGTACTTGTTTTTTTTGGAAGAGTTAAAACTTTGGAGGAAGGAAGAATGCTATCAACAAAGCTATAATTGGTTTCTTAATTTGTAAAAATAGCTTTAAAAATCAAAATATGTTCCAACTGTATTGTCCAAGTTACATATTAACATACTACAGAAAGCTTGGTTCACAAACTACCCATCAGGATGTAGTATGCCCTAAAGTCATTAGGGAAATACATTATCACCTACGGGTTTATTACCTGTGAGAAATGGTTTCTTTGTAATCTGTTCAGGGACATTTAGTGTATTAGATTTTTGAAATGTGGCTTTTAGTTTTAAGTGTGCTGGATTTGGGGGGAGGGGATTTGGCATAGAATGCTCAGAAGAGAACAGAAAAAATGTCTGCTGATTAGGCTTTCTCACTGAAAGGATTGTACATATAGAAGTAAGTTTGATCTACTTTTCTAAGATGTAGAAAATGTCCTTTTTTATTTTCATACATTTTCAAATGCTTGTATTTGTAATTTGATTGAAATAAAAACATTCAAAATATAAAATTTTCTTCTGTTGTTTAGATTTAAGATTGCTTAAAATTCAAAGTCTAGTAAAATGCATCTACTTTTTTGGTGGTATGTTTCTTCTGTGGTTGTATATGCAGAGCATGTTTTCTCTTTCCTAGCAGTACCACTTCGGGATATCGTGGTGTTGCAAGCTGAAATCCTTTCAACTTTCATCTTACATAACAGGAAGCACATAGTACTGTGTAAAAATCCAGAACCTAGATGAACTGAGCACCAAGAATCACCAGTGAGGGTGGTAGGGAAGGAGGGCAATATTAGTAATTCACATCTCTAGCACTGGTAAATGTAAATTGTCCTCTGCCCAAGTATCTCTAAATTCTACAAGGCAGTCTAATCATAAAAAGTATAAGATTTAATGTTTGGAGTATGAGCAAAATGATTGTGGGTACAATACAAATGAAAACTAGGAAATGGCGCTACTAAAAATAAGGAAACACTTAACAGGATATTAAAGAACTCCCACTGTTCATTCACAAATGATCTAATGTATTTTGTATTGAGCTCAAGGAAAGCACAATAAAAATGTGTGACTATTCATGAAGAGCAAAGGGAAACTTTTCATCTTCTGAGTTGTTAACTTTGCCTTCTTTCTGGCAATGTTACTGCTCTTTTATCCTCTGAGGGATGCAAGTTCAGGTGCTATGTTGTTATATAGATGATTAAAATGTATTACAGTAACTTTTTAATGCCACAGACCTGAAACTATTCTCTCTGAACCACTGTGTTGTGTGAAGGCTGAGTGCTGTACCAACAATAGTTGCAGAGCAGACAATATTGCTTTGACAACTCTGGCCACTTCAGAGGTTGCTGACGAGGACAGGTAAAGCTCCAGGTGAAGGAATAAATGTCTGTGTAGTTTGCTGCCTGACTGCCCTGTGGGAGATGGCCTGGGTTTTTTGTCCACCTGTGGTACATGTCCAGAGTATTGGGAGACTGGATTTGACTTTCTGACAGAAGGTAAAGATGTGATTTTTCTGCTTTATTAAAAGGTATGACATGGTTCTTGGTGAATAGCTTAATACCTTTTTCTGAATTATATTGAAAATGCAAAAAAAAATATGTTGTGAATCTTAGTAGTAATTATTCAAACAATGTGAGAAACCCAAGTAGGATGTATTAGGCATTTTAATCTGCACTGACAATCCCACAGTGAAATTTTTTTCTATACTTGTTTTGTGATCCTAGTTTTGATTTTATGCTACATCTAAATCTAGATCCTTCAATTGTCACTAGAAAATCAGTTGTATTTAAAAGCCTACAAGTCAAACTATGACTCTTCTACCCTTTGTGGGACTGGTAATCAAGACTGTAAATCGGAATTTACCTCACTATTTTGAGACTAAGTTGGAAATCCAGCAGACTCCAGCTTCCTCATCAACGGAGATAAATTTGCATTTCTGTGCAGGGCTACACAGAATGCATAGAGTGTACTAAATATATTTATTAATAATTAATTAGTAGTAGTAGTAGTATTCAATTTGACTGAGTTTAGCCATAGATTTATTATATTTTAATCTGAAGTGTACTAGATTACTAAATTAGATTACTAAATTAGACTTGTTATCTAAAAGGCATTTACAGGAAATAACTTCTCTAATACTGATTGTCAGAGGAAGAAGTTTAAGATATGCTATAAAAGATTCCACTGTCGTCTTCCTTTTTTTTTTTTTTTTTTTTATGTCCTTTTCCCAATGTTAGATTTTATTTGTTTATTAATGTCTTATTTGTTTATTAATGTCTTGGATCTCTGACTTATTACTTCTAATAGTGTTGCCACATTAGTTCCTAGGAAGATGTGCCTGCAGGTTCAGTTTCCCTGACACTTCATCTTGCCCGTCCTATTAAGAAGTCTTATAGTCCTCTGTATGACTTCAGATATTCTGTACTTGAACAGCTCCATTCCTTGACAAAGCAAAATATTTTGGGCCAGTGTTGTGTACCCAGGTCAGCTTATAACAAACTCCAGGAAATGATGCTTTCCCTGCTGATGTAAGGCTATATGCAGTAAGAGGCTGTGTGCAGTGCAGCAGTGTACCCACAGGAGATGCTTCAGCCCTGCCAGTTGCCTCCTGGCTGGTCAGCAGAGAGGCAGACAGCTGTCCAGCTGTGGTCTCTACTGTCACCATAGTGTTCTGTACTCACAAGAAAAATAATTCACAGATATGCATAATTTTCTAAACAGCCATCATAATTTTGGAATTGCTTTCAGGCACTATTTGTGTCAAAAGCTTAATTCATTGTCAAGTAGAGCAGTTGGGAAGTTGGATTTGTGTCTTATGTTTAACTAACCTGACTGGTAAGATGAGACTTCAGCCACTGACGTGATTGTTCCTATTAAGCATAAGAACTGAAGGAGCCTGACTTTAATCCCACAACTAACAAAATTCTTTGCTTCTTAGACATGAATTGAGAGGTAAGAGAGAAAAGGCAATGGGCAAATAAAATGTCTTTGTATTGGCTTTAAAATTCAGATTGATGGATAACATCAAATGTAGATTGGTATAGATTTATCCAGCAAGTCTATGCAAATGGACAAAAGGCTTAAGAGGTGGCCAGAGGAAGGAACACACAGTTTCAGAGTGCAGTGCTTTGTTAGTAATGCTTGTGGCATCTCAGTGTGTTGCTTACTTTCATCTGGATCAATTCCTTGTGGCCATAAATATTGCTAATGACCCTGCATTAGTTGTAGAAAAGCCAAATGTCTCACCTGTTTGGATATGTTTTGTGTTGGTTCTTAAGAAGTTTTAAAACTGACTACTAAAAGATTGGTCCTTAAAAGTCTCACTAGCTTTAGGTAAAAAGTCAAGCCATCTGCTTTAACTTCCTTCTGCCCTTAGTTCTTCCTGTGTGGACTTTACACATTAAGTCATATGGCACAGAGGTATCTAATGCATATAACAAAATTGAGTGGTCTCTAATTTTCTAGAATTGGTATGGCCATAACCAAGGTTTGTGTGGACAGAAATATAGTTTTCCAGAATCTCTCACTGTGGGGTTGTTACTTGATCAGCCAGCAAAGCCCCTGGTGTCCTCTGACTTTGTACACTCAGTGGTATAAACCAGAACTTGCAAGTTCTCCTTCTTGCCTCTGTCCTTTCACAGTGTGTTTCTTTCAGTTCCATTGAGGATAAGTAATGAAAGTATTTCACACTGAAAAGGTGTCAGGCATCTTAAAAATGCCCTCTTGTTTCTGTTAATTTAGCAGGTTGTCTGTCTCCTATCCCTTCCCTGTACCTTTGCTCCTTCTGTGTCCTTAGGATTTTTCTTTGTTCAGTCATGTCATATCTCTTTTCCAGCTGGGAGAGGTAGCAGTCTCTTCCCTAAGATTTCCATTCTTTTTGTATTCTATTTATACTTATTCTATTCTATTTATATTTATATGGCTAAATTATTTCTATTACTGATACACCTAGTTAGGGCTTTATTAACATGAAAATACATAATGCAGTTGTAAGATGCAGAGTAGGTTCTATTTTGTTCCATATTAGTCTCTTACCTTTCTGCTCTGCTTCTTGGGATGATGTTAGTTAATTTTCTACTCTATATGGAAATGGTTGAGATTCAGTGTTGCTGAATTCTTTTTTTCTTCTTTCATGTTCTGTAACAGCTTGAAGGATGTGGTGTGTCTATGTTTAAATCCAATAAATTTTCAAAGTGGAAAATGGGAAACTTGTTAACATCAGGTATTCTCACTGTAGCTGGACAAATGAAGATAATGTGACATTGCAGATGGTTGAATCACCTGACTTTCAGGTGATATGTGGTGTAGAATAAGCAAGAAAAAAGGCAAACGTGGAATGGAGCTTGCAGGAAACAATTCCTGCTTATACAGGAAGGTGACACTTCGACTACTTGCCTTTTGCCTTCTTGAGAAGGGATAGCTGGTAATAATAAAGCATAAGAAAGTATAGTATGATAATAGCGTAATAGTAGGGCTAGGAATCAGCAAACAGAAAAATATTGTTCTCTGTAAAAGCAGTGACTGTTTTCTGAAACAATTTAAATGAACCAAAGTTAACCACTGTCTAGAAAGCTCCTCAGTTTCAGATGTGTCCTAATATCAAGAAGAATCTGGTTAATTTGGATGTTGATGCTACTTAGCTGGTTGTTGCAGGTTATAGTAGGTAATTCCAAAGCCAGTTCAGAGACAAAGTAAGAGATTTAGAATTGTCACTTTCAAATGTGCTGCTATAAAATCACATCCAAGTTTCACCATCTGCTTAACATGGGATCTGTGTACAGATTAATTAGCCACATAGCTGTGCCTTAGTCCATCCAAAGATTCATCTAGAAAGTAAAAAATAATTGAATTTCTAGTGTCACTGATCACACTCAAATGCGTGATTTGCACAGCAAGTGTAATTGACCTCATAGGAATCTGTGAAATAAAATGCTTTTGTATCCAAAAGCACTGATTATACAGTAAGTAGTTTGAGTTACTATATTATGCTATATTATGAAATAATTCAGTCTTTTTAACTGAAGAAAAGCTAATTAAGAAAATCTATCCTTTTAAAGAATGCTGAGGGAGGGGGTGGAAGAAGCTGCTGTCAACACCCCAGAATGCAAAGTGTCAGGTGAAAGTAGAAAACAACTACAACTGAATATCTGCAGCAAGTAGTGGCATTGGCTCCTCTTGTAATAGAAGCTTCAGCTTTCAGGTAAGTCTTCCTCTTGCAAGAATACTAGAAGACAGAAGATGATTCAGAGCTTTGCAAGACTTTGCTTGGAAAAGCCATCAGCCTTTTGTATCTAAATACCAAGCTGGGGATGCAGGATGGAGATTTCTGAATGCTGCATGTGCTCACTGCACCTTTGGCTTTCCCTCCCTCTGTCCCTATCTGTGAGGCTGCCTGGGAACCTTGGCTGAAGGGCTTCTGCTGCCATTCAGCTGCTTTTGATATCAGGAGGTGGATTTAATTCTGGACTGCTTTCTGCCCCCCATTGCCCTGTCCCCTGTGCTGACACTTTTAGCAATATTTTGGGATTTTTTTTTTTTTTTTAAATTCCTAATATTCCAAGAGATAAAGGAGCTGATATTGGTGAGCTTTTGAGATGGTATCTTAGACAAACTATGGCACACCACGGTATGGTTATGTAGTAGCTGGCTAAAAGATGCCCTGAAATGTTTGGAGCTGCTTTGGACCTACTCCAGCACCATTTGACAAGTACCATCTGAAACAGTCCTGACATTTATTAAAAGAAGCGCTTCCTTAGGACACCCCACAAAGTTATTGAGGTGGTAGTGCTTTTTTCTGCTGTTTATGTTTGATTACAGCTCACAGCATAATGTTCCTAGGCAGATGGCTTCTCAATTTGATCACATACGATCTATGTCTTCCTGTTCCTGAGTAGACATTCAGTAAAGAGGGGAAAAAATCCTCACTGAGGTGATATGCAAGTAAACTTGAATCTGAAATGAGCATGTTAAGGGCTATGCTTAAGCAGTTTATATGGGAGTTGGACACTGGAGTCAGACAAGCTGGGCACTTACCACTATGTGCCAAGCTTTAGAACGCCAAACCTTGTAAAAAACTGGGAGGAAAGTTTTTTAAATTACATTGAACTTCCCTTAGCTCCGGCTGGCCAAGTTGCTGCTTATACAAATAAAAATATTTCATTGATGTCACACAGTAATACTTTTTTTTTTTTTTTTTTCTTTGATATTCAGGGAAATAAGCAGAAGAAAATTCTTGTAAGCTTCCTACACACAATATGTATATGATGAGATGTATGTTGATTGATGCATTTCAGGAAACCGTCTGTTCCCTGTCACAAACTCCATCTTGGCATTTCTTACAAGTTTAATTGTATCAATAATAGCATACTCCAACAGCAAATGTTTGCTGGCTTTTCTAACTGGAATTTTGGAATTCTAGGAAATCGAAGTATTTTTCATATTTCTTCTGAATTACTAGTTACTACTTCCTCTTACAAAGATAGGCTTGCTCCTCTGCGTTTAACTAAGCACTGCTTTGTTTACTTGGAGATGGAAATTTAATTTTGAAATATACGGTCATTGTTGTCCATGCTTGACTGACATAACTAACAAATTCTAAACAAGACCCCTCTATTTGGAGCTTTTGATTAACCTGTCCCCTTCCCTTTGTGACTTGGAATCTGAAATCTTTTTACTGAGCTTTGCATTTCATGTAAGTCTGTGCATTTAGCACGTGTATTTGTTTTGAATTACAGTTAATTTAGACTTAGACACCTGACATTTTTGAAGATAAAATTGAAAAAAAAGGGAACAAAAAAAACCACATAAAAAAAAAATTACCAAACTGGGTGCTGGTATATGCTACCACTCAAGTACCAGAAAACCATTTTAAGGGCTACCACTGAAATCCCACTTGTTTACGGGAGCATTAAGCAAATAAGGCTGAAGTGAATAGTGATTGTTGAGGACTACTGTGCATCTGGATAGCACTCACCCTATCTCAAGATGGCTTCTGTTGTATTAAGAGCTTGTATCTCACCCTAATTAGCAACAGGAAATAATTAAAATATAATTAGGCTCTCTTCATTAGAAATGTTCTTGAATACTTTGAAAACTGTAAAATAACTGTCTTCAAAACTGAATGTTCATATAAAAAAACTAAAATAATAATGTTGTGTCTCCGATTTTTTAGGGTTTTTTTCATGCCTGTTTGGCTCTAATAGCAGGATAAGCACACACTGGTTTTGTACATGCAGAAGACTGAAGCATTTTGAATATTTATACAGACTCGGGCTAGCAGGACCAGCTCTTCCGTAAGGCTGAAATTCCAGAAAGTCACCATTTGAAGTCAGCTTGTGAAGGGATAAAAGTGGAGTTCAGCCTAGGTGTAAAATGTATTTAACTCTGAGCCATTGGTACATTAATACAGGTGAGCTGCTTGTCCTGCTGTTCGGATCTCCCCTGCCTTGGGTGAGTGCCCAAACTGCAGTCTTTTGTTTAGGTAAAAAATATCACAGGTACCTTTTTATGTTTTCCTCTATGAATTGCTCTGCTGTTATTGAAATGCTTCTTGTTCACAAAATATGTTCAGGGAACACATGGGGCTGGCTATAATAGGTTTTATGTGTCTTCAATTAAAACAATAAATGTCAGGACAAAGTGATTGTGCTTCCCCTTAGGCCTGTACAGTTGGTTACCAAAGAAAGCTGGTGGTTACTGCCAGGTAGGTGGTCAGTGCTGCTGCCCTCATTAGGTCTGTGATTGCCTGGAGTAATTATTGTGCAGCTTAACATTTGTGCAGTCAGCTGGAAGAATCAGAGATTAAATGATGTGTTTAAATGTGTAAAATGATAAAATGCTGCTATGCCCCTTCTAGTGAATTTTCTCTTTTGAAACATAGCTTTTTTCCTGCTTTTTCCAATTTGAGAGAGCACTATATGTACAGTGAAGTTGCTTCGACGAAACTGAAACATTTCTTCATTTCCCAAATTGCAAATCTAGAAAAAAACATAGATGAAATTCTAATTTGAGCTGATACTGAAATTTTTCAAGAGAACCTACACTTCCATTCAGCCTTTATGAAATCTGAAAATGCATGGTTTTATGGTAAAGTAAAATCTAGTTGCATTTTGCAGTCTTCTGCAAATTCTGCATATCAGGAAAGAAATGTCCTGTAACACAAGTAAGTTTTATGTTTATTTCTGTACTGTATCAAGTTTGTGTTTCTCATCAGTATCCTCCATCACTCATGTCTTTGCCCTTAATAGCTGTGTCTCAAATTTATTCAGCTATATATTCAGCTATAATATTTCCTAAGAATTAAGGTTTTTTTTTTCTGAAATTTTCCATGGGGTTTTTTTTTGTGGTAAATGAAAGTTACAGTCTAGCCAGAGAATAGATCTCCCTTTAAGTACAGATTTGTTGATAGTGCCACTTTTCCCCATTAGTGTGAGTGCACCTAGGGATGCAAGAGAGAACTGAGAAAAGAAAATCCTTTTACATCAGGATGAGACCTCTTCAGCAGCTGCAAATGGTACTGCAAGAGACTCTATGTGCCCAGAAATGTGATCCTCATATGGTGTGGTGTGTCACAGGTACAGAAGCTCTGTCTGAAGCTGACAGCTTAGCAGGTGATTTCGGTTAGTGTGTCACCATTGCGAGCCACACTGGATGTGCCCTGTGCACCCCACACATCCCTGCTGAATGCCAGGATGAGCTGTCAGCCTTGGCAGGCTGATCCTGTGCCTTTGAAGCTAAACCATATGGAGTGTGAGTGCAATTAAGGCGCTACAGCTTTTGCAGTTGCTTGCAGTTCCAAATGACTAAAGATGCCCTGAGTGCTTAAGGAATTGCTTAAAATGTAATGATGATCATCTTAGTGAATGCAGGAGAAACTGTTGGGAAGTTTTCTCAGACAGAATCATGTATGGTGCCAGAATACTGAACTGATGGTGTGAATATGCAAAAGAGAAGAAGGTTTTCTGAAAAAAAGTAGCCTACTTTAACTTCAACTGTACGCTTGCTTCATTTTGGAAATCTGGGATTTTTCTGTCACCCATAGTCACTACAGGAGACTTGCCAGTTTGTGTCTTGTATTGGAAGGGCCAAGATAGACAGAGTGCTCCACGAGGGGCTTCACAAACAGAGTGGAACTGGCCTTTTCCCTTGGCCTGCTGACCAGGGCGTACTGTGGCAAGGTAGAGTTCACCAGCACACCCAGATGTTTTCCTGCAAAGGCCAACATTTCCTCTGTGCTTTCCCAGTTCCTGCATTTTTTAATTGTATGGATCAACCTGAGCTTCTATAGCTGAGGAACTGAGTCCTGCCATACAACTGGTTTGATACACGTGTCCTGCACATAATAGTTTGATGGGTAGTGATCACTTGTCCTGGTTTGGCATGAATTTATTTTTAGGTATGGAAGTAATTCCCTGCTAGGACCTTGGCAGCTTCCTGTGACCCTGATGAAAAACCAATCAGTGGCGAATTTTGAATATTAAACTAACGAAAGGCTCAGATGCACCTTTGTAAACACAAAAGACGAGACGAAAACCCTGGGAATTGCTCTCTTCCTTTTCTGCCTTTGGAGAGAGAAGTTCCCCCCTTCCTCACCACGGCCGGGCAGGGGAGAGGAGGCCATGGGCCCTGACCAAGGCTGGGCCAGGCCATGGCTGCTGATATCTTGTCGACATGAGCTCTGCCCCGCTGCCGGCCCGGGCCGAGCTGGGCTCTGCTGGGTCCCAGGAGCAGCTCCAATCCCAGCCAGACCCGGGCCGAGCTGGGCTCTGCTGGGTCCCGGGAGCAGCTCCAGTCCCGGCCAGACCCGCTCTGCCGCAGCCCGTGCAGCCTGGCCAGGACTGGGCTGGGCCCCGGTGGCTCCCAAGGAGAGCAGGGAAGGACAACAGCCCCCAGCAGAGCCCTGAACCCTGAGTGCTTCGACCCGCCACTGCCCTTCCCTCTGCAGGCCCTAGGTGAGATATGAACTCTTTCAGTGCACAGATGAGACCTGCAGACCTTCGATCCACTCCTGAGTGAGAGAAAAGGACAGAGTGAAGGAAGACACAGAGAAACAACATGAACACATCGGAGTCAGGTCCCAGATGAGAGGTGAATGAGGACATGCCTTATTTTTAGGCAGAAATGCTCTTGTAAGCTATGGTTATGGTCTACGATATATTGAATATCCCTTTAAACCATGGAAAAATATGGGGAGATGGAACATTAAAATTGTAGACCTGAGCAAAGGCATTTATGCTAAAGCAAGCAGATGCTGAAGTAGCTGTGATCCCAGGAGAAGTTGAACAGAGAGAAATTAGAGTGATGAAGACCCTTTGCCCCGAGGGAAGATGAAGAGAGCCTCTGTTCCCCAAGATGAAGCTGATCTTAGAGATAGATGAAAACAACTTTTGTTTTTGAACAGCTCGTCCATAAAATAACCCCATAAGTTGACATGGCCCAGAAGCACAGCTGTGAGAAGGCTGTGAAAGATGGGAGGAACTTCACGAATGCAGATTCCCAGGTGGCTGCTGTTGGTGGAAATTGAAGCCATGAGAGAACTGTTTTCTTGTGGAGAATTCTCCATAGCATAACAAGAGATACTCCTCCCCCTAAGTGAACTGAAAGAAAGACTATTTTAGAGGTGGAAAACTGACTGAGAATTCTGGGTGTTGTTTCTGTACGTTGTCAGTGGGAAGGAAAGAAGGTGTGGGTGAGGAGGAGAAGTGTTCTGAAGGTTTTATTCTGATTCTTATAGTTCTGTTAGTAAAGTTTTTTTTCTTTTACCTTTGAGGTTTGAGGCCACTTTGCTCTTTTCCTAATCCTATCTCACAGCGGAAAATCGACCCACCACATAAATTGGTGTGTTGGCCAGGAAATCTCAGATTGGCGAACCTAAACCTCTACATCACTAAACTTCAACGTTGATAAAAATGTTGACTCTCTTATCAAGGGAAATTTTTCTTTGTATGTTTGGTCACAATGTGGGTTTGTGGTTTACTTGTCACACTGCAGGGGCATGGTTCCCTCTTTCCTGCTATGGTAAGAATCAAAGATTATCAGCAACCCAGCAGTTGTGGTAGGTATAGCTGCACTACAAGCTTGGTCTCTTATAGTGCCTTTAGTATTGCTTAAATAGCTCCAGAGACCTGCTCTGGCGATTGTATTTCAATACAACCAAAATATTTTATTTTGAAATAAGAAAAATATATCATTATTTGTAGATAAAAACAGGAGCAATGATGTCATTTATTGCCCCTGTTTTTTCATAATTCTGTTGAAAGGACAGAATCACTTTAGCAAGTGATTACGTAGCTTGGCCTATTGCAACATGTAGCTTCATAACAGGGATAGCTTCTAGTAAATATCTGAATTGAAGAGTATAACTGTCTTTTACCTTTCTCACACAGCTTGGGTAATTAATTTATGACTTAGCCATTTTACCCTACTTTTCCTAGTGTTCAGGAAGCTGTCTCTAACTTGCAGGCTTATCAAATTCCTTGTACAGTAAAATCATTTTTCACAGTCCTATCTCTGAATCTGCCTGATTATTGTGCTCAGATCTGGAAGGTGAAGGTACTTGAAAGGCAAAGCAGTCTGGTCCAGTGAATTCTGCTGTCCTGTATGTATCCTTCCCTATTAGCAGAACTTGGATATGATCTGGTTTAGGTTAAGTCACCAGTGGATTTTGCTCTCAGTTACTGCAACACCCAGATTCAGGTTTCATGGAAAAGAAAGTCCAAGGGTTACGAGTGGAAAAGGACATGGCTCACTATTTCTCAAAATAAAGACTGATGTACCTCTTCGTGTGTGCAAAATATAGTAAAAAAAAAAAAAAAAAAAAAAATCAGTGTGTTATTCACACCCCAAGTCCCAGGAAACAACTCCTGAAAGCAGCATGATGGAGTTGGGGAACCAACTGTATATTTTTGGGCTTCATAAATAATTATGTCAAGGGTGAGGAATGATCAACTACAGAAGTTTAGGATTTTAAACTATGCTTTTTATTCTCTTCTTAACTTTTGATCCATTCTGCAGTTTCTGAAAACACAAATTTTGACCAGCAAGGAAAGAGTAAAAGTTTGTTACTTTGTGCGAGTGGTTCAGCCTAAGGAGAGGTGTTCATCCCAATTGAAATGCTAGCAGTGGAAGATGGCTGTTCCCAGACTTTACTAAGGCCGCCTGAAAGTGACAGTGCAAACAAGCTTCTGAATGATGTGATGAACAGGGAAAGAGGGACAAGGATTAGTTTTAGATTGCTAGTTAAACATCCAAGCAGACTTCTGTTGGAAACTCACTTAGGTAGCATTTATGAACCTGGGGTCAAATTCTGTCTGAATTGACAGCAGTAAATGAAAGCATGGCTGCTAAATTGCCCAAGCTATAAAAGAAATCAGAGAGAACACAGGCTACTTTTTGCTTTGGGTGGAACAGATGTTGCACTATGTGCCTCTCCAGCCTTACCAAGTGCTTACTATGACTTTGAAATTTTTTGTGTAGTTCCAGATATTTCATCTGTAGAAATCCTAAGTAAGAAGTAGCTGTGCTTCCCAGAGAGCAGAAATGCTTTCATCTCTCTGGTTTAGATGATGGGTACATCAAAAGCCTAGAGAGTGAACTGCTTCACTGTTGTTGAATGCTTGAGCTCTGAGACATTGGTGTCTGGGGGAGGTGAATATGTGAAAAATGTCCCAATAAATCTGCTGGGACATATGGAGTACTTAAGAACTTAAAACTAAGACTAGAAGGATGTCTCAGGCTGTGAAAGTAAGCTTCCCTACTGTCACTTCTAGTTGCTCATATATTCACTTTTGCTGACTGGGATTGCTTCGTGTGTAAAGCTGTTGTTTTGTGGAAAGCTGTTTAAACATGTGACAGCTTTGCTGGCTGGAACATCCTGATTTATATTTATATTATTTTATATATCCAAATACAGGTGTATTTGGTAAATCCATACTAATTTGCTCTTACAATGAATTGTCTTCAGTTTGAATTCTTCCTTCCTGGTGTTATGGCCTCTGTAGTCAGAAGCTGTATTTCTCCCTTGCCCTTTGCAGGACTGGATTAAGGAAGTTCAGCTCTCTGTTAGCAACACCAGACTATTGCATGTAAACCCCTAAAAGACAAATAGTTCCTGAGCCTTTGGCTGCCCTGCTTTGTTGTGAGAACTTGTAACTTTGGTTTTTAAATCTCCTGCCAGAACCCCCATCAAATCTTACACATAATATCCATGCTTTAGTTAGTGTCATTTATTAAAATGCAGAAAAGGGTGGGTTTTTTTCCTCCCCACCCAGACACAAGGGAAACAGCATGAGGTTCTTTAGCTGCATGGGGTTCCTTCGCCACATGTGGTGGCATTGTAAGTGTTCCCAGTGGCTGACAGAGTAATTAACCTGGCTTTAATTATTTGAAATGCTGTATTTGGAGGAGGAGGATACATAATATGAACAATGAGGCATTAGGATGAAATTAATTCCATCAGAGTGGCCAGGAAGTCCTACAGAGCAGAGTTGTAGTGCACTTGAAATCCTACCAATTAGTGCCTTGAGCTCTCTGGGCTTGCTCGTGTGGCTGCCTGGTAATCTGCTGGTTCAGTGGAGCGCCTTGAGTCAGGCATAGCTGGAACTGTAATTGCCTCTTTGCCCTCCCCTCCAACCTTCTTCTGTGGCTGCCAGGGGTATACTCAGTGATTTGCGCTGCTTTTAAAACCTGGATGGTTTTGTATTTGGAATAGATTACAGCTCTCTAGATGCTTTGTTCACCAACAGTAGGGATGGGAAGCTGGTGGTTCTAACAGCAGTGGTGTCTTTGGAGGAGACTCTGCTTCAACAGCACGCAGCAGGATCTGAAACAGTATTGTTTAACTCACTTAGAAGGCCCTGCTGTTAACAGTGCACAGGGGGTCTAAATGACCCTCTCCACCCTCAGCATTTTTCATAGTAGAAGTACATCCAGTGGAGATCTAAGGATTAGCCAGTGCTTCCAGGGACTATGAGGTTCCAGTGGCTCCCCCTGGCAGGAGCAGGAGTTGAGCTGTGAGGAGCACTCTTGAAATGGGAAGGCTGCTTCTAGTGGGGATCTGTTATCTTGTACAAATAATGGGGTGTTTGCTATCCAGGCAAGATAATTCAACCACCCTTATTAAGCTACTTGGTGGGCAGAAAGGAACTCCAGTTAGTTTTTCAAACCAGAAAATCTTCACTAGGACACATTCAGAGCCAGACTAGAAGGGAGTAGCCATATTAATCATGAAGTTCAGCAATCACATACAATGAAGTTGTACAGAAAATGAAAATTTGGGATTGGCTTTTTTGACTCCATAGTATGTACTCTTATATTACTTATTAATTCTCCTGGGGTTTTGTGCCTTCTTACAAAATAGCGGTAGGTCCCCAATTTATTGAAGTAATGAGGAAGTATTTGCAACTTTTGACTCTTCCAACATTAATCATTCTTTACAACCCAGGTAGAGTCATGCTAATTCTGTGTGAATTTTCTATGTGAGTTTAATGCTTTGTGACAGCTTTGATGTCTGCTATGCCTCTATTGTTCTGCAACTCAGAGGATTTAAATGCTGGAAAAGTTGTTAGATATCTTGAGTGTGTTTCACCAAATGTACAGTCTGTCTTAGTCTCTTCCAACACAGAAAACAGGCCAAAGCCTAGGTGCTATTTCTTATTATTACTGCAAAGTATTAGCTATCAGGGGCGTGGTCAAGCCAAACAATGGGAACGTTTTAAAACAAGTCCTCCTGTAAAGGGGCAAAAAATAAATGACCTTTTTCCAGTAGCTCAGCTGCTTAGATGAGGATGGAACCCAGTATGTCCTATCCCTTCCTGTTGGCTGGCTTTCTCACATGTCTGAAATAGAGAGTCAACACCCATGAGCTGCAAGCCCCTAGCAGAGGGCCAGTGAGGCACTGGGCAGTGCTCAGGCTGCTGGACACTGAAGCACAGCACGAGTTGGATAAGCAGCTCCTGTTTCATAGGATTTGCAGCCTGAGCGCTCTCACTGCTGGTGTAGCTGAAATCTGCTGGTTTGTGGGTTTCTTCTCTTTTTGAAACTAAACTTCACAAATCAATGTTGCTATGGAGAAGCGCCTCATCATCAAGGGCAGATAATGAACTAATTAATTGCAGAAATCTGACTGCAATAGTGATAATACTCCTGGGATATAAAACAGTTACCATTAAATTCAAATAGCCATTTTCAGGGAAGCAGTATTTCCTTCAACATAATGTAATGCTGGCTAATCAACTATGATATGAAAATTTAGGTACTGATGGATGTGTAACCAAGAATGTGGATGTTCAGCTAGTGATGAGTGAATAGATACATGTGATTTCTGCCTTAATTTCTACAGATGTGGGTATAGGAAAATGAAGAAAAGCTTCTTTTGTGCACATTTGGAACACAAACTGAAGATATTTTTTTTTTTCCTTTCTTTGACATTTTATTATTGGTAAAAACATGATACTCTGATGCAAGGAACTTTCTGATTGCCATGGGATTTCTACATAACTGTTCTCCCTCTCTTTTTTTGTTGCTTACCCATTTTGGTTTTGTCTAGGAAAGTATTTAGCCTTGTCTCTGCTGTCCTAAGCTGCATGCTGAAGAGCATTATTAAGAAGCAGAACGTAACAGGTTTAAATAGAAGTGTAATTTTAAATCTTGCTAGCATGAAGACATTGATCAGTTTCACATCAAGGACACATTAAGAATGTCAAATAACTGGAGAAAGAGGTAAAGTCTCAGGTTGCTTGCAATTCAAAAAGGAATTTTTAGTTGTTAAGGAAAGCATGTTCAGCATGGGAGGGAACCTGCCTTTGCAATGGCTGTGGGAAGAGGAAAATGAAAGATGCCACAAACAGCACATGGGGTGATGTGTCAGATGGGAGCTGGGATGCCCTTTCAGTGTACTCTGCAGCTCAGAACATGCAGGCTTCTTAGCCAATGCAGAAAAGGGCAGAAAGCATTTCTTTACTTAATGTTCAGAAATGCCTCTGAAGCCAAGACTGAATGCAGGGATCCATCCTTTCTGGATATAAATCTAAAGTGGCACGTGTCATGTTTGTCCTGGTCTGGTTATATCCCTTGCACATCTCCTCCTGCACCTCAGTAAGCAAAGTCAATCTGTAATTACAGTGGCAGAATCTGGAACACCAGCATTGGGACCTTTTGCTGAATGATAAAGAAAGTTTCAGCTAACCAAAAGGTCCACAAGAAATCCCTCACAGTGCATGGCCTGTTGAGTAGGATGCTTTTAAGACTCTTTAAAATGCTGGGTAAATTGAGAATTTGCCCAGAGTGTCTGAAGATGCGTTTCTGCAGCTGCTTTAGTGTTTGAGCTCCACTCTCGGCTCTAAAGGCGGATTTGTCAATGCCTAATCAGGTCTGTCTGAGCTGCAGCTGCGTATGCCATTGCAAACAGTGCTGGCCTGTCCCAGTTCTCTGGTGGCTCTAAGTAGGAAAGCAGTGCACTAATGAGGGGGCTTGGCTGTGTTTCCTGCCCCCCTTCTGCAATTAGGGCCGGGCAAGGAGGGGGAGCTGAGTGCTGTGGGTTGGTGTTGGCTAATGGCACTTGGAGAAGGGTGACCTTGGAATGCAGGGAGAAGGGTGTCCTCCTGACTAATACCTCTGTGTCTTGATTGATTTTGGGGGAGTACATTCAGCAGGGAGGGCAGGGCTGCTGTGGGGGCACTGCGAGGCTGCAGCTGTGAGCCCCAGAGGGAACACGTGAGTACTGGCTGACACCAGGTGGCAAACCTGTTCTGTTCTGCATGTGTCTGCAGCAGGAGACACTGCTGCTGTTGCAGTGAACTTACTGCACGGGATTAACCAATGGTTTGAACTGGTGAGGCAAATGGTGCTTTCTCAGGACCAACTGTCACACCAGTGTTTGGAAAACTAGTCCATTTGTAGGGAAGAAAAGCTAAGAGAGCAGGAATTTGCAACAGACGTCCCTACTTGGAGATCATCTTATTTCTATAAAAATGTTTTTACATTTGAAAAAAAAAAAAAGAAAACAGTAGATGCCTTCCTCATAGCTGTCTGCTCATTTTACCATCTTTATTGCGGTAGGGCTGAATGGAATTACGTTTGCATAGGATTCCTCTTCCTTATCCTCTGTAGCAATGAGCTCATACCTTAATGTATCCCTTCCTGGAATAACTCTGAGAAGGGTAGTGCTTGTAAACAAATGGAAAAACTATTAGTCATTGAAACACTTTGAGAGTATTCTGGTCACAAGACAACATTTGAATGCAGATGAGTAATAACAGGACAAGAACCTTATGAGAGGCTGCTTGTGGTTAAGGGACAGTGAAAAGTCAAATTAGCATAGAAATGGATATGCATAGATTAGAGGAATGAGGAAACTAAAGTTGCATCTGTACTAAACTGAATTGGTAGGATAGAGTGTGTTTCTATTGACTGTGAAAGGAATAAATCAGAGTTCCACCCAAGGTCATGTTGGAAAGCACTTACCTAGAGGCTAATATAGCCTTTGTGCTGCCAGAACAGCTCTGTTGGATTCAAAGGTGGGAATTAGATGTTCCAGGTGAGCTCCTTGTAGAGAACAGCAATAGAAATGCTGAATTCAAAAGTCATACAGTGCCACATGATAAAACAGTAACAAAGGCAGTAACAGTCACTGCTGTTATCTTGCCTAATAAGACTGAGGGGTTTGCATCACACTGAGTTCCAGAGGCTAAAACCAGTTCATCACTGTCTTGCTGCACACCAGAGTGATCTCCTGAAGACCTACCCTCTCCTATCCTGTGTCACACCGTGCCTCAAAGCAGTTCAAGCAGCTAGCAGGCTCATAAAAATCTTCCTTAGGAACTGAAAGTTCTACAGAATGTTTAGATCTGGCCTTCCATTATATATGTTTTCCAAAGACTGTTCTCTGCATGGAACAGCAAGTAAGGACAGCTGAAGACAGTCCTGGCCTACTTTGTATTAGCAGAAAGAAATTCTTTAGACGAACAGGTGAAGTAATTAAGATGTTAAGGTACAGATGTAGTGGGCTTTCTTTTCCCTGTCAACAGGTGATTTCTTTTGGTTCTTGACATAATTTCATTGTCAAGTATCATCTTTAATTCAATTATTATCAACCTCTCCTCACCCCTTTTCATGAAAAGTAAAAAAAGCTTTTTCAATGAAGATAAAGTTATTTAGGTGGAGTGTGAATAAGTTTGAATCTGAAGCACTGGGGTATTTGTTTCTGTGACCAAGTGATGGCTTCTCAGTTCTGATGTTCACCTAGGAGAATATCTGTCCTGTTTCAAAATTCTGCATATTTATGAGAAGATACCCCATTTCACTTGACTGTGTGATACAGAGTTGCTAGTTTTTAATTTTAAAAATGCTGGAGTTTCTTCTAATTTAGAATTTCTGACACATAAAGTGCAATTGTGCTCTACACCATGGTAATACTCAAGATGTAAGTGTATTCTCCAATATTTTTATTTCATTTAATTTGCTTAGGCCAAAGGAACCATGGAGTAAATGTTGCTGCACAAGAGCAACTTTGGCCATGGAGCTTTCTCATTGCTCAGTTTACTTGCCCTGCTGCACCTTCAAAAGACCAGCCTCTGACATACATTTTTACCAAGCAAGACCATCTCTCCCTGCATTAAGCAGCTCACCAAGATTTGCTCATCCTCCTGTTGTGCCTACTCCCTCCCACTGCCTCTCCATGTTGTGACGTGCCACAGCTTGAAACAGTAGTTTAAACTCAGCTGTGTAGTGACTGATTTTTGAAAGAGGCTGTACCATTCTCCCAGCTGCTTCCTTGCACTGGGCATCAAATCCAACATTCATCTTGTCTGCTTGTCAGGAAACTGACAGCTGAGTTGACTCCGATCTAATCATGGGTAGTTTAGTGAGGTGTTCTTTTTCTGGCTGGATCAAAGGTTTTCACTGCAGCCACCTGACTGTTCAATCCAGTCAATGGGAAACAGATCTAATATTTAGGCAGCCAGAGGCACATTCGGGTAGCCAGACCACCCCTTTGGCAGTAGCCTCCTGTTTGGGTTGATTAGGCACATTTAGTGTGAAAGCTCTAACCACTAAAATTTAACACCTTATATTCACATAAAACTGAAAAGATATAACGAGTAAAATTTCAGTAGATCTAGAGACCTTATTGCTGCTTCTTGATAAAGAGCAGACACAAATTAATTAACCTAATTGGAATTACTGGCCCTCAAAATCTTTTTCCTGGGTGGCCAGTAATTACTGAATGAAAGAGAGAGAGGAGGATCTTGAGTTAATCTATGAAAACTTTCAGGGCTTAATCTGTCTCTGCTAGAAATTGAAAATAATCCATACTTCGGTAATTCTTTAGATGGCTAAAAGTGGAGCTGCTTCTCAAAGTAAACCAACTTCATTGATATGTTCAGGCTCCTGTTACTGTTCCTAAGGTGAGAATCTGGCCAGGATGTGCAATGCCTCATATCAAGTCCAGTCAGAAGAGACTGCACAATGCACAGACAGGTGGAAATGGCAAGAGAAATTAATTTTCCCCATGCAGTTCTGAACCCTTTCAGAAGTTCTAATGTTGCATTTTCTCACAGGGGTCAGTATCAGAAAAATTAAGCATATGACAGTGGCTGAGATTTATTTGCCATGAAAATTATAAAGCTCACTGGAAATTACAGAAAAGTTCATTAGAGGCCAGTAGTGTCATGAGGTGATGTTCTCTGATACATATGTGTTAGGTTTGAGCATAAGGTTGCGACCTATAAAAGTTTGATTTATAATCTCCTTCCTTACCAAGGAAACAAATCTCTCAGCTTGATTTGTTTAGGTTTGAATCTGTAACAGCTATTATCTCTCCTTAAGCTCAGCAGAATGATCTCTGAGCTCAAGGCAACCTGGTATGTGGCTCGTGTTGTACAGGAAATGATGAACCCCCTGAGTGGTGCTCATGGCAACAGCACAGCATTTTAGAAATGTGAACATGCAACCAGGCACATAAAGAGCCACTTCTGTCAACAGCTCTAAAATACAAGTTAACCAATACAGTCCTTCCACAAGTCACTGGCTAGTAGAAAATCTGCCCTCCAAGAAGTTTTCTCCTGTGAACTTTTTCTGTCATAATGAAATTAATCTTAGTGAACGGCATACTTGCCATCTCTCCTACTGAATTATTTAGTCACTTCCAGCATTTAGTTGCTTATTTGAAAATCTGTGCTGTCATGTATGCATCAAGGAAACTGCTCAGTCTGAGGAACTGCTCAGTCTGCCCACATCCGGTTTAGCCTTCCTTGGAAAGAGGATGTTTTGGAAGAGGAGGTCTTCCTTCCTCCCATTTCCTTTGGAACTCAGGAGAAAAGCAAGAGGAAAATATGGTGTGGAGAAGTGGTGGGTTTGGGCTCAGAATGGAAATAACAACTGTGCAAGTGTTGGATCCTGCAAAAGGCTGAAGAACTGATAAATCTGTGTGTGTCACTGTTCTCAGGATGTGGTTGTGATGGCTGCATAGAAAAGCCAAGGAAGAAGCATCTGTGAAAGATAAAATTCGACTTACAAAAACTCAATTTGATGTCACACTTGAAATCATGACTTGGGAGCTGGCTGATAGTTCTGGTAAATGAGTAACAGGAGAGCCTTTCAGTGTAAAATTGATGCTGCTGTTGTGAATCCTGCTGTCCAGTGTTCTGTCACTGTGAGCTTGTTCCAACAATTTTTGGACTGAAGTCTGAACCTTCTTACTAGTTTTCTGCTTTTTCAGTACTTGAAATAGGTCCGTTTAGTGTCATCCTGGGTTGTTTTTTATTAGCTTTTTTAAACCCTATCTTAACAGCCCAAGTGTGTGCTCTAGAATTGTCCACTTGTGCAGACTAACATGATGTATTTTCCCTGCACATCAAGCATGTCCATTCTGTTTTCTTTCCCTAACTCAACATGTGGAAAGGAGAGACCAATTTTCCATAGTTTATATATGTGTCGCAGAGGCTGTTGTGTCTCAAATAAGATGTTCAGACTCTCAGAGGAGTAATGCTGCAATGTGAGGCCCTCAAAAAGATAATCTACTGAGTAATGTATCATAATCTGTGTTCCTGTGTTTTGCAGCAGAGTAGGTTCAGAATTGATCTGCACCTTTATGCATCACCCTCCTGCTGAGTTTTGGACCACCACCAAGGATTGGAGTAAGAACAGAACTTAAATGACATAGTTTGAATTGAGGGGGAGGAGGAGGGGGGAAGAAGAAAGCACCAAGCTCTGTCTTCTTACTGGTTTTGTGCTATCATTTGAGCATGAGTGATGATTGACAGCATTTAAAACTCGTGTATTCAGGACACTGGCCTGGGGAGCCTGATCTGCAGACTGATGCTGTTGTGAAATGTGCAGGTAGCCCTGGCTTGTCATGGTATCACAGGATGCCAGGAATGTTTGTAGATGAAGTTAATACCATGTGAGCTGGCAAACAGCAAATTCTGTATGAGCATGAGCTAAAATAATTAATAATCAATGCTGTTGAAAAATGAGATTTCACAGAATTTCTACAGGGTTTTTTGAAGGTTTCCTGCCTTGTTGAAGAGGGTGATGCCATCAATTAAACTTCACTGGCACTCTGGAAGTACTGCTGGTATGCTGGGCTTGCAAACAGAGATTTGTTTGTGAAGATTCTGGCTTATTCTCCACTTGAGTTCTTCTGAAAAGATAGTAGGGTTATATATCTTTCTTTATTTTTTACTTTTAATTAAATTACTCCCTGGTAGAAATGGAAATGAGGAAAAAGTATTCTGGCATAAAAGCATTTTAAAATAGCTTCTACCTGGAGTCAGCAACCTTTTTGGTGTGCCAGATAACGATTTGCCTTGCCAAATTACAGGTGAAACATGCCCATTAACAGGGCTGGAAGCTGGAATATTGTCTCTTGGATGCCACTCAGCAGCCAACAAGCAATGTATTGTCCCTACAAGAAGGCAGGGTTCCTGGCTAACCTGGCTCCAGAGCATCTCCAAAGCTGGAGACTGGTGCCTCTCCCCAAACACCTTGGCTTCCACCAGTATAGAACTGTCACTCCAGTCTTCTCACAGGCGATGTTGGGCAGACATTCCACAGGCAATAAAATTCAGAAATTGCATCGACTGATCATTGTGAAGCTGGATCAAGAGAATATTGCAGCACAGGGGAACTTGCCAAAAATGCCAGTCATGGAACTCATGCATGTAGTTGCTTGTGTCTATTAGATCTGGATACTTAAAGAAACTGCTTGGAAAACTGCTGCTTAAGTTGGAATAGATTTTCCTGTAAAAACTGAAAATTAATATTTTTGGAGAAAAGTAAGCTTTTCAGTTCATGTAAATAATGATAAGGAAATCATAAAAGGTAATTGCAAAGCCCAGGCATGTGTTAAAAGAGATGAATCATTGGGTCTGGCTTCTTAAAAGTTATTGTATTAATACTCAGTGTGTATTGACATAATCTCCAGGAAGTTTTCCAGCAGTATTTTATCTCTAGCATTTTTGGATCAATAACACAAAATTAGAAATGGTAAGGCTTTTTCCCTAATGGCCACTGCTGACGGGCTCAGAAAGAATTCCAGTCAACAATTTTATTCCGAAGCCATTGTCTCTAATTGTAAGATGCTGATTAGTTATAATAATATGCTGCCAACAATTGATGAGTCATGCCAATAGTCAGATCAAGAGGTTTGAACAACAAATCTAAATATAGCAGATATAAACAAACTGGAGTGTCTGAAGTCTATTACCAAGGGCATTGCTAGCACAGCTGTTGGAATACATGGGGGAATATAATAAAAATTGTTTGCAATACAAAAATGTCAGTAAAAACCTGTTGTTTCTTACAGGGATTGATCTGACAAATAACTCAGAAACTTCTAATTCAAACACTGGTCCCAGGCTGCTTATTGCACATGAAGCCTAATTTTTGCTGCAGATGATCAGATTGGATTCTTCAAAATACATTGTCATAGTCCCCTTTCCCTTTTCTATTTCATTTTTTTCCATTTGTAGAAGTGGGCATTGAAGGCCTCTTCCTGAGACATTTCAACCTCAGAGCACATATCATGAAATGTGGTGTAGAGCCCTGAGCAGGTTGTCGTTGGCTTTGACTTTGTTTAGGTGTTCAGAAAGGGGACTGCATGTGGACAACAGCTCTCTGGAGGAGCAGAGGATGTGGCCCAAGGATACAGATGTCTCAGTCAGCCCTCATGGGGCACAGGGAGGTGATGGAGTCTGTGGATGGATCTGTCACACATCACCCAAAAGTCTCTAGGGATAAAAGAATAAAGGAGAAGAAGCTGCAAAAATTCAAGCAAGAAGTCTGGAAGAAACAAAATCCAAATGTGACTTAGTTAAAAGAAGAGAAGCAGGTGAGCTGCTGGTCCCTCTGCTAAATATAGAAGAGAGGGAGAGCCTGAAAGACTGTAACTGGTGATAAAGGCATATTTGTGGGTGTAAGAGGCTGGAATATGGAAATGCACGGCTTCCTCTAACAAAATGAGTATTTATCAACCTATCCAAACATTAGGGCAATCTATATATATAAAAGTGCTGCATCTATTCACTTTGCTTTACCTACTGATAATTTAAGTGAAGGGCTTGTGTGGTTCTAGGTGATGCCTTTGATGCCAGTGCAGGGGAGAAAATATTAAAGCACTTGGTAAAATATGATAATGTTCTTTTTTAGAGCTTATGTCTGCAACTGTCTTGGAAAGTAAAAAATGTTTCCAAACAGTGGCCTCATATTTTTGCTTGTATGGATCTAAGGGAAATAAATATGTGGCTGCAGAAAAGGCTATGAGTATGTGGTAACTCAGATAATCTAGCAGGGGCCCAGGGTGTGTGCAGCTTATCTCAGAGGGCACAAAGAAGCCTCTCTGCCTTAGGAAAATAAGCCAAAATAAGTGTTTGATGGAGCAGTAATTCTTTTAGAAGAAAGGATTGCATCCCTCTCTGCTTCATTTAGAGAATGGGACTTACCTAAATTCCAGCCTCCATTTCTACTGCTGGAGAGTGGTGTTTCTGTGCTTTTCTTCCCTCCTCTGTAGCAGCTGAAGAATTTGGGTAGGATCCCAGATGAATGAGAAGGCTGAAGTGAGCCTGTCCCCAGAAGTGTCTGCACTGTGCATGGGAGCCTGCCTTGTGTGGCTGCAGCACTCCGGAGGTTATGGAGTGCCACAACCTGACTGATGCTTGGAGGTTGCTGCTCCTGAAAGGCAGAGCTAATTCCCTGAGGAGCCTGTGGCCCCAGGACAGCTCATGGCTGATGTATTGAAAAATTGCTACATGTTACTGTAACCAGGTGAAGCAGGTCCTGCAGCACTAAGGCAGTGGGAGGTTTCCTTGCTCAGCCCACTGGTTATGTGCCAAGTGGGGCAATGGTTTATTGCAACTATTTCATGGCATGTTGATCAAACTACTGCATTATATGAGGTGGATGGGGAATGATGGCAAATTTTACAAATTCAGTTTAGATCATACAGGAATTGCTTTGGACGTCATATGAAGTTAAAGGTTCAAAGGGCTTGGGTATGGGAAATATGTTCATTTCAACAGCAGAGCTATACTGAAGGGAGAGGAACGTGCTCGTTGCACATCCACATACCTCAGAAGGTGAGGAACACATTTGTTTGATGTAGATGATATTTAGCTTTGTAGATTGAAGAAATATAAGTAATGAAATAGTTTCTTTGAACGCTACGTTGAACATGTGTTGCCTCATATAACAAAAAAAGGAAGATGTTAAGGCAATAAAACAAATGCTAATCATAATTTTCCTTCTTGGATCGCTCTTAAGCAGCTGTCTTATTCATTGCTTCATTTCTCCTAGAGGCCAATGAATTGGAATTACAGTACTTTTATAGCTGCATCTGCCTGAGCCCACTTTGGAAATGTTAGCTCATTAGCAGGAAGCCACTCTAAAATGCTCCACCTTGTTTGTCTCCAGCTCAGCACAACCAGCAAGCAGAGAAAACACAGACTTTTCTTTTGGATGAAACGAAAAAAAGGATTGCTGTTGAGTTTTGTGCACATGGGTCATGCAGCATGGACTCAGGCCCTCATGGCATGTGGTGGATTGCAAATTAGTTCCAAACAGTCCTGGAGGGTGAGTGTGTGGGAGGATCCACATAGCTCAACTGGAAACTTAAGATCAAAATGTTTCATAAGGTTTCTGTTGTTTGCGTTTTCCAGCTGGGTTGTTTACACTGATATGTCTGTTTTAGTATTGCAACATGTGTGCTTCCCTCATTATTTTCCTCTGCCACCTCTGTGAATCAGCTATGACTTGTTTAAAAATGAAAGGAGAAACAACTCGGCAAGTACTCAAAGGCTCTCAAGGTTTAAGAAGGGATGGAAGCAGATGCTCAAATGTGACTAATCCTGCTTGCTTTTTGTCCTTTGTCAGCAGTGGATGTTTTCAGCCTGGTGCTGCTTCTGAGCCTGAAGCACAGGAAATAAACAGTGTGGGCATAATTCCATACCAACCAAGGAAGGTTTTTTTGCTTAAATGCAGCCCTTTGAGGGTTCCCAGGTTGATACTGTAGGTGTTTTCAATTGCTGTAGGCAATTGCGAGGCATTTTCTCAGCTTCTGGATCAAGAACTCACATTATGCATGTAAACCATGCATGTGGTCAGCCAGGTGCTCTCTGACTCCCTGGAAAGAGTAGTTTATACTGAAGTCCATGGGAACAGTGTTTTAAGAGAGGATCAGCCAGTTTTAGTTGAGTTGGAAAGATTTCCAACTGCTCCCTGCCATTCTTTGAAGGAAAGTAAATTGTACCAAGTATCTCAAGGACAATGAATGAATGCCCTGGACTTGCTAGTCCAGCCTTCTTGTGCCATTATCCCAATGTGACATTAGCACATCTTCTGGATATGGGTGGTCTCTGCAAGTAATGAGGAGTCTCTGTCCTGCACTTACATGAGTTCATGGGCTCAGATCATGCTGGAAGACAGTTCTGCAGACAAGGATCTGGGCACAGCAAGGTGCTCCTCCTCTGCCCAGCACTGGCAAAGCTGCATCTGGAGTGAGGTGTCCAGTGCTGGGCCAATAAAAGAGAGACAGGGACATACTGCAGAGAGCCCAGATAAAGGCCACAGAGATGACTAAGTGGTCAGAGCTTTTTTCACATGAGAAAAGGGTGTGAAAGAGCTTTGAATTATCAGCCAGAAGAGAAAGCTTGGGAAGATCTCATCAGTATGAATAAGTATCTAATAGGGAGTGAAGACAGAGGCAGACAATCCTCAATAGTACTTAGTGTCAGGACAAAAAGATTTGGGCACAAATGAAACAGAAAATTCCATAAGATGCCACTGTTTTATTGTGTGGGTGGTCCAGAGACATTTTGGAGTTATGACTCTTGGAGATATTCAAGATAACTCTAAGAGATATCCTGACTGGACACAGTCCTTTGCAACCGGCTCCAGCTGACCCTGCCTGTACTAAAGGTTCTCAAGAGTCTCATTCCCACCTCAACAATTCTATGAAAATACAGTTGGATCGTGTGACATGGAAGCTTGAATGAGGACAGCTTATTTTAAGTATAAATTGGATTAACGTGAATAGGTTTAGCTCAAAGCAGAGCAACCATTCTGGTTTTGTGAATATATGTAACAGTAGAAGATCTCCTCAGTCTTCAGCCTTCTACAAGCTGCTCACTGTGTGGTGCCTGCCATAATGAGGATGTAGCACTGCAGACACTGCTGAGCATAGAAGGATATGTTCTTCAGTGGCTTTCTTCTTCTACATCTCAAAAGAGAGCTGTAGGCAATTACTTGCTTTCACAAATTGGACTTTCCTGGATTTCAACAAGTATTCCACTGTGCAGGCTCTTCAATATGTATTAAGACACCAATGGCCTGAAAACGTGGGGGTTTTTTTCTCTGCCAGAAGGTGGTAACATCTGCTTCTCTAAACTACAATATACTTGAAAAAAAATCTATTTCATTTGGTTTACCCTGTCAGGACTTGACTGACTTTTTCACAGCCTTGTAGATTAAAATCCACTATATTTAGTTTATGTGAAAGCTGCTTAGTCTAGGCAAATGGGAAGAAAATCTGCAAGTATTTTCCAGACTTTAGATATTGCCCAGGTACTTAGGAGGGGAAAGCAGACCCGCAGCTTCCCCTCCCACCTACTTTTAGATGGAAATTGAGGGGACACATGACAAGTGACATGGGCATGTTTTGTGCCCTCCTAAAGCTGCAGTTTGTTTTCTCATGGCATATTTCAGCAGAACTGATGACAATTTTGACTAAAATTTCATGCCAAACTTTTGTAAAGTGAGGCCACAACAAGATGACAACTTACATGGGTGAAACTTCATCACAATGGGTACAAGTTATATACATATCAGCAAATGTTAAAGTTCTTGTATCCAGCAGAAAAGAAAAAGCACAACTGGCTGACTAACAGGTGTAGTGGGTGCACAGGCAGGAGAAGCACACATGTGACTGACCTGTATTGGGTGTTTGTGGTCCATGTGCTGTGGAGGAAATGCATGATTTCCACCTTTCCAGCCACTCACAACATGATCTCTGTCCCTGTCAGCCTGATCTATACTCATAGCAGCCAAAGCAAACCCAATGACCATCTGGAGCAAAGGCTGCAAATTAAAGAACCTGGTGCATTTGCATCAATTTATAGCTAGATCTGTATGGTTGGATTTGGGGTGTTTCTTCCTAAATCCTGTTTTAGTTACCTCCCAAACACTTTCTTTACCTATGAAGGGATGTTTCTGTACCTATGAAGGGAAACAGCAGAGGCAAGTTCACTCTACCTTTCAGTGGCTGCAGCTGAGCACAAAGTTCCAGGACACTGAGACCTGAGTCATGGTGCTTTGGGACAAGTGGGGTATCTTGGTCATTATAGCCCTGTAACTTGCCTGCTTCATAAAGCCTCAGGGCTGATTCTTGTTAGGCTCTTCCTGATTTTGGCTGAGCTGTCCTAGTGCTTTGGGGCTTTTCTGTTTAGCAGTAACATTTCTTTATTATTTTTTATTGACAAGGAAGCTGTTAACTAATTTGTTTTGCCCCTGCTTAATTTTGTATAAGCATGTGGAATTAACTTTATTTTGTATAGGCAGTTATAAGAAGCAGTTATTCAAATTTAACATTTATTACCATAGCAACATGGGATAATGTAGATGTGGTATGACAGTAGAGGCCACCAAAGAATCGAAGTATGTGGTGCAAAGGAGTAGAGACATGGGGAGACAATGGAGGGGGCAAAGGATGATACTGTAAGTCCTAAAGCTATTTATTGACAGCCCAGCCATGCTCAGTTAAAAAATTGTACAGCTTGACAAAGCCAGCTTTAGTTGCAACAAAGAGAAAAGGAAGAAATGTTCAATTTATAGAGAGAGTTTCTCACCTATAATAAATGAGGATGTAATAGCAAGCTGCACACATCAGTGAAGAGAGATTGAAGTTTAGAATTGTAACTAGAAAATGTATGAACATACTCAAATGGGGTCCCTGGAGGGAGAAGAAAGAAGCCATTGATGACATAATCCTCAGCAAAGAGAGGAAGAAACCCCATCATGAGCATCCTTCTAACAAAATGTTTCTACCTTGGTCCCCTCTCCTTCCCCATTAGCTGATCTTTGAGGCTGACTCATGTCACACTTGAGAACCAGAGGGGCAGGATAAGGGAGAGCAGAGCAGAACATGAGGGAACACTCCTGTATAGCAATCTTTGACTGCACTAGTGAGCCGTGCTTTGTGTTGTTTAGATAATTGGGACTCCGAAGGTTAGCGTCATTGCAACTCCACTGTAATAACAGTTTATTGTATTTTAGTTAGGCTGTTAAGATTTTAATTAGTCTGACATAGAATTCCTGGCTTCCCAAATGAGGTGTTTCCCCTTTTGCCCATAATAAGACTTCGAGTGTAATAACTTGTCACATGGGTACTACAAGGATTGAAGAATGATGAGTGTGTTCACAGGGAACAAAGGACTGCACTGACGCAGTGAAAGAAATCACAGAAAGAAGCAGACAAAGCCAGAATGATCCTCTTCCCAGTGACTAATGATAGAATACTTGTGCTGTATTACTTATGTTATTTTAACAATCTCCTGAGAAACCCAGTGGGAGGTGTTCCTGGTGATGTATAAAAGAAGACATTAAAAAAAAAAAAAAAAAAAAAAAACCAGCTGTCTGAAAGAATTTTCCTGCATTAGGTAAAGCAGGGATATGATGATGGGAAAAAAATGTTCAGCTGAGATAGCTTGGTAGTTCATGCCAATTTCCGATCTTAGTGTAGCTCACAGTTGATTGGCTTCATTTGAGGGAGGGGAAGCACTGGATATCCTAGGATAGTCTTGCTAAGTTGTTTTTTTGGTTTTTTTTTCCAGATGGGCAATTTCAACCACCTGATAGAATTGGGAATTGACATGAAGTTGACATCAACTAGAACCAGACACATATTTAGGCAAAGCCAACTGACTGATTAGTTGTAAAACTGTAATAAGGTAGTAAGATGTGAAGGAGACTCAGTCCAGCACTGTCCATGCAGATTCTGACCTCCCTGAGAAATATTCTAGCTCCAGAGCAGGCATCTTTCACATGAAAGCACTGTTTGTAAATAGCTTCCAGGAGCCGTGATATTTTAGGGTAATTTAGGACATATACATGTGTCTTATACACACCTGATGCTGAAATTACTGTGTAAAAGATTATGTCAGATATTTTATAGCTACATATTGTGACTTTTCCTAATCAGCAACCAAAGCCTGATGTGTTGTTTGGATAAAATAGAAGTCCTTAGACTTATTGAAAAAGATATTTTATGCTTTAGAAATTTACTGGCTTTTACTGAGACACCTAACAGAAACTGAGGGTTGTTGCTTAAGGCTATAGATGGTGAAAGGTTGCTTGTTTACCCTGCAGATATTTGGAAACTATTCTTTTATTCTCAATATCGTATCATAAATTTGGAGAATGTTTTATCCATAGGGTAGAAACCTTAAAACTAAGAAGAAAAAAAAAATCCCAAAACACATCCCCCCCAAACAAAAACCCAAACAAAAAACAACTCCCAGTCCCCAAACATAGGAAAAGTAAACAACTGTAGACTAATGATAATGTGTTTGAGGTAAGCAGAAAGGGTAAATCTGGGAGTGTAACTTGCATGCTTGGATATTTTCTTGCTGCTTGTAGTTTTAAAAAATACATTTCATATTATGTCTCTAAAAATCTTATCATTTTTAAAAAATATTAAACTGAAATAAAGATTTTTTCCTCCCCTCATGGTAACAAGGAGGAAGAAAGCTTTTTTTCCATGTATTTAATAATTTAAATTTCTTTTGAAACAAATTTAAGGGAAAAATTGCTAAATTATTCGATTTGTCCTAATTTGCATTTTCTGTATTAACCTCCAGGAAAAGATTGTCCATGTTTCCAGCAAGAGGAAGCACAGCAGCGAGCTGGGAGCACACTGCCAAGTGGGGAGGCGAATGAACACAGGAAATAGCACAGAAACCTCATGTGGCTCTTCCATGGAGTGGCAGGAGGAGGAGCTGGGATGATTCATGGCTTGTGCTGGTCTGACTGGCTCAGTGGTCACTCTTGTGCCCAAGCTCTGCCCCTGCACATGCACCATGAGCATTTGTGGTGACCTTTGGTGGCTTGTCTTCAGGACATGGGGCAGCCTGAGGGCAGCATCCCTGAGCCTGTCCCATGGTATCCTCTGCAGCCAAGAGCTCTTAGCACACGGGGAGAGGAGATGGAGGAGGAGGGACTGCTGCAGCTCTTTGGGTGGCTGGTGGGTACAGGGCTGAGAGCCCCTCCTGGCTGCAGTGACACCCCCTAAGCTTGGGGCAGGGCAGGGAGACCCCAGGAGCATCAATTCTTCCAGGATGGGAGATGCCAGTGTCACCAGGACAACCTGGTGTGCTGAATGCACAAAAGGAAGCAACTCTGGATCAATTAGTCCAGTGGCATTGCTGGGGCAATCAACAGTGGCTGGTACAAAACCTGGCAGAGACCCTAGTGCTGTGACAGAGTTCTGCATTGTGCAGCATCCTGCTGGCTGGAGAGACCTGAGCTCCACCATCACAACAGAGACAGCACTTCAGGCTCCTTTCTTGAAGAAAGAGGTCTCCTTGAATACAAGATTATCCTCTTTGCTTACAAAGCAGGCACAAGGGAATTGATCTGATCTAGCAGTGAGAGCTGGTACTTTCTTGTGCAGAACAGCAAAAATTTTTCTTCAGTGTGTGTGGAAGAGGGTCAGACAGACCTGCTTCATTGACTGCTAACAAAAAAAGGAAAATACTGGTTTCCTTTTACTGCATACTGAGCGCCACAACACAGGGCTTGTGGGTTTTATCTGTATGGTTTTCCCCCTCATGTAGAAATGGACTCCCCAGAACAAGCTGTGGCATAAGTGCATGCTGCTCTTCCCCTATGAAATGAGGTGTTGACCTCAAAGTCTGGGATGAGATGATCTACAGTGTCTCCTCCTCATGAATTATCTTTAATCTAGAAAAGAACTTTTGCCTTCCAGTGATGCATTTGTTTCTCTTTCCCAAGTTGACAGCACTGCTGATCAAGTGTGTTGTTTGGTGCCACAGGGGCACAATTTAAGAGAAAAGTGAGTTTAAAAGTGAGTTTATAAATTTTTATTAATCCCTCGGCATCCACAGGTGCAGGTGGGTGGTAATTTGGTCTCCTCCACTGCATGAATTATTCACAGATTTTTTAGAATTTTTAGGTGCTGGAGTCCGGAATTATGAGAAATATTTCTTTGCATGTTTAAGAGATTTTAGAATCTCTGACAAAGAGTGGTTTTAACATTTGTTCATAGAAAAAGGGCTTTTAGGCTCTGGAATGAAGCAGAGTTTTCAAGAGTGTGTATTAGATAGTAGAATAGTGTGTAGTTTCATCACAGGGTGAGAATTTTAGATATGTGGGGTTTTTCGGATGGCAGACAGGTGAAGGCAAGATGGAGAAGTCCACGTGGCTTCTGGGTTTCTTCCTTCTTCCTCATCTGCCTCCATGTTCTGCAGTGAGGTGGCACATTATAGTTGGCTTAGAATAGAGTCTAACCTTCTAACATGGATAATAGTTATTGGAGAAGTATTATAAATATTGATTACATGGATTGTAGTATAAATGTACACGCCACTCTGTGTGGGTTGTTCTTTTGGGATTTTTGTGCCTTGGACTGGCCTGCAGAAAGAGCTCTGCTAGACAGGAACAGAATATAATGATAAGAAATAATAAACTATGAAGAAAACATAAGAAGAGACACTAGCAGCCCTTTCCTTCATAATCTCTGGCTGGGGAAACAAAATTGTACATTCTCAGGTCCAGGTAAACAGCCAGCAGAGACACACAAAAATATTTTTTTATAAACCCGAGATTTAGGTAGACATTAAATGATTCTTCTGTACCCAGGTGAGATGAATGATGGAAAAAAACATAAAAAAACACAAAAAAAGCCCCATGCCTCTGCTCCAATATGAAAAGCCAATACATATTCTCATAATGATTTGCGGGGTTATATCTTAGAGCTTTGGGTCATGGTGATCAGTCTAATGAATTTGAGGAAAGGGAAGGTGTTTAACATGATGGAGAAACACCTACAAAAATAAAGAAAAATTTAATAGGAATTAATGAACTTAGTACTACTTGGAAGCTGGTCTGACATAGATATATATTCCTCCTGCAGACAGTTTGTTGGAGAGAGTCTATTTTAGAGGGAGGTGGTTAAGCATAAAGTATGTCATTAAGTCTCCAGCCTTGGAGGTATGATTGATTCATTTGGAAATGATGAGTGATCATGTCCCAATGATGTTTTGAAAGCCATGAAATGAAGTGTGTTCCCCTTTGTGGATGACCCTTGGCTCTAAATTCCAAGAGATGACAGTTGCTGGGCACGTCAGTGAGGGGACAGAGGGGAAACTGGCACACTGTGCCTTTGTAATCACTGTGAAACTATGTCATCTTTGTTTGATTTTAGCAGCAGACTTTCCAAGAAACCCTAGGAAACTGTAACTAGGGATGGGTGGGAATAGATAAACAGAAGTGCTTTCATTGTTCTTTATGGAAGTAGCTCTGATGTATTTATACCTCCTGGTCTTTTGCTGAGGTGCTGAATCACGTGAGGTGTCTGTTTTGCTCTGTGTCCATTTGTTGTGATTGATTTTTTTTCTGGTAGTTTGGCTATCTGCAGCCCAGTTCCTGTGCCTCCACCAATACGGTTGTGTTGTAAGAGAATCCACTAGCTTAGCAGCTCTGTGACTGCTCCTCTTTCCCACCTCATTTTTTGAGGTAAAGATGCCAAATAAGCAATAGTCATGATTCTTACAGATCTTGAGGGATGTGTTCGATCAGAAATACCCTTGAAGACAAGGATTTCCTTTGAAAATAGTTGCTGAAGAGAGATCAGACATACATGTTAGAACTCCATCTCAGTAGTATGACAACCCATGGGAAAAACATTTGGGAAGTCTTCACTGTTGGAAGTCATCTCTTTCCAACACAAAGAGATAGCATTAATGAATCAGCTTGCCAAAATACTGAGAATCCTTCTCAAGTGTGAGGCTAAGAGATTTTAGATTTAATTTATAGTGCAAGATCTGATTTCAGGTACGTAGACCTGTTGTGTCTCCACTTGCACTAACTGCAATGAAGATTCAACAGTCAATAGGGAAAAGAGAAGTATTACCTTTAAAGATGTTGGCTGGCAGCTCAGCTCTTTTACTCTGCAACAAAGGTGCTAAATCCAGATTTGAACATTACACTTTCAGGAAGAGAAGGATCAATCAGAGGGAGCCTTGAGGAGGAAACTGAGAGGGCAAGGTCTAGAAAACTTGTGGTCCCCCAAAAATACCCCAAAGAATAGACTGACAGAGGGCACAATAGTAGTTTTCAAATGCTTAAAAAGATACTGCAACATATAGGAAATTTTTCTTTTCCTTGATGGACTGGATACTCTGCAGCACAGGAGGTTCAGGATGGACTTTGGTAAAGCTTGCTAATGATAAAGACAGCAAAGTCTCAGTGAAAGTGGCATGTAGTAGCATGGCTGTGGAGTCTACATTAATGAATGTTAAAAACAAGCCAGCAAAGAGACTGTCTGGAATAGCTATAATTAGTAGGTGTTGTTATCTCTGCCTTGCTGCCTTCAGTCCCTTCTTAAAACATGATATGATATTCCTCTCGTTTATATAATGTATTTTTCTCTTAAAACATTGTTAGTGGATTGTGTATATTAAATTACAGTCATTTGTCAGTGAACTGCCCTTCCATGTTCTGTTATAAATGGTATTATGCAGCTCTAATGTGAAGGCCATAATGCATACTGGGAGCTTTATCAGGCCATAAAAGCATGTAGGAAGTCCTTATGCTAACAAGCTACAGCTTGAATAATAGCCAGGTGCAAAGCATGAGATGGAATATAGTAATTTTTACAGAAGGCCAAGTGTTCCTTAAAAAGCTGTGACCCAAAAGCTGTCTTTTGAGCCCAGGTATCAATATGCTCTTTGAGGAACTTCAAGTAAGGCTGGAGATAGCAAGTTTTACCAGGTTACTTTCTGTTTAGTGATGAATTATAGCTTAAAAATCTTAGCAAATTTGTGCTCAGAAATTATCTGTTGAGAGAAAGGAGAGAAAGGAGAACAATACAACACAGCCATATGGGCTTTGCTCTTACACATGGTTTGACTCTGTGGGGGACATCATTCTCCAGCCTGTCAAAGCTCAGCAAATGGCAAAAAGTTCTGATGGAACAGATATTCCTTTTATGAGCAGACAATGCCCAAAGGAAAATTCTCTACTGAGAACTGACTGCAGACAACAGCACTGGAGTTCTAAGCATTTCTGATATCTCTGAAGGATTTGGGTCTTTTTATATAGTATCTTAATTATAAAAGCTTTAATTTTATGATTGCCCTTAATTGAATACACTTGTTTAATGTATTCCTGGTATGGGTTTCCCAATTCCAGCTGACACTGGCTAGCTAGAGGTGTTCCCTGCAGGCTGAAAATCATTTAGATATTTTTATTACATGCTTAACATTTTGTATACCAATGCATGTATCAACTGTTTGATTTGAATCCATCAAGTGGAGCTTTCAAATGCACTTGGTGAACCTTATGGATCCCTTCTAACCTGAAATATTCTACAACTTCATCTTCTGTGAAGAAAGATCGCTAACAAGAATGTGCACTAAAAAGCTGGGCTCACAGCTCCTGCTCTTCAGTGCTCTTTCTCTGCTTGAGATTCAAACTCAGAAAGATGGGGGTGAAAACTGAGACAACTTTTAGCAGGAAATATTAGCCCAATTTTCAAACCCTTGCAGCGGTGCTGAAACAGTCCTTACAGGAGAGTAAAGAAATGCAGCCTGCACTGGAGACGAACAAGAATCAAATGCCCATGGTGTCTTCCCTTGGCACAGCTTCCTCTGCACTGGCACGGGCATCAGATGAACAAATGTCTCTGATCCCGGGGGGAAATTTCCATCCCAGCTGGTGCAGCTCCACAGCAGTAGCTGTCAAACAGGGGAGTGGAGGTTGCTTAGCACAAATAATTTGGCAGGTGGAGCTTTCTTGTTGCGCACTTTACTTGTCATGCTGCACCTTCAGAAAAGACCAACCTCTGAAACGGGTTTTTACAAAGTCCTCTGTGAGGAAAAGAAAAAGTGTGGCCTTGAACAAATGCCATTAGATGGAGAGTCATGTCTGCTTCTTGTTTTGATCCCACTGCCTGGCCAGTTTAGAAGCTGTGTGCAGTTCATCAGAATACACTGCTTTCACTCCATCTTAGCAGGGGAAATAGAATAATACTACTTGTCAATACACTACTGATAAAAGAAGTTTGTCTCTCATGGCAGGGCATGATACTGAAGCCTTGGCTGCAAGGCTTTTCTTTCTGCTTAAAACATTGTGAAGGGAACAGAAAATGGGAAAAATGAAGTAATTTTGATTGCAGCAGAGTCGTCTGGTTTTATTGCTTTGATTTTTTTTTACACAAACTGACCGAAAGGGAAATGAAATTTGACTGCTGTTTTCTAATGGGGTCGGCAAATATGCAATAGGTTTTTGGAGTTTAAGATTTTGGGTAATGAATGCCTTGGACTTTGTCATTTTTGCATTATTTATTCTCTCTCCAAATACACAATGGAATATAATTTTTAAAAAAATTAAAAATCTGTAGTTCAGTGCTGCTTCAGTGGCTTTTCCTTTAGCTCTGAACAGGGTACTAATTGCAGAGATTTGACAGCTCTTGGGTATTCATCACATGTACTTGCCCTTACTTTAGATACTTAATTTAGTTGCAAAATAATTCTTCGTGAATTAGTAATTGCAATAATTGCTGTTAATAACCTGGCAAGGTAGTTGGCCTTTGACATTACACCAGGGGAAAAAAATGATAGTAAGATAACTCTTGCCTGAAGACATAGAAAGCTGTAGAACATTAGGGGTTGGGGGCGGATGGGGGGGTGGTGAGGAACAGAATACCAGAAACAAGTCATCATGACAGGCATCTTGGGGTGTTTTCAGTTGGGATTTATGCAACAGGATTATGCAATTTGGTTGTATTTCTTTATAGAAGAAGAAGACAAGGTGTCAGATGCAAAAGAAATAATAGAGAGGATGAGGAAGATGAAGGCAGAAGAGTGTGAAATGACAGGCAGTTGGGAATATTTTGGAAGCAGAACAAAGCCTTGTGCTGAGAGCAAAATCAGTGGTGGCTCATGTGACAGCAGAGCAGAAAGTATTTTTCCATGGCTAGGCTGCCCACCTTAGCTGGAATAAGTCATCTCCACTAAGGTGTGATGATCCTGCAGTGGAATGGAATGGGTGGGCTTCCCAAAGCAGTCAAACAGGAAGAATTGCAAGACAGTGAGACTTTTAGTGGTAACTGTTACCCTGCAGCAGCTTCGTATCTTGTCTTCTCTCTGCTTCTCCCCTGATGCTGCCTAAATAACCAGTGATTTTGAGAAGCCAACTCCAGGACATGGTTATGGATAAGGAAGCACAGGGAGAAGTGCGTACCAAAGGCTAATGCTGCTGCTGCTGTTGCAGCCATGGGTGGGCACAATTGGGTGTGAGAGCACCTGAGCCAGAGGGGCTGGAGATGCAGACCAGGGCTTACTGGGGCTCTCGGGAGCTGTGTGCTCATCCCTGTGTCTCTGCCAGTCCCCAGTGTTCTCAGGCAAGAACTAACTGTCACAACCTTTGAATCAGCAGGAGCTCTTTCTGGCTTGGGACACCTGTGTGTTGTGGTTTTCTTCTAACCAAGGATCAAGGTTGCTCCCCCTTCTTGCCCATCTTGCTTGTCTTGTGTGATAGTTAACAAAGCAAACATAATACAGAGAAGAGGGACATAAGGGACTGCAAACTAGGCCTTGTTTGTAGTTCAGCCCTTCCCTGCACTCCCCAGTGCTGTGTGAGTGCCGTGGCCACCAGAGGCTGGAGAGGTCACCCTGTATCTGGCAGCACCTGGCAGCAGGACACCCTGGCTCTGGCCTCAAAAATCATGTCCAGACTGATGCAGCCAATGGCTAATCACGACACAGAGATCCCTGGTCTAGCTAATGAACTGCTCTAAGTAATTTCTTTCACTTCATTAGAAAGGAGAAGCATCTTTCCTCACTTCTTGGTGGAATTGAAAAAATACAGTATCTGATTTTTCTTCTGCCTGAGAGCAGAATTTAAATCCTATTCTATTCTTTAACACAAGAATATGCATCTCATTCATAGAAGTTAGAACCTTCCTTATTCACTCAATGAGGAAAAAAAATTCAACTCTGCCTATCCCAAGCTGTCAAAGCATGCAAGAGCAGCATATAGATTGTGAGTACCATTAGAAAGCATTAGTATCTAATTGCTTCAAAATGGACCACAAGGGAAGGTGAAAGTTATCTATTCCTGGAGCTGCTGTTGTTTCATATGTCGATAGGCACGTCAGCTTTTGGCACTCATTTTGTCTGTGAAAGAGTATGATTGATTAATAAATGTGTGTTCCTTTGTAGACAATCACAGAATGTTGGAGTATTTCTGTAGCAAATTCTTACTGGAGAATCTTAGAAACAATTTTTTCCTTGCTGATACAAGGGAAATAAAAAGTTATTTCTACACTCCTCAGTTTTTAAAACCGGCTGCTAAAGATTTTGTATATCTCTTTTCACTTGCAGTATGGTCATTTGAATATGTGACATCGAAGTTATATACAGAAGTTGGAGCTTGAAAGGAGCCATAGCAATCCGAGGGATAGCAAGACCAGACTGTGTATAGAGTAAGTGGAAATGATTCACAGGCTTTTAATTCCAAAGCAGTGGCCTTTGTGTGGCTGTTGAGTTTGTGAACAATGGAAAGTCAATGGCTTTGATTTTAAAAAGGATGCTATACCTTGATAAAACACAGCAATGTGTCCTTCTGTGATGTTCTGGAACACAGCAAGTGTTTAATATGATTTTCTTCCACCTGAACAAATACTGCCAATTTGTTCTTGGACACTTACAATTTGCTCCTAGATAATTTCTCTTTCTTTGCTTCTATGTCACTCTACTATATGTCAAGCATTCCTTGATGAAAAGAGGTACTTATTGAAAAAGAAATCTGATCAGAAACGTAAGCCCTTAAAAAATGAGACTTGATGTGGTGAGAGAAAGTTTGTAGCTGATCAGAGCAATGGCCTGTGTAATTGCGAAGTCAATCAAGCCATGAAGCAGAAGGCAAAGGCTTTGATTTCTACTGCTCCCATTCACAAGTACATGCTGGGCTGTCATTGCCTTCAGCTTCTACCCTTAAAATCTCTTGAGCTGCCTTTCTGCTGCTGACTCATACTCATAGAAATAAATTTGCAGTAAGAGCATTAATGTATGTTTTGAAATCACACACATAAAATTATTTTTCAGAAAAAGAAGGAAGATTTAAAGGAGCAAATTTTTTTTCCCAGGCATCTGACAAGAGACACCTTGTGTGACTTTGTAGACTTTGATATTTAATTATTAGAAGAGGTACATTTTGTTTTCTTTTCATTATTTTTTCCCACGGAGACAGTCAACTTATCAGTTGGTTTCTCTAGGTTATCAGGGACGTGTTTAGATAGAGGGCAGTTTTTGAAGCCCTCTATCAAACACACAAAATGTTCTGCTACTGTCTGATCTTTAACAGTCAAATAAACTTGGTGTACAGGATCTATCTTCACCTTTAGATTGATTCCTTTAGCTTCTTTTTTTTTTTTTTATTTCTTGCAAAAGGAAAACATGACAAGTTAGTGTTCCAGAACTAGCTCAACTCAGCAGAAAAAGACTAATTGCTTCTTGACTCCTGTGGTCTGCTTTATCCCCAGTAAGTTTTTAAGGAGTTGTATGAAAAGACTTTAACATTGTCATGTTTTGTGGTAGTAAATCATCTCCTGAGCAACCTCACAGAGTAAACACAGAGATTTAATGCATAAATTTAACATCACAATTGATGACTTTAAAGCTTTTTGCCCCAAACAATAACCAGAGAAGGGTTAATGTTACAAAGCTGTTTGGTGCACTGTCAGAAAATAAATGTAGAGTTTTGGCAATCAGCCTAGGATCTTACTAAACAAACTGAGTGAAAAAGGATTACTTTCCTTTGCTGCCCTCTCAAGGGCTGGGGTGGAGTCAGTGCAGTTCAAATGAGCCTTGGAAGTAGGAGATGTCTCTTGTTTGGACCAGACTGGATTAAGGCAGGCAGCCTGCAACAAGTGCTGCCTCATGGACAGGGTTTTTGCCCATTAGATGAAATCACACAGCAAAAGGTTGAGGTTGGAATATTCCTTTAGAGACCAGGGCTGGGACTCCAAGGACAGTGACTCCATGCCCAGCTTCTCTGGGCATCATGTTCCTTTGCTTGACCACCCTCAGTGTAAAGAGATTTTATTTTTTCTGTTCAAGGATAATCTCCTACATTTCAGTTTGTACTCACTGCCTCTTGTTGACAAATAATGACAAACTTCTTCCATGTATTGACACATCTGTGGACATTAATTCTATTTTCTTTTTAGGTCCTAATTTTTCTCTGTTCTATTTATGCTCCTAGCCTTTTATTTGACTGTTGGGTTTATTGATTCAACTTTTTCTTTAAGGCTGCTGTTGTCTAACTTTAAAATTTCTTTGTTTTGCTGGGAATTTCTTCTCCTGTGAGGTGAAAGGTAACAGAAATTGTAAAACAAACCTTTTCCATGTACAAGCAGCAGAACTAAAGGTTTGGGTCCTGCAGTGAGTTGGTATCATGTGAAAAATAGTGGCCTTGGTCATACTTAACAAAGCTGCTTTTTTTGCCAGTGTATCCTTGCTTTCCCTGTTTGTTTTTTTTCCTTTAGAATTTGTCTCTCAGTCCCTCCTAGGGTCTGATCTTTGCTTATGAACCTCCAATTATTTTCTCCAGACTAGAGAAGATTTTTGTTGTTATTATTACTAACACTGTGGGGTGTACCTTTAAACCTTTTATATGTGACTTTATATATTTTCAGAAGATTAAGAATTAATAGATTACCTTGAAGACTGCATGTGTTGGGGAAATTACTCTCAAGTTAAAAAGGAACTCAGTTTAAAAAAATACCAGGTAAAATGATATTTTTACTCTTAAGCACTCTTGGAAAATAGCTCCCATCACTTGAATGGAATTTAAAAAAAAATAATTTTTTTAGATTTCATCAGAGTGATTCTGCAATGCTATATATACTACTAGAAAAGCAGGAACAGATTTTAACCCTTTTTGTAGAATTTGCCTCATATTTAATAAATGTAAAGGTATACATTGATTTTTTTTAAAAGACAATTACCCTTGTAGAAGCCAGAAAGATTGCTGCCTAGACTTTGCATCCTTTAAAATCCTAATTACCAAATGGACTGATCCACCAGTCCATTTGAATTTGAAAAAAATTATTAGCTACTTAGCTTGGAACTACATTTCCATTTCCTAGAAATGATGTTTTCTTTTGCAGGAAAAAAAAAAAAAAAGGAATAACTTTTTTTTTTTCCTTATGATTTAACTAATATTTCCCCCTCTGTGCTTTGCTTCTGTGCTCTCTTTGTGAGGAAACTGAAGTCTCACCCAGAATGCTTGGCAACAGAAGCAATGGACTTGATATTTATATTAGCACAGTAACACATGGACATCTGCTCTCTCTACCCTTTAGAAGATATTGCTTGCAAGGACTCATTTTTGGCTTTTTCAGCTGTGGGCTGCTGCTGATAGGTGAGGTTGGTGGGAGCCCTGGAAAGGACTTCACTGTAGCCCATGGGGTGGGCTACTTCACTCCTGCCCAGCAGATGCCCTAGGACATCCCAGACAGGGAGATAGATGGACAGACAGAGGGGTTTTTCCAGCCTGGGGCTGAGGCAGTGCAGGGTTGGCCTCCTTGGAGTGTTGGTCCAGAGCTGAGTGATCCAGAGCCCTCTTCCTAGTTCACTGCTGATGTACAGAGATTGGAATGTAATCCCTTTCTTCTGCCTGTTTCCTTACATTTAAAACAAGGCTACTGGAACCAACCCATTTTGATCAAAAACTTTGAGCTCTACTGAAAGAAAAGTGCTGGTGGCAGAGCTTTTCATCAGTACGACATTCACCTATAAAAGGCAGAGGTCCACAGAAATTTCAGTAGTACAGGAAGGATGCATCAAGCCAGATATTAGTATTTGTGATAGCTAAAGCTGGTCTGTAAACTGCACAGATAAATTTGCCACAGCAGACCTCAACTGGACCAGCTTACTTCATTAAAGTAAATGAGTCCCTGGGTATGATAATGATAGGTTGGATCCAAACTCAAACAGGGGACCCATCAAATCCCATTGAACCATGAATGCAGACATGTCACTGGCCAGTGAGCTGGGTGGTGTTAAGACAAATGCAAGAAGTATTTACCCTTAGTTATGTGTACGTGCCTAATCAAATTAGTTATTTTGCTTCTGATTTAGGGTGAGATTTTCATGGCAGTCAGCTTTCTGTAAAAAAACAGTTTTTAATGAACAGGTGGGCTGGCATGTCTGCACTTCGTCTTTTCCTTTGGGATCTTAGCAGCTGTTATCCCAAAATACCAGTTACTTGTGTTAATAGTTCCAAAGGAGCTCAGTCTTCCTGGTGCTGGGTTCAATTCCCAAACACACATATTCATACAGCAGCTGAATTACACAGCATTGCAGATTTGAACGCTGCACTATTTCTTATCTTTAAAGTATGTTTAAGGCCTGAACCCTGAACTGTGATGATAAAAATACCTCAAAGTCGATACCAGGATGAGATGGAAATACCTGCTCCTGGCTAGCACTGAAACTGTGTTGGCTGTCCTTAGGGCAAATGCAGCAGATAAACCTGTTCTCTTGCTAAACAGATGTTGGATAGTTTGCATACCTGCTCCTGCATTATTACAAGGATGTAACAGGTGTAGATACCCAAAGGCAAAATAAAAGTGGTGAGAGGATGCCAAGCAGGGACCTTTTCATAAGCCACTGGAGCCAGGCTGCACCCAAAGATGTGCCCTGCCTCTGACTGCATATTGATTTGGGCTTCAGGAATTTTCTTTGTGGCATTTCTGCCCAAGTAAGGGCATTTTTGAGGGGTAGGATGAAGGGTAAGAAGTAGTGCAGGCAAGATGGAAGGAATGTGTCACAGTGTTTTCTTCCCACCATTATGTTATTGAATTTTCAAGTGCCATCTAAGATGACAGTAGAGGTCAAAATGCCCAGATATTTGTCTAGCAGAGGTTAGCTCATCCTTCACTCCTAACTACAGCACTGTACATTTCCACCATCTCTGCAGTACTCCCTGCCTAAAAATGGGATATCTTGAATGAACAACAAGTATGGGGATAAGGGGAGGCAAAATTATTTCTATGCAGTGAGAGGTGGGGAGGTTACATTGTTCCTGTATTGTAAGACTGGCTGGCTGTGCTCAGGCAACAATAGAAACAGCAGTAGGAAAGAAAAATGCTGCATGAAAAGTGAGACAGGGCATTTCACAATGGCTGTGATTCAATGATAACCTTGACATGAAATGTTTGGGAATTGACTCATGGATTTACAACTCATTTCACTGAACAAACAAAGGAAAAAAAAAAAAAAGTACAGACTTCTCTGTGAGGAGTTCTTGAAAGCATTGATGCACTGCTTTTCACCTTGGAAAAGCTTCCTCTCCTCCCCTGTCCACACCTATTCCAGCTGGTAATTGCCTGAGCTGGAAATGTGCCACAGGCTGACACCTCATGGTCCTTCATCTAGTTCAGAGGTTATTCATCCCTAACTGGGTGTCCTAGAAATTACAGCAGACAGTGCAACAGGTCACTGCAGTAACAAAACAGTCCCTCCCCATCTCAGAGCATTGGGGAAGGAGGAAGCAGAGCCAATGAATCAGAGTGCTGTGAATATCTGTGGGGATTGACTGACAGCTGCAGCTCCCTGGTGATGGGGAGACCTCAATGCATGTCCTCAGCATGCAGCAAAAGGGTTCCTGTGTTTCCCACTGAAATCTGACAGGAGAGGGGAGAAAGGGCATCAGGATCAATTTCTTCCCTGTCCTTTCTTTGGTGACTAATGCTTATGGAATCACAATTGCACTGTGTGCGTTAAAACCATCAGCATGGAAACATAGCAGCTTGTATCATCACCAACAAATCTAACCTACTTTTCTCAATTTATTGGACTTTTTTAAAGACAAAAGTATAATCCTTCTAATTAGGGGGGGAAAATGTTAAGTTAGCAACCAATCTGAGAAATCAACTATTTGTGTAGCCCGATTTCATATCCTTGTAGCAGGTGATGCCAAGCTGTTTTAGTTCAATTTTGTTAGCACAAAGTCTAATCTTAGCCATGTAAGTCTGGTATCTTTAAGCCCCTTTTGTAATCGGTAAAATTCTGAGGAAAGTCTATGACAGAAGCTTCCAATAAATATAATTGCTTGCAGACAGCTAAACAAATCTTTGCCTGAAACAGGTAAATCTTGTGGTAGTAAATAAATGTAAAATGGTGAATAGGAACTGTAGACTGGCTAGTTCATCAGCTGAACAGTTTGATGAAATAGTTAATTTAGCATTCTGTCCACAAAGCTTGGACTAAAACTCTCATGGTATATCTGATGGCCTTGGTAAAATTAGTTTCATGTTTTGTGGGATTACATATCTGATGAACAAGAGAAATTGAATTGATACACTTCACTTTCATTTCTCTGAGGCATTTGGCTACAAATGCCATATGACATCTCATTTTTGGCTTTGGATAAGAACTCCAAAACAGAAATATCCTAGTTAGATCATACAAAGTGTTACCAAGAAATGGATAAATTCAGAACTGGTTTGCTTACTGGCATCCCCTAGCCTGTCAATGGGAGGTCATTTGTGAATTCATAGTGATGATTTTCTCCTGATTTAGCATTGTTGGATGTTTCTCCCATTTTGCCAATGATTTGAAATCTGAGGCAATATATAACTTGCAAGAGACAAGGTAGCAAATGTTAAATACGAGGATATGGAGGTATTAATCAAGATTGTCTGTGAGTGTGGCTTCAAATGGCAGAGTATCCCTTCAGTTCTGCAGCTTTATGTCTGCTCAGGGATTGCATCAGACCAACCAAGAAGCCAGGCCTGTGAGAGGTGTCCTGCCAGGCTGCCCTGGCAGCCAGCTTTGGTGTGTGTGCTGTGCTGGGATCATCTGGGTGTGCTTGTCTGCCCGGCTTTTTGTTCTTGCTGGCCCTTCAACCTCCAGCAATTCAATCTTAGGGACTGACTGAAGATTTTGGTTCTCTCTTTCCCTCTTCACATTGAAAATTATTCTGGGAAGTTGTACTATGCTTGCTTACTGAGCTGTCACTATTGTAGGGGTATTTGTTGGGGGATGAAGACAACAGATGATAATTATAGTTTTCAGTTCCAGGCAGCCTTTGGGAATAACTTGGTATTGGTCTTCCAGTACTAACTTGGTTTACAAATAATATGCCTGCTTTGTGGGAAAAGTCCCTTACGTATCTTGTTTGTGACACCCAAGACCTGAACTCCAGTCTCTTCCTCTCCAAAGTCCCTGCAACTTCCTAAGCTGAAAGAAAACTCACACATTTCTGCAAGTAGCAGACTTTGTAGGCACCCCAGACACAGAAGCAAAGATGATGCATCTTTGTTCAAAAAGGTGCGATAGGTCTGGGGATTTTTCATTGCTGTCTTCCTTCCCTTCCAGGGATTAGAAATAGACATTTCATGAAATAAACTGATGACTGATGATTGGAAGGAGACCAGGCAAATCTAAGACTGTTTCTTTTGAGAAGCAGATTTCTAGCCACTAGAACACTTACTTTAAGTTGCAGCTGGTTGCAGCTGCACACCTTTCTACATCTTTATTTCAGTAGCTGATGTAGCTAAATTATTTTGGTGAATCACTTGCTAATTTTCTGCAGTACAATTGCTTGATAGAACATATTTTTAGAGATATGACCTCTCTGAAGCTCGTGACTGCAGCTTAGGATGTCTGTTCTTGTGACGAGTAAAATACATTCTAATCCATTCAGGTCAAATGAATTGTCACAGGGGCAGGGTCTGCAGCCAAAGAATTTGTACTGATTAACTGCTTTTTGAGAACCACCTGCATGAATTTCTAACTTTCAAATATGTCACCACTTGGGAGATCATTGATGACACAGCCACTTGTCTCAAAATTAAGCTGCTTGATCTTTATTGAACTTGATGCGTAAACATTTAAATTATAATTGAGACACTAATTAAAATACTGTGCCTGTACTTCTGGTTCAGTATTAAAAAGAAAGACTAAATTATTTAATGGTAGTTTGGGGAGTTACAGATACAGATCTTTAGCAGACTTGTAGGAAAGAAGGGTTTATTTAGGTGTTTGAACACTGCTGCTGCCGTCTACTGCTCCAAATATCCCAGTTTGATCCTCTGGCTTTACAAAGGCATCACTAAGATCCCGCTCACCACAGTTTTCTTTAAAAAGTGCCAGGACATTATATTTACTCTGTGAGCAAAATTGAAGTGTGGGACCTTGATTTTGTTTTGCCCTTTCTAGTCACGGTCATCATGCAGTCTTGACACTCTTAATCCAGGTCTGCATTTTTAAGTTCACCTTCATAGGAAGTGATCTGGCTCATGACTGCAATCAAATTGTCTAAGTCTATATTTTAAATTATTCCCTATTACCCTAAAATCCATTCCAAATAAATTAGTTGCTTCTTCCTACATTTTCCACCCTGCCCTTTACTGTTGTTCATGTATTTCCCTATATTTCTGCTTTATTTTCCCTACTGACACACTTGTGGCATCTGTAAAGGTGTGAGAATATTAGATGTAATCAAAATGTCTCAAGCTCTTTAGTAAGTCACATATGACTGTATTTATAAATGATTTTAGACGACTATTCTCCCAGCGCAGTCACTTATCTCTGCTACCCTGTCCAGGAACCAGAAAAGTGAAAATCATGCTTGGCACTTCCACTGGGATCTCAGGGGGAGATCAAAATTTCGTCATTGCCAGTGATTTGTGCCCTGTGCAGAACAGATTTGTCAACAGGGCCTGCAAAATACTTACAAGCCTGGGATAGAGCCAGTTTTGCTTCCTCCTTTCCTATCCTTTCCGTACCAACGGTGTGCAGCAGATCAATTTCCTTCACTGGGGGGAGTCAGGAACTGCTATGGGAACAGATACTAGGGAAGCAGATGGGGCAAGAGTTGATTTGGAGCAATGACAACTCTGTAACCTTTTGGTGTCCACCTGAGATTGTAACTTCCCCTGTATTCCATAGCAGAAGGCAAGTCCAGGCACAGACTTAGCACTGTGCTCAAGCAGTGGTAGGTGGCAGCTGGGCTTCTCAAGCACAGCATGGTGGCCCTGAAAAGGCAGTTCGTGCTCTAGTGGGGCTTTTTATGCATTAGTTTACAGCCTGTATTGCAGGCAGTACCTTGGACTTTTTTCAGGAGTTTTTTCAGCTCCAGCAGTGCTGTGAGCTCTTGTTTCATACGTGCTGAAACAGGGTCTGTGAACTGATCAAAAGTTGCTTCTCTAGTTAGGGACATCAACTCCTACGCTGATTTGTTGGCTTGAATGAGGAGAGCGTGTCCCAGGCCACCCAGAAGGGCTGGGGCAGAGCAAGGTGACTTGTAGATACACAGCCTCCCAGCCCCGGATAACAGGCAGCTCTCCTCCACTTTGCCACAGGGGGAAAGGCATTTTACAAACAAGGTTTGTTCCTGTTTGTCTTTTGTTAGGGGGAGAGGGCATGCTTGGTGTTTGTGTTTGCACATTCTGTAAGGAAATAAAAAAAAAAAAGAACACCACTGTGGTTCTCCGCTATGGTTTATCTGGATGGTTCATAGCAAAGTGGAGAACTTCAAAAATCTAAGGATTTAAGTCTTCAGTAGCAAAATTAGATTTGTTCTTTCATCTAGGTAAAATGCCATGTAGATGTACTCAATTAAAAATCAGGATTTGAAACATTTAGTAAGGTTATAGGAAGTTCCTGTGTGTATCCCAGATATCCTGGGTTGTTTATTCAGGATGCATTACAAAAGATTTATTATGTCAAACTCCAAGGTTAAGGCCAAACAAGCGCTTTTTGGATCAAATATTTATTCTTTTTGGTGATTGATAAACAAGAAAATCATGAAGATTGAGAGGTACTCTGCATTTTATTTAAAAATGTACTTCAGACTTGGCAAATGATCATCAAAATAATTTATATTTTTCAACCTGATCTTTACCTTGAAATATGTTTTAGTTAATGGAATTTCCTCTTCTGAAGTTGAATGACTGTTAGCACAGAATCTGACTAAAAAGCTGCCTTGCCTTGCATGCCTAAATGCATGATTTATTTATCATTGAGACAATGATAACATATCAGAACATAGCAGAATGTGTTTGGTCCCATTGTGATGAGAAGTCTTAAGAGCAATGGCATAGATGTAATGGGACTGGAAATAAAAATGTATGTAACTGTGCATTTAGTGTTCTTGTTCACAGAGCTCTTGTAGATTTTCTTTATTAAGTGACTGTCACTTGAGAAACAGCAGAAGAGCAAAAATAGATGACTTTGTACGGCACACCTTGGCAGGCTGTATTACTCTTCAGCATAAGATTTTACCTTGTGTCTCAGGACCCATGAATCATAGTAGAGGGAAGCTGACAGCTTCCTAATGCTCATTTTGCATGTGCCTGTCTATCCCCTTACCCTTGATTCATCCAAAAAACCAAATTAAACTAAACCAAACCCCAATGAGATGCTTGCCTGAAATGCTTTTCTGTAGACCTAAGCCAGAGACTTTTTGTAGGGTGCTGTGTGTTGGGTAAATTGGAATGAAAATGCTGTCCAGTTGATGGCTCATGCTGGTGGCACCTGTAATCTTATCAAACTTCAGGCTCTTCATGGTGCTAAGTGGAAGGTAATGCCAAGTGTGCCTGAGTGTGTTACCAGCTGTCAGGCTGAGCTTGAGAAGCATGATTAAGGCATTTCACTCCAGGAAGCTGGGTCACAGAGTAGGGTTGCTGTGATTTTCTGTGATGGACACAGACCAGGCTCCTCTGAGGAGATGTGATCAGAACTGAGCTCTGCGGTCCACTACAGTGGTCAAGGTTCCTAATGTGACACTTGTCACTGGCCAACTCAGAAACATTCTCTAAGATGGAAGAGCAGTTTGGAGAGTTATTACAATATTACAATATATGTCACTTCCAGACATTGTGTACTGTTGATTTACAGCATTTAAAAAAAATCTTTATTGCTTGAGAAGGCTGATATCAGCTGATAAAACTGATCTCTGTCATTCTGAGAAGCCCAGTCTCATCCTAAAAACTTGTGGAGGAACAGGGATGGGTCAGCAGTTGGCAGTTTGGAGAAAAAGTGTCATAACCTGTGAATATGTTTTCTTACATCATGTCTGCTAGGCAACAAAGATGAAAGCCAGCTTATAAGGATAGAGGCAACAATTAGAAAGGAAATGCTGGGTGTCAGAAAAGGGGAGGGAAGCAACACCAGGGTCCAGAGCACCTCTGGGTGCTGCAACCAGCTGAAACCGCCTGAAATCATTCAGCCCCACTCAAACAGTTTATAGTAAACAGATAACTAAAATTCAAGCCCTGCTTCTTGGTTTTAACAAAGCGGATCACTGTCTGACAGTTCGCTGGGAGGTTTTTCTTCCAAACTTGCTTCCCTCCTTCGCGGAGCTGTTTGGAGAGCAGCCCGCACTCTGGCAAGGCTGTACCAGCCAGGCGTTTACTCCTACAAGTGCCACCTGCTCTGCTGAAAGCCTTGCCGCGCTGAAGTCGCCAGCATCTTTGTGCCTGATCTGCAGGGCGTCTCCTCACACAGGGCTTGGCTGCTGTCCCACGACAGGAACAGTTTGCCGAGCCCTCTGGCTCGGGAGCACTTGGCAAGCTCCGGAATGCATTCCGCAGATCCAGGGGTGCTGCTGTGCGCCCCATCCCGCGGTGCTCCCCGCAGCCCGTGTGTGCCTCCGGGGCGCTCCCTGCGCAGCTGACAGCCCTCAGGCAGCTGGAGCAATCGCCACAGAAGGTTTAGCAGGAGAACACATCACAAAGTCGAAGGCTGAATTGAGATATCGGTGGGGGAGGTGGCTATTATGTTCCGGCGCTCTTTAAAAACGGTTCTGAGACTTGTAAGGCATTGTGTTGTGCTTGTTGCTGGTTTTTGAGACTGCTGTCAGGCGGTGAAGGTCACTTTGTGCTTTCCTCTTTAAGGCAAGTTGCTGTTTATATTACCAAGAGATCAGCAGCGCTGACTAACTCTTGGCATGTTAACCTGGGAAGCGTGTTCTCTCCTAGGGAAAAGATCTCCCATGCCTTCCCTTAGGATCTGTATAGTCGGAGAGTTGTATATCATGTAGGTGTCAAGCCCAATCAAAGCTTCCGTGTCAGGATGTGTTAGGGCAGCTGCCTGCAATCTGTGTGACAGTGCACATCTCTGCCAATAAACTACTTTTGCTCTCCCTTATGCTGTGTCTGCCGTCTGCACGGCTGCTGGAATGCTGCCAGGGAGAGAGAGCCACTGCATGCACAGAGGTGTCTAGGTGGCACCTCTTGTAATCTGTGTTCTGCACGGTGTATTGATTGGCTTTGTGGACGGATCCCAGGGGCTGAACACGAACATCACATACCAGAGCATGACATTTTAATCAGAGACACGTTTAACTATTGGAAGCAGCTCAGGTAATGTCTACTTAAAAAAAAAAAAAAAAAAAAAATTGTACCAAAGGAAAAAGAAAATGCATACGCTGGTTTAGAGTTATGTGTAGTTAAATGCAGAATACAAATAAGTAGGTTCTGTCAGAGCCAAGAGCGCATTGAAGTAAACCTGTAGTAAGTGAAAATTACTGATAGAAGTGAAGATGCTGAAAAAGGGCTTTTGCACGTGCATGTGCACAGACCATGGCTAAGCAGCAAACCTGCTCAGTGCAGTGCCATTCCTGTCTGCCAGCTGTAAAATCACTTGGCTCAGAGGATAAAAAGGTGTTCTGCAGGAGATGAGGCTGGCAAGGAGCAAGAGAGATTTAAAAAAAGGTAGATGGAGTTTTCTCTGTATTTGCAAAAATAAAGAGTTGTGAGAAAAGTGGAGCTCTTTTGGGGTTGGTGTGCCAGCTAGTCCCACCAACATTTTGAGTAAGGGTTGAAAAATTACCACCTCAGAAACATCAGGGAAGGTTATCGTCCTCCTCAGCCTGTTACACGCTCTGGGGTAGAGTTTATCCTTCTGTAGTGAAGTCTCAGGGTCCCTGAAGAGCTCTGTTAACCTTGAAATCTGTGTAGTAGGTTACTTTCTACCTGCAAAGTAGAAAGCACCACTTATTCACAGGCATGAATGACTCCAAATCTAGTCCAGAGGTAGACTTGAAAGGATATTCATGTGCTGTTTGTGGGAATTTAACTGAGAGGAAGCTTCTGAAAAACCGAAACAGAGAGAATAGTTAAAACTATTCCCAAAGCGCTGCCTGCCTTTAATTGCTGGCCATGTCCTTTTGTGAAAAGAAGCGAGAGAAAGAGTTCACGCATGCCAAAGTGATTGCCTACTTCTGGGGAAAACTGTTCTCTTTCTTCTCTCTGTTTTGGATGCTTAAAACGAGGAAAGCAACATATCGGACTAGAGAGAGAGGAAAACCAGTCAATGTTACCCTGGTATGTGATGATCAAAGGTAGGACCCTGCTCTGCGGCCGCACGCTCTTCCTGAGGGAGCAGCTTAGTTCAGGACAGGCGATGTCCCTTCGCTCCTGTGCTGCCACACAGATCAGGAGCTGTCTGCCTGCCTTGGTATTTAGCTTTTCCCAATAGAAACAGGGCAGCTTAACCAGTTATCCCCTGCCAATGAAAAAAAAAAAGCAGGAAGATAAGCGTCAGAGAATTATTATTCCCTGGGTAGTGACACAGCTGACACGTATTTTCTTGTGAAGAACCAGTGAGCTACAGCTATTAAGTAGCAGGAATTAATCAAATTCGTGGCCTGCTTTCCTACTTAGCTTTCTTTGGTAACTCTAAAAGCCTGTGATTTTGTTCTGACTACAATACTTTAAACTCAGAAAATAATATAAGCTAAAAGGAAAATGGGTTGTTCTTTACTTTCGGTTACCACTTCACTGTGTGCATTTTAACACTTCAAAATGTACTGACTCTGACATTTCCATCATGTTGGAGTGCCTGTATGCCCCTCATGTTTCTAAGCCACAAAGTATTGAGAACATAAATGACAGGAAATAAGCTGCAGATTTTCTTTTAATGACCAAAATCATGTATATTTTAAAGCTCTAGCCTAAGGTTACAGCACAACAAAGCAGGCAAAGTCTCTTTCATCTGCAGTTTACTTGAAAACTAGGACCAAATTTCAGTCTCCCCGGGTGACAGAAAACAGCAGATAGTTCCCAGTACAAAAACAGAGACCCAGTCATGCACCATCCAGCCCTGCAGAGTCTATTTCCCAAGAATCCAGTGACACCTTTCTTTTTAGAAGTAAAGCAGACGAGGGCAGGACAGCCAGAAAGCCAATGAGACAAAAGAAAATGGAAAAAAATTAAAATCAGTCAATACTGTGAAGACATTAGGTGAGGGTGTTACAGTACCTGATGTGAGAGACCTTGATCAGGACATGCATGACATTTTCCTCCACCTCACCAGGCAAAGAGTTGCTCTGACTTTGCCATCAGAAATGATGAACAGCATCAGCTCATCTGAGTTCTTAATATACATCACACCTTTTGTATGAATTTTTGCCAGAACTATGGAGCAATTTTCTGAGATGAGAATTATTTTTTGTCACCTGTAAATTGCACTTTTGTGAGGAGCCATACTGAGGAAAAGGGGGTGAGAGGTTGGTGTGGTGAGCTGGTGCACTGAGGCTGCACAGCTGACAAATAAGATTTCTGACAAGGAGAGGTGTAGAGAAAAAAAAGAAATCAAGTTCAATTCCTGGTGATTTGAACAGACTGCTGAAATTGCAGGCTGTCATTGGGAAAATCCTGTTTTTCAGACACAAATGGACAGTGGACATTGACATGAAAATGCCAGTGTGATTCAGTCTCTGAATTATGTTTTTAGGTGTAAATAGTCTTTACCTGGGTCTTGACAAAGGGTTAAGACAGGGTTTTAGCATGCTCATGGTTATTGCTTGCATTAAAAGGCATGTTCAGGACACATGATTCCAACTGCAGTTTTCACAAGCAGTATGCATGGAAGCTGTTGTGTAAGTATACATACATACATGTATATGTGGTGAAGCCCCCTGAGAACCATTAAATCTGTTTAGAGAGATGAATGGCAATCCACAGAACTCACTCATATTCCAGCTGCACAGTTGCATGTCAGGAGGAAATAAAAACAAACAAAAATTAATACTACCTAAAGCTCCAGATTTCTCATTCCTTACCTCCATGTCCTTTATATTTTACCAGAAGGTGTTATTGGAAATCTTCAGCGGCAAAGGGTCTGTGCAGTATCAAGATTTCCTTTGTTCTTTCTGGTGCATGGCAGAGTTGCTACATGATGATGGAGCAGAAGCAGCCCAAAGGCTTTTTATATTGTGTGGACACACGGTGTTGGCACATTAATCTGTTCCTTGGGCTTGAACTTCCATTAAGTCAGCTCATGCTGTAGTACTAAGAATATAACAAAATTGAATTTGGGGGAAGGCGGAACTGATAAGAGATTTGCTGCTACTGGGAGTGTGAATCAGACCTTTCCTGCAGCAAAGTTGCAAACATTATCTGAATGTTGATTACACAGAGACAGTGAACTTCTTTTCTTGCTTATAGCTCTGATCTGATAGTGGGGAGTACCTGTTTGTTTCTGTAGTTAAGCGACTGTCTGCAAACTAGCAACAAAAGGAACTATCCAAGATGCTTTTGATAACTTTCAGGCAGGACGGCACAATTGGCATAGCAGCTATAGATGTATGCTCTGATACCAAGCAGTGAGTGCTTTTTGAGATAGCGAGGTGGATTTTGTTCATATTTAAGCAACGCCTTGGACTATCATTTCTGAGACATTTTCATGTCTACCTTTGATCTGAAACGTGTTAATCTAATGAGTGGGTAGAGAAAATGAGTTACTATGGGAACAACATCTTTCTCTAACTTACTGGCCCAGCTGGTTGCTCTGGCAATCAAAGCACGCCGCGAAATGGAGCTAGGCCACCAGAGACAAACGTGCATTTCAATCTTAAAGGGAGCATTTGGGGTTGGGCTTGGGGTGTGAAGGATAACAGCAGACCTCTGGGAACAGCATCATCTGCTTAAAGCAAAGTGAGAGGAGGGGGGGGCTATGCTGGGAGATGACTGTTGTTAGGAAACAGAAACTTATCTGGTGGAAAGGAAACAAAGGCTTTGCTTCTGGGTTTCTTGGGGTGTAACTGATGAATGATAAGGACAGCTGTTAAAGCCTAAAGCTTTTAAATCTGTTCTGGAGGTCATTAGTAAGGTATTTCACCGCTGAACATCTCCATGAGCTGCTTTTGCTTCGTATATCTTTCTGTAGGCTCACAGAAGAAGCCATGAGTATGAAAAGCATGGGTGTGTCTTCCCCTGACCTGGAGAGCAGTGGTAGCTGCAGGGGTGGCTCATGACCCCTGTGGAGGAGTTGTTGGCAGGGAAGCAGCATCCTCTATTGGTATTAAATTTCCTCTGTTTGCATCTTCCTAAAAACACAACGCTTAAGGAGAGGGAAAAGCTAAATTTCTTATTACTGCTCATTAAGGGGAGAACTTTTCTCTGAGTGAGAGGTCTTAATCTTCTCTTATTTGATTCTTGTCTTTAGCCTATTGCCAAAGGGAAAGGGAAAAACCTGTGGGCATCCTGCCTCTCTGCAGCATATGAGCATTGGGTGAGTGCTCACCCCAACTTCAATACCTACAGATGAACAGGAAATAGTTCCTCTGGGTAGTACATTCCTCACTGTCTAATATGTGTCTTTTTTTGCCTATTTTCTCTGGAAAAGCACTGTACAATTAATTTATGTGGCTAAATCAAATCAGGATCTAAGCATTTTGATCCGCTTAATTTTTTTTTTTTATTAAAAGTAATTGAAGAACAATTACTGAAACCCATTCTAGATCAATGTCAACTATGAAATACAATACTAGACATGCAAACATTATCAAATGCCTATGACTTGCTGGATTTCTAACTAGGTTTTGACCACACTCTCCTATTCCAATGTTTCTCTCCACAGTCACAAATTTTTGTATCTTAGTTTTTTCAAGTTGATTCCTGCCCTCAAGGTCTCTTAGCAGTCCCTTGCTTGCCATGTAACCAGGCGGACAGTCAACCCAAGGCAGATTAATCATTGATTATTTCCCCCCAGCACTGAGCTTTTGGGTGATGCCTTCTCAGCCAGCTGCAGGTCTTACTCTGCCCCAAGTTATGTCAATGTTGCTCTCCTCCTGGCTGCTGCTGCCCAGGAATCACTGTGGGACTGTGTGGATCCCCCACACCTGCCCTCAGACTGGTCCCTGCCCTATTTGTGTCACCACAGCAGCACTGTTCTGCCTGTGGCCCTGGTGCTTGGATTCTTCTGATTTCTGTATTGTTATTGTGTCCCTACAATTAGAACTTCATCTCTCTGGTGCAGTTTCTGAAGTTTAATGTTCTGCTCATTGCTCAACTCATTTACTTGCTAATTTGTGTGTATGCATCTCTACTGGAAACCTCAGGGACTTGCCTAACTTTGAGCTCACCTGCCCAAGAGCCCCTAGCTGAGGTGGGCTTGGGTGCTTTTTCATGTGTATGTGGGAAGCATCTCACAGTCTTCTGTGCCACAGGCACATCCCCAGGCCAGGGAGGGTCACGTTATGGATTTGAACACAGCTGAGGCTGCCTTTTTCCCAGGCTGAGCCCCACTGATGAGAGCAGCAGCAATAACTCCAGCACCCTGAGCTCAGTGTCACAACACCTGCATTTCCAGTCTGCAGAAGTGCAACTGCAGCATCTCCCTGCCTGCCTTCTGCAACTGTGCATCTCCACCTCTGGCAGGCTCCCAAGCCCCTCTCTGGAGAGCTTTCTATGATGCAAAGAGATCAATAATACAAATAATTAATGTCAAGTGGCTGTCAATAGATACTAGGTCTGAAAACACAGCACATGTAAGCCCATAGTAATTAATTGCATCCCACTCTGAAATTTGAACATTAAGCAAACTAGGAGGGATGGTGTGGAGATAATGATCTATGCTTTTTTTTATTTTTTTTTTTTCTGGGAGATGTTGAGAGGCAAAGCAGCTTTGACACAGCTAAGTCCTTACTGAGTTGTTTTATCTCTCTCTTCTTCTGAAATTGAATTCTTAAATATTTGGTAGTTAATCGTGTAATGGATACTTTACAGAAAGTTGAGGTGCATAGTCATAATATTAAAAATTCCCTTAATGTATTTATTTAAAATACAAAAAGAAGAATTACACAGGAAAGCAGCAAAAGAGAAATTAAATTTTTATCTTGATGCACAGACTATTTTTTCATGTGATCTGATCTATGTTCTTACTATTTATATTTCACACTTAGTCCTTGCATCTGGTGCATTTAGCCCAATCCAATTCCCTGCTCTCAGAAACATTTCATCAAGGTGAAGGAGCAGAGATGCCATCCTGACACCCTTGAAGAGCGTAATAGCAAACAAGGCATGTCAGACCAACACCACCACCATGTAAAAAAAGCCCATGTAAAGATCTTTTCCATGCAGACATATTGATGTCTATATTGATTCGTGGGGTGGGAGCTGTTGGATTTTTTTTCCGATATTTCTAAAGCAGATATCTGATAGTGTCAACTTTTCAACGTTACAAGATTTTTTTTTGCAAATAGGAGGGAAAGAGCTATGGGAATAAAATCAGAAGCTTTTTAAAGGCCCTGATTTTTAGTATACAAAATAATCTCACTAAAATGAGCGGGAGGGGATACACGGGGGGACAGAGTAATGTATTTTTACCTTCAGAATAATACAGCTCTTTACTCAGGTGTAGAAACATTTCATTATGAGTTTATTGTCTTTGTGTGCTCAATATGACACAAATCCAGGCTGCTACCCACACCAGCCCCTGTCTCTCTTTGCTGCCACTTCCCTCCCAGAAGGTCTAGGTCCCAGTGAGAGTGCAGTGAACAGAATTCCTTTCCCAGGGAAGGCTGTGGGGTGGCTGAGGGCAGGGAGAGCCTGGAACACATCTCTGAGTGGTTAAGAGTCAAGGAGCCTGCCTGTTAGGTGCCACTGAACTGAAATTACTCTGTTGCTATGAAAATAAAAAAAGTTCTCCAAACCGAGATCTTAACGTTGGTCATGCTGGATATTCTTCCAGCTAAGCAGCAGAACTTGTTGAGCACAACAGTTTCTCAGAAATTGCTCTGTAGAGTCCCTTTGGATGCTGAGAAACTGAGCAGTTGTTTTCCAGTCTCTGGTGGAGTAGCCAGTGTTATCAAAACATGGTGAATTGCAGTAATTCCTACAATTACTCATGACTGATTTATCACTTCATTGTAAGAATTCAGTTTAAATAGATTTTTTTCCATCTTCCTTGCTCCCTAATTGATTATTTTTTTTTGAATTCTGAATCTTTGAGTTTCTCTCATAAAGTAGATTAAAGCCATTATAGCTGTGTGCTTTTTAATCATTCTGCTGTATAATTACTGTTGCTACCACTGTCTTCTGGTTTACACTGCTGCTTTATTAGCAACTCTTATTGCCAGAAGCTTCAAACATTTCATAATCTGTCAAGGTGGTAATTTGTTGTCCTTTTTTTTTTTTTTTTTTTTTTAAACTGAAGACCTTTTCAGTGATATCTTCGAGCACCTGGCCTGCCCAGATGCTTTAATATTCACTTATCTCTGTCTGGTTGGCCTCATGTTATTTTTAATTGCCCTTCTTCTGGATAACTGAAATTACCCATTCATCATAGAGAGAATGTAAATAAGTCACATGTGACTGCATCAGGCAGTAGGAAAATAGACTGTCCAGAAACAGCAATGAGGCTGATGGCCAGAGATGATGCATTGTCTGTCTGTTGGTGCTAGCAAAAGAACATTATTGGAGCCTGATACACCATTCGTAGTAAACACAGGTTGTAGTGGTTTACATACTATGGAAGGATTATACCCCAGCTTCTTCTTTTAAATGTTTTTTGAGGTTTCCATATTCCTGCAGAGGGTCTCTGCAGGAATACAGCCATCCTTCTCCCTGAGTTCCCAGAGACTTTTCCTACATGGCATATACCAGCTCTGGAGTAGCTTGCCTTTCTCAAAAGCCAGAAAAAGCCGAACAGTTCATAAGTGGTATTTTATGTCTGTAAGAGGCCCTTGGGCTGCAATTCTGGGTCTCTGACACCTAGAGCTGGGTGGAAGTCTCTGGGCTGTGGCTCCCTGAGGAGCCTGAGGAGCCCTGTTCCTTGGCAGCTGTGTCCTTCAGCCTTCACTCATCACTGAGGGCAGCGCGGCTGAGTGATGGCATTTTGCAACAGTGCCAGCAGTGTCCTCTGGGGTCACAGCCACGAGCTGCAGCAGTGCCCAGTTCACATACAGAGCACAGCCAGGACACCCTGTGTCCCACTGGAACAAGGCACCGCTGGCTCTGCTGCAGCAGCTGCCCTTTATCCAGAATATCCACTGGGGCTGGCAGCCTGGCCCCCACATGTGTCCCTGGGCCCCACCACTGGCATGGAGCCCCAAAGGTGGGGCAGCATTCTCCAAGGCAGCTTCTCATGTGTCTCATATGTGAGTGGTCAGAGATGGGGCAGCAGCAGGAAGGGCTGGAAGAAGTGAACAGTTCAGTATGGATCACTGAAAGCAGGGACATGGGGGCCTGTGGGTAAGTTAAGGATTGTGGTGGGGGGGAAAGTGTTCAGTTCTCCCCATCCTCAGGGACAGGACAAAATGGAGTGGGTTCCTCTGGGCTGGAAGTAAGAATAAAATTCTTGGTGAAAAAGAGGGTGAAACTTGGGAACAGAGAGCCTGGAGACCTGGTGGCATTTCAGCTGCTGGTGGTTCCAAAGGAGTGCCTGAAACATGAGTCTGTGGAATCTGACACACACATACGATGGGTCAGGCTGGCTCTTAACTCTCTTTCCCCTCTGCTCTCTCTCTGTGGAAGTGCAAGGCAGAGGGAACAGAAATGCTGGGATTTGCACATACATCTCCCCTAAAGATCAAAACAAAAACACAGAGTAAAGGTTTTGGCACACACAGAAAGGAATAAAATCTAAAGACATCAATCATTTATGACTGAAAAGAAGGAACAGTCAATAAATGGAAAATAAGAATATTTCTTTATATAAAAGAAAAAAAGTGGAAAATAAGATATTTATTTATATTTTAAATTACATCTTACAGATTTCTATTTTCTTTGCTTTATAGTTGTTTTTTGGGGAAATCGTTACTTTATTTTTTTCTAGCATTCCTTCAACCATTTTAGGATAAGCTTTTTCATTAATGGCAATGACTGTCTTCATTTCTTTTAGCAGATTGTCTGTGCCTTATTTTATCTTGTCAGAGGAAACTAGTAGATAGATAGCAATTCTTAGGGTTTTTCTTGTCTATATGATTATCCAGACAGGATTTTGACAATTTCAGTACAATAGCCTCCTCTCAGAAAGTCTTTGATTGCACTAAAACATACTCTGAAGTGCTAATTTCTTAACCTTCTGGAGTTCATTATTTGGAGAGATAAAAATTGAGTTTAAAATGACCTAACAGGTCATCTTGCCAAGGTATAATCTAGTTAAAATTTTCTGAAATTGAATTAAGTGGGCTGTATGCTGTGTATTGATTAAAAAAAATCTTCTTAAGGTAGTCTTAGTATAAGACTCATGACATGATTTTTTTTTTTTTTCAGAAAACTTCAGGTTTTTGAAACAGGTCTTTGCAGAAACTTCAGCATTATGTTTTGTAAAACTGCCACCATCTTGATGGCTTCTCAGTTGTATAAGAGTTTGATCTCTGGACCAATCCTGTGTTTGGAGAAAACACAACTGCAAAATTATCTGCTCCTTTGACACTTGTGAATAAGTTTCTCATGTTACATTGATATGAAGAAGCTGAAGGCTGCTTTGGATTATCTTCTGAAGGACTGATGTTGAGGCTTTAATTCAAATGCATCCTTTGCACTTTCAAAATAGAAATTTTTATAAGTTCTGTTTTCAAATGTTCTTTTTGCCCTGATAATTATAGTTCTTTTTCTAGCCTAGAACAAAAGCAAAGAAAGAAATAGTTAAAGATATGAGGAGACAACTTCAGCTATGACTCGTATTTCTGGAAGGTGGGCAAAAGTCAGACAAGTTGAATTCAAGGCCTGCTCTGTCATGTTGGATAAGGAGCAGGATCCCAACTTTATCACTCCTTATTCATTCCCATCTACGGATTTCCTCTATAAAATCTTTGGTTTGTGGGTTTGGGAACTCTACAGCCATAGCCCCATGTCAGCCTTTATGTACCTGGGCTGTTCAGTGAACTCTCATGGGAGAGCAGGAAAAGGTCTGATGCCTCAGCATCGATTAATTGCCAAAACATGTGGCAAAAGAGAAACAAAAGAAAAGTGGAGTCTGGATGTCTCTGCAGGGATAGTGTTTTAGGTCTTCCTGTTCATTTCCTTAAAATGAAATTTGAATGTCCACGAGCATGGTGAGTGTTTGAACTTTGATCTTCTCCAGCTGCTTTGCTTTTAAAGAAGGTAATTTCAATAGTGATACTGGCTTTCTGATGGTCTTTGGCTCATCCACAAAAACTGCTCATCTGAGTTGATTGAGGAGGAAGGGAATAGGTGTTTGTGGGGTGCATGGGTGGGCTATTAAAAAGCATAAAAAATTTATTTGGGTTTATATCTTAAGTGTTGAAAATACTATACCTAAAAACTTTCCTGGTATGCAGTTCCTGGTCTTTTAAACAAGACAATGATTTGGTTCCAAAAAAATAAAAAGCCAATTGTCCTTTCTTTAGAAAAAGACATTTTGTGGCAAACCTGAAGTTGACAGTATTTGTTCAATTCACTGTAATTACTAGAAATGCTTCATCTATTCAAAAGATTTCATGACACCCTCAGGGACTGTTAGGCTTTAGTATAAGACGGTTTTATCTATAATTTTTCTCTCAGATGATTTTCCCTTTTGTTTTTTCAACATGTCTAGATTTTGTTATTATAGTGTTAATTTTTCACTTGAAAAGGTAACAACAAAGCGATAGTGTTTCAAATCTTTTATCTAAATTCCTAGGGTCCAGTTCTTACATAGAGCTAAGCTACTTCTTGCTAAAATAATGTTGCAGGTTTGCTAGTGAACAAGCTCATTCAATCAATAGTTCCTGTTTGATAGACTAAATAAATGATGTTGTGCTATGTGATAATCTCTGAGTTTTCCCACCACCTGACAGAAGGCTCATACTGAAGTGGGAGTGCAGAAATGAAGGAATTGACAGGCCCAGACAAATGAACAATTAAGTTGGTGTACTGAGGTCTGTGGCAAAGCAGTGGAATAAGGTAGCATACGTGCCTGGAATATCAAAATCTTACATGCTAGTTTAAAGTTTCCCAGGAGAGCTGCTGGACAGATACTGCATGAAAAGCGGATGATATTCTTGTTACAGCAGATTAGGTGGTTTATCAGCAGCCTAAAACTTGGAAATATGGGCAAATGAGGCCAGAACACTTTGGATAAAAGAATGTATGTATATATATTTCTAAAGCAGTAATCTGCTTATTTTCAGCAAATATGTTTTGAAGCAACCTCTGGTCAAAGAGGAAGAGGCCTGAGGTGTGGCAAACAGTGAAATGTGGGAGTTTTCAGCAGCAGGTCACAGCCTGGTTGGTGGTGCCAACAATTATACAAGTCAGAGATTTCATATGTCACCATTATCCAGCCACATCTGCAGTGTCACAAGTGGCAAAGTGACAATGAGAAGTGGGTATAACCAAGGTATCTCTTGCTTCTGTCTTGAATCCATACAGTAAAATGTTTGATTCTTTTGGTTCTTATTTAAGTAATTTGCCACTTTGGAAAAAGGAAATGCGTTATCAACAAAGTGCACTGCCTTGCACCTTTAGTTGCGACAGAAGAGATGCATCAGCAAATGCTTGAGCAGATGTAAAAACATTGTTAAAGAAATGGGCCCTTATGAGGATCTGATTTCAATTTTGGGATAAGTAAATGTGTCTGCTTTGGCAATACATTTTTTTCTTCTGGATGTATTTTTTCCCATAACTGCCAATAAACTGCAAATAGGATGATAGAAAAGAAAATGCATTATGAGTCATAAATAGGATTATTGACTAAATAGCAGTTGTAGGATCTACACTGCCAACATGTAATCCAGAAAGCATATCTTGACTGTACAATTTTATTTCCATTTTCATAGAAACAGCAGTTAAAAAAAATCATTATCGCACGCGTCTGAGCTAATCATGTTTGATTTGGATGTAACTGGGATGCAATAAACAGGAAGCCCCAGGGTGCCATTTTACTAAGACAGTTTTCAGAGAGGAACCACAGTTTCTGCAGCAAGGCGCCGCTGATTTACATGGATTTTCTTGTCACATGTTTTGGCAAAATGTATCAGCTTGTGCTTCTTAGCATCAACAAATAATACTTGACTTGCAAACGAGCTCCTTGGCAAGTACCCAGCCACAGGAGGCTTGGAGGCTTGACTGTATGAAAAAGACTTTCATTTCACCAGTTTCTGAACTGGCACTGTCCCTGCCATGGTTGTCTGCAGCCGCTTGCTGATCCCTGCTCTTGATTCTTGGATATTGAAGCTGTACAGCCTGTTAGCTTTTACCAAATTCCAAGCAATGAAAATTAAACATTTATTCTTTCAATTTCCATGTAAATGCCTTAAAGGGCTCTCAAGCTCATTTGTGCTCTCATGTTTGAAATTAATCTTTTTTACCATGTGACATTAGTATCTTTACCCTCACAATGTAGGCCTTTCAAAATGTTCACCTTTTAAAGAAAAGAGGCAGCTTACTTTGTATTTTTCCTGTGCAGCCTTCTTGTTCATAATGAGCTTAAATATAAGGAGCATAAACCCATCTGGAAATAAAATTATGCACTAGGCTCACTAAAAAAGTAATTACATTATAATCAAACTGTCACTTTATGAGATAGTGGGAGATGAAATACACTACATGCTGACAAAAGAGGATGGCTTGCTCTTTTAAACATCATTCACAGCACAAAGCAGTGCAGAAAATCTGAATTACCTACAGTGTAACCAGGAAAGCACTTGGAGCCAGGTAGGTGAACCTCAGCAGTAGGACCAGGGAGACAGATGTGCTCTGTTCTGGTGGGATGGGGTAAACCTTCAGCTTATATAGCCCAATACATGTGCAGGCTGTTGCTATCAACAGACTGACAGCCCAAGGGTGTTTGGACTCATGGTGGGAAACACTGACCTGTGATTAGGAATTGCACTCTATTCCTCTGTCATGTTTTACACAGAACTTCAGTCTGTGCTGCTGTAGCAGCTCTTGCATTACCTTCGTTGCAGCCTGTACTCAGCAGAGACCGACCCCTGCCTCAGGTTGAACATATGAGGGAATTGGGACAATCTGAATGTGTGAGGAGTTGTCTTTGTTCACATTTTGCTGTATCTTATGGCCCTCTCAACCTGCCCTACTGTGACTGGAAATGCCTTGGTTTAGGTCCTATAGAATCCATAGTCCTGTGTAGCCCCTGGGCAGACAGCAGCATTCAGGAGTGATTTTCTTCAGTCCTTCAGACCCTTGTCATATTAACTAGTGTTGTATAAGGTCCTTTTTCCCTTCTGCTTTAATTTCTTTGAGATCTGTATCTGTTCCCTGTTTTCTGTTCTGTCAGCAATGTGATCCTTTTCGTTGGCAGATCCTTGCTCTGACACTCGACAATGGGTTGGTGGCAAGTGGTGGACATGAGAGTGGGGCACAGGGAGAGGAAGTAGGGCTGGAGATGGGAGTCTGGATGCCAGCCTTGTCATTCCATCAGGAACCAAGGAGGGGACAGGTGGGTGGCTGCAAATTTGTCCTCCTGGATGGACCAAAGATGGAGAAAGATTGGTACCCAGGAGAACTTCTCTTGCTGCCAGTAATGCATCTAATGAAAGAGAAATTTGTTCTCTGACAGGGGCTTTCTTCTGGTAACTGAAAAAAAAAAGTTACAGAAATATGAAAGGGTTGAAATTCATGGTTTGTAGCCTGGCTTTTTTCTGTTCTAGAGATAGAAATGGCGACATACTGAGAGGTCCATGCTGTGTAAATGGCACAGCTGATACCTTTATTTAGTGTCTTGCTTTTCATGCTATGAATACAGTGACAGAGCAGCACAGCTTGCTGTGCTGGCCGAGCACGAGATTACTTTCTATACACTCTATACACAGTGGATAAAACCCACTTTGTATATTCATAACACATCTATCTGGCAGGGTCCTGAGAGCCTAAGGAAAACAGAAGGTGGGGGAGCTCACTGAAGGCTTTCTGATACTACACCTTGCTTTTTCAAATTTAAATCCCTAATTTGTTTAAGTACAATTAATTTTTATTTCTTTTCTAAGAAAAGTGGAAAGATTTCAGTTCTAGGAACAGGAACATGAAATAAAGCTTCAGCAAAGAGAAATAATAATAAAACCTTGTCCAAATGCCTATGTAACTGTGTAGCCTCTGTTTTGACAGAAATAGCTCTTGTCACAAGAAGGTTTTGACAGCAGCTCTCCCCAGATAAAAGCAACCTTTTTAAAGCTACTGTTCTTTACTTCTGGCATCAAGTCTCAGCACAGGCAACCCCACTCATGATCTGTCAACAGTGGTTCACTGATGAGATGTTAACAGGTGTATTGAAGGCCTCATGGACTCAAATTTAGCATCCTCATTCCATATTTTGCTGCTGTTTCTGGCAAGAGACTAAGTTAAATTGCCACAGTCTTCTTTTCATTAAATTAATGTTTGTATAGCCACCTTTATCATGCAAGACAGGTTATTGAATTAGGTTGAATTAGAAAAACAAACAAACAAATAAAATCTCTAACAAGCCTCAAACCAAACAAACATAATGATCAATATTCTCATGACAGAAGATATAGGTAAGGTTTTCTCTGTCTGTGCAGATACTTCCATAAGGCCACAGTGGCCTGTTGGGCATAACAAGGCTATTTGCAGCAGAAACTGCACTCATCCCAGTGTCTTGAGCAGTCTCAACTTTTCCTGTTTCTGTTCTGCTGCAAGGATGAAGGCAGGGCTGCTGCTTTGTCTCCATGCCCATCTTGTTGCACACAGCAAGGCTCACTGTTCACCCCAAATTCGTAGCAGAGCCAAGGGTGGAATTTGTGCTCCCTGGTGGCTTTTAGTCCTCAAGAAAGTTGGAGGATTAACATATGCCAAGCATATTCACTACCCTTGGAACCCATTTCCTTCCTGGCTTTCTGCTCATATTTAAATTTACCTTAAATTACAACAAATGCTGCAAAAAAGGCTTCAAAATAGATTAGATGGTGCTCTTCTTTTTGGGGTTGTTTGCTTGTTAATTTTGTTTTGTTCTTCTTCTTGTTGTTGTTATTATTATTAATTTGGGAATATTTAGTTGTTTGTTTGACAGTTTTGGGGTTTTTTTCTATAAAGCTCTTTAAACAGCTGGGACTTGAGTTAAGCTGTAGATGTCTGTTTGTGGTACAGGTAAACATCATTGCTTTTACAGGGAAAGCTGAGTTGAAGAAGGGGTATAACCTTTTAGAAAACAAACACAACCTCTGGATCTAATCTTGCTTACTTCTAGCACAAAAACATGTAAGGCTTTTCCTTCTGCTCCTAGTCAGATACAGAAAGTATGTTGTTCAAAGCTAGCAAGCAGCTTGGAAAATGTTGTCAAAGAATTAGCAATACCCTGTACTCTCTGGCTTCTTATTTAACCTGTACTGGTCATCATTAGAGTCCCATAAACAACTATATATTTCTGCTACTCTATCTCCTTGCCCTGTGAAGATCATAGCAATGAAATAATTTAGCTCACGTAGATGTGTAAGTTCTTTGTTCTACCTACCTGCTGTAGCTTCTGCCTAGCAATGTAAACACCATGCATGATAAAGAAGAAAATTCAATTTTTCTAAAAAATTAAGGGTTTTTTTATAAGTGCAGGCATGGAGGAAGACAAAATTACCCTTTTGGGCCTGGAGTGATGTTCTTGGGATGTACCTCTGGATGATAATAGGTGATGTTGCTGACTCTTCTTAGCCTGAAAAAATAGTGGAAAAATTACTGTAGTAGGTTGATGACACTGCTGGTATTTAATGATTCTGCACAAAAGTTATGAATTCTGGCCTGACTCAATGAGCTTGCTGTTAGATCTTGACAATGTTATTAGTTTCTTTTCTTTCTCTTTTTGTTCCCTCTCTGTGTTCCTTCCTTCAGCTACTGTTCTGAGTGTAAAACAGACACCTATATATGAGCTGCTCTGTTAAGGTCTTTTCAGGGGCTGATGATTTTTCCTTTATTCTGAAAGAGAGAGAGATATTAGACCTTTTTATTCCCTCTCTGCAGGTGCCAGGGCACAAAGTCTCTGGCACAGCTTGACACTGAGGTATAGGGACTAGACATGCATAAAATGTACTTACAGAGCAGGATTATTTTCTAGTATTTGGATGCATTTTATCTATATTTTTGATGGAGGTGCTATAGGTCCCTCAGCTGTCACCAAAGGTCTGCACTTTTCCTTGTAACCAGGCTTTCACACACTAGTCCTTTTGAGAGCTGAAACCTGCATCCTCATTTCTGAAATGGCTGAGCATCTCTGTCTCCTGAGATTATGTGCTGTCCCCTTCTTCCCCCACCCCAGTGCTGAGGTGCATTGTGTGGGCAGGGCAATATGGCTCTGAAACTGTTTCACCATTCTCTTTACAAGAGCTCATGTGAAGAGTGGTGATGCTGGTAACTCATGTCACTTCTTTTTGGCTTTTCCTTCTTCAGGCATGCTGAGACTGTGGAAAATTAATATCACACTTGTTATAAACCTGTCCTTGTGGCAGATGCATACCCTCCTAAAAGCATGTCAAAACAACTAACTTAAGAGTGGCAATTTGCTAAAACATAATAGAATGGAAAACAGGACAAAATCATATGAAGACTTTGCAATTTCAAGATTTTAAGTAGCATATCAGCTCAGAGGTGTGTGATGAGTTTTGATTGCAGAGAAAGCAAGTATGTAGGTTTCAGGAATCAATCTCTGACACATTTAAAATATCCATCTGTGCAGCGTCTGCCTGCAAGAAAGCAGCCTTCCATGTGATCCATGCTTTTCAAGCAAAGGCAGCAAGGATTGTTGACCTGGATGAAATAAATCACTGGTCTTAGTGCAATATTGGAATGAAATATCCTCTAAAATCTAACTTTCTTAGGCCTAAAACAGCTCTCACTTGCTCAAATGAGAAGCTGCTGACCTGCTTGCTTAGTTTTATACAGTAATTATTCTTGTCTTCATAGAAATGCATTACTTCAGTTTTTATTCCGTAGATTAAAAACAGAATTGCTAATTTTAGTAAGTCGGGATTTTATCCTGATTAATAAATCAAGATTTTTCTGTCTTATTATAAAATGCACATGGCTTCATTAGAAATAATTTGGGCTGTTTATATTCCTGATCCAACTTAAAGTGCATAAAGCAAAACAAAAACAAGGGAAGGATTCCCCCATTCCCACGTAATGTGTTTGATAAAGAAGGAAAACCCCTTCTTTCCAGTGCCTAATAATAAGACCAACTAAAAACATAGAAAGGCTTGATAAAAACCTTTCTTTACATGACTGCAAATTTTCTTGGTCCTATTGGCCAGTATTGGCACCAAGTTCTCTCTAATGTAAATCCTGTAAATTACACAGCACTTCAGTTCTGGCCTTAGAGGTAAGTGGAAACCTGACCTCAATAATATTTAATGAAATTTGCTTGGTTAGTTGGTTGGGTTTTGTTTGTTTGTTTGTTTTTGTTTTGGGTTTTTTTTGTTAAGATTAAACATATTTTTCCAATAGAGATATTGCAGTGCATGCTGGACTTAAATTTCCTTGTAGGAAAAAAAGCAGTGTCCCAGAGTTGTCCTTACTGCCATGCAAGCTTCAGTTCTTTGTCTCCACAACCATATCTGACCAAGGTGTGCAATCCATAACAATTCAAAGGCAAGAAATAAGTCCAAAATTGGAGACATAGATGTAATAACTATGTGGGTTTGTAGGGGGTTTTTTTGGTTTAGATTTTCCTTTGCTTCCATGCTACTAATTTACTTGATTAATCTCACTGTTCAGTCTTGCCAAACTGCTTACTTCAGTGCATGATGCCTGCTTGTTACAAGCCTGATTTGCACTTGCATGTCCCAAGTGCTACCATTCAAAAAGGGGAAATAATATAATTGGAAAAGGAAAATTCAGGAGTCAAAAAAAAAAAAAAAAAAGTTTATTCAGAGGCTTAGAGTCCCAAGTGAGATTTTTATGTGCAGAACACAAATCTAGCAAGTAATAGTTGCTAAGACACATGGATGTCAAGGCTCAGGACGAGTGACTACCTAGACCATTAATAACAGAAGTAAATTGCACCCAGATATGAAACTTCAAACACAGTCAGCATTTATCCCTTAAAAATGTTTTACATATTAGCACCATAACCTTGAAATTAATCTTTCTTCCTTTAGCATTCCCTATTGCAAGTAAAATTGCTATGTTTGCTGAACCATCTTTCATGCCAATGCTCTGTGGCTGCCATGCTGCAAAGATGCTGATGAAAGAGAGTTTATTTTCATGGAGCTGGTGTTCCACATGAGTCTTACTCTTATCACATCCAAAGGCTTGATTTTATGGAAGCTGCCAACAGACCTGGTTGAAAAAACACAGTGATCTGAAAGATAGCTTCATCTTCCTCATGGTTTGCCTAATTAAAAAGCAAATGAAATATCAGCTCAGTATGAGCTTTCTCCCTGCAGACATGATCTTTGCTCAGACATCAAGTGATGCTTTTGAAGCACCAGAATATGTAGGCAGTGGTCAGGGACCAAGTCTGAGAACACACAGCACCCATTTGAAGCCTCTGCAGGATGCATTTGAGAAGGAAAGCCTGGACTGATTTGGTCTTTATGTTTCCTAAAAGCAGCTTGGAAACATAGGGCAATTTATGGCTTGTCCATCACTAAGACAGATCTGAAAGTCATTGACATGGAAATGAAATTTCAGGTTACAATAATGAGAAATATATCATGGGGACATGCTAAGTACCCAGTAAAACACATGACCTTTTTAATGGGCCTCTCTAGGAAAGAAGATCTCTTAGGCAAACCATTGTGTCCTTAAGGCTCTGCACCAGTGAAGGTTTAAGCAGCAGCTAGAGAAAGGTGAGGCCAGATGTCAGAGCCAACATTTTTTATGACAAAAGAATGACAGAAGGCAACCTATAATGAAAGCACAGCTGTTGTTGCACAAATTTCCAAATGAATAACTATGGTGAAAACCACCCAAAGTCGTGTCAGGCCACTTTCTGAAAATCTTCCCAGGTTAGCAGCCTGAAGTCTGCAGTATTTCCTGTGAGCAATGTACCTTTTCAGTCAGAGCTGCACCTACCTGCAAAGTTTGTTTCAGAGCCACAAAAGGAGTTGGGTCAAGGGTGGGGTTGGCCAAAATATCCCTCTCTTTTAAAAGTTGTTGCCTGTGCAGTAGGACCAAGTTTTTTTTTTTCTCCCAGCACACAGCAGTATTGCAGCATCACCCTCACTTTTGTTCAGGACTTGAACCCTCCATGACAGACCCCACTCCAGGCAGGAGGCCAGACTGGAAACACCTGGGCTCCCCTCCAGCCTGAATTTTCCTGTGGCTCTGTGTCAGACCCCACAGCAGAAATGCTGACTGGAAGCCAGGCTGGCTTTGAAACTGGCACTTTTACTTGGTGTAGCTTAAACATGAAGCTTGTGTGAGATATCAATAGCTAGAATGGCCAGTTCTGTCAGGTGTGGTAGGTAAGATGAAGAGATCCTGTCCTGAAAGAAAGTAGAGGGGAAATGCAACTCAGATTTCTAAGTGCAAAGCTGAAGGATGGAGAGGTGAAGCTAGTTCACCAGGATTACCAAGCCTGAAGGAGTTGAGACCAGAGTTGGGGTACTTGGAGTCTGAAAAGTATATCTTTGTTTCTTTTTATATGCACAGAAAACCAGGTTTCTTTCAGGAATACAAGCTCCCTGACTTTCTTGTGGCAGGACAAACTGTTTTCTGAAGCATGGAAGACACAACAATGATTTGCAGCTGAACTTGTTAAAGACTGAGCTTGTTATTTTTAAGTTACCTTATTAAACATATTTTAGAAGTACTGTCGTAATGTCTATGGAAGGACTGATGCATAACAGTCACTCTGATTTATGCAAATTAGAAGTGGGAAAATGGGCTTAGGTAATGGGGATGTCATAAAAATCTCTGAGTTATGAAGTGGTGTATTATCAGAAAGGTCAGGATCAGGACACAATGATTGCTCACGACCTCATATTCATCATAAGTCCCCTCAATAATACCTTTGCACTGTTCTTTTTGTATCTTTGAAAAATACACTGATAAGCAGATAGCGGGAAATGGTAGAGAGGATCACACCACGAATTAAATTAACTCTACCAGAGGTGGAAAACTCCAGTGGTAATTCTTCCCTGTTGCATTGGTGTTATGGTGTCAGATACAGTGTACATTCAAATGCATTTCTCCAAGCAGAAATGAGACCTATGAGCAATTGTTGTACCATATGGTCAAATAACTATTTTTCAGCAAGCTGCAGATTAGTTGCCAGGGTGCACTTGTATAGGGAAAGCAGCAATGTGTGCATGATAACCACCACAGCAAACCTGAGATCTTGCCCACCCCAGGGTGGGGTCTAAGGAGGAGAGGCACTGCGAGCAGCCCCAGGAATAATTTAGCATTGTAGCTTGCTTTAATGGACTTTTGGGACAGTCTTCCTGAGATGCTGGTCTGAGATCATGCTCTGCCTCTCTTGGGAAAGCCTGTGGTGATGTTTGTGTTCCCTTCACTGTATTTGGGTTAAGGTGATGGCTCTAAGGAACCAGTTATTAAAGGAGTAACTCTCTCTTAAGGTGTCCCTGTAGAGAAGGAGTTCAGACGGGGAAGGTAAAGGGCAGAGATTCTGGCTGCATTTCACAAAAGGGAAGCTGGGTCAGCAGAACCAATCAAGATGTGTGCTTACATGCATTCCTGTCTTGGGAATGCAACTGGGATGTGTAAGTACAATAGATTTGGATGCTCATAATGCCTATCACAGATATACAGTGATACCTGGCAAGTGTCTTGGGGTACGTATGCATTTCTAATGGTTATGGCACAGACTGCAGAACTGGGGGAGAAATACAATTATTACACACATTTAGAAACAGAAATGGCATATTTAATTGCCAATTGCATTGTCTGGTTTTGCTGCTATGTGTTAATTACTAGAATCTTTAATTGGAAGTCCTTTTATACAATACTTGTTCATTTCTTCTGAATTTTCCTTCATTGGCTTTTCCCAATTATTTTACAGCAGAAAGTACTCAGAAAATATCAAGTAAATAAAAAAAAATCAAAACAATGTGCAGATGGGGGCATATACAAATAATTCAGTATTTGAGAATGCATTTTTCAGAAAATATTGTTGAACTATTTAACCATAATTTCTGAATAACTTTGTTTTATTTGTATTTTAGAGTTTATTTTGCTCAGTTGAAATTTATCATAATTGAAAGTTGTGTCTCAGACCTCACTGAGGGGCATAATGTTAATTATTCACTTTATCTCAATGAGAACTAAATCACTTCAGGAACTTCTAAGTTTATTATAGTGTTAAGAAGGGTAACAGTGTTTGTCTCTGCAGGGATCATTTTGTTCCATGTCAGTTATTAAACAATTAGGAAAGTGTGGATTGTCTTTGAACGGGACTATTCTCTGGGCCTCTACTCAAGAAGCCGATCATGAAGATCTGGTGCCTAATGTTTAGCAGGTGATCAATTTTAGGTGATGGAGATTATTTTAAAGTTTAAATTAATAGAAAATATTGACTTTCTATTTGCAGTTTTTGTTATTGCCTTGTTGTCCATAGCTTGCTCTGGAGTATGATTTATGATAGGTAGATGTTGATGATAGAGAGATTGTGAAATAAAGGATCCTTCTGGGATATCCCGGTCCAACAAACCGGTCGCTCCACATTTCTCACTTTTGTCTTCTTACAAAACTGTGGGTTTCACAATCTGTTGGACTTGTCTGACTAATAGAAAACTCTACTTAACATAAGGCTTGTAGCATATGCACAGACTTTCTGATGCAGTGGAGGAACCACCCAGAGGAGATCAGTATGTTCACTCCTATTGCACTAAGGTGAAGCAGACGTGGACAGAGTGCTTTAAAAAACAGATCAAGACAAAATCAATTTTGAAAATCATTGATAGGTATGAGTATTCTTTGAGTAAAGGTAATGGTTGTGGGGGACTCAAATCTCTTGAACAGGATGGTTGGTTGTAGTCTGGATGGCAATAGGACTCTCCACTGGAGGGGCTCTGTATCAGCATTTTAACCATTGCTATTGAGTATCTAAACTACACCCAGAGCACCAAACTATTCAAGCAATGGTGAACATTTCTGCACAAGCAGAAAACATTTCTACTATTTCCCAGAGTCACCTTTGAAGGAATTGTTCAATTATGCAGCAGGAGCTCCCTGGGGAGTCTCTGGAACAGCCAGATCCCCACCTCAGGTGCTCATCAGCACACCAAAGCACAGACATTGCTCTACCCGTAGCAGGGATCTACCTGGGGGAATAGAACACTTACCAAAATTCCTTCCTGAATAGCTCCTGTTAGTTGTGTTGCTGTGATACAGACTGGGAGTTGGGTCAACACCTTACCTCAGATCACTTTTCTCTTACCAGTCCATTGATTTTTCTGTGCAGAAACTAACCTGCTCTGTCAAACTGACTGTTAAAATCCTGGCACCCAAGGAATTAGGAACATAAAGACACAAGATGTACAAGCATGCACAAATTTGATAACACCACTATTATAATTATAGAACAAACTTGAGTTTCTTTCTCATCACTCAGAAATCAATTAAATGCAATGGCTCTTGCCACATGATACACATAACAGTGATTTCCAAGGTGTATTTCCATTCTTGATGGTGCCCCAGGAAATGGTAGATGCTTGTTTGCACCACCAAACTTAAGCTCAGTATATCTGAATGAAAATATTGTTGCACAAAGCACTGTTCTCATACCCTTTGTAAATTGAAAAGACAGCTCCTCTTAAGGTGTGGCTTGAATTTCTAGATGAATTAAGTAATAGTAGCAACATCCTCTAGTTATAAGCTTATCAACTTAATAGTAGCTACTTCACCTTTCATGTCTTGTTACTTGTGACACTTGAACATTTGTAAGATTGCTAGCTGTTTATAATAGTTATGTTGGTGAATAAAAATAAATAATTTTATTAACAGGACTTTTTCTGATAAGAAAACATCAGAAGAAATTATCGGAAATGTCTTGACAGTTAAAGCATCCAACCTAAGATGCTTTATAAAATGTTAGTAATCATTCAGTACTTTTGATTTTCACCTTCGTGTGGCAGAGGAGTAAAAAGCCAAGTTAATGCTAAGCAGCCTTTGGCAAACATAAATGAATGCGTAGAAGCCATACAATTCAAATTGACATTTTCTGCAAACAAAGACAACTCTACACTGTTCAATAATTGAAAAATCCCTGTGGCATGAACATACATAATGATGGGCAGCAAAAATGCTTCATCTTCCTTGCAGTGCTTTCTGTGGGTTTCATGGCTGGAGCTTGCTGAATTATTCATTGGAAACAGTTAATAGTTCTTATTGTGGATATGGCTATTTTTTGCATTCAGAAGTCAGGGATGCTATGGTTCAGTTAGAAGAGGATGTGATATGATACTCACTGGGTCTTCTCCAGTGCTCAGATGCATGACATCGGGATGAGAGAACCAAAATGTCCTTTTGTAGAATCACAACTGGAGCTTTTCAAAATTCTGTCTTCTCCCTGTTTGTATTTAGTCAGTAGTTTATCACACAATTAGGTGCCTTTTTTTTCATCCTATGTGCTGCACAGCTTCCTACATGGATTTATTGCTCCCTGGATGTGTGCTGTATCTGGATACACATTCATGGATCTTCATGTGTACCATTAGTGGTGTGAAAACACAAAAGGGACAGAACCCAAGGTGTGAAGCTTCATCAACATTGTGCTTTCCCAGACACGCTCCTGTCAAATTCAAGGCTTTCTTTGATAACCTGAAAGACAAATAGTTCTTTCAATTGTATGTGAAACCTGGTCTCACATAACTATTCTCTACCATGCCTATTCCAATTAGTTGTTGAGGAGTTTTGTTCTATCAGCCCACAGACAGTTTTGCTCAGGTCACCAGCTTTAGAACCATAGCATCACTGAGGATGGGAAAGGCCTCTGCATTCCTCCAGTCCAACCAGTGACCCAGTGCTGTTCAGTTCACTACTAAAGCATATCCCTGTGTGCCACATCCAGACATTTTTCTGAATGCTTGCAAGGGATGGAGATTCCATCATGTCCCTGGACAGCCTACTCCAGTGTCTCACTGTATTTTCAGTGAAGTAATTTTTCCTACTATCCAGTCTAAAGCTTTCCTACCACAGCTTGAGGCCTTTTTCTATTGTTCTATCACTTCTTCTAGAAGAAACCTACACCCTCCTTCCAGGTAGTTGTAGAGAGTGATAAGGTTTCCCCTAAACCTCCTGTTCTCCAAGCTGAACAACCACAGTTCTCTGATGCTCCCTACACAACCTGTGCTCCAGACCCTTCCCCAGCTCCATTGCCCTTCTCTGGACTCACTCCAGCACCTCAATGTCCTTCTTGTAGTGATGGACCCAGAATTGGACACAGCAGACAAGGTGTGGCCTCACCAGTGCCAAATACAGGAGGACAATCACTGCCCTGGTCCTGCTGGCCACAGTACTGCTGATACAGCCCAGGTCCCATTTGCCTTCTTGGAAACCCGGGCAGATGCAGGCTCACATTCAGCTGGATGTCAGCCAGCACCCCCAAGTCTGTGCTTTGGAGCATAAGTTCCTTGTGTCAAGGGAAAAAATGTAGAAACTCCTTTAAAAATATTGGCAGTGTTCTGCTGGTCATCAGGCAAGCTATCCCTGTCAACTACTGCACAGTCAGTCTTCAGAGCAATGAATCATCCAAAAACCTAGTTCCTTGTGGCTATCATCATCTTTGATGAAGTATGACTACTTTGGGACATCTCATATCTGAACAGCACATTCAGTTAGTCAGCATTGTTACAGGGAAGTGGAGGGAGGTCCGTACTTTTAGTTATGATTCCAGCAAAGAGGTTAAATATGTCTCTCTCTTCCATTTTGATTTAGATGGCCTATGAATAGATGAAATAGATGGCCTATGAAGGCCAAATTCTTGGTTTGAGTAGAGTCTTGTAAATCACAAGCAAACTTGAGAAAGAGAACCTTACCCACTGCATATTAAAAATTCTTATGTGTAACTATTCATCTTTTCCTAGAGAAACATTTCTAAAAAGGGCATAAAATCTTCTATCATTAAACTTCACCGATCCCTGTCTGCAACAAGTCTTTTTTAAACTGAAAATGCTTTTTTTCATTTTGACACATTAGTGAAAGCAGGATTTTTTTTTTATATATATATTTATTTTATATATATTTTTTTTTTTTTTTTTATTTTTTTTTTTTAGTGTTTGCAAGAGCATTTTGAGAACTGCGTAGAGCAGACTGCCAAGTACCTGAATTTTCAGAAGGGTTTTTGTGTTATTCTCACACAGTGTCAATGATTGCTTTCAATTTTTGGATGTGGGGAGGGAGAACTCTCCATTTCTCCCAGTTCTTTTCTTACAATCTGGCAAGCCATTTGAGGCTTGTTCTGTATTACAAGCAACAAAGTTTGATAGTAAAGGAGGGAAAGGAAGGTCAAAACTAACAAATTTACATGCTGTAATTTTGAATGACAATTGTAAAAAATTATTTATATTGTCTAGGTGGGGAAGGGGACCACTTCCTGGAAAAAAATTTCCAGTCCAAGGTATCTCTTTTTAAGCCCCAAACATTCAAATAGGTTCTTCACCGGTTGTCCTAAAATTTTCTGTGCTCAGTTTCTCAGTGTCCTATATTGTGTGCTGTTCTTTTCCTTGAGCCAAAATCACAGATAGCTGCTCATGTACACATTGGTCAGTGAAGCTGGCAGGTACAAGATGTAAGGATTCAAATGAGAATATCAAAGCATAGGAAAGGGAAGGAGATTTACAGCTCTTGGGATGTAAAAGAACTTTTTTTAATGTCATTAAATGTTAGCAAAAGATTCATGAGGAATTTCAAATAAATGTTTAAATAGACCAAGTAATTTAAAGATGACCAAAGTAATTGAGAAATTCAGCTTTTAGTTTAATCTGAGGAAGGGAAATATTTGTACAACGGAATGTTACTTTTCAATATATGAAAAAGAAAATTACCTTATACTAGTTCAAGCTCAAGCTTTTTTAATATTTGAAACCATCCTAAATATAGAGTTTTCTTTACATGAAGCAAAGTTAGTTCCTTTTTTCCCCCCATTTGTGGGTGAGATGGATGAACAGGGGAACCACTGTTTTCCAGACTTCACTAGCTAGCAAAAAATGGTCTGGCACAGCCTCCATTCAGATACCTCATGGACCAAATCCAACTGAAGCATAACTCTAGTCATGGTGGAGCAAACCTATAGCTGGTGCTCATCTTGTCACTGTGAGAGGAACCACCAGGGCACACTCTGCCCCTGAAAAATTTTTCTCTAGCATATTTTTTATTTCATCTCGCCATTCCTTCAAGTTCCCTCTGTCACGAACACCATGACCAAGGAGTGTGGGGTGGCTTCTTGCTAGGGCTGCTTTTAAGAACAGCTTATCCATGATGCTCTCTTGTCTCTGGACTTCTTGTCTTGGCTTCCAGCTCTCAAATTTCTGGGAACCTTCTCTGTCCTCAGAGCATCACCACTGGCAGGGAGGGAGGCTGTGGGAATAGCTTTCTGAAGTCAAACACCACCAAAAGCGCAATAGGAAACCCCATGAGACCTGGTATCCCAAAATAGTGGTGTGATACCCTGCTGTATCAATCAGACCCCCATGTACCTTCTAAATCTTCTGTTCAATGGCAAGAAATCAAAGGTCAATAAGCAAATAGCATAGTCCATATACACTTGTGAGTATAGCAGCTGAAATTGCCTCATAGGAGACCATAAATCCAATTGCCACCGACATTTAAAAGAGCAAAAGTAGTAAGGTCCATTTGAAATAGCACTGTGTGCCAATACCAGTGGCTCTGTGTATGTCAGGAATGGCATTTGAACGCCATAAATCAATCCTCTAGATTGCTAAAAGGAGAGGAGGTTTGGTCAGAAGATGTCAACAGAGACCAGGCTGTGTCTTGGTTCAGGTTTTGGGTTTTTCTTTTTTTGATTTCAGGGGGAATGCTTTCATTTGTTTTGTCCCCAAGGAGCAGCCAAAGAGAGATGCTGCAGCCTGCTGTAAAGGCAAACACTGGTGTTCAGACAACACTTTGGAGTAGTAAGACTAGTCACTATGAAAAGGGGAGTCTTCTCTCCCTTCACCACCACGTCCTTTTCCCCCAGGCCATGTGGATATGCAGTAATCATCAAGACTTTCTTTCCCCTGCCCTTGCAGCACATTTTAGCCCTGGCTTTAGGCACCAAAGGCATCAGTTCCCATTAGTGTCATTTATAAAGAAGCAGAATACACTGAAAGGTGTGGATGCAGATTCCAACGTTAGGACACAGTACAGGAGATTGCCAAGTCTAAATGCTGGCCTGAGACATCTCCCAAAGGGTTCCAGCTGAAGCCAAGGAGTAAAATACAAAAAGCTGTTTTTTCTACTGCAGAGTAAAACCTACTGGAACCTTCATGTGGTAAATCAAGGCTCTGGTGCAGTAAAATGCCACATTTTCAAAAACAGGACTTCAAAAGTACCCAGCACAATCCAGATCTAAATTAAAGTGATGACCTTTCAGTGACTTAGATTTGGGCTGTTATGAAATAAGTTTTTTTGGAGACAGACACATCCCTTATAGAAAGATACATGTTATTGAATTCTCATACAGGAAATTCTATTGGTCCTTTCAAGCATACCCAGAGAGGTGTCATGAACTGGAACAGGCCCTCGAGACTGTGTGTACTCTGAACAGTCTTCAGAAGCAGCTCGTTCAGGGTTAGGATAAAGGCATGTTATTGCTTTTCTCCTGCTTTCTTGTAGATAAATTAATATTTCTTCACTTCAAAGCTGTCAGTCTAATGACCCCTGCCAGAATTAATACATCTTTTATGGAAAATATGATTTTGTTTAATTGCACCATGAGGAAAATGGGACAATAGAAGAAAGCAGAATGCTAAAAGATGCCTTCAGAGATATAAATATAGCACATAGCATTTATAAAAAAAAGAGAGGGTGGGGGAAGCACATGCAATTTTTCCTGACAGTAGGCTTAAAACACCTGATTACATTTGTGCAAGTGGCAATTGTAGTTTATCAAGTGAGGCTTCAAATTTTTCTTTAAACAAATTTAAAAAAAAAAATTCTTTCAGGAAATGTCTCACAAAAATGATATTTCAATGTTTTTTCGTGGTAGGGGGAAAATTTAACTTCAGGAAAATGCTTGGAGTTGTAGCTTTCCTGCTGTGGGAGAAAGCAGGTTGTCTGAAACAGGTTCAGTTGTTGAATTTATTTACTACTCAGATTTTTCACTTATAGATGAGTAATAATTCAAGTCTTAAATCCTGATTTTTTGCCACAACCTTTTTTTTTTTTTTTTAGATTAATGGTGCTTTATAAGGGTCTTTTGGGCTTTCAAGCAGAAGGTGGTGGGAATAAACAAGTTTTACATAGATCTACAAATTTCACACATGTAAAGCATACATGGAACAAGAAAATGAAAGTAGCATGTTTCTTTTCACCAACGCTACTGCAAATAAAATGATGGTTTATCAATAAATACATAAAGCACTTTATGACTGCATTATAAACAGAGAGAAATGAATGAATTTCAATTACGCAGACCAATGATATTGTGCCATTCATTATATAAATCAAACCTAGGCAGGGGCCTATAAGATTTTGCTGCTTCACTGATTTTTATTGCCATACAAAATGATAACTGGAAACCATATAGAACAAGGCAAATTAAGAATCTATTGGGGGGAAAATGCAATTGGAAATGAACATCTTCCTGGGAGCTACATTCACGAGTCAAATGCCTCATGAGATTTTATCTTCCATGCAAAATGTGATGATATTCCTGGGCATATATGGTTAAATTAATTTTCCATTATCAGCATAAAAATGTAGCTGGCCAAAATAGATTAGAACTGCATAATACATTGGATCACATTTTATTTAGGAGTAGAAGAGGAAAATATTTCATTTCAGCCCAGAATGATATTGAGCAGAATAAATGATTGAGTTCAAACAAAGAGATCATGCTTCCTGTTTTTTTTATTTTGTTGCATGAATGAAATTATCTGTCAATTCATGACAAGATGATGATTTTCTCAGTTGCAGAACAGTGACAAGAAAATAAAAATATTTCTCTGTGGTCAAACAGAAACTTCTGAACCTGCTGCAGTCCAGTCTCACCCTTTGAACAATTATTCAGTTAGTTCAGGAATTATTATTCAGGAATTCAGGGTTTCTGCCAGTCAGCTTGTGCATTTTTAAGCTAAGGTGGGATGAGGTGACCTGTGTCCTGCAGGATTTTTCTGTAAATGAGCTCATCTTCTCTAAACAGTTCACCTGTAACCAGTCTGAGCAAGTGGCATCAGGGCCATTGGCCAGGTGTGTCAGGCTTGTCCCTCTTCTAAACACCCCATAACCCCTGGGGGCCCGAGGCTGCCCTTGCACACAACCTCACATAATCCTGAAATGGAAGACCATGTTGTTACAAGTTAGAAAAAGGAGTAGGAGGAGGGTGGTATTTTGGAGGAGTTGTAGGGTTTTTTCCCTTATTCTACTGTTTTTCTTCTCCTTGCCATCTAAGTGTTTCTTGAGGTTGGTCAGGGGTTTTCTTTGGTGTTTTTTTCGCAGACACAATGCTGTGGAGAATTATTCAGCCTTCAGCTATTTTTTTTTTTATAACTTTTGAAGAAGAAATCTAGCACGTCTTACATTCACATTTCAATGACACAAGCACCTTCAAACACAACAGAGAAATATCTGCTGTAGAAGATTTATTTTGATAGCTACTTCTTGTTTCAGCCAAATAGATATTATTTAATCCAGTATTCAAATACTATTGAACTGGTGATTGTTTAACCCTCAGTTGCGATTCAATTGCCTTTTCTAAAATGTTTTTAAGTGTAATTTCTGTTTGTTGATGTTTGTTTCACCTCCCCTCTTCAGTAACCAGATTTAATTTATATCTGTTTCTACTCAATCACTGAGTAGACAATACTTTGTCTGCTTTGGCCAATTTGCCCTTCAGTGGCCAGAACTGAGTTCTCTCTCTGTCCTGTGTGGTGGAAACATCCCAACATCCATCTGCATTAAGTCCCTCAGAGGCTGATGGCCCAGCTCCTGCCTTCCCACAGAACTGAATGGATTCTCAGCTGAGGGAACCTGGGAGCTAATTCCTGCTCACACCGCTTCATGAGGACAGAAAATAGCCTCTTGAAACTGCACTTAATAAGACAGGTTTAGCCCGAAAGTGCACTGAATAACTCCTGTGTTACTGTTCATTGTGCAGGAGTTCATGCAGTGAGTACTTCAGGTGAGTGGAGCCTCCTGAAAAAATACACACCCCATTATAAACATGATGTAGAAGAGAGGCATTTTAGATGCTGTAATGTCACCTCTGTGCAAGACCATCAAAGCAGTGGTAAGAAGGCTGCTGAGCCATGAAAGGACTGAGCATGTTGATATGCAGGGAGATGGATTTTAAATGGCTTAACAAAAGAAAAATTATTCCTTCAGGTTGTTGGATTTTGCTGAAACCATAGAGGGAATAGATACTGCATTGTTAGACTAGATTGTGTTTATTAAATAACATAGCAATTTGGCTGAATAAAATAAGCTAAGAAAAATGAAACAGTGGTTTTTCCACTGTAATTTAATTGTTACATGTTTTGTGTATCATAATTAAAATTATTCATAGCTTTTTATACTCCATAGCAGAAATCTCAGGTGCTAAGCTGTGTGCCTGGTTCTTGTGGGTTTTTTTATTATTTTTTATTGTATTTTATCATCTGGTTTTATGAAAGATATCCCTTTTCCTTGCAGGTCTCACTTATATCTACGGACCACTGTATTTCTAAAGAAACAGCAGTGCCTTCCTAACTCAGATACATCCTATTTGGGCAGCCAGATGCAACGAGAGACATTGGAACAAACAGTAGACAATTGTAATTCACCTAATTTTACCGGTAACAGCAATGTCTTAGGGTAAGTTTAGTAAGTTAAATCTGGTTGAAATCATTGTCAAAATATTTTTTTCAGTTTGAGTTCTTTGTAATGCAAAGCAGGTGTTTAAACAGCCAACACTTATTTTAGCAGAATCCTAAATGTTGGTTTAAAATGCATGATTCCTGTATTTGAGGGACAAGAAATAAGAAAACTTTTCAGGGCAGTAAGGATGTGGTATATTAAAGTAGAGTTAATTTAAAAACAAATTTATGGACAAAATCCCCACTGTTCTCCCTCCACCCCCCAGCTTACACCCAAGTGGAGAGTGGAAGTGGCTGCTATTGTGGAAAAACATTGCTTGGTCCATCTGTGTTGGAGTAAATGAAAAACCATTAAATGGATAATAGAAAAACAGTGCAATGAGATGCTCTGAGAATCCATCAATAAAAGGCAAGCAATTGCTAAAAACAGCCCTTTCTAAATGTACTTTCATTACCGGAAGATGGAAAATTGAGAGAATGTGCAAACAATTGAATGGTAACAGCATATCAGCGTATTGTGTCACCAAAGCAAAGCTCAGAGCCAACGTAAAAGACAAAATCCACCAAAGTCTCATGGAAACACTGTGTTTCACCCATTATCTCTTGGTACTGGAAACTTTAATATTCTGATATTAAAACCTAATTCATTGCAAAGTGCTTTAGGAGGCAGTGAGGGTGATATTCTGCCCTGTGCCTGCTTTAAGGTGAATTGTTGGACTAAAAGGGATTCAAGGCACAAGCTACAAGCAGCTTGCTCCTGTGTACTCAAAATAGCTTTGTTCCTTTAGCTTCAGAGATACCTGGACAGTCTGATGCTCTCACCTTGGCAGTTTATGGGTAAATTACCTTGAGATCATTTGAGTCAATTTGGATTTTAAGCCCGTTTGAAGATGTATTGTCACTTTTGAAACAACAGACATGACAGTTAAGTGACAGGTAGGAAGAAAAAAAAATCACTGGTAGGCTCAGAGATGGAGCTTCCCAATAACCAGATAAACTAGAAGGGGGAAAAACAGCTTCTGCTGCAGGTCATAGATACTTTCTCTGGACAAAGCCCCAGACAAAGACTGAATGAGCTAACCCTGTGGCTGGAAAACCACAGGCACCAGCAAACGTTAGCTTTGAGACAGACTGCACTCAGCAGTCAGGCCAGCTTTGAGGGAGGGATAGGGAAGGCTTTCCCGTAAGGCTTATTTTGATTTTTATGTGCAAAGAAATTGCTGGCACGTTTCCAGAGGTTATTTATGTGTGAGTTTGGTTTTCTTTTACTCCATGTCCCCACCTCGTGGTGCCAACAGACTGTTTCAGGAGCTATGCCTTCTCTGATGACCAAGGGAGTCCCAGCTGTCCCTGCTTCTGCCCTGTCCACACTGCTGCTCCCATATAAGCAACTATGCAGAGTACTGCTGGCAGGACCAGCAAAATGCTTCAGCATTAAAGGAAGTCTGGGGTTCGGAGGGGGGGGGTGCTTTTTGGGGGGTTTTGTGGGTTGTTTGGGTTTTTTCATTTGTAGAGAACAAGAACAATGTATTTGGATGTGCTCTGGATAGAGTAGTGGGTATGGATGGAGTTAGGAACTCCATTAGGAACTTGACAGAGTTCCTAATCCTTGATGAATTGAGAGTCTAAAGATAATTCTCTGCAAAGCCCTGAGGGGACGTAGCATTTTCTTTATTTATCTTCTGTAGATTTGGGTTGACAATAGTGCTTGGAAACAGAACAAAGAGGATTATTAAAATATCCCAGGTGAGGACACGTTATTCAGTAGCACCTTTTCTCCCTAAATGGGCACAGACACTGCTGAGAAAAACTTCAGCTAAACTGGTTTTTGTCTAAGTCCTCTGCAAAGACTGAACCTGCAGACAAATTTCCCATACTAAGAAGTCCTAGATTAGATGAACAGAGCAAATCCATCTTTGTAAAATAATAATTAAAAACCTAACTTCTGGGGGTTACTGCCCAGATCTCAATAGCAAACACTAAGAATGGAAGATGGAGAGTTTTGAAAAGGTTGCTATGAGGTAACCAGCAGAGAGAAACTTGGGGTTTCAAAGCAGTATGGGCCCAAGGAGAGCCCAAAGAATTTAACTGGAGAAATGAAAGTAAGAAGCAACAGCTGGTCTCAGCCTAGACACATGGAGAGCTGAGCTCAGAGAATACCACTAAGTGTGAATAAGAATCCAAGAGTGTCCAGCTGATGGCCCTGCTGGGGTGGTGGGAGAAATTACCACGAGGCAAAATAGCTGTAAACCAAGCCACTGTTTTAAAGATACAGCCCTGAATGTTAGTGGCTTGGGCTGGGGCACTGCCTTGTGTCTCCTTCCTGGAAAACATTCTCTAAACAAGTCGTTAGCACATATTGCAGTGTTGCTGCTATTAATGACTCTACCTTTCTTGAAGGAAACTATTTCTGATTTATGAACAAGTTAGGTTTTTGTTGTTGTTTTTGTTTTATGTGGTTTTGCCCAAAGCATAACAATTCCTGTATCTCTGTAAAGCTGATAAATGACAGAGGCACAGCAATGTGAGTTCTCTTGAAAGATTTAAGCCTGTCATTCCAAGAAGTGTAGTTGTCTTGGCAGCAAACAAAGATTTAAGTACCATTGAGATATTTGCCTTTAATTGTAGAGGAACGGCATCAGCAGCTGCAAAACTGTTTAACCTTCAGAATTGCTTGTCTTACTCATTAGCATCTCATTGAGGCTCTGATTATAAATATGAGGGCTGGGAGAGAGACTTGTAGGATGGCTGCTTTGGCTGGGAGACAGGCAGAGCCATGGGGTTCAGCTGAGTCCAGCCTCAAGGGATCTCCAAAGATTCTATTTCTGAGCATGGTAGCATAATGTTACAGGCAGCAGACACCTGTACTCTTAGCTGAGAGGGGGAAAATTCACAAGCCTGATAAAGCTGGTGAGCACCTGTGGGGATGTTGAGGTCTGGAATGGTGCCTGGTCACATCCCTTTTCAGGGCATAATGACTGTGTTACATGGTTTCCCCCATCTTCACCTTGGGCATGCAGGAGTTGGATGCATCTGGTGTCTCAGGTAAGTACGTCAGTGCCCATGGGGTGTGGGGAGGAGGCACTTTGGCTTCAGGCCAGAGCAGCTCAAGATCTGTACCCTTTTTCTGCGCCACCAGAGCTCTTGTGATAAATGGTATATTCCTGGAAATTATTTTTTATTTTAAATTCCATTTTCCCAGATTATTTTCTATTCTAAGGAAAAAAAGATTGAGTACTTTTTTTTTTTTTTTTCAAATCACCAACAGAAATTAAAATGGATAAAAGCTTTATGACTGTGCAGCCTCTCTAATTATGAATGCTTCAAACTGTGCTTGTCAGGAAGCTGTGCTGGACTTTGCAAGTGCTGCTATGCAGTCTCAGCTGCTGCTGTCTCCCCAGGAGCCCCCTCCCCTCAATCACCACCAGCACGGTGGTGATTTGATGAGCTCTGCCAGGCTGCCTGCGTGAAATCACAGGCTGGTCATAACGAGTGCTCAGCAGGCTGTCCTTGCCCCTTCTACCCGCTCCAGTTCACCAGCCAGGTTCCCTAATTTACTCAGCTGTCTTTTAGCACAGGTCTGATTCAGTATTGTATTTGTCATCCCCCAGATTTCTTGATTCACTGGTCGAAAAGCAGCAAACACAACATTGCACCTGGCAGGGTCCAACACTGTAGAAATGCCTGTCTAAAGACTAGAGCTGGGCTTTCATTTTATAGAAATTGAGTAAGTTATTTACAGGGAATCTCTTCTTACAGAGAACTCATAGAGAACTCTGTGTTTCCTTGTCAATCTCTGACTTCTGTCAAGTGCTCAGCTTTCTTTCCAGGTCTGTTCACCATCAGCCCTGTCTTCAATTTATTCCATATAAGTTGAGATGCTGTAATAGGACTTCTCCAAGTCTACACAGCCTGGTATTAAACAACACTAAATGTCTTATCCAGGCTTTGATTACTTCTCTGATGGATTGCAGGCATCCTGTCTGTTTGTTTGTTTATTAGGCAGCTTCTTATCTCAACTGCAGACTTAGGAAACTCCATCATTCCAGTTGCACAGCTTGAGCAATTAGGCTTCCAGCTTTTATGGTCTGGCTGGTGCTACCTTACCCTGTATAAAGACCAGAAGAAGGAGGTGTAAGAAAGGAGACTCTGACTGCACTGGGAGCAGTCAGCAGTAAAAGGTAAGAACCCTGGCCATACACATCCTATGCTGAATCCTGTCAAGCTGGAGTGCTGAGCAGAACAGAAGGGTGCTAACACAAGGCCAGCAACCAAAATTATCAATAACATAGATTACCGTTTCACAAACCAAAAAAAGAAAAAAAAAAAAAAAAAGTAGGTAAATTAGAATAAAATACTTTTTCCAGATTTTTTTTTTCCCGAACAGGACAGGTTGAAAAGTAGCAGAATGCCCCATTCCTGGGATATAAGTCTAGTTGGGCGTGGCTTTGAACAAACAACCTGGCCTAGTAAAAAATATCTCTGCCCATGGCAGGGGGTTTCACTAGATGATCTTTGAAGCTCTCTTTCAACCCAAACCAGCCTGTGTTTCTATAAAGACTGCTTATTGCCTTTTTCCAGTGTCAACCCATACCAATTACATATTCACTGGAAGATGAACTTGCCCTGGGGGGGTGGCAGATATGCATCTGAATCTTCATCAAATGGCAACAAACACCTAGCAGGCTGCTAAAGGACAAATATTCTGATTTTTCACCTGCCATGATACCAGAAGTTAGAAATATATTGAGGATTTATAAATGCCATTTATCCCCTGGAGAAGGGAGCCTGACTTGAATGCATTTGGAGGCACTGCAAATTAGAAATGTTTTAATCATGTATTCCCATTGGTGAGCACACTTAACAGCAGCAAATATTTATCCAGATGGATGAACGCAAGAATCAGTTTTGGCCTCAAGCTGTCACTGCTCCTAGCCAGTCACATATGTCACTGGTGGGTCTTGCTGACATGTCATCTTCCTTGCTGAGAGCATCTGGGTATCTTCAGCTGCTTGCCAGCCCTTCCTTCCCCTCACTGGGTTGCTCCCAGTCACTCTTCAGGCTGTGCCAAGTACATCAGCCACTGGAGAAGGTCCATCTGCCAGCCTTTCACAGGGGAACTATTTGGGGCTCTTTCTCTGGAGGTCAGCAGTACTGCCAGGATCTTGTATGATTTCAACAAGCTACAGGAGCCTGACAAAAAGGTTAAATCAGACACTTGCCTGGCACTGTTTTAATTGCCCAACAGGATAGTGTAGGGTACTGCCTGTCAGTGTTGCTGCTCATTTAGCTGCCCTTAAATGATGTTCAGGAAGTAAGGAGTTCTAATAAATTATTGCTGAGCAAGGAGCATGGATATAGTGATGTGTCATGGAACAGGGCATTTTTAAACCAGTTTCAGTCTTTTGGGGCCACGATTCAGCTTCTTTCCTTTGAACTCTTCACAAGGAATCCAATCTACACCCAATGTTAAGTCCTCAGTTTCCTGAGCCCTTCTGACAGAGCCATGAATGCCTTCATTTTTCACATAGAGAGCCTGATCCCATGAGGATCAAATGAGGAAGCTACCTCTTAGGCATGGCATGAATCAGCAGGGAAAATGGGCTTTTATGTGCACGGTCTGAGACCCAAAAACTGTGACTTCCATATATAGCTTCTATCTTCTCGAAAAGTTTCTGTAGTAAGATCAACTGTAGCTGACATAATTTTAAGGCCAAATACTGAAGAATTCTGGAACAAGGCAGGTGAAGTTCTATTGTTAAAAATTCAATGGGCTATTATGGAAGGGCATTTTGAGAATGATGATCATAATGGCACCAAAACTGCATCAGGACTAAGCTGTCAGAACAATTTCAGGGCAAGCCTTGTTCCTGCTTTCCAGTAAAAAAAAAAATTCCTGTGTTCTGGCAAGCTTATTCAGGCCCAGAAAACTGGGTGCTTAAAATTCCTTGAGAGCTGTGTAGTTATGGATTCAACTACCCAGGCACAAAATGTTTCCATCAACTGATGCTCCGTGCCAAGGGTGGAGATTGAGGATGCTGGTGGAGCTTTCTCCCTTGAGGGTCACAGGAAGCCACAAAAGGCGATGCCAGCAGTGCCCTAACCAGCCCTTCTCCTCACAACACGTCAGGAGCACAGCCTTGGCCTGCAAAGTAGTAGCTGAAAAAAAGCCCCCACACACACCAGCTGCATAATTCAGAGGTCTCTCCAATAATGACATCTCTTTAATGTACTCAGGAAAGATAGGCAGGGCACAGAGTCCCAGATGCCTGGAAACCAAGGAGACTGGGACAAGCCCTGGCCTAGCTGGCCAGAGAAGGTGGCTGTTTACACATGGCAGGGGCCAAATGTGCTCCATGAAGCTTGTTCCCAGTGACCTGGCAGTCAGGGCAGTAGCCCTGCTCCTTAGCCTCTTTTTGGGTTTGCTGCTTTGGCCTTGAAATTAATACAAGTTGTCAGAAAAAATATGCACACTTACTATCCGTGTTAAAAATTAATTTAATGAGGATCTAACTGCCTCTGGCCCACCCCAGAGAAGTTAATTGAGGGGATTGTGTTTATAATCTGTCTTGAGAGTCCTAACCTTCTCTTCCAACTCTGCCAAGTCATGGATTGATTCATTGATTGATTCATTGATTGATTGATTTTGGTCTCTTAGAGGAAAACAACAACCTTCTGAGACAGACTTTGGCAGTTTCCAAAGAGAAAGTATGCAGCACGTAGAATGAGAAAAAAAAAAAAAATAAACAAAACAGGCTTCTCTTTGGTGTTTAAATGTGAGTTGCTAAATCCTGCTTCCTTGAAAATGTGAAGCAGTGAATGTCAAGCTTATAGGTGCACTCCAGGTCCTATGGAAAAGTTGCTGCTGTTGGCATGGAATTTGTGCTGGACTCTTGAGGTGCTTTAGCCAGGAGCCTTGCATAGCAGGACACCTCACCCAGGTGAGGTGAGATGAAAAACTTCGTGATTTTTTTTCTGAGAATTGGTATGGGGGATTAAATAAAACAAAACAGAAAGTCATCCCTGCCTGTTGGGGAGGTGGTGGGTGAGGTCTTCCAGAGGTAACTCCCTCTGGAAGTGTGGGAACCTCCTCTCCAGAGGAACAGCCTGGCTGCTGGAGCTGTTCTACACAGACCGAGTCAGGGGCTGGCAAAACATGATTCAGGTGAGGGAAGGAATGGTCAACCATAGAGAAATACTGCTGAAAACAGCAATTGAAAATGGAAGATTGCAGGAAAACATGCTGGAGAGCCTGTCAAGAGGTCTAATTCTTCATATTTTGCCAAGACTAACTACTCCTAAGCTATTTTTGGTAATAATTCTAATAATAAGATAGCTAAAATACTTACTCTGTTCAATATTTTGTCCTTTTTGAAACAGCTGATTACTTCCCTGAAAAGACAAACAAACTAGTTTTTTCCTATGGACAACCAGTGTAGCAATGCCATAAAGGTGAGTATGTACTTTTTCTGTTCAGGAAAAGTAAGCAATCCTCCCTAGGATCCCAAGGCATATACTTGTTGCACCCAGTGTTTTCAGATCTGGGCAGCAGCCACACTGCTATAATAAAACTTACCTTCTGGGTAAATGGACCACATTCATATACTGCTTCTTTTCCTTTTTGTTTTGTATATAAGTTGTTAAAAGCTTCTATTGTACAAGCCACTGAACCATATATAAATTTTTTTTGAACTTACATTTCTTTCATTATTCACTTCACTCTCTTCAGCTTCTTGGGAATGAGAGCCAGTACAAAGCAGGAAGCCTGTCAGGGAAGTCCAATATCTGAGGATATTATGAGATTACAGCCCCAATCTAATAAGGATAGATTAGTTTTAGTTCCAATTTAGCCACGAGCATTTCTGTTTGAACCAGATATTAAATCAGACTTCTAAAATTGTACCTGTCCTCAGAGCAGCTGGTCAGCTGTACTGATCTCCAGGCTTGTTACTTGCTCTTGCATCTTGAAATACCACAGCCAAGACATGGCAGAAGCACTGTGAGGCAAATGTGTCTCTGGTGTATTCAGGTAAATCACCGAAATGAGCCTGAAGCAATTTTGGTCCAGCCTCCTGCAAACAGCTCAATGGCTTCTAAACTTGTGGGGTTCATTCAGTTCTGTGGTGGGCTTTTTCTATTTCTCCTTGACAAGCTCTTTACTTCACCATGTGAGTCAGTGCAATTTTATAGGGAGAAAGGATGACCAGTAATGGCCACAGATGCCAGTTTGCATGTTGTTTGGTGCTGCAGCTGCCATGCAGGGGGGGAAAGGGTTCTCTGGAGAGTCTGATTCACACAAGTTAACTTTGTTCAGTCTTGTAATGAGTGATTTTTTTTTCTTATTTGCAATTAAAACGTCAAATAGACTATTTGATTTGTGCTCAGTCACAGTGCAATTCTCCAGCTTACTGACTTTCATAAGTCTTGCAAGATGCTGCCTTTTTTTTAATCCAATTACAGTAACAGACTGAAATTCATTATCTGAAATCATTGATTTTCCAAGGGGCAGAAGGTGGCTTTGGCCTTTTGGAAAAGAAGGCTTGGGTAACATGAGTGGCTTTCCTTGTCTACAGAGTCATGCTCTTTTTGGGACATAGTCTGGAAGCACCCAGGAGCCACCCATCAACTTGGGCAGTTAAACCCACTGAGCCACTACATATTCATTTTGAAAATGGAGGCAATCATGCAAAATAGAAGTTAACTGCTCTGCTAGAGGTCTCAAATGGTTTCATTGCTATTAGCAGCTTTGCTAAGCTTAATCAGCTGTAGAGAAGTTAAAGCGTAACCTCATTTCAGGCAGAGGAAGAGCAGTGCTCAGTCAAGTGGTGCCTGTGTGTCAGTGGGTCACAAGCAGGCTCCTGGGAATGGTTAGGTAGCACATCAGTGACTGGGATGGAAATGTTGCCTTTTTCCCAACCTGGAAATGAAACTCAAGATAATTTTAGTAAGGAGGTAATATAAAAGGAGATTTTAATTTGAAGGTCTCTAGAGGCAGTTAAGCAAAGATGTCCACAAAAGCCCAACCTCTCCAGGGGTGAGTACATTTTATAGGCTTTAGGAAACTAGCATAATTGATAAAAGGCACCAATTAGGAGGACAAGTGCTGATGCAATTCCCCCCCAGGTCAAGTCCCTTCTCTGGAGCCCCCCCCTTTCAGCACTAGCTGTACTTTTTCAGTGAGAATGAATCTCAAAGGGTTGTTCTCAACCTTGGTACCCAGGAAGAGTGAAGATAGCACAGAGCCTTGTACCTCCCAGGACTTGGAGCTCTGGGATTTGTTTTGTCTTTCTATTTAAGGAAAGGCCATGGAAAAATACAGGGAAAACTAGCTACTAATACAATAGACCACAGAAGTACAAATATATGTATGAAGAATACAGAGAGCATATAAAAGGAAAAAAAAGCAAAACCTAAATGGCATCAGAAATAGTATTGAGGACAAGGGATCAGACTGGAATGAGAGCTAGAGGAGATGACTACTGACCTACTCTTTGTTCAAAACCAAAAATATTCATTACTTTGTTGTCCTTTATCTGTTTTATGCCAAAATTTAAAAAAAAAAAAAGTGTGAACAGTGACTTTTTAAATCCCTATTAGCTGAGATACAAAGTTTCGCTGAAAGAAGCAGCAGCAGCATTATATATGGTTATATATATGGTTACATGGTTATATGTAATACATGGTTAGTATTGTTTTGGGAGGTGACAGATTCAGCTAGAAACTGAACATGTGTTTTACATGGACAGTGACCCTTACAAATCAACCTAAAGGTGAAAGTCTTTCTTAATTTTAGTGGTGATTGAAACCTTAGTTAGTCATATTGAATGTTGAAAGAAGGGGTTTCTGTTAAAAATCATCTTAATTCTCTGTCCTTTTCTTCAGCTACTTGGCCAGGAGTGCTCTGGAAGGAGTCTGGTGTTCAGTGCACGTTGCCACACTAAAAACTCCTTGTGGGCTCCTCAAGGTATGTTCACGTTCTGCCTTCGAGCACAGAGTGAACCAAAAGGATTCACATCTGCAGTAGCTACATGTTGCTCTGCTTATGGTGTGCAAAACAACATTATGCAGAAATATCCAAGAAGTTTCCTGCTCTCTGTTTTGCCTTCTGGCTGCTGCTGTGCTGTATTTACCCCCCTGACTGCAGGCTGCTAATTCTATTGAGATATCCAGGTTCAGGAATGCTTCATCCCACACTGTGCTCATATAAGGAGCACTCAGCTCTGCATTGCCACCTGGAGATCACCCTGCTCTTGCAGTACCTGGGTGAGGTGTCCTGCTATGTGAGGCACCAGGTTAAAGCACCTCAAGAGTCCAAACACAGGCTTCACTGAGATACACTTTCTTCTCTGCAGAGTCAGGCTCAACATGAGGAACAGCCTCTGCTTTGCTTTTCTGACTTGTACTTCACCAACTTTTCTAAAGAGACAGGGAACTACAGTTTAATGGATAATTTAATACATGATGGATGTGAAAGGAGTAATACCTCATTTTCCTGTGGTTGCTTCTGACGTGCTGATAACATGAGAAGTATTTATAGGCGACAAAGATACTGCACAAAAACAAATTCATTGACATCTGATGCTTTCGAAATATTCTGTCAAAAAAAAATCCAAGCTATGGTTCTCAGTACCACTGTAAACTTGGCCTTTTATTGTTGTAAATTATTTGATTTCTTTTCTAATGAAGACAGGTGTGCTGCCCTCAAATTGTCACTGCTACTGTATCTGAAGTTGACTTTCACATCTTTCTATTTATTCACACCTTCAATCTTTTCCATTTGATGTGTTTCCTCAGTGGAGAACTCTAACCAGTGTGCCATGTTGTGCCCTTGCCAGGTGGCTGTGTGCCTTCAAGAAGGTATTTGCATACAATAGTATGGATGAATTTAAATTAGTTGAGGAACACAGTCCATTGGAGATAGTTTGCATGGTAAAGTGATCTATACAGCCCATCTACGTTTATATCACTTCAGAATTGAACTTAAACTTTTCAGTTCTGACCAAGTGGTCTGTTGCTTATCATATTAACTCCCTCTGTCATGCACCACTCAAAATAAAACCCCACAAGCTGTGTCTGAGAAGTTCTTTCACAAGCAGACTCCTCTTGCTGGAGTGATTCAAAAAAGCTGCTCCAAGTCTCTGAAGCTGCTGCCAAAGTGACCAGGGGATGACATGGCCCTTCTGGGAGGCTTCAGTGGAATCTTAACTTTGTAGTCTCCATGAGCAGGTGTTTTCCAGCACTGGCAGTGGGTTATCCTTTCCAAACAAATGCCTTTTTCAAAGCTGTGCCATTACATTTTGTTGCACAGTTCTTAATCTACTTTGAAACCTTTTCTTATAAAACTTGGAAGATGATATGTACAAGGCAAAAGCCTTTAGCTGATGTTGTGGAAAATGGTGGGGAAGCACAGCTTGTGCTGTATCCACAAAAGAGAAAGTACCAAAGAAAGCAGGGCCGGTCTCATATGTGCCTTCCTTTTCATTTTAAAAGTAATAGCTGTGTAGAGTCTTTAATTTAGATGGAAATATCTGGCTGGCTTTCACACGGTGGTATTTCATTAGTGTGTAATTGTTGGGTCAATGTGCCTGTTACTTGTTTTGTTTTGCTCGTTGGTTGCACCTTTTATACTCTGCTTTTTCATCAACTTGCACCTTGCACAACGAAATGCTCAACAGCTTACCCCAACAGGACATCATTGGTTGGAAATGGCATTAAATGGGAGCAGGGGACCACATTCCTGTGGTTGGAATGGCTGAGCTCCCTCACCTTCTCTTTCTCCTCCACTTATCCCCAAATATATGTTCTCTTTCTCTGAAATATGTCCTGTAAGTTAGGCTTTCTAATTAGAAAAAGTAATTAGAAAGTTGAAGCAGGAAGGCACCTAGGGCTGAGCTGTTCTTGGTTTTCTTCCATACTCTGACCTGTCAGTGAGGTAATGGGGAACAAAAATTCACTCAGAGCATTAAACATCTTTCAGATGGAAAAACTGCTGGTGAGAAGGAAGTGTGTGTGCCTTGCCATGCTGCCTCTAGGCCCTTGCTGGAATTGGGGCTGGATTGTGTCACACACAAGGTGTAGGTGTGCACATGTAGCTGTGAGGGAGGAGGAGTACAAGGAGGAAGCAGAGGAAGAACCCATCTTCCCTCTCGTTCCCCACATGCAGAAGAGGCAGTGCTATGAGCAGGAGAGGCACCAGAGCTAGGGGTGGGAAGGGGTGACAGAGGAAGCAGGGGGTCACTGAAATAGCCCTGTGGGTGTCCCACTACCATTTCAGTGCCCTGTCCCCTGCAAAGCTGTCCCCCCCCACCCCGCCCATGCCACCCACTCATCCAACCCCCCAAAGTGCTGTGGTAAAAGGGGCCCACTGGCTGTGAAGTCATTAGTGCAGGTTTCAAAGAAATTCAAAACCAAAACACAGTGATGAATTGAGAGTTTCTGTGCCAAGTGCCAAGTGAAACTGAAAGGCTAGCTTAGTCTTTAACGAAATTCCTGCTTCAAAGCCTCCCTCTCTTTTCCACCTGGGACCTGTGCTTTCTTTAAGCAATGTTTAGAGGACACCAGTCTGCAAGGGTAATCATCCTCGCCTCTGGCAGGAATGGCTCGTGCACTAGCATTTCTAAAAAGGCTCTCTTTGTGAATAATTGAATTTGTCTCTGGAGTTCAAGATTTCTTTTTCTGTGGGATTGACTGTACCTGTGCTTCCTCCTTAGGTACAGCTTACTGTAATTGAGGCAGAAGAAATGTATTGCAGTGGAGGGTTTTGTGAACATGACACATAATAGGGTGATTGCCATGGAGTCATTTGCAGTGTTTAACATGCCTCCTCCAGTGGTGAACAGATCTGCAGAAAATAATTAAAGGATCTCCCACTGCCATCCTCTGCTCCCACAGGAATGGAAAAAAAATTAATGCTGCATGAGATATCACTGTGCAGTGGGCACAGCCCCTTGATGCAGTGGTCTGTCAGGGACCCTTGATGATATTCAGAGCCCGTCTGTTCCTGGGGCACAGGGACTATCAACAGGGTCAAATGCTTGTCCAGCCTAAAAGAAAACACTGTGTCTCAACATTCACTGACAAGATGTGACAGTGCTTGGGCACAGCTTCTTTTCCTCTGAAACCTCCCAGCCTTGCAGCAATTCCTGGGTGTCTCTGGAATGGCAGGAAAAACCTGCACTTCCCAATTCTAAGACAATCATCTCTGAGGTTTCTCCACCAAGGAAAAGCCAAATACAGGTGCACCATCACTCCAGCTACCAACAAGGTCCATCCTTTGATATGTTTCAGTGCCTCCTTGCATCCTCGCCATCCATAACCTGGTGTGCAACATCCAACCGTGGCATTTGCAAAGCAGCCTGTAAGTAACTTTCCAGGAAAGGGGTAGTGGGGGAAGAAACTCTCATAATAATTTGCTGTGAGCAGGACTTCAGGTCTGGCTCCAGGGAAGAGATGTCTCCCTGCCAGTAGGTGAGAAAAGTGTCATGTCTCAGAATGGGTTTTGCTGTCATTTGCAGAGGCAGGACTATGCTGCTCACACACAGGAATGCAGGCAGTAAGGTGATTCTTTCAGGACCCGGGCTTTAGGTAGGAATTGGGGCAAAACACAGCTCTGAACAGAACAAAATTCCATCATGCTAGGAGATTTCTTTTTTGTCTGTTTTTAATCACCAAGCACAGCAACAGAGCTGGGTGGCTGCATTCAGCCAACACAATGAAACATGGCAGCAGTATATTTTTAGGATGTTATTTTAGGGAGGGAAACAAATTATAAGGGCAAGATACAGTGATCTAGTAATTCAAACAAGCTGCTCAGGGATTTCTTTGTCTCTTGAATATGACACACAGCACTTGGGCTGTCTTGTCAATTTGTGATGTGTGTTTCAGATCACTAAAAAAGGCTCATTTAAGACCAAATATATTCTCTTATGGTACAAAGCTTACATGAACTGATCAGCAGGAGAAGCTAAGGTAACTGCAATCATAAATGAAAATCAAAATTTTAGACTGAAGTCAGATTTTCTTGGACTCTAGTGTCTGCAGGTAATCTCTGTATTCTTTGTGGTCTTTGCTCTGAAGTGGAAACCAGAACATATCTCTTTAGTATTTATACTCCCTTCTGTAGCTGTCAATTAAAATGGCTTGGATATGTTCATCCTCAGCTTCAGAACTTCTTGATCCTCTGAGAGAGACTTTTCTCTGTCAGATTTATGAATGACAAGCAGAGATTTCATCCCCAGGGAGAATTCCTTTAGCAGTGAAAGGGCACTTAACCTGGGCATCCAGTGAATTTCCTACAAGTGCTCTTAGTGCATTTCCTCAGGTAGAAGAGCAATGCAAACAAAAAAAAAAAAAAAGGACTGTGCAGCAGCATTTATTCTCCAAGATGTGTGGATCCCTGATATAGCCTGGCCAGGACTACTAGCTCCAGCTGGAGCCTATTTTAATGTGACACCAAAAGTTTGCATATACACAAATTAGGGAAGTGGTATAGGTGTTGTTAACACCTGTCAGGTCACAAAAGAGGAAAATGAGTAGAGAGTCTTTTTCAGCTTTTACTTTGTACCTTGCATGCTGGAGGTATGGGGAGCTCCATAGTTAGCAAAAGTTGGCAGTCAGGAACAGACATGTCAGAACTCAGCTCAGTCAAGGACTCCCTCCTGAGGGAGGGCACTGCTGATAGAGAGGTACCTGTTTAAGGGACTATGACACTTGCTTTTTCTTGCCTGAGGAATGGGTTGTCATAGGCTCTGACCCAAAGTTCAAATGGTGGATTGTCCTTGGGCCCCCCAAGGATGGAGCTGTCAGGGGCAACAAGAGTCCTGCCCATCCACACTCCCAGACATGCACATGGTGAAGAGCCAGCACCTAACACATACCCACACTGTGTATGTGAGGAGTCCTGCCCTGCTCTTTTTGGCCTGGGGGAAAGAAGAGTGATAAGAACTCAAACCTGTTTCTTTCTGAAAAGCTGCCAACAGCAGCAAATTTACATGGCTTGCCTGCAATGAGATGCTTTGCTGGCAGGTGTGTGCCTAGCTCATGGAAATGCAGTGGGCTTCTGGGACAGCTCAGAAGGATGCACAGGTGACCTGTTGCAACCAGGATAGCTGTTGATGTGGTGATGGTAAAGAGACGCAGGAAGGGCCTTTGGATGGGATCACAGAGATGTTTATTCCAGCCATGCACACAGACAGTCCAGGGTCAAAGTCAAGGCACATGGGAAGGGTTCAGGTTTAAGTATATGGGTGCTGGGAGAGCATCAGGGACCAATTGTCAGAGGGCATCAAGCTACAAAGGCAGGATTGGGGTATGGGAGCCAATGGGGAAATTGGGAGGGAGTGACTGAGTGACACAGGGATGGGGAGGGGATTAACAGGGCTGATTGAGGGAGCAGAACAGGGGTACATTGGCATAACAGAACAGGGTATAACATTTTTCTGTGGGAGAAGCCTCTTATATCTCCTTAACATAGGCAAAGCCTCTCCACAGTGACCTGCAATAAAGACAGGTGACAGGACACCAGGAACCACACTCCTCCACTGGAGAGTGCTGCCATAACCAAAACTGACAACTGAAGGACCATACAGGGATTAACCACACCAAGGGACATTTGTCACATGTGATATTGGAATTCATCAAACTGCAGAAAATAATTTGTGTTCTTCTTAGGAAGAAAAAGGAGGGGGAAAAGTAAATGTTGAATCTCTTACCTCGACCTGTTTTAATTTCTGGATATTGTTTCTGATGTTCTGATGTGTTTTTTAAAGCTACTGAGTGGAGAGAATATAGAAATAGTATATGTGAGACTAGCACATGAAGGAAAAAAGAAAATCAGCTTTTTTGTATGCTATCTACTATATAGTACACAGAACATACAAAATCATCAGCGTTGGAAGAGACCGTCAAGAACAATTCTAACAGCTAACCTGGCACCACCATAATCAACCCAAAACCATATCCTCAAAAATTATATATTCAAACTTAGATACCTGGCATGTTTTTGAGAGTGCGTAAACCAGCAAACTGTTTATTCTGAGTTAATCTGAAAAGACAAAGGAAAAATAATTGGTTTTCAACATGGGCTAAAATGTAGGTAATGTTTTTGTCTTAAAGGTTTCACAAGATGTACTTATTTTATCACTCTGGCAGGAAACTGAGGCTTTCAGTTTAATGAAGCATTTCTTTGAAGTCATGCTGAGTGACTGTGCTGTACATCTGCCTGTCTGCACAGAGCAGGCCACTTCCACTTCCTTTTCTGAGGGAGCACCAAGAGAGCTACATATTCACCAGAACTTCATCAAATGAAGATGAAAGCAAGGTGGCTCTTCTCTCTGTTTTGTTTGCTTTCAGTGCCCAGTGTCACAGGTAAGAGTGTCAGGGGGACACCTTGACTCAGTTTATGATGGAGGGTGGTGAGGGGCAGGCTGGGATTAGTGGGTCTCACTAGGGCGAGCTGTAGGTACTGGTGATGATTTTCTATTTCCTTACAACTTTCTAATAACCCTAGTTCTAATTTGCAGCTAGTAAGGAGTAAATGGCTTGTACTGACTAGCAGATTACTTAATTCAATATGCCTAACCTGCCAGAATAATCACTGGGATGAGCTCACTTGAAATTAGGGCAATGTATGCTCCTCTCAAGTGCACTAAAAGGAAAACTGCTTTCAATGGGAAAATTAAAAATACTTCTGTCTCTGTCTTACATACCTGTGTATGCAGAGAGAGAAAGACCTGAAACACTTCAAGGCAAGAGTGTAAATAGTACACATGCAACCCCTTAAACAGATTCTTCCCTTCCTCTTCTCCACCTAGACCCATGTGCTAACATCTTGAGCAACAAGTTTGTCGTGTAAGTAAAACACTCAGAAAAGTTGACTAGAGGAGGGTGCACCTTTGTCACAGGGAATTTAAACCAAAAGTAATCTGAGGAAATCCAAGAAAAAGTATGATGCTCACAAACCCCCACCCCTTCAAAATTCTGACCATGATAAACGCAGGAATATTTATTACCAACTAGGAAGAAAAATTTTGTAGGATACACAGTTTTCCAGTTAGGAAGGGAAAAATATCATGTATTTGACTAGCATGGAAGGATGCATCTCACAATCTGGCATATTCTTTTTCTCTACATCACTGAGGCAAACTAGTTCCTAAAATAAAAATAATTCATACGTGTATTCATAGAAAATAGAAAATCTCAAGTGCAAAGAAAGGAATGGAAGCCTCAAAACCTGCACATGTAAGAAAGAAGTAGCAATTACAGAAAAATAAGAATTGGGTTTTTTCCCCCTGAGGAAAAAAATGAAGCCACTAAAAGGTGAAACTGGAGGCCTCTGTGCCCTTTGTGGAGATCAGACTCCGAAACATCTGGGACTTACTCTAAGAAATTTTGATTGGAGTACAAGTATGATCCAATGGATGCTATTTGATTTTGAAAAATAATGTTGACGTAAAATGAGATTAGTTATATTGAGATGCTAGCAAAAAGTTAAGAATACTTTTGCAAAAAATGTTTTCAGTTAAAATAATCTAATGTGCTCGGATACTAAGCAATAATGCAAATTTAAATGTTGTTTCTACATATATAACATTTTTTAACTTAATATAAATTACTGAAGTGATTCTTCATAGGCATTCTTTATATGATCCTTAGACCTAAGGCAGCATCAGCATGAATATGAGAGAAAAAATAGAAAAAATGCTGTGTGTCTTTTGCTTGATAGTCTGGTTGCAAGATTCCTAATTGCTTTTTCCTTAACTTTTACTGATGCAAAACTTGTGGTTAAATCAGAGACCATTTCCTATAATAAGCTCCTTGGACTAACAAAAATAGTTTTAGTAATTTTTCTCACAGCACAAGGCTGTGAGACTTGTCATTCTGGCTTATTTTTATTTCTCCTCTTACATCATCACATCTTTTAGAATAAAAGTAAAAGATGAGCAGAACACCTGCAGCAATGAAACAGCAGAGATTAATGTTGGCCATGGCCATTCAATAGCTTTGTTCTCCACATATCTAGTCTCCAAGTGTCCATGTCACCATTCAGTGGACAGATACCAAATCAGAGCCAGCTCTGTGGAGATATGTCACTCTGACCTTGTGCCTTTTCCCTGGCAAGCCAGAGCTGAGGGTACACAGGGTCTCTGCCTGTCTCCTTCCCAGCTGAGCTGGGGGACTGTAGGGCACGCTGCAGTACAACTGAGGATGCCTGAGCCCTGGCAGGGCACCCCCTGGATCAGGTGCCCCAGAGCCAGAACCACACAGCAGAGCAAATATCAAAGTAAAGGAACTGGTACCCAGCTTTTTCAAGCAAAGAAGGTGACAAGTGGGCACTTGCAGCTGGCAGGATTGTAGTGCAAAGTCCCAAAGAAAATATACAGAGATGTTATGATACACAGGGAGGATAAATTGGAATGTAAATGAGGGACAACAAGTCTGTACCTAAGGACAGCTGAACAACACATTTTTTTCTGTGGACCCCACAAGTCCTTTTGGAAAAGGGACTTTTTTTTATACAGCTCTACGAGAGTGACTGATTACTCATCTCACTGCAACAACCCCCTCCATAAATTCTTCATCTCCTTGAGTTTGTCAGTGCCCTGCATTCAGGGGTTTGTCTTGCCCTGCAAGACTCTTACTCACAGGAGGGAGAAAGGGATATAAATCAATTCTACTACAACAGCAGCTAAACCAAGTGGTACAGGCTCCTGATGAAAGCCCCTTCATTTCATCAATCCATTACTCCTTTATGTGGCACACTAAGGACTGCCACCTGCTTTATGAAATTAATTGAGGAAGAAACCACACACACCAGAGCAGCTCACTCTGACACTGAGACAGACACTCATTAAGGACATGCAGGGGCTGTTTAATAACACGGAGAATGACTTTCTCTGCTGAAGCCACAAAGGCAATGGGCAGGGGGATGGTGCAGGGAATTAGCCAGCGGGGATAGCTCATTTGTTCTTGCAGAAAGAACTGGGGAATAACTGTGCCCAGCTTCTGCTTTATTTATATTACTTGAAAGATTTTCATTTTCACAGAGGCTCTCAGAGCTCTCATTTCTCTTCCACAAAAGGACCTCCTGGCCTCTTCCAGACACACATGCATTTTCTCTCCCAGATTTCTCTCTGCAGTCTGTACTGGTGCAGATTTGCTGTAAAGGGAAGCCTGTGGTTACAGTTGTAGGGTCTTCATAGTTGTCTGTGGCTAAGGCACCAAATCATGTCAAAGATGGATTAGGAAATGTTTTGTTTAAACATTACTTGCACTGAAAATGATCCTGTTTGTTTTTAAGGCCAGATTGCAGATGTCATTACCCAGGCAGAAGTGGTCCATGCTTTGCCAGGTACCAACGTGACCCTGGTGTGCGTGTTCCCAAAACTGCACACCACCCACATCATACAGACACAGTGGTCCAAGACTGATGACAGCCCATCTACCAAAATAGCTGTATATCACCCCACCTATGGCACACATTACTTCAACTTTTCTGCAGCTCCTTACAACTTCTCTGTGTCCTTCAGCACAAGGAGGTGCTGTGGTGGGGATGACAGAGGGTCCTTGTGTTCTACCAATTCAAATGCCACATCTGAATGCAATTGGTGGGCTCTGCATCTGGAAAATGTTACTGTGTCCCTTAGTGGACAGTATGAATGCACTTTTTCTACTTACCCATATGGGACAAAGGCTGCAAAAATTCAACTTGCTGTCAAGGCAGAAGGTAAGCTTTGAGACTTTGCGACTTTGCTGTTTCCTAATGGGGTGGGGGAAAATATCAGGATAGATGAACACTTCTGGGTTGGTGATGGTGATTGTTTGGGATTTACAGTGGTTCCACTAAATGTTGCTTATACAGTTTCCTATTTACCAGGCACTCTTTAGCTGTTTTGTCCAACTCATGGTTAGGAAAACTTATTTGTTTGGTGGAATAAAAAAGTTAGATAGTAAAGTAAAAAAAGGTGATAAGGTGCGCAGTTTCTGCATTTTTGCTTTAGAGAAACATTGTGGAGGATATGGTGGGACTAAGGATGTTGGATCTTCAAACCATGTTGTGCTGCTGCTGTGGGCGTGCAGCACTGGGCACCAGAAAGAGAAAACACCCTTGTCTGACTGAGGCTGAGGGCTGGCACCTGCAGGGCATGCTGGGTGTTAGCTCCATGGAAGGATGTGTGTCCCCACCACCAAAAACACACTGGGGCAAAGCAGGGAATTGCTTAGGAGAATAACAGGAATGCAGATTTAGCTGCTTCTGTCAGGCAAAAGGAAGCTGGAAAGCAGCATGACTGCTCTCAGTAAGTAAGCCATAGGGGAGAGTGTGAACTCCAGGGAGGACATTTAAATTATCCTGGTAAAGGAACAAATTTATTTAAATCATATGAGAATGGATTTGACAACAAATTAAACAATAGGAACAACTGTCAGTATAGCAACTTTGGGAACAGCTATTCAGTGTCAGCAGTGAGGGCAAAAGCCCAAACTACTGTGAAGATGGAACTTGGCAGGGGTGTTGAGCAAGCTTTTTGTTGTGCACATGATGAACTGGATTCAATGACCCCAAAAACCTCTTTCTGACTCAGGTTTCTGCAAACTAGTCAAGAAGGATTAAAGTAAATACAACAAGCCAGGCAGTTTCAGTTCGGAGCTGCAAGGCTTACATGTGCACTCAGCTCATGCCCAGGGCTGTAGATACAACAGACATTCAAGAGTTAGGAGCAGGGTGGGTGCAGGTTATTTTAGGGTTATTTTGGTGTGCTCCCACTGCCCTTTTACCTACGCCTCAAGGTCAGACTTGTAGCCCCCATGCTGCACCATGTTGCTCCTGCAGCAATAAAAGGTCTTGTGCAAGACTAATACTCAGGGATGTTTAACACTAATGGCCCCTGCATGGCAGTGGCTCCAAGCATTTTGGAGCTGTTATCCTGGAGAGATATCTGGGGCAACCCTGCAGCACCTGCCTGCCCTGATGAATTTGAAGAGGCACAGTGAGAGCCGGCACCTCAGCCCAGCTCACAGGATGGGTGTGTTTAAACAGTACACACTGAATAATTGTGCCAGAGATGAAGCTGAAACTCTACCCACTGTATGTGTGGTAATAGGCTACCCTTTTGGAATTTCCCTGTGCTCCACAGGGCAGAAGGATGAAGAGAAGTGAGCTACAAACCATGCTGTGAAACCCTCCCACACTTCTGTTCTTCATGCAAAGTTTCTCTGGCTCTTTCTTAGTACAGTAACTAATCAGTCATTGCTTCTGTTCTCTTGCCCTTGGTTGAAGCAGACAGGTTCAATGCTGTTATTGCTGTCCACAGTGTGGGCAGCTCTTGTTCTTATCAGCATCATTGTGACTTTTCTCAGCAACTTCAAGATGTAGCAAGCTGTGCTACTGATGACTGCTTGCTAGAGAGAACTAAAAAATTGAGTTTGCTACCTTTTGCAGGTTCATGTTTTAAGGTAACCAGGTCTTTGCAATGAACCACTTTAACTCAAAAGAAGGCAAAAAAACTTAATCCAGACTATGAGTGGGATGGGTAAAGGTGATAGACTATGACGAAGTACAGTTTTCATTTAAATCAAAGTGAAGTGAATCCAGATGCACTCAACTTTAAAAAGCTCCCAGAGCAGCAGACCTTCATAGGACAGACAGACAGACAGGCAGACACAGATGACTTTAGCCCACAGGCTGTTAATGGAGATGGGAGTCAGACAAGGGAGTGGGAAGCAAGCAGCTGGGACATGTGACTGTGAGAGTAGGCAGAAGCTGTTTCCAGACTGAACTCCTGAGGTGAATACTCATTTCCATGCCTCTTGTATTCTTGCACACCACTTTTTCATGGTGACTTGGCCCAGCAAAATCTTGATACAGTTTTGTCCCTGGAGAAACTATAGATTTACTTGCTTTGTCCTTTCATTATCCTCTCCTCACTGTCCAGCCCTGCTAAGAGTTCCTGTACACTGTGTCCTGCTGCAAGAGCTGTCCCCTCAGGTTCTTCACTCTCAGGGATAGTGGAGGGAGGCTGCTTCTGCTGCTGGCTCTCCTGGGCACAGCTCAGGGCACTGCTTTTCTTCACGTCTCTGTGGCACAGGCTGCATGCTGGCACCAGTGCTCTGCACTTGGGTGCCAAGTACAAAGGAAGTTACAGACACCAGAAAGTCCCCATTGAGAAATAACGTGACAGTCTGGGATGGCTGGATATTTTTACTCCCCTCAAGATAAGAAATAAATGGAATACGTATCTGTTCTATCTCAACAGGCAAGGCAGAGCTACCAGGGGAGCAGAGCTGAGGAGATTCCCTGTGGTGTTTGCTGGTGCCTTGCCTCCAAGGAAGAGGGAAGGCAGGTCTGAGGGCAGGGAGGATGGCAGGATGCACCACCCCCCTGCCTGCCCCATGGTCAAGGGTCAGAGAGGTCAGTGCTGACCATGGCACTCTCCATGTTGTCATCTCCCACCCATTGCCACTGCTCTTCCTGCACACATGCACACTCACAGACCCAACATCTGGACCACAGCAGTGCACTGTTCACTGCACCACTCTGCCCTGCCTCCACAGCTGGATGGAGCCCTGGATTGAGAATGGGTAGAGTAGGAGATGGTGAAATGGCTTTTGAAGTGGATGAGAAAGGAAAGAATGACAAGTTTTGTGGTAGTGGGCAGGTTGGAGAATAACAAAAGAAGCACTTACCCTGAAAAACAGGGTTAATCTTAACCTAACTGACATGCTGAATAGCTTGCTTAGTGAAAAGAAGGTCTGCAGATATCTTCAGAGAAAAGGAAACAGAGATGCACAAAATTGATGTGAAGGTTTATTGCCACAGGAAAAAAATGTAAGACAAAAATTGAAGCTTCAAATTATTTTCAGCTAAGAAAGGAGACATAGTGATCCTACAGTTAAGAAAAGCTTTTTAAAGAATTGCCAAAAATTCAGGTAATGCTGTGAATTGAGTCATGAAACTGCAACTAGAATCAGATGCAGGGTTTTCACTTAAAAAATGTGTCTAGGGGTAATGGTTGAAAATTACAGTTCCCTTATAAACTAAAAAGTGCCTGTTCCTTGAATAGAAGACTAGTCAGCATTGGCTTTCAAAGCACAGTGAACATCATGTTTCTGATTTTCCTTCTTGGGTTTTGTTGTTGTTTTTGTTGTTTTTGTTGTTGTTGTTCCAATGATAAAAGAGGAAAGGCACCACCTGAAGAAAGCGTGGTTAAATCAGACTTTAGAAATTCCATGCCTTGAGAACGCAACCTCAGAAAATTTGTCCACTTATCCTTTGAAATGGCTAGTGGTAAGTATTTTTAATCTCAGGTATAAAGTTCAGAAAGAATTACAGGGTATTTTTTGCAGATTGAAATGAAAGTGTTCTACTCTGCTGTGTCCTGTCTGCAGAATCTGCTAAAAAACTTATCAGTCATATTGGACGGTGATAATAAAGGGGAAAAGTAAACCATAGGGCTGCAAAATATACACAGCAAATAGCAGCTGTTAAAGAAACAAAGAGGAAAAATTCCATCTTAATTGTTTTGAATTTTTCAGGAGCATGTACAGAGCAGGTCAAGGGATAGGGGCTAATATAACAAAGCTAAAATATTTGGATTTCCAGTGAGTTTTTCTGTAGTGAAGCTTTAGTATCTAAAAAAAAATGGTTACTATGTAGGATAGTGAGATATCAGGCTTCTCTGACACAGAAAAGAAAGTTACTGGCTAATGTTTTTGCTTTTGTGATCCTCTGTGTCACAGATGCCACTGAAGACATGCAAACCCAGTTATCAAGCTAACCACACGAAAAACTATTTTTAAGCAGTTTTCTGTTAGATATGAAGCTTGCTGTATTTTTGTACTTTATCTCACTTTCTGGATAAATATTTATATGCATGTTTTAATGTAACCTTTTAGCATTCATTTCAGTGTATATAGATAAGTATCAGTGAGCAGTGTCCTTGAGCTTTGCCTGTTCATTTATATTTGTTGTCACTGAGAAGTTGTCACTGTAACTGTTGAAGACTTCCTTAGAGGTGACTTTCAAATAGTTTAGGTTTTTTAACCTTCTGTCCTGGTTCATTATCTACTTAGATCTCCCTTATGCAGGTCATTCTTAATATTAAAATTTTGAATATTTTTGTAGGGAACACCCTTACCTTTACTACATCAGTTTTGCCGGTTCATTCTACAAAATAGCAGAGGAAAGGGAAGAAAAACCCCAAAGGTCAGCACAATGACATATGTGGGTCATCATGAATCCTACAGAGTAAAGCTTGCAAATGTGTACTGAGGCACAGATGTCCAGGACATGCTGGCTGTACTTATAGCCAAGGGTGACTGCCACACAGACAAAATGAGAGATAAAATTTTGTTATTATTATCAGGTTTATCCACTTAACATTCTAAAAGAGCAAAGTTTTGCTTGAAATTTCAGTCGTATTTAATATGTATGGGAAGTTCAGCATAACTTAAAGACTGGTGCAGTGAGAAAGCGCCTCTATTGCTCTCTCTGCAGACTACAGAGACCAGGACTCAAAAGACACAGCTATTTATTCCACATTTTCTTGTCAAGATGTTGAGTGCTCTCAATATTGAAGTTCTGAGAGAGAATATATTTGGAAAAAAACCTCCAGATGTTGCAAATGTCTACTTACTGTGACACAATGTGCAAGGGAGGCTTTTCATAGAGGGAATTGAGCTGGCTTTCAAAAATATTTCTCTGTGTTTGTGTACAGACTTCACAATTTTGTGGGTTTTTGTGTACGCAGGGCGAAAATGGGAGGAAAGAGGAACTTGTGACCAAGGAGCCCTCCTCTCCTGCTGTGTACAGGAATAGCAGCGTGTTGTACAGGCAAAGAGCCCTCCTGGGTTTGAACAACGCCCTAAAGGTTTTCCCCACCAAAATCACTGATGATGGCAGAGTCTTTTCCTGCCACGTGCTGTACCACCCAGAGAGAGTCCAGAAGAGCAGCACCACTGTGAGAATATTTGGTAAGGTGCTTATGCCAACTGCCTGCTGCCTTGCACTTGGAAAGGTGACACTCCTGACTGGTTCTGAAACCAATAACTTTTGACAGATACTGGGTGTTTTAAAATATAAACATATTTACCTTATTTTTTCAGCTGCAATGATGAAAAATGTTAGTATATAACGTTGGAGTTCTTAGAGGAATTTGAATCCATTCCTTCAATTTCTGGCAGGAAAAAATAGTAGATTCATTGCACTTACATCAAACTCACTGTGATGCACATGGCAAAAATCTTACCCTGATGTGTAGGCTTATGTTGTGATTTTGTGGGTTACAGGGAAGCACACTGATCATCAAGATCTCTGTGTCCTGATGACCATGCTGTCTGTGGTTAGGAAATCATGGCCAAAATTTAGTAAACAGTTTGGGACTACAGTTGTAGCAAAATCACATCCTCAAAGGCACGTGACATTCAACTGCTGCCAAAAGTTCTGGCTCTGGGAATGAGGGTCCTGGTGGGGGGCTCAAATTGGTGAGAAGTGGCAGAGCCTGTGTACTGCAGACATGGGGGCTGGCATTTCCTTTTGTAAACCTTCCCCATCTTCAGTTACTTGTTCCCTTTCAAGTGGCTTAGAAACTGCTCTACTATCCCTAAGGTACAACTGAATCAGAAAATTGCTGTCCACTTGAAAACCAGGCTTTATTTCCCTTTAGAGATCAGTTGGTCTGGAAAACATATATCCAAAGCTCTGAAAGTAAATGAAAGTTACACACTGGGCCTGTCAAGAGTCCCTTGATGGTAGCTAATTGTCCAAGGAAGCCCACGGCCTGAAGATGGCAAGGTTGATGCTCTGAATTCAAAGAAAGGTTCAACAGGGAGCAGCTGAAAAAAAAGCAAAATGTATCTGGGGGCTGTTGATCACTGATGTAAAAGAAATGAAAATAGAAGTTAATGATCTGAAACTTCCTCTTGCGTTTGCATGATTCAGACACCTCTTGAAATCAACATTTCTCAAATAGCAACAGTGTTACCTGGGTAATCATTCAAGGATACTAATATATTTGAACTCTCTCTTCCACCACTGCTGATGTTTTTGCCTAGATTTGTGCATGTCTTACTAAGAGGTTGCTTTATCTGGCTTTTCCTCTGAATTACTGTGAGATGTGTGCTTAACTCTGCCTGAACCCACATCAAAACATCAGTACAGCAGAGCAGAGAGGCAAACTAGAGAAAGCAGCAGTGGCCCTGGGTGGTGAACAGTCTGCATTTCCTGGTAAGTGCTGGCTGGCTTTGGACCAGGGTGCTGTACCACCAGCCTCTCTTGCAGGGGTCCCCAGGGCAGAGCTGGGTGCAGGGGCTCCCTGAGAGCCCTGAGATTTGCAGTGGGTGCTGAGGAAAGTCTCTCAGACCTCAGATAAGTAAAGTCTACCACTCGGAGGAAGTGTGTTTTTGTGCTCCTAGCCCTTTCATGTCTGAATTTTGCACGTGAAAAAACTGGTTGGCATCTTCTCTCACTCTTTCCTGTTACCATTTGCTGAAGTCATGCCACTTATGATTGCATGATCCCAGCCTTTCTCCATTTACTCTCTTGTGCTACAGCAGGAGGAGAGACCAAGAGCAGAGGGCTTAGAGCCTGCCCTGAGCCTGCCCACATCCCTGTGCAGCACTGGCAGAGACACAGCCCAGGATAATCCAGCTCTAGGTGACATCTGAGGACAAAGAGCCCTTTCAGATGGCAGCACCTCTCTTGTTCCTGGTGCTGTCCAGAGAGTAAAGAAATGAATATTTGTGTTCTGGCAGTTAGATCCAGCCTCAAATGAGTAGGACAGGACCTGAAGATAGTATACGTATACAAAGTCCACAGAACATGATTTATGTTGGTTGTAGCTGTCATCTTGGCCATTAGCAAGGACACAGCTAGGGAAAAAAGGCCACTTGAAACCTGGGGAGGTTTTCCATCTTGGCAAGCCAGCATCTCCCCTGTCACCCAAACACTCATGCAATTGAACCTCTCAGGTTGGGTGGCTTAAAAGTAGGGCAGGGAGGGCAGGCAGCTATTGCAGCACAGAGCTGTAAAGGCCAGGAAGAGGAGAAGGTGCCTGGGGAAACTCCTCTTGCAGGATCCTCTGAAAAATACTGAAAAATACTGAAAAATACTGAAAAGTACTTCAGGCAGGGCTAAACACAGCAGAGACAAGTGGGTGCCAAGTAGTGTTCCCTCAGCTGCTTGAGGTGGTCCAAGTGGGGCTGAGAACTGGACCAGAGAGGATGGAGAAGGCATGAAAAGATCTCTCAAGGAAGTTGAGTGTCTTAGTATGTTGAGAAAAACAGACATTCAATCAAGATAGCTTTTTTTAAGAGGGTGCTTTTGGATTGAAACACTTTAAAATATGTCTCTTCTAGAATAGCATTCCTTTAGATACAAGTTCCTGTGAAAAGGTATGGTTTTTTCATGTCTAACTCTGCCAAATATTGATTTCTCCTTTTTGTAAGAGTAAAAGCTCAGCAGCAGAAACTACTGAACTAAGTATTGAATTTCTGCTAGATCCAAAACACTGGTAAATATCCTAGCAAGACAAATGAATGTCAAAGTGTTAACAGGGGTTGAGATGTTAATTGGAAAAGATCTATTAGACCATTCAGAGCTACATGTGAGAGCTGCCTGCCAGAACAGCTACCCAGCAAACGTCTTCTGAGAAAGCAGAGGACAGCACTCAATACAGGTGAGGAAAAGCACACCCATTCCCATAAAAAAAACCAAAAAACCCAAAAGGAAGAGTATGCATTAGACCAGACATAATTTAGCCTCCCAGCCAACTTCTGCAGCAATTAGAGGATCCAGTTTATCGGACTTTTCCCTGTATCTGAGAAAGTCTGTCTGTCTTCTGCCAGTTCCACTGCTATCTGTACAATTTTGTCAAAGACAGAATGAAATCTTAGGACACTCGTTTCCTGATAGGAAGAATCTACAACCCCTGCCCCACCCTACCTTCTGAAAAAGCAGAAAAACCCAAAACCCAGAAGAGATTAAAAAAACCATAAAATTCCACTCAAAAAAAGTGCCATAATTCCAGAATACCACAAGGCCATGATAATTAAATCTAAGTCGTTCCTGGGCAGAATCCATCAGTAACATGAGGCAGAAAAATGGAAATTAAAGTCAGGAGAGTCCTTAGCTGTATAAAACAACAGGTAAACCTGAATAGTTCACCTCAGGGGGGACTGTAATTTACTGAGGTAGTTCTATATCAATTACCGGGGCAAGAAAAAGAGAAAATTATTTTAATGGTAGATATTAAAGTGAGGTTTGGATTAGAAAGATAAAGCATTTTGGATCTCCTAAGTAATTTAGGGAGAGCACTTGTTTCCTGTCCAGTTTTTTGTTTCAGGGCTCATAAGGGGCCAGAGGCTCAATTTATCTGAGATTTCTGAGATTTGTTATATATTAACACAGTTTCAATAGTCCTTCCTTAAAAGTCAGTCAATATTGCTCCAAAACAGGTATCCCAATGGCTAATTTAGAAATGTAGTTTAGAGAGGCTTATGGTACCTGATAGCTTTAATTCTTACAATCAGCTGTGCCCAGAACCAAAACGCTACAAAAACAGAAGAAAACAGTTTTTTGTTTCATGTGGATGTGGTCATCAGTGCCCTGCTGCTCTGCTGTGAGGGTGGGCTCTGGGCTTCCTGGCAAGGCAGGAAGCATCTGCAAGGGACACTGTCATGTATCTGTCCAGGCACCAGCATGTGGGTAGCTGGCACCCAAAATCAAGCAACATTTTGGGGGATGGCTAAAGCCTTTGGAGATGCCTTTGGCAAGCACACAGAGGAACCAGCAACTGGGGTGTGTTTAATTTCATGGGGCCCAGGAAGGGGGGCTCTTCTGATGGCGCTGTGACTGCAGGATGGTTTCAGTTTGTTCCCCCAGCAAAGCCACCCAAGCCTAGTTGGGGTAGGCAGTGAAATGCACCCTGGATCCTGTGGCAATAGCTGCTGATACAGTCTTGTAAACCACTTCCTTCACCTCAAATTGCAGCTGTGCACACTTTTATCTTGCTAGAAGTGTGGCTGGAGATAGGATTTAATTTCCACTCTTCTTATGAAACAAGGCTGTTAAGCGTTATTGGAAGCTGTTACTGTGATCTGCAGTGTCCATTTCACTAATACATTTATGTTTGCTTTCCAGCTTACCCTGAGGTCTTCATTAGCCTGCAGGAGAGCTCAGCCAGCACCTCGCAGAAGGTGAGCAATTTTGGAGCAGAGTGATGTTGCCTGTGACTGCCACCATGCCATCCCAGCAGGGCCAGGCAAGCTTAGCTGAATGAGGCATAGGAGGCACCTCCAAACTGACTGAGCTCACAGGGCAGCAGGCAAGGCATGGAGTCAACATGAGGTGCTCATGCCCTTTCCTCTGAGCAACTCCCACCCCCACAGCAGTAAGCACAAACCAGAGCTAGCTAAGGACTTCTCTGTTGTGTGGGACTCTGTTTTAGTTTTGGCAATGGCAGAACGTAAAAGTCTGCTGAGTTACATTGGCCATGCTTGGCATAAAACCTATCTATGGCTTATATGACTGTCTAGTGAGCCTCTCTGGCTATTAGCTATGGTGCTTTGCTTCCTGTTCCATCTCTCCAAGTTAAATCTTTTGATCTGCATGTATCTCAAATCAAGAATGTTTTCCTTGGAAACAGAGCTTGTGGGCAGGCAGAACCTTGTACTATCCATAAACACTCACTTCACACAATCCACAAGTCAGTTGGTTCTGCAAACCAGGATAATTTTCCTGGTGTCCTATTTCTGGGTATGGTGTTGGACATTGCAGGCCTTTGTCTGCACTGTCCTGTTGAATAGAGAAAGGGGTGCTGCTACCACAGGACTGGGCAATAGAAACTCCCCCAAGAGCCTCTGTCTGTTCTTCACCTCCAAACAACTTCTTTACTTCTCTTTTCTGCCTTTTTTTGCAGGACTTATCAAGTGAGGATATCAGATTTGTATTTCTTCATAGGAAGAATTTTTAAAGTATTATGAACTAAAAAGTGCCTGAAAAATAAGGGAATAATGAAAAGGAAAATAGGAGAAAGCAATTACACTACAAGCTAATTTAGAAATGTTTAGAAATGTCAGGTGCTGTTTACCATGGCAGGGAAAGAGTTTCAGCTGGATAGTTTCAGTCTTCATACTGAATGATTGACTTCTGCTGGCTTCAATACATCAAGCCTGCTTTCAACTAAGTGTGGGAACCACTTTCTTTGAATGAGGGAGCACGAGAGGTTTGTGCTGCATGAGTAGCACATGCTTTTTTCTTCTGTTGAAAACAAGGCCATTTCTCTTATAGCAGTGTTTAGTACTTAGCAGTGTCATGACCTACTAAATAAACATACTTGGGAACATCCAGACAGCATGAGGATGAGACCTCTCACCCTGCTAGTGCCCAACCCTTCATCTAGCCTTGATTTTGAGGTCCTGCCCATCTATTGTTTGCTGAGAAATTAAACAGAGCACAAACACAAATCTTTGGAACAATTGGCATAGAACCAGGATTACTGTGTTTGAAGTATCCAATTCCTTCTGATTTCTGGAAATCTCTTACATATTTTGTCTGCTACAAAGGTATCCAATTTTTTTTTTTGTATATTCAACATGTCATTGGGCTAGGCAGTCTTTTTCATGAGAATTGTCTCTTCATCTGCCTAATGAAGAAAGGATTTACATGGCAATCAGAAAGTGTCTCATTCTCTTCACACACACTGTGCCCATTACCAATTCCAGTGGTATTGTATGTGTTTGTCACTGAGAGTAGGAGAATGGGGCTCACTCTACATCTCTCCTGCCACAGCACAGGACTGGAGGGGGTGGGAGCCCTGACACCCAGGGCAATAGGGGTGTCCCTGGGCTCTAATTCAACAGTGTCTGCAATCAGAAAAATGAGGGAAGTGGGCAAGAAACACAATAAAGAGGAAGCAAGGGCTTCCTTCCAGAGCAGGACTATGAGCAAACCAGCACTGTCCATACAGGTGTTTGGAAGCTGGCAGCCAGGAGGGAAATGTCAGAGGCTCACCTAAGATATGTACATATATATATATGTGTGTGTGTGTATCTATATCTATATATATATCTATTTCTACATCTACAACTACATCTATATCTACATCTACATCTATATCTATATCTTGCTATATCTATACCTGTAACCTAACTGCCTTGTGCTTCCCCACAGCCTAATGTGAGCTGTGTCGTGAGGAAGGCGTTTCCCAAGCCAAGGCTCCTGTGGTACGTGGACAGAGAGAGCCTGATGGAGCAGTCTGGAGGTAAAGCAACCTGTCCACAGTGAAACAGCACAGCTGCAGTTCCCAGGGAAAGTCATGACTGCTACCCACTTCTGCCACAGGGAACCTGCTGGTGTCTATCTGGCTGAAGGAGAGACCACCAGGCCTCCTCAAAAGAAACAGCTGGCAAAGGGCTGTGATCAGAGCCCCCTGCCAAGGATGGGAACTATGGTTTGGCATGACCACACCATTCTTGCCAAATCTTTGACAGTGTCTCAGCAAAGAAACCTGCAGCTATATAAGCCTGCTTTCCAGTACAAATATTTTGCACAGCTGTGACTTATAGTTTGGAGTGTAACAAGAGGGTCTTTTCTTTTTTTTCTCTCCCCAAGAAATTTCTGTGGTACAAGAAGACTTGCAAGACAGTGAAGGTTTCTATGAGCTGAGATCAACACTGGTGCTGCAAGGGACCTATGAGACAAATAAGACATTCTCGTGTGTGTGTCTGTTTCCCTTCCCAGGAAATGAAACAAGAAATATTTCAACTGAAGAAATACTTGTTTCCTTCGGTAGGTTTTTCATAGATAGGACACATCTAAAATGTTAAGAACATCAAGCACATGTATGCTCTTGTTATTTAAAATACTGTAGAAATGGCAACAGTATAGAAGCTTTATTGTACAAGTTCATCACACAGCTTGAACTCTCTGGCACGTTTTTTGGCTCAAATCTTTGCTCAAGCCTCTAAATGAGCTAAGAAACTTCTGCACAAACAGAAGACACTTGTTTGTTTAGGCAGAATCTTGCTGTACTTCCCATACCCAAAAATACTCTAGCAGAGCCACGTGGCACCAGTGAGCTATTATAATCCTGCGTTTCTCATGAAGCACTCATGGCTCCCTGGGAAATCAAATCCTCAGACTCGGGGCTATGTTATACACCTTCAATAAAATATGCAAAAGGCTGCACCTCTGTGGATAGTGGAGAAACTCCCCTATAACCTGTACTGTAAGAATTACCTACTTGATTAGGGAAGTGGGGAGAAACACTGTCCTGCTTTTCTCATGATAGCGGGAGACTTGGCGGTACAATTTTCAGCATCTCTGAGGATGCAGGGTGACTGGTGAGAAAGGCAGACAGATTTTCTTTAGCATCCTCTTGTGCATGTCTCCTCTTCAGGTGCAAATGCATATCTATACCTTTTAAAGTTTTATTATGTATGCTCCTGTCTGCACAGACAATCCAACTGAGCTGCTGACTCCTTAGCAACACCTAAGGGCACATTACCTACCGTGGCAACTACTTGCAGCCCAGCTGAGTTCTCTCATGGCTGTCTATATTTTTATTGATATGTTTTTCCACAAAGTAAGACTGCAGCAAAAGCCACAGCTTACTCTTCTGGAAACATAGCTTTAGAGGGGAGGGAGATAAATCATAATTTTTTTTCTCAAAAATGACTCATTTCCCCCAATTTGCAGTTTTCTAGAAATGCATTCACATCAAAGAGCTGTCAATTAAAGCAGTCTATGTTCTTGCCTGCAGGCTATGCTAATGCTAAGATACAACCACTCCGTATAAAAATGTTAAAGTATTTAGATGTGACAGAAAGGAAAGAATTACATTAATTCTCAGCCATACCTTCTGCAAAGGTGCACAGTATGACACAAGCCCAAACTAAATTTTCAGCCTTTGTAACTACTCTTAAGCACTGCTTTAATCTTTCTCTTCTTTTTTTTCCTTCACAGACAATATGTCTACTGAAGCTTCAGCTGAAGTTTTTACTACCACAGTTTCAGATGGTAGGATAAATTAAAGAATAAAATATCTTGGGTTGTGTTTGAGGTGCATTTATAAAGTCCTAAAGCTGTTCTAGCATTTACTACTCTAAATGGGTAGTAAGGAACCCCTTTCTGCAGCTTTGACTTCAGAGAAAATACTATAAACCAATATTTTGGTGATGTAATCTATTATAATTAAGACCAAGCATAATTAAACTCCAGCCTTGAGAGGCAATTAATGTTATTTCTGATGCTTCAGCTGGCATTTGAATATAGCTCTTTCAATATTGAACTAATAATTTAAAATAACAGCCCTGCTAATAGTTGTTCCTTCTGCTTAAATACAGAGCCAAGATCCTCAACACTTTTGCCCTGTTAAGGAACTGATAGGGTGTTTCTTAATTTGTGTAAATTTGGTAAATCCCTGCTCTTTCTCTGCAAGTTTGTCATATTATCAGCTTACTGCAGACAAATGTTCTCTCCACACCTCAGCTGAAGTCCTTTGGAAACATCTCTCCTGGAGCAGTTCTCTTTGCTCTGCTCTGCACAGAAGGCAGCTGCGCTTTAGCAGGGGATTACATGAGTGTGTCAGAGAAATGTTTTAAGCAGATGGCATGAAAAAAGAATGTGTTTTGTGGGGAAAACTTCTGCAAGTGCAAGTTGTGGCAGGCCCTGGAGGCTCAGCCAATACCCCTCTGAGCCCCAGAAAACCATCCCAGATATTGGGGGGCCTGAGAGAAGGAGACTCTTTCCTCTGCTGGCCTCTGCAAGGTGAACTCTCAAAGAAAGCCTGGCAGCTTGCATCAGGCCACCACCCTGCTTCACCTTGCACACTCTGCAGACCCCTCTGGGAACCAGGCACATCTCAAAGAGCCTCACTGCTCTGGTGTTCAGACCTGTTGCACTTTTGGTAAGGAGTCCTTTATGTCAGCCAGCTACTGTGAAATCCCTGTTAGCGCAGGCAAAGCTAAGCTGAAATGCAAATGGGAGAGGAGCAGTCAAAGGAGGTACAAGTGCTAACACAGAAAAGCAGCTGGAGAGTGGATGGTTACCTGCCTGTGCTGAGATCCAGCCTGCAGCCCCACCCAATGCCCTCCACACATGCTTGACCAGGCAGAGGTACTTTCTGGCTGCCTTCCCAGGTACGTTTTTCTGATGAAGTGTGTGAGCTTTGTAGATCATTTCCTTCATGGACCTCTCTGGGGAGACATAATCCATCCCCTGGCCTATTCAGGGAGAATACTTTGCCTCTCCTGCTGGGAAAAGAAAAGAAAGAAAACAGACATCTCAGGACATATATGCTGCTTGGGCAGGATGGTGACTCTTCTGAGCTTGCCTGTGTGGTTAACAGTTTTTAATCAAAAAGAAGAATTTCACCTCCTCTTCTCTGAGGATGCAGTGAGCACTTTTCAGTGCAGTGTCTCTGAATTTCCTCTCAGAGTTACAGCCTCTGAAGTGCCTCATGGATGAAACTGTGCAGATGACACCACCAGGTCATAAACATTATTTCAGCATCTGTGCTAATATGGTGCGCCTCTTTGTATGGAATAAACCCATAAAACTCGTTTCTGGGTTTTATGCTGAGGTGCCAGGGGCTCCAAAGTCTTTTCCCCAAAACCTTTGTTTCCCTAGGGATTTCTCAGTGCAGTTACCTCAGGTGCTTCATGTTTCCTTCTGGACTACTTGACTGAGTTATGCATGGAAAGATTATTTGGAAATTAAGTGTGATATATTTTCTTGCTCCTGAACCTTTCAATCACCCACTTTCCTAAAGCAGAATAAACACCTTTCTCATGCTGAATGTTTGCTTTGATTTGTTACAGACTTCGGTAATTCAACACTTACATCAGCTGTCATGACAGCCTCAGGTAAGGGAGAAAAATACTTTATTACTTATTCAATATATGTAGGATCTCTACTTGACTACTGCCTAAATGCCATGCACACAGAGTCAGAGGTGTGACAGGCAAAGTTCAGTGTGCTGTGGTAGTGACAGTACCAGTGTGCTGCTGCTTGGTTATTTGTGAGATGTGAGGTTACCCAAGCAGAGATCTGACAGAAATCTTGCTAAAACCACCATGTTAGGATGGCATGAAAAATGGCATGCTGAATATTATATATCATTCTTACGTATTTTTATAAAACGGAATAATATGCCTATAAAACTGAAAATAAACTTGCCCTTTTGTGACAGAGAGGTGCATGTGATAGAAAACTTAAAGCCATCACTTTTCCTTGACCCAACAGCAGGGCATCATTCCCATTCATCAATTATATAACTAATTCTGTTTTACCAGAGCATGGATGTGGATAATTCCATAAAACTATCTTCAGCAATTGAGAGGAAAACTCGCAAGGGCAGGTGATCTCCTGGGCTGATACAGCTGTGGCCTGTTTCCATGGACCACTTCTGGCAGGGCCCTGGCTTAGCTAGGGAGCACCACATCCAAGTGCATGATCCACCCCACAGCAGTCAAACTGAACCCTGTGTATAAAAGCACAAATAAACAATGTCTGCAGCCAGCCAGCAGGAAAGGGTCAGCATTGATAACATCAGCTGCCTGAAAGTGCCCACTGGAGTTGTGAAATGTGTTTTGAGCATTCAGCCTTAACTCCCACAGCAGGATTTCTGCTGCACAGTCTGCATTTACCCAACAGCTACTGCAAGCTCTTTGAACTAGGTTGTTTTGTGATTTATTAACGTTATTTTCTAAAGAACCTATTGACTAAATGTGATATCATGTAAACTGTCTTTAGAGCGCCAGTCGACATCTGTGGCCTCTCCGGATTTCACAAGTCAAGCAAATTTGACTCCTGCTTCCACATCACCAGGTAATCAATTGAATCAAACTGTTTTCTCTGTTGCTTCAACAATGTAGAAGAAAGACACATAAATATAATAGCCATCTTACTACTTTTGAAGCAAGAAATTTAACATCCATTGAAGTTCTTTTCCTAGTGCTTTACACACTAGGAAGTACACTAAGCACTGTCACTGTAACCGGAGTTCAGGAATAAATATATGAGAAAATACTGTTTTGATTTTATCTTTTTTAATGCTCTGTGTAGGATGCATTCATTAATTTTGCCAACTGAACAGACATTGAGTGTATATATTACTGTTTACAAAGAAGTTAATTGGTGTTACAATAGTGTTTACGAAGACTTCTTAGTGTCTTTAGTTAAATTTCATACCTAAATAGAATACTGGAGGAAGATACTAAACACAAGGCTTTAGCCTGCCCCAAAAGAGTGCTTTTTGGGAGCTGAATCACCCAACACAAAGCCCAAGGGTTTGCAGAGGCTTGACGGAGAAATGCCCAGGCAGGAACACAGATTGCAGCAGTGCTGAAATGAAAGTTTGCGGCTTCTCACGCTGCCTTCCCCATCCCCAGAACAGAGACACTTTCCTGGCTGACAGCAGAACAGCAAAGCTGCTTGTCCAGGTGGACTGAAAGCCCTTCTGTCTCAAGAACAATTTCACAACAAAAGCTATAAATATACAATGTGAAGAGAGAGGATTCTCCTTACTGAATTATACATTCTCCCTGGTTGAGGTGGTGCGAGGTCAAACTCATAATGTAAGACAGATCTGAGCCATTTTTCTTCTGCAAGTAGCCTGGGAAGCAATTGCCTTTTAACCCAACAAGTGCCAGTCATGGGATGACAACCCTGGGTTAGCACTTCTCCTCTCTGGCTCGCTGCTGGTGCCACCATCAGCTTCTTGAGCAAATCCTCTGGGCTACAGTCAAGACAGGACACCAAGCCTCCTGTTTTAGCCTACTGGTTTAGTTTAGTTCCTGTTATTTTGCAAGTTTTTAATGAAAATCTAAGAGACAGCTGAGAATGGATATGAGAATAGACTGCACATATATAGGCAAGAGGAGGAAGAGGGGAAGCAAAACCAAGCCAAGCTAAAACTGTAGGCTGGTTTTGTTTAGCTTCCACAACTGCTCCATCACTGAGTCAGAGACACTTAGGCTTTGAGTGCTCAGTTAAGCTAGAGTTCACCTTTGCAGGTTTGTTCAGATGGCTTGATACTTTTCCAAAAATGAGACTGTTGTTAAGAAATATGGATTCTTTTTTAGTAAATGTGAAATAGTTTTCTTGGGAAAATGAAGGTCTATATGCTAGCCACCATCTATGTCTGTGTTTGAATATCAGATAAATAACTAGCTGAGCTCCAGAAATCTTAGCACTTAAAGAAATGCTTAAAGGAAAATGTTAAATAAGTTGGTACTTGAGACATTGCAGGTGTGGCTCTTGTACTCTAACTTTTTCAAAACTTTCTTTTGCTAGTTGGAAAAACAGTTTTGTTTCACTGGAGCTGGTGACATCCTGTCTAAATTCTGATTTATGTATGTTTGTTCACTGCTTTACTAGTTTCAGGTCAAAACAAGCCAGTGCACTCAAGCTCCTGAGGTTCACTTGAAACTAAACTGAAATGTAAAAATGCTTCAAATGTTTTTTACCTATCTCAGTAAAACTCCTCTTGTGTTTCTAGCTTGTGATAGACTTTCAAACCACACATCACTGTGTAGTGCCTGTCTAAGAAAAGCCAGCATCTCAAGGAGTGGACTACAACTGTTTGACCTCTTTAGTAAGAAAACAGGGGGAGAAACAGGGGGAAAATTAAAAAAAGTGATCCGGCTCCCTACAGCAATTTTTACAAGCTTGTGTTCTTTTCAGCAGGAGGATTGACTTCTACCACAGAGGCAAAAGGTTATACCAGTGCCACAGCATTCAGTGAGACTTTGACAACAACACCTCAGTAGACAATGTATGTCCTGTGCTTCACAGGACTGCAACAAGGAGTTAGGAAGACAAAGTGCAAATGTGGCACAAGTTTAGTGAATGTTGGGTTGCAAATCTATAGTAATCTGGAACATCTTGCAAAAACCACAGCAGCAGGTCCTCAGGTCCTCCACTTGTGATGCCTTTTCACAGAGCATTAGCTCTGTGGTGCTTATTTTCAGCTGCTAGCTGAGAATCACCACATTATCATGCAAAAATTATTACTAAGCATGGAAAAGTTGTGTCTGAGCAGAGGCCAAAGTCATGTGGAGTAAAATGAACCAGATTTTCAATATTTCACAGAAGCAATTTCCCTGTTGAGTTCCACTGAGTTAGAAGATAAAGGCTTGGGTTTCCAAGCTGTCAAGGATTTGCAGTGGCAAAAGATGAATGAAAAAGCATTGGAGTATCCTGATTTCATTAGACATATTTATTTTAATAATATTACAATTGAGATAGTTGCTAGGCAAATGTAGTGACTGCTGAAGGTAGTTTAGAGATTAAATAAATTGCTGAAGAAGCTAAATAAAATCGCAAAGCAGTAGTGAAATAATGAGATAATGTGGAGTAATAAAGGCTGGCTAATAGAACATTGAAAGACAGCCTCATTAAAGATCAATAAATCAATTTTAAAAAATCCTAGGGTGAACATTTTCCCACTAGTCTTTCCCTTTAGAAAATCTCTGCTCAGCAGTATAAAGCCCAAAGTGACTTTCTTTTTTTAACATCTCAGTTTGCCTTAGTGCTTTTGGAACAGGCAGGACCTGTCAATGTGTTTTTGCATTTGCATGGGTGTCGTCTTTTGGCTGAGGCACAAATGTAGCAGCCACTTTCCATTTTGTGAATGTATTTTTGGCAGCACTCTGGTGCTTATCTACCCTTGTACAACCCACAACCATGCATTTATACCACAACCTTGTGACAGCTTCTAATGCTTCACAATTCTGCTCTTGCACAGCTTGCTGTTGCAATTGCTGCTAAAAGCTTGCTGAATTACTCTACTCTTTGCAGGGGATACTGTGGATTGCTCCACTCATCCCCACATCCCTGCCATTGCTTCCATACACCTGTGCCTGCCTGAACACCAGCTAAGAGATAATAGCCCTTGAATGGTCCTTGCTCCAGCAGCTGTAATTGAGGGTAGTTTCAGAGCACACAAGCACCAGTGAGCCTGCTGGGGCACGCACATGTATCCCTGTGCCCTCCCAGGGCCACTGGGCTCCTACAACAGTGATTACCATTATCATTTTGGTCCTGGGATGCTCTAACACAAGCCATTATGTAAATAAGAATAAATAGTGCTCATCAATGTGCCGAATAGAAGACAGTGCTATCGGATCTCTAAGCGCATATCTTTTTTTTTTTATATATAACTTTGTAAAATGCCATTTTTACATTTTACAAATGTGAGATGCGTCATGCCTATCAACATAAAATCAAACGCCTAATAAGCAAGCAGAAAAGAATTGAATGAATATAAAAAAATCTCAGTGAATTTTTAGAATGCCTTAAAATTGGACTGATTTTCTTATATCTTTTTAATGCACACATACATACATACACACACATAAACACACACACATATACACTTGAACTCTCAATTTCAGTCAAAGCCAGCAAGCATCTCACAATAAAGAGATTTCCTTGGTTCTGACTGGTTAGTCATTTACATCATTTAAAGCTGGGATTTTGTCTTGGATTTATAAATCAGCAGTTATATCAGAAATTTTCAGGTTCCTCTGTTATTTCATTTGTTGTTTGCATCAGAGATTTCAAAGAGTACAAAATAACCACAGCAGATCCTAAGGAAGTAGTCATGTACAGGCTTGTAAGATATTTGAAGGTCATTATTTCTTTTTGTACAAATATGAATGATTCCACCACTGAACCCCCACATCAGAAGTTCCATGGGAGCTCTGGAAATGCTGTGCCATTGTATAGCTGAGTTTCTTAGCCATTATTTCAGACACTGTAAATGTGGAGATGGCTAGAAAACCCAGAAATGCATCCTTATGGAGCACTGATCTTAAACATCAATAGCTTAACTGTATTAGGAAGGGGAAAACCTGTCTATAAACAGATGATAGATGTTTTTTGTGGTTCAGACAGTACTTGACAGAGGAGACTGAGGTTTTGCTCAGTCATGACAAAGGCAGACTCTTTATGTTGCTGCTAAGCCACTTAATATCTTTAAGTTTCTCATTATGATCAAAGAGGTGAAAGCTTATCATTCTCCCAAACGACTGTGCAGCTCAAAGCTGGCTCAATGCTGGCTTGCTGGAACATCTTAACAGGTTTTCTTCCTCTTTCTTGCTTTTTTTCTTTCTTTCTCTTTTTCTCTCTTTTACTCTTTCTCTCTTTCTTTCTTTCTTTTCTTTCTTTTCTTTTCTTTTCTTTCTTTCTTTTCTTTCATTCTTCTCTTTCTTTTCTTTCTTTTCTTTCATTCTTTTCTTTCTTTTCTTTCATTCTTTCTCTTTCTCTTCTTTCTTTTCTTTCATTCTTTTCTTTCTTTTCTTTCATTCTTTCTCTTTCTCTCTCTTTCTCTTTTTCTCTTTCTTTTACTCTCTCCCTCCTCCTTTCCTTTCCTTTCCTTTCCTTTCCTTTCCTTTCCTTTCCTTTCCTTTCCTTTCCTTTCCTTTCCTTTCCTTTCCTTTCCTTTCCTTCCCTTCCCTTTCCTTCCCTTCCCTTCCCTTCCCTTCCCTTCCCTTCCCTTCCCTTTCCTTTTCCTTTCCCTTTCCCCTTTCCTTTCCTTTTCCTTTCCTTTTCTTTCCTTCCTTTCCTTTCCTCTTCTTTCTTACTTTCCTCTTCCT
>CM031857.1:16669616-16784256 GCA_018697195.1 Certhia americana | reverse complement strand
GTTGGAGCTAGATGTTAACTTCGTGATTTCTTTAAATCCGGACTATTCTACGATTCAGTGATTATTTTTGGCAGCTGCTGCCCCGCTATGTAAGTTGGAATCATTGGCTTGGACTTGGGTTCTGTAAACTCTGGATTTATTTGACCCAGAGCAAGTTACACGATGCTTGAAGCTGGCTATGGAGTATTAGATAAAAGCTTTTCTGTAAATGGAAAATGTTCAAAGTTCAAATGTTCAAATGTTGCTATGTAGGTATAGTAAAGATTTTTTAAGAGAGTCTTAAATGTTTGTTGTGGTTTAACCCCAGCTGGCAGATCACTTCCACCAGTAGGATGGAGAGAGAATTAGAAGAGTAAAAGTGAGAAAAATCATGGGTTGAGATAAAGACAGTTTAATAGGGAAAGCAAAAGCTGCACACTGTCAAAGAGAAGCAAGTAATTTATTCACTGCTTCCTATGTGCGGGCATGTTCTCAGTCAATGCCAGGAAAGCCAGGCTCCCTCAAGAGTAATGGTGAATTGGGAAGGCAAAACACCATTGCTCTGAATGTCCCCCTGCTCTTTCTTCTTCCCCAGCTTTATATGCTGAACATGACACCATATGATGTGCAGCATCACTGTAGTCAGTTGGAGCCAGCTGTCCCAGCTGTGTCACCTCACAACTCCCTGTGCACCCCCAGCCCACTCGGTGGTGGGGTGAGAGGCAGAAATGGCTTTGACATTGTGTAAGCACTGCTCAGCAGTAATGGAAATATCTCTCCATTATCAACACTATTTCCATCATAAATGCAAAATACCAGCTCATAAATCCTCATACCATGAGGATGAATGAAGAGAATTCTCTATGAAGAGAATGAATTCTACCCCAGCCAAAACCACATTGCTAAATGTAAATCCATGACACAATAAAACCTGTAAAGCAGACCCGAGTCAGAATCTGAAGTCATGTAACAATATGTAATGTCATATGGTGAAATTAGCTGGGCCTGCTGTATATGGTCTTTAATACCTGCATTACACAGCCATAAAAGCAACACACTGTAAAGCTAAGCAGCTATGTGGTTATATGCACACGTGGTTTTCATCTGCTCCTGAGGAGATGGAGAATGCTGCAGGGTGAGGCAAAAAAAAATGACAAAAGGAAGGAATTTGTTCTTAGTATTGTTTGCAGTTGCTAATGTGCCTTGTGAAGTCAGTGGCAAGGCCTGGGCATTTCAGTGAAGTGAGAGACCCTTCCCAGCTCTCTGTGGTTTGTATTCCTGCCTGTGGCATCCAGGTGATGCTGGGCCCTGCTGACAGAGGGCCAGGGAAGGCAGACAGGTCCTCAGCCTGGTTTCCACCTTTCTGACAACATAGAGGACAGCTCTGAGCTTAGAGGATGTCCTGCTCCTGGCACACCTGTTAGTCATCCCAAGCCTTAATCCCCTTGATTTTCCTTTTGCCTCACTCTGAATCATACATCATTTTTAAACAGTATTGCAGCAGCTACTCTTACAAGGCACCTTTTGGTCCTGTAAATTAATTAAGTTTGGCTTGTTTATTTAAGAAGCACTCCTATAGTTTCACGGTGCACTCCAGTAATTGGAATGCAGGCAGAGGTGTGGCAGTGCCTGGGAGCAAGAAGCAGGAGAGCATAGGCTCCCTGGCCATCCCAGTGCCAGACTCATTACATAACAGTGGATGATAACAGGCTTTGCCACTTGGGATTTCCTGGGATGGGATACAGACATATGGAGTTTTCTCTTTTAAGGAATGTTCTCCTCCTTGCAGCTGTGCTGAAAGCCTTGAGAAGTGCTCCAGCTTAGTTTCAGTGTCTGTGTTTGCTTTACAAAGCTGTGCACAGAAATTATACCTGTTAACCAGCACAGGGTATTGGTTACTTTGCATGGTCTTTGCTGGGTTTAAAGCCATCACGTATTGAAGTGGCAAACTTTAGAAAGATCTGTGTACACTTTGACTCCAGAAGAAGAAGGATACAGAGAAATTTTGTTTTATTTATTATGTTAGTAAGCAATTCTTCCTGACTCTGCAATTAACTTTTGAGCCATAAACTGATGGAAAGCTCCTAAAAAGCTCTGTAGGGAGATAATGATTGCTTAATCCCGTCTAAGGAGATTTTAATAGAAATAATATGAAATCGTATTATATATTAAATTATTCCCTAAGGACAAGAGAAAGCTTAGGGAAGTCCACAGCAAAGATTACTTGATTTCAGGGAACATCTGATTATGTCTTTAAAATTCCTCTTCCATCTGTTTTCTAGTTTATGATGTTTCATCTTTTTCCTTTCAAAGTCTCCTGTACCAGTTTGCCCTGATAAAACTTTTAATCAGTGGGAAAATAACGTATCTGTTTGCTCCTTGGTTCCTTTCCAAACGGGATGACTTCCAGATTGATTCTGGCATCCTGCACAGCCTGAAACACCCTCGTGTGGTGTAAACGAAGAATTGAATAGCTCGCTATTGTCAAACATACGGCTCGCAGATGCCAGGGCTTGGCTCCCAGCAAACAAAGGGAGAGAGAGAAGTAGGCAATGTATTGACAGAACTGACACTGAGGCTGTGAGTGGTGGGCAGAAAAGGCAGGGAAAGTCAATACTACACAGGGCATATTGTATGATAGGAATATAAGTACTTGCAATGGGCTTAGGAAGTGCAAGAACTGCTGTGATAGTATAACGGTGGGTTTCTGACTTGATGGAAAATGGAAAATGAACACCACTACTTGTGGTGCACTTGAAAGAAGTGGCGTTTTAAATGCAGTGATGTCTGCAGAGCTTTGTGATTGAGTGCGTCTGATGGTTTGAAATGTTAAATAATTCCATTGCAGTCAGTAAAAAATGGTAATGAACAGCTTGGAAGAGTCTGAGCATACTTATATGAAATGTTGAGCAATTAGCTTCTCTCTCTGCGAATGAAACTTGTAGTTTTCTTCTCATCAGCAGCAAAGTGACCTTTCAAATACACTGAAGACACGGAAGCCATTCTAATAACTTATTTGATCTCTTGCCTGCTGATAAATGGCATTGTAAGGATTTGGAATTTACATGGCACTATAGACTTTGGGCTGAAAACATTAACAGAAAGCTTTCTAACAGTGGAAATGTAGCCTGTTTAAGAATGGGACGTGTTATCAGGGTTTTCAATGAGGTAAGGAGAAAGAGGCTAAGCTCCCTGTAGCACCTGATATTATCAGCTTCTTTTCAGTTCCTTTAAAGCTCTTTTTAAAGTTCATTGTTCTGGATTTATATTCTGTATATGGCAGCCCACGTGTTAAAATTGAAATAAACCACATTTGTATGTTTGGAATTGGCTAACACTGAAAACCATATGCCTCTTGGTGCTTAAATAGCATCAGCCTGATCTGCACAGCTAATCTTTTTACTATGCATTTTAAACAGGGGGGTTAGGAGGATGGGAATAGGATTTGAGCTGCTAGATTGTCTGGGCTGTCTGTGACGTTGGCTTGTGCTCTACACCCTGGCAAAAGGGAACAGCTGAGCTCTCAGCAAATCCACATAAGGTATAAATGTGACTATATAATCTGTGGGGGGAAATTGATAGTAAAGTTTTAGTCAGGCTATCCTCATTGCTGAATGTGATTCATATGGGAATGATCCAGCAACATGGAAAAGTACAACAGCCTACTGGCCTTGATACAGAATTAAAAAATGTCAGTAACTTGATGTTTTCCCTGTCTGCTTAGGCATTCATTTTTGCAGCCACTTAAACACTTGCTTGAAGTGGAGCATTTGAATGGTCTCAAGTGACAAGACCCTACATAATTTGTGAATTTAGTGTGTGGAAAATAAAATTGTATTATTACTGCCATTTGTTCCCTCTGGCTATCTCAATTAATGATCACGATTGCAAGGTTTGATAGGGATTACAGAAGAAAATTACAAAGTCTTGTGTAGATGGAAAAAGGTTGAGGTTTTGTGGAGGCAACAGGTAATTTAATACTCTTCTTTCTTAGAAAAGGAAGGATTTTTTGGACCACAAGAACATTAGCATCACATGTGATGCTCACAGCTGAAGTCTCCCACCACAATGCTGAATGGATGCATGTCTTCCTTCCCTTACCATTCTGGTTGGGAGCTGTCCCACACAGTCTAAATGTCCTTTGCATTGGAGATCTAGACACCATCTTAACCACAAGAGCCAGGGTGTGCTCAGCCTGCGCGTCATAGCCCAGGGGTGCTGAAACTACCCGTGCACAAGGGAGAAAGTCACTGCACTGTGGTAGCACGAAAGTACCCTGATGCTATCACATTCTCCAGTACCATGAAAGAGTCATGGCAAATTCTCAGAGGTTTTGGGGAGGCTGCAAAGGGAGGTTTGAGACTCTTCCTGCTTCAGCTGTAGCCCCCTCTTTTCCAGCTGATCTGATGGCAGAGGACTGCTAAGACCTGCTCTCATGGTAGATGTGATTAGATTCCTTCTCCCATGTCCGAGCACACCCCACTGTGCCTCCTCACTCTGTTGTCTGTCATATACACCCCATCTTTATGTCCTTTAAGAGACGGGAAATGCAGGATGGGGTCTGGCAAGGATACCCAGCAGTACTGTGTCAGTAGTCAGCCTTAATAGTTTTGGTTCTAGACTTCAGTGTTTACAGTTTCCCTGCCTAAAGGCACAAAGATGTCCCTGGGAACATATCAACCTCTGTGAAGTGGCTCCCCTGAGCTGCAAGGCTTTCTCATCCTGGAAAGCTACACTTGGCACAGCCGTGGTTGCCAGCTGCATTCAAGGTGTTCACAAGTGCTCTTTTCCTGGACAGCCACGAGCTGCAAAGGTGGGAGCATGAGAGAGTGAATAACATACAGTAGAACAGATATTTAAAGGAGATAACTTGCAGGAAGGGACTGTTTGGAGCTCCTGCATAACATAACATAACCACTCCCTTAGATGAAGACAAAATTTATTTAGAAGAGAAAATGTTCATGATCTCATATACATGGCTTTGAAGAGCATATGTACCCTGTTGGCTCCTGCATCGGGGCAAGTGTGGTCTTAATGGGAAGGGGGAGCAGGGCTGCAGGACAATGGAATACATGCCAAACCTACCCTCTATGTTCTTCCTCAAGTGTGAGGGTCAGGAGTGCCTGGTGAAAATTTCTAATACTAATTACACCAGGTTTAAGATTCTTCACAATCAAAGATCTAAAAGCAAAATGTCTTTGTTGGCTTCCTTGAGAAGGAAAATGCTGGCTCATGGAAAGAGATAGATTCTGGTTGTATTCTATGAAAATATATAATTAATGTGTATTTACACATACATTTTTACGTATATTTTAAATATACAGTTCAACCAGCAGTTTCACTGTATATCAATTGAAGCATTCTGTGAATAATGTGCAAACTGTAATGTATCAAATGAAAAATACCTGCTTAATTAAAAAATACTTTCTTAAAGACAAAACAGAGTATTTCCGAAATACATACCTTTGGTATTTTGTATTCAGCCTATTAATAATTTGACAGTGAAAAATAATCTTTCAGAATTATATTTGTGGTTGGTTGGGTTTTTTTTTTTTCTCTAACATGATGGAATAAGTCTCAGTGTTATATATCTGGTCATCTCTATATCCTATGGGTAGAATATGGAAATAGTATGTTCGTACATATTTTTCAGGAGCAGTTAAGAGAACTTACTCACAAAGCATTTTCCTTCAAAGACACATAATAATGCAAAGGAGGAAAAGTGTATCTTAGAGGATCGATCTTGTGCATCACAGCAAATCCAGAAATTATTTTGAAGAAAATTCTTTCCCCAACAACCCAATGCAGTGAACAGTCAAGCGTGAGACTGTTGGGGATAGAGAATTGTGGAAGAGCAGGTCATGGGGGATTGAGCATGTGCCATCTTGCTCCTTAAACCTTCTGCTACTGTGTTGGTTCTTGCCAGGCACAGTGTGTAAATCTCTCCAGATAACACACTGAACTCACCAGCCAGCACTATTAAGCCAAGATGCTGGCCCTCCTATGTCAGGAAGGTGCTATGGTAGAGGGAACGGACAAATTTTAGGGGGACTGGTGTCTCTCCAGTGTGGAAGGGTTGAGGGAGCTGGGCTTGTTTGGTCTGGAGGAGCCTGAGAAGGGATCCCATCAGTGTCTGTCAGCATCTGAAGGGAAGATGTCAACAGGATGGGGCCAGGCTCTGCTCAGTGCAGCCCAGCAACAGGACAAAAGGCCACCAGCAGAAACTGAGTCGCAGGAAGTTCCACCTGAACATGAGAAAGAACTTCTTTCCTGGGCAGTGACCGGGCACTACAACAGGACACAGGGTGAGGAGTCTCCCCCACTGGAGGCACACCAGACCCGCCTGGACTCAAATCTGTGCGATGTGCCCCGGGTGCTTGCATCCGGCATCCCATGGAATCCGGCATCCCATGGAATCCGCGATCCCACGGAAGCCCCGATCCCACGGAATCCGCGATCCCACGGAATCCCCGATCCCACGGAATCCCCGATCCCATGGAATCCGCGATCCCAGCCCACCGCCCTCAGCGGGGAGCGGGGCGGGGCGGGGCGCGGGGAGCTGGCCAATGGCGAGCCGCCGTGCGGTGTGACGTCACGGCGGTTACATAAGGGCGGCGGGTGGCGGCGCTGCCCCGGCGGTGCCCGCCCGCCCGCCCGTGATGAGGGCTCGCCGGCGGGGCGGCGCCGTGGGGACCATGGCCGATGGCAACGCCGACTGGATGGGCTCGCTGCCGCCTGCGCTGCGCCGCCTGCCGCTCTCCAACCTCGCCATCCCCGGTAGGGCGGCGGGACGGGATGTGCGGGGCGGCGGTGGGGGGGGAGTCGCCTTGGCCGCGGCGTCGCGTCCCCCGGGATAAGGTGCTGCGGCTGAGAGGAGCCCTGTCCGTCGCCGCAGAGAATGCAGGGCTTAATCTCCTTAAATACCGCTGTGAGAGTCTAACGATCGACCTGCTGCTTTCCCTGTCTGTAGAAAAGGTGGCTGTGACCGCTGGCGACCCTCCTGAGCGTTTGCAGGTAGTTTTAAGAGGCAGAAAGGTTCGGTTGTGTTGGCCCAGCAACAGTCCTGTGAAATGGGAGGTGTGCTGAGATGGGGCTCTGAGCAACCTGCTCTCGTCAAAAGTGTTCTACTCGTGTCAGGAGGCTTGGAGCTACGTGATCTTCAGTCTCCCTCCCAACCCAGACTATTTATTATATGGTGTATGTCTTTTATGGCCTGGTTTGCAGATAGGCAAACTTATAAATGATGACAGCAACACATGACCTGAAATTGACTTAGGGTGATTTTCCACCTGTAAAGGGCAAAAAACATTCTTCCTTGCAATGTCACGAGGGAAGATTTTAGAGCTGGTTACTGTAGCTCCTTCTGATGCTGGATGATACACTCTGGTAACAGGTTTGGTTTTAATTTTAGTGCTTTAGCTTGTCACTAGCTCTTTAGTGTTTTAGCTTTAGGTATGTGTTGTAGCATACATACAGAATCAAGCTGTGCCTGGAGAGGCTCAGGATGGGCATTAGGAGGAGTTTCTTCGTAGAAGGGGCGATTAGACACTGGGTGAGGTCTAATCATGGATGCCCAGGGAGGTGGTGGAGTCACTGTCCCCTGGTGATCTTGAAAGAAAGATTGGATGTAGCCCTCAGTGCCAGGGTCCTGCTGGCAGGGTGGTCCTAGGGCTTAGGTTGGACTCTGTGATCTCAGCAGCGTTTTCCAATCTAATTGATTCTGTGTAGCAGACACTCAGGGATACTTTTTGTGTCAGAGAGAACATAGCTGCTTCTCTACATGCTCGAATGCCCTTGAAGTATGTAGAGAAAGGGCTGTGCACCTCCTGTGCACTCGCTGCTCTGTTACCTGAATAAAAACAGGTAGAATGCCAGGTTTCAGTCTAAAATGGTGCCCTTTCCTATCCTGACAGCAGCAGGGAAGTGAGACAGAAAGGAAATTCAATGTTCATATAAAATTGAAATGCTAACAGACTTTGAAATTTCTGGCAAAGAAAGGCTTCTCTGTTTTAGTGAACTACTAAATCAATTTCTTCTTGTTATAGCCCCTTAAAGACTGTGAAACCATGCAAAATGTCATGATTTAGATTGCATTAGGTGCAGTGCTCCTATCACTTGCAAACATCATGCAACCACTGTTGTAGCAGAGAAACCAAGTAAATGAGTGATTGTTTCAGCAGTGCCATGGTGCTTTTAAAATGGGCAATGCTTTTTTCTTTTTTAAATGCTTGCAGTACATGTTTATTTGTAATCAAGGTTGGTGTATCTCCCTACCATTTTCCTGTATATACCTCATTCAATCTGCAAGCAGGCAAAAGATATTTTGGGTAGATTTTCATCATTTTTTATTTTTATTTTAGTCTAGTGATTATTTTGCTGAAGTGAGGTTTTGGTGTTGTGCTTGACAGAGCAATCTTTTTGAGAGCCAGGGGGTGTTCCTAGCAGTGTGCAATTCAGATTGCAGACGTGGAAGCCTTAAACCTTTTTTTTTAACTTGAAATAAAATCAGCACTCAAAGTCATGAAACTGTTGTTGTTTTATACTTTTTGCAGTCTGAAGAATTGCAGCATTTAAAGTTTCACTTTTTTTTTTAAGAAGAGGACAAAATGATGGTATCATGGGGCTGTTTAAAGTGAAAGAATTGAAGGTGTACACACAAAAGAGACTTCTTAGAGTTAATTTATTATGTAGTGCTGTGAGTGGGAAGCTCGCTTGTATGTTGCCCAAGATGTCTTCATGGAGTTTTCCTGCTTTATTTGTTGCAAACCTTTTGCTTTGGGAGCTACTTGTTTTCAGTGGCTTTAGAAAAGGTAGCTGTGGTTTCTGGGGACCCTTTTAAAGCTGCATTATGCTGTGATTCCGTGAGCTATTAAATAATGGTGTGAAACACCTTACTTGATGGTGGAGAAAGTCATTCTTTCCTCAGGCTTTAGAGCCAACTGGTAGCAAGCAAATAACATTGAAGATGGGTGTTCCTGAGGTACCCGGGGTGTTTACATGACTGTTTAATTCTGGCAAAATGAAGAGAGACTTGAAAAAAGTTAAGGCCCTTCTCCAAAGCCTGTGTGTGATCAGTTCCCACGTTTGGGCTTTTCTGTTACTTCTGTTGGGAAAAACTCCAGCCAAAATGCTAAACCAATATAGTCGTATACAAGGAAAAGAGATGAGGTTTCCTGTGCAATGTCATGAGAGGAGGCATCTTTTGAAATGAAAAATTGCCAAATGCCAACTGAAATGTCATCACTTTACAAGAATGCAGTATAGTCAACAAAAATAACCACCCTCAACGAGTGATGACCTTGTGTGAAAGTCTAGAGGGCTTCCTCATAATTATATTCCAGTAATCCTCTTTGGATGTGGGCTTAAAAATGAGCCCTTAAACATTTTGATTGTGGATGTGACCCTTGGCAGGGTATTGTATAGTGCTTGTATAGTTTAATCTCAAACTGGTTTACATTAAAAAAAATTTGTGAAATCATAACTTACTGTTTTCTTTGGTCATCTTTTGATCTGCATCTGCTACTTTTCTTATTTCTCCATGTAGAAATGGAACACAAAATTCTGGAATGCTCTCACTGATCAGCTTTCCAAGTAAATTAGCTATTTAAAGAATTAGCTGGAGAGCCTAGTTGTTCCTTGCTTGTACTTGCATCCTCATAGTTGATAGCACCATGGTATGTCCAGTTTGTACTGTTTCATTTGAACTGCTGCAGAATTTTTTAGAAAGGCAAGTGTCTTGATTACCTTGGTGCTAGAGTCTGAAATCTCTGCATCTGAAGGTATGGTGCCATTTTCCTGTTTCATCAAACTTTTAAATGAATACTTGTATTAGAACAGGTGAAATGCTTTTTCTCTGTGTCTCCACGGTGTGAGGTCATGATAGCTCATGCCTTTTGGTTTGAGACAGCAAGGCAGTCTAGCAGATGTTCACTTCCAGCTCTCAGTGTTTGTTTACTGAGTGTTTCATTAGTCCAGCCTCCAAGGTGCTAGATGAATGACATGAGAAGAGCAGGCAGTTCTGTTTTCCTTTGGGTCTTGCTAATAATAAATGTATTTAATCCTGTCTGGATTATTCCAATTTATTTACTTGGTTTATTACTTTAAATATGTAAGAGCCATGATGTAACAGGTATACTTGGAGTTTTGGATCAATCTGTATCCCTTGATTGGTTCCCGGTTCTGGTCAGGATAGCTGGCTGTGAGTTTTTCCATGCTTCTAATTTTCTTTCTTTGTCTTCCAGAGAAAACGTATAATGGCTTAGGTAGGGATCCACTGCTGCTTGCAGGAGCACCCAGAAGAGTTATGGGTGCCCTTTTGTAAATAAAGTAAGGTAATCAAAAGTCTCTTCTGTCCCCTGCCTTTCCTTCTCTCCCCCTCTTCCTCTGACTAAGGAAGCTTTTCCCACCAGAAGTCAAGTTTTTCAGCCACTGGTACACAGAGAGCCAAATAACACACTCAGCAGAGTGGAACGTGTAGGCTGGGCAGGCTGACTTTCCAGGGAGAGAGGGGTGGGACAGCTCTCCACCTGTAGCTTCTGGTGGTGTACAGGGCCTCTTCTGTCATCTTCTTTGTGATCCCAGCTGGGGTGTTCTTGCTTCCTCAGAGATCATGTGGAAGGCTGGCCAGAATCTCATTTCTATGTCATGCAGAGCATTTGGAATGTGGAGCCATTCCTGTCAGCATCAGGTTGGACAACATCCTGTGGGATGCTAGGTTGTAGGTAGCCAGAGCAGACAGAACAAAATGGGGTTTATAGTTCCAGAACATTTTTTTTGAACAGAGAAAATCTGACTGACCTGAATGTGGCCAGAACAAGACTGTACTGGAGACTCAGAACACTTGGTAAAGTGTCTTTAACTTGATTGTTCACTGATCCCCAAGGATAGATGTGTCCTTGCTCATCTAAAATAGTAAATCTTGGCTGCTCTGAACTATAGCATAGTGAAGCTGCCTAATTCCCCCCTGTGACAAGCACACTCTTGACTTCCTAGCTAACTTTTAATATAATAACTTGCCATAGTTGGTTCATGGTAGTGTTGGTGTGACTAGCTCAAAATATGCCACAGTACAGCGTGCCACTGTTCCTGCCCTTCTCTGAGAAATTCATCCCACGAGCCTCAGTAAGAAGCCTCCTGATTTTGATTTAAATGATCAAAGTGCTATGAAATCATCACTCCTGGAAAACAAAGCTTTACAAAACAGCTAGTAGGCAGTCTTAACAAGGAGCAGCCCTGCTGGCCAAGCCTATGGTTCAGCTTAAAGCAGGGACAGAAGACATGGAGAGGTGTTTCCTGTGTTCATAACCTGCTGTGAGTGACTGAGTTGGTGCTGTAGTGTGACTGTCCTCATGTGCCAGAGGAACACCTGGAGGTGGTGGGGCCCTGAGCATCTCCAGTACAGGATGCCCTCTTCCATCCACCTGCTAGCCAACTCTGCTGTCCTTACAGTGCAGCTGTTCCCCAAAAGCCTCATGAGCTGCTTGACTTGGAGTTGGCCAAGCAGAACCAAAATGGTTCTGAAAAGAAGCATTGGCAGCACTGTCTGGTTGAAAGCTGGCCACTAGGCTCTTGACTGGATTGGGTTATTTCTCTCTTTGCCTGCATCACCCTGGGGTGAGCTGCTGACCTTGCTAATGCTGTGATTTTCTTGTTTATTTGTTCATGGGCTGGGGTGGGCTGTGGATGTGCATGCTGAGAGGAGTGGTGGTGACCTTGAGTCAGCCTCCTCCTCCCAAACAGTAGTCCTTTGGAGTTCTAATTAAAAGGATCATTGAATCAGCTGAACTGGCCATCTGTTGGGTTGAAGCTCAAAGGGAAAAAATAAAAGATTTATGTACTGATTCACTGAGCTTTATTTTGCTTCTCAATTTAGTTTGCATCTACCAATGAATCAGGTGGTAGCCACTAAAAAAAAATATCTGCATAAGTGTAGTGATGTTGAGTATGATTTGTAAGTGCAGAAGTTCCTGAAAAGAGAAGTTATTTTATTACCTTGGTAGGCTATTCAACTCTAACAGAAACTCTCAAATATTTTTAGAGAGGCTGTTAAACTATCTGGACTGTTAAACTAATGAGAACATTTGATGGAAGTTGTTCCACCATTCCTAAATATCCAAGTACTCCTTTTGTTTGTCCCTCTATGAGGAACTAGTCTGGCAGACACTGGGTCTGTGCAGGAGTTCCCCTGAAAAGCCAGTCTTAGGGCTTCTCCTTTTAAAGAACTTCTGTCATCTGTTTAGCCAAAACCAAATTACTCTTGAAATACCACAAAATTTTATTCAGACAATATCCTAATTTTTTTTTTCAATCTGGAAAATTTTCTTCCTATTACTTATTAAAATCTGTGCCCTAGAGGGGGGCTTAAGTGTGTCTGGTAAATGAGTCTTGTGGTGTGTCTTGACTGTTCATTGATCTCCAAGGAGAGATGTAAATGATAAAAGAGAGCAAAACATGCCAAAGTTTTGCTTCAAATGGAGATTAGTAATGTTGATGTAAATGGCTGTTGCTCTCCTTCCATGTTGTGAAAGTTTGTTTGCCTGCTTTTCCAGCAAAGATGCTAAAAGAGGGAACAGTACATGTAATAAAGGTTCTCTAGAGCCTTCTCAGAAGAGAATGAACCCTTGATCCATTCAGTTCTGACTGGTCACAAAAGAGGAGTTTAGGACTCTAAGCTGAAGGTTTTTTTTTTTTTTTCCTTTTTGAACTTGTGGATCCGGTCAGGCTTTTATAATAGAGTTGTGATGTCTTTCTTGCATTCCGATTGCAGACAGCTGATTGTTGATAAATGGGAAATCATTGCTTAATCACCTTAAGCTTCAACGACAAACTTCATTGGCAACTCCAGCCAGTGCCAAAGGGATTTCTTCTGGCTGGAAATAAAGCAAACTACTCTGTGACATTGTGTCTGACACTCTTAGATTGTCTGTAAGCTCTTGCATTCCATTGCACTGCCTGAAAGGGACAGTGGGGGAAATCAGGGTAGTTCTTGGATAGAGAGAGGGAGTTTTCCTAAGAGGATTTGGTCTGTACTAGGATTTGTCTTTCTTAATGGGACTGCATTAAGAATATCTAAAGGATTCTTGTGGGTTTCTTAAAATATACTCATGTCTATAGTTTTAGATAATTGATTATCAATAGGGTGTTTCTTATTTCTGCCTCATCTCCTTTTTCTGGACAAGTTAATATGAAGTATTTGATTTGCTTTTAATTAGCAATGAACTTTGAAGATAGTAATCTTCTAATAAGAAAATCTGGATTGTTAATGACCTGAATCCTGAGGATTTCTAGACTTTGAGAGGCACTTTTGCTTATCCTGTTTTTCCCTCAGTTTTGGTGCACACAGGACATCTCTTTAAAATAACACTAGTGTGATAGCCTTGACTTGCTAGCACTTACATCCTGTGTTTTTGGAATTTAATTGCTATTCTTCTGCCCATCTTGGCTGTGTAATGCCTGCTGTGCTGTGTCACGTGCAATGGCTTTTAACATGTGGGGAATGTACTTTGTCTAGTGAGCAAAGCTTGTGCTAAGAAGTTTAGTGTCACTACAGCTGGGGTGATTCTTTGGTCATAAGTGACCCTGTAATACTTTTAAGGGACAGGTATGTTTTTTTGACCTTGCTTCTTAGCTTTATGTTATATTAAACATTTGTTTATTGCAATTTTCGTCCTGTTAGTAGTCTGTTAATGTAAAGATCAACTTATTCAGATCCATTTAAGCTTGCTGGCAACACACTCATCTGCCCTTGTGCTTTTATTTATTACTTCTTGGTTGGCCAAATGTTTGCAGAAAGTGTCTTGAGCTGCTGCTTCTGACTAGTCCACAGCCTTGGAACTTGCAATAAGCTGGGAGACGTGCTTGTAGCCATAAAAACTCATGAATTTTTGTCTTGTTTTTGGACGATTGGCAGTGCACAGGTAATGTTCTGTGTTGGAGGATCTCTGTGCTTTGCATGCTGCATAGTCATATGTTTGATGTTTCAGGAAGGTAAATTTACCAAGGGGTTGGTGACATGATGCTAATCCCTGTCCCTCTGTTGCAACTGTATTTGCAGGAAGTATTATGTAGAAACAAAAGATAATATCAAATGATACAGAATCACAGAGTATGCTGAGTTGGAAGGGACCCACAGGATCATCAAGTCCAACTGCTGGCCCTGCACAGGACACCCCCAAGAGTCACACCCTGTGCCTGAGAACATAGTCCAAACACTCCTTGAACTTGGATAGGCTTGGTACTGTGACCACTTCCCTATTCCAGTATTCAGCCACCAAGTGGATGAAGAACCTTTTCCCAGGATCCAGTGTAAACCCCCTGACTCAGCGTTGTGCTGTCACTGGTCAGGAGAGTGAAGAGCTATAGCTGGTATTGTTGACATTGGAGGCTTGATAACATTGTTGATGAAGTGTCATTTGTTCAGCTCTACCATAGGTTACTTTGACTATCTGTGAGTAAGTAGCATGACAAATAAACACACTGGGAAGTTAGATTTTACTGCAGATGTGATGATAAAAGGCTGCTGTCTAACAATTAGCACAAGGGCTTCAAGCAAACATCATCCTGAACAGTGAAGTACAATCTATTTGACATATAAATTGAATTGAAAAGTGAGCTGTTTAACATACAATTAACTTGAGGAATTAGTATAAGCAGAAAAAAAATGTTTAAAGATATGAAATCCACAGTTGCAATTACTGGGATGAAAATAATTGGTCTGTCCTTCATTTTAAGTCTGGCACCTGGAAGATACCTATAAAATACTATTCTAACTATTACACAGCCTTTGATAGTTACATATCTGGGCATTTGATGGCATGTGACTTCTTTCCTTGAAGCTGCCACTCTTTGTCAGATGAAAGAAATTAAACTGAAATAAAGCTGCCAGCTGATTAGCAGTCTCCTAATTTTTGTCTTTCAATATGCAGTCTCTTTTCATGATTAAATTTAATGCTTGCTGCTTTGTGATGCATGTCTTCACCTAGTTGGAAGCAATTGGCAAATCACCATCTCTTTTGTTGTATTCCCTGTACCTGACTGGGTTTTGGGAAGGGCTGAGCACCAGACTGATGCCGTGTCACTAGAGCAGCTCAGTAATGTTAGCAGTCTGAATGCTAATCCAGTCTCCTCTACAGCAAGTCTGTCCGGCACGTGCAGCAACATGCTTTGGAGGTGGCTCAGGCTGGGGTTCTGGCTTCTCCTTACCTAAAGGACCATGAAAGCCAAGTTTCTTGGCTTTTTTCTGCCTTTTGACTTCAGTGACTGAGGTGAAGGTTATAAATACTTAGTTTTGTTGCTTTGTCCACAATCAACAGGTTTAAAGAAGCTTTACTGAGGAGGGTGTTATTTATATTTAAGTTGCTATTGTGGCAAATGTCTTGCTTCAATAATTCTTTAGGTTGGTTTTTTTTTCCCCAAGAAAAGTACTCGGCATAATTTGGGGCAATACACATTATTTGTGGTGGAGAACAACAGATGGTAAGGGATTTTTTACACATGGAAAAGACTTTACAGTGTATGTTGCTATGAGAGTTTTGTGGTTTTTGCTCTGTCCAGGAACTGCCAGCCTTGCTGCTGTCACTGGGCAGTGTCCAAGTACCTTGACAGAATCCTTGTGTTAGACATGAATTAAGAATCTGCTTAGCAGCTCTTATACTGAGCTCCTGACGAAGTGAAGCTGGTCTGCTCCATTCTTGTGGTGGTGATGTAGACTCTGCCCTTTGCCTTTGATGTTTTACACACCTGGGTTGGTTTAGGTTTTGCCTTTTCACAAAGAAATCATGCTGCATTAGATGTGTCAGCAACCAGCTTGGCTTCTGCCATAGCAACAGCTTGGCAAGACTTTTTATGAGTTTAGGGATAGAGTGAAGGAGAGCAGGGATTATTTTGACATCATGATGCAATCAGCTTAGCATGTACTTAACATTGCAGCTAAGCTATATTAAAAGGCAGTGCCTGAGCTGGTAGTGTATCACAGTGATCTTAAATTAAAGAAGGACCTGGTGAGTGATGTGGGTCTTTACCTTGCTGTTACCCCACAGCCCCACAAGTATCCAGTGCTGTTGCTGCAGGGCTTCAGTTTGGTATTTTTCCCCCCCTTACCAGAGTCAAAACATTGGGTCCAGGTTTGGCTTAAATATTGGTGACTGTCCTTATAAAATGACCACTGAAGTCCTAATTGAACTTCTGCTGTCTTTCCAGCCTCAGTATTGATCATAGAATGATTGACAGAATTGATGACACTCCCCTGCCCTCCTTAGAAGGTGATGTGCTGCCAACAGTGAAAAGCTGGATTTGTTTAGCAAATGCTCCAACTGAACTTCTGCTCGGTTATATCTAGGTAAACAAGTTGACTTGGATGTAGGAAGGAAGCTCCATTTCCTAGGCTTTTAGCAGAAACATAGGGCAGGAGTTAATAGGATCTTCTCTGACTATAGAAACACGTCGCACATAGTTCAGTTTGCTGTTAAGGAGTGCAGGTTTTAAACTATGTGTTGAAAAAGTTGCAATGTGCTGACTTGTTTGGATTTTGGGGTTTTTTTAATGTTGCTTTCTAGTGCTAGGCTATAAATAGAATCTGGTTTATGAGAGTGCAGATGTCGGAACCCAGGACATTCCTCTGGCTGTCCTGGATGATTTGAGACCCTGGCAAGAGGCTCAGAGACGTTGGCATGGAGTCAAAAACACTTGTGTCTTCAATTTTAGCCCATGGAAAAAATTACCTACTTTGTGTGAGGATTTACAAGCCACAAGAGTTTGAATAGACTGCTAGTTAATTTATCACAGGGAGAAAAAGTAGAATTTTGGGGCTTTAGAATGGGGGTTCAAGTGGCAAAGTGAAGGAATCTGGGTGTATCCTGTCCTTCTTCTTCTTCTCCTCCATCTCCTGCTGTGATGGTGACACTTTCTAATTGGTTTAGAGGAGAGACAGACTGTCTAACATAGGTGATAGGGATTGGAAAATTATTGTAAATAAGGTACACTTAGTTCTTAGTATAAAAAGTCAACACCACCCTGAAGGCAGGGATTGTGCCTCAACCCAACCTGCTGAACGGACCTCAGCAGGTCGGAGAAAGAATGTAATAGATCAGGAAAAATAAACAACCTTGGAAAGCAGAATCAACGTATCTCGACCTCTTCTTTGGTCGTGGGGCTGGGAGAAAAACACTTTCTAGTATCTTGGGAGCCATCAAAGTCATCAAAACCTGAGATGCAGAGAGAAAATGTTGCTCTTTGTATCCTTAAAAGTGCCTTGTAAGTGACAAACTTAAGCAAAGACTTTTGTAGTTGTAAATTATCAGAATTCGGAAAGCAAGTTGTTTTTTTTGGTTCAGATTTACTTAGACAACTCTGAGGTGACAACAATGTATTAGTGGCCAGATAAATTTCTCATTCCCTAGTAAGACAGATTTCTCAGTCTGAGGGAGCATAATGATCTCAAGGATGCTGCACTGTCTTAGTTAAAATGAAAATATTTCTTATGTCGCTATTCTATGTTGTTAAACCATCTTGTACAGTGACCTAAACAGAAGAAAAAATAAAAATTGATGGAATTAAGAACTAGGAAAAAACGAACAAAAAAACACTAACAAAAAAAGATTTCTTTGTGCAGAGCAACTAATTCCAAGGTAGAAGGCAAGCCCCTTGTGATTAAAGTCTACTTTCCAAATATTGTAGAAGGGTGAATGGGTCATTCTGCTCTACAGGGAGGTAGATGAAACTCAAATATCTGTAAACTACCATTTGAAGCATCATATGGCTTCTGAAATGTCTTCACTAGATGTTTGCTCCTGGATTTTTTTGGGGGTTGCATGTTTGGAGATGGGGAGAAATTCTAGGTGTCACTCCACAACTGACTGCTGCTTCGTGATGTGGTTTACTGGGACAGGTACTAAAAAGCTGCTTAAGCTGGCATCTTTGACACTTCTCACTTCTGTCTAGAAGACTGAATGGAAAACCATAACAGAGAGCCACTTTTAAAAATGCTGTGAAGCATGGAGAGTTGGTCAGTTACAGTGTTCATTTGTAAAGCTTGAAAACTAACCTTCACACTACCTGTCCACTGGTTTTGAACTAGTTGAAATCCATGGAAACAGAGTGCATTTTTAAGATTATTGAGAAGGGATGTTTAGTTTATGCACAGTCTGTTCTTTCATCTGGATTAAAAATGCCAACAAGATAATCCAATTAAGATAGTAATCTTGTTTTAGCTCTGATCTTGCATCACAGGAAATGCATCAGTGTTCAAGTGAGCACCGGCAGACAAATAAAAAGTTTGGATAAAGGAGGCTGTGAATGCCTCAGATGTTATCTTGAGATTGAATATGACAAATTGGGGCTTTGCAGAGTTGCAGACTGAGGTAGAAGAGGAAATTTGAGAAAACATAGTCCTAGGAGCAGGGACAAGCATGCAGGAATGTAAAACACAGGTGCCAGCAGCGTGGTGCCAGTCACTGTACCCTGGGGGGGCTGGAAAATGGGCTGCTTGGGTGAAGATACTTTCTCTGCACTTCAGCAAGTGGGTCCACAGGTAGCAGATGGGGTTTGGCTTAATGGGCAAACTCTCTTCTCCTGTCCTGAAGACAAAGGGTAGCAAGGGCTATTAGAGCTGCTAATAGTGTTTTTGCTGCCTGGAGCTTCACAAGGAAGGTGAGCCTGGAGCAGCTGCAGCTTCTTGGCTAGATTGATGGTGTCTGGTGGAAATGATCAGAAATCCCTGGTAAACCCCAGTGGTGGATCAGCTTCCCCTAGTCCTTGATTTATGCTTTTCTGCTACAGTGCAGATCAAGATACACTGTCTTTTCACTCTTTGTTCTGTTGCTGACTTGGCTAAGGTAGGGATATTTCATTGACTCTGAAATTTTTATTTTGGAGTTTTGTTACTTGTCAGCTTTTTTCCCATTTACTATTGAATTTTCAATTGGAGGTTTTTCTAATAAGCAAAAATTTTATATTGGAGATGCAATTTCTCTGCCAAGGTACAGATTGTGTTACAGGAGCTCTTTTGGGCATGCATTACGTTGGTAGGGACTGGTGATTTTGATTGTTGGTTGTATTTTTTTTGATGAATTTTCTGTTCACTATGCCTTTGGTGACTCAAAAACATGCCAGGTAAAAGAACATGTTCATGAACTTGTTTAACATGAACTTGGTATCCACACTGTAACTGGTGATGTGTTCAATTTTTCCACCTCTAAGTCCAGCCAGTCATTGTCCACTGTTCAAACTAATCATTTATCTGTCATCTTGGGGCTAAAGTGAGATGTGCTGGTAAAGCATGTGCGGGTGCAGATCCGGGTGCAGATCCCTCAGTCATGAAAAAAGATACCTGTTCCAAGATGTTTGGTTTATAAGGTTATGGTTGGATTTACCAGGTAGAAATAAAGTCTCAGATTTTTAAAATTAATCTGGAAAACTAGTCATCCTAGACCAGTCGTATACCAGCTCAGGAAAGGCTTTGGGGATTGATTTGTAGTTTGTAAAGGAAGGAATGAAGGAAGGTTATAAGAAAGTTTCCCTTTACCACAAATATTTGTTTTTTGGTGTTCAGAGAGCATTGAAATTTGAAGCTCATGCAAGAAAGTGGTTCAAACTGAGAGCCTTATGCTTAACTCTTGTTATACTGTCAGGGAAAAGTAAGGTGTAAAGGATAGTCTGAAAGACACGTGAGCAAAATGCTTCTGTACCCCTGTCATACATGTAGGACTTTGTTCAGTATTCAGGGCCCATGGGTATGTGTTTTGGGAGAGTCACCTTTTCTAAAATTTATTTTTTCTTGGCTTTTTTTCTAGGATCACATGATTCTTTCAGCTACTGGGTTGATGAGAAATCTCCTGTGGGACCAGACCAAGCAACAGCCATCAAACGTTTGGCCAGAATTTCCTTGGTTAGAAAGATAATAAAGAAATGGTCAGTTACTCAAAATTTGACTTTCAAAGAGCAGTTGGAAGGTGGGATCCGCTACTTTGATCTTCGTGTATCTTCCAAACCTGGGGAAATAGGACAAGACATTTACTTCATACATGGCTTGTTTGGCATCAAAGTATGGGATGGGCTGAAGGAGATGAATAGTTTTCTTGAGCAGCACCCCAAGGAAGTAATCTTCTTGGATTTCAATCATTTCTATGCCATGGATGACAGCCATCACCACTTCTTGATCAACAGGATCCGCTCAGCATTTGAATCCAAACTTTGTTGTGTTGAATGTGTGGAATATGTGACGTTACTGTATATGTGGGAGAAGAAACACCAGGTAAGGAAAGGATGTTTAATATTTTTCAAACCTAAAATGTTAAGATTTTAAAGAGATAAGCTGGGTGTAGCTCGCACTCACAGGTATTGGACCAAAGATGCTGCTGACGGTCAAATTAAAGCCCATTAGGGCCTCATCTATGTAGTGTGCATGTCTTCATCCACTTACATGCTGCTGTGTATCCTCTCACCCATGATGTAGCCAGTCTGTCCTACTCCCAAGCATATTTTTTAAATAATTAAACTATAGGGTCCTTGGAGCCTTGTGCTCCTCACAAAGTGTTTTCTTTTCTGGAAGGGCATGTAGTGCAGACTTGTGTTGGTGAGGATTTGATTAACTGTTGTCTTTCTGGCCAGTGCTTTAGCATGACTAAGGTATGGACTGAATTTCTTACCTCCTGTGCAGCCATTCGGATCTGCAGAGGTGAGATAAATGCCTCTTCTCTGTGGTAACTGCTCCCATAGGTACACAAAAACTTGAGAACAGAAAAGGGTTTCAGCAGCAGCACATAATTCTTAAACTGGAAATGAGGCTTTGAGGAATTGTTTTCAACTGATGCTGTCAATGCTAGGGTTCAAGATGAATTTTGTATAAATGTGGGTGTTAGTAAAAAATGTTGCCTCTTTGTGCTGAAGAGAAGCACCTTACAAGGTATAAAATACTAACTTTGGATTTGACAGTTTTGCTGAGAGCAGGACTGGCTTTGGTTTCTCAGGCAGCAAGTGTGAGCATGATGCCAGTATGTCAGTCATTGCCAATCAGCCCAGCATGCTTCACCCTCTTAGTAGGAGGTATTCAGAAGTTGGCAAGACTGCTAAAATCCTTAACTTCAGGTACAGATATAGTATTTTCTGGTGGTAAGAACTTGCAATGTGTTTAAGCTGAGTTCTTTGCAATGTGTTTAAGCTGAGTTCTTTAAATGACAGCAGCAACTTCGTCATTTTAAACTGATGACCCATAAAGCCTGAAGCAGTCCTGTCCTCAAAGCTGAACAAAATAATCTCTGTCTCCTTTGGCAGTAGTGCAACAAAGATACTCACACTCATGACTCAAGAGCAGCTTTTTGCTTAGTCCTCTTCACTGCTGTGCTAGCTACAACAGTACTATATGAATATAAACCAGTGCAGCAGCCTGTTCAAATAAAATATATAGTAATTGTGAATATTTTTTGTTGTCCTTTTTTTGGGGGCTGGTTGTTTGGTTTGGAGTTTTTTATTTTTCTTCTTTTTTTTTTTTCTTTTTGTTCTGTTAGGTTCTCATATTTTACCACCACCCTTTGTATCAGGAGTATCCCTTCCTGTGGCCAGGTAATAAAATGCCAGCACCATGGGCTAATACAACTAATGTGCACAAACTGCTACAGTTCCTGGAGACCACACTTGGGGAACGAAGTCGTTACGGGACTTTCCACGTATCTCAAGCAATTCTCACACCTCGAGTGAAAACGATTGCCCGGCATCTAGTTCGTGGCCTGAAGAACACCCTTGTTCATAGGTAAGGACTTGTCTTGATTTTCTCAGTTCTTTACTGAACACATGTTCTGTTGAAAGAGGCACTGAGCAAGCAAGAAACTCGGAAATGTTCGTTTAGGCGTGCTGGAAACATGCAGTTGGGCTCAGTACTGTTGTTCGTGAGAGATATTTGCAATCTTTAAAAATAAAGAATTAGTGCAAATAATAAAATTACAGGATATATGTGTTTCCTGGTAATTGGAACTTTTTCTGAATGTGATATGATTCTGTGTAATGTAAGGATGGGTGTGTGGCTTCAAAACAATAATTCATTTGAAACTGGCTGAAGTTGAATTTAAGGAGGATGACAGAAGCTTGTGCCACAGAGGAAAAATTGCTTCTTCCTGGACTTGGTTTTGTATTTGTCCATACAAATGTCTCATAATTTCAGTAACGGCCAGAGGTGTATGACCTAGGGCATTTTACCTTGGGTTTTTTTGTTTTGGTTTGTTTTTTTTTTTTGGGGGGGGAAGGTTTTCAAAAAATTAGATTCACCATTTGACTTTTTTAATACCACTGAAATTGTACAATTAATTTTCCTAAGAGTAAGGTCATTATAAGAGGGTTTTGCTTTAATTAGCACAGACTGACAGTGATTTTTAATAGTGTTAACAGCATGACCAGGATAGTTCCGTATGATTTATTTTATGGAATTATCACCTTGTAGCCTGTTTGCTAAAAATTACCAGAACTATAAAAGTGGTCTTGGATATATTAAGAAGAAATTTTTTTACCGTGAGAGTGGTGAGGTCCTGGTTGATACAGGTTGCCTAGAGAAGTTGTGGATGCCCCATTCCCTGGAACTATTCAAGGCCAGGTTGGGTCGGGCTCTGAGCCACGGCAAAGGGCTGTTGGAATGCGATGAAATTTAAGGTCCTTTCCAAGCCAGGCCATTCAGCGATTCTGTGAATAAGAAAGTCGCAGGTTAGGTACAAATCTGGGAGTTTCCGGCCCTGTTCTGTTGAGAGGCGTTATCCCGGGCCAAGCCCGGTTAAACCCCGCTGCAGGCGGGCTGCGGAGCCGCCGTGGGTGCGGCTGTGCCGCCCGCCATCGCCACCAGGTGGCGCTGGGGGCCCGCCAGCGGAATTCCGGGCGGAATTCCAAGGCCAAAACTGCCAAAGGATCCTTTGGTGGAATGGGCCAGAACCACTCCGTGTCAGGGGGCTCCTGGCACAGATCCGCGCTCTAAGCCACTATTAGAGGGTAGCCTCCCTTCAGTCCATCCCTATCCCTCATTCTTACCACCTGTTTGCAGCTAAACCGATAGCTGCGAGTGGGTGCTGCTGTTTACGTAAGCGTGGTTACTTGTGTGCATTTGCAAAGCCAGCTGATATGCAGATCTGGCTTTGCAGTTTTATGTAGATGCCTGCCTTCTTGAATGGAAGTTTTGTCCTGAATTTGAATATTGAAGTGTTCTCGAACTCTTGCTAAAGGAGACTTGCAGCAAGTCACACTTAGCTGGCTGTGTGTCCCCTGGCAGTAATTATGCCTTCCCTCATATGCATTCCCTTATTTTTATTTTTTTTTATTGTCCTGATGCAGCAGGAGTGGAGTGGTTTTAAATTTTTTGAGTTTGCTTTTTTCTCTTCATCATCCTGTTAGCTAATTTTCTAGCCTACCATCTTCTCAAATAATGTATACGTGTTATACATTACATACACACAGATCACAAGCAGTGATCTGAATATTGCTAACATATTTAGCCATTTGTGTCTAACCGCTGAAAAGCATGGTGTTTCATGTTAAGAGTGCAAGAAAGGTGGTGCAGACTCCTGATTTGCACTGTGTCCAAGAAATTACTTGAAATTTCTCCCCATGGTAGAATTTCTAACTCAATTTAACTCAATTCACCTCTCCTTCATCCAGTTACAGTGATGTGTAGCAGGAAGTTCAACGCCCGTGGAGCTGACAGCTTCATCCTAAGTTTGGTTTCCCTGACCCCATTGCTCTGAGTGGGTCTGGAGGCTGGAGAGAGTTTGGGAGAAATGCTATGCTCTGCCTGACTTATTTCCTGCCCACCCTGAGGCAGAGAAGGGCAAGGGAGTATCTTGGGCCACATATAGCCTTGCTTTGTGTTACACTGGTCTGCTGTGAAATTGTGCGTTTGACTTAACGTGTGCTTGGGTGAAAACAAACCAAGGTGGAGAAGATTGTAGTATAGAGTTAAATCCTGAAGCACACAGTGACTATAGAGGGGGTTTGTATACCTGCTAGTTTGGATTGATGCCTGACCAATACGTCTGTTCAACAGCTAATGACTCTGCTGTGTTAAGCACTCATCAGCCAGTTGCATTTAGGGTGACGGCCAGGCCCTGGTCACAAATATGAGATAATGCATTTTCTAAACAGCATGTTGTGTTTGAAATGAGTAATGTATGTATAGAAAAGTGCCTCTTTTAAAATGTTTAATTTTCTTTATTTCAATTTCTTTAGGAACCTGCCCATGATTTTGAATTGGGTGAAAGCACAGAAGCCTGGTGTTATGGGTGTTAATATAATTACATCAGACTTTGTGGAGCTGGTTGACTTTGCTGCTACAGTTATTGCATTGAACGACCTCCTTTTGGAAGAGGACGAATCTGCAACTTAAATCCTGATTGCTGTGTCCCATTTGTACTCCTTAGTGGACATCTTCGAACTATGCTAAATGTTTTATTTGTCAAGTGAAACCTCTTGTAATCTCTCTTTATGAAAAAGAGTCTCCTAGAGGAGACATGGTTTAAATATCCCCTACAGCCAGATCCCTTCTCCTGGAGTCGTGTGGACCTGAGTGAGCGGAGCGCTGTGTGAGTGCTGCTCTGTCTGTCTGTCTGTCTGTCTGTCTGTCTGTGTGCATGCTCTGTTTGGCTGAGCTGTGCACACATCTGCTGCCAACAGGGGCTGTCCTCTGGAGCAGATGTACCCCATTGTGGTGCACATCTCCCTGGTGACCGTGCTCCCAGTGCCCCTGTGTGCATCCTGCCCATTTCCCATGGCCAGGGCTCACTCCAGAGAGTGCTGCTGATCCCATAGCAGTGGGACCAGGCTGTCTGGGCTGGCATTGTTCTTGGGCCACCTCTGGCATAGCTGGGCTCAGCTAGAGGCTGCTGCTCTGTTCATGATGTTGTTTTAGACACTACCTCTGACTTACTTGAAGAGACTGCTGTTGTTTAGGGGGAAGCTGTTAACACTGTGTTAAATATCCAAACTGTCCTTTGGGCCTGAGAGGTGAAGGTTTGGCACAATCTCTCTTCTCAACCTCTGTATTTTACTTCATTACTTCAATACATTAATTGCAACTGTGTTTAAGAGTATTTCCTTTGGCATTAATTTGGAGAATATTTCAGTCATCAGATTTTGAGGATTATAATTTAAATTCTGAATTCCTGTTTCCGGTGACATATAGGAAATACTCATTTTCCTGAATTCCTGGGGCATTTAGGAAGCTACAGCATTACCTTTTGCTTTTACCTTTTGGTTACGTGGGGTTTTTTAATCCATTAAATTTTCTTTGGGCAAAGTCTCTCACCCAGGCAGCCCTTCTCTGGAGGTGGGCCAAGTGAGGGCTTGCTTGATATTCAGAGAACTGGAGCTGACAGGGACTGCTCAAAGTCCACATACTGGATCACTGTGATTTGTGATGGAACAGGGAATTCTGCAGGCAGACCTGAAAGCTGTGCTTGTAGAGAGCCACGCCTATTAAGGGAGAAATTTCTCTAGCCTTTGCCTGTTTGTGACAGAGTAAGCAATAATCACACAAGCACAGGCAGGTGTTAGTACTGCTTCTTCCTTATTTTTGTGCTGGTTCACATTGAAATGTGACCATGTATGTTTGAGCCAATGCAATCATACATTGGTACTTATCAGCACTTAATTTACTAGCTGATAGTATCCTATGGTCTGATATATCTTCATTGTTTATTTTTTTTTAAAAGCACAAAAGGGACTGATTACTAGATACTTCTCTGTTCAATCATTTTCCTGGAGCAACTATTGATGCACTAATTATTTGCTGATTGTGAATTTGTATTTATCTCTAAGCTTATTTATTATAGAATGGATTCTCTTTATACGTATTTAATTCAAAGGAAAAATGCATCTCTGGATTTATTATTTATTTTGTTGTTTTGTCCTGTATCTGCCATTGTGGTCTGACAGCTGTGAAAAATCCCAGCCTTCTTAGTTTGCTTGTCACAACTCAGGAGAAATGGAAAGGCTTGCAAACCTTTCATGTGAACCTTGGCCGAGTTCAAAGCAGACTCTAATCTGATTTATCTGTTGTTTGCATGGCTTTCATTGGAGTTCCTTGAATTTTTTAACTGAATCGTTTCTTGTAGGGGGTGGGGGAGGTGCCTGTCACTCACTGTGTTTCTCCTTTCCACTTGTGTCTCAGTGATAGGGGACTAGTCATAAAAATCAGGGTTTGGGAACTGTGTTCAAATTTCTAGTTTAATACTTCCTTTTAAAACCACAGCAGAAGGTTTTTACTGGATTTGTTATTTTGTTTCTTGTTGATGAACTATCAGAATTGGTTTTGAACAGTTCTGTTCAGTCTGCAAGTTTATTTAAAATACCTGGATTTTCCTTAGCTGAATTTTATGTTTACTTTACTACTACTTTACTCATGGACACAACTGAAGCTCCACGTGGATTTGGTTTCGGTGGTTTTCTTCTGCAAATTGTCTTGGTGCTCAGAGCTTAGTGGAGTATTAACACCAAGGTTGTGGGTTTGATCCCTGTATGGACCATTCATTTAAGAGCTGGATTCATGACCCTTATGGGTTCCTTCCAACCCAGAATATCCTGTGATTATGTAACTTGGCTTGAATGCCAGTGAGGCAGAAATAATACCTTTGCAAGGTTCCCTGCAGAACCAGAAGACAAAGCAAGGTGAAGTGAGTATAATGTTTGTATTTGACCCTGAATAGATTTTGTACTGAATATATATATATATATATATATATATCTGCCTCAAAAGATATTTATTGAGCTTAACCAATATTTGTACTGTGCATGCACAGTAATGACTGATATTAGTTCAACTGCTGTATTTATTTGAATAGAGATGGGATGGGCTCAGGGCTTTGGTTAGACATTTTTAAATGCAACCTCAGAAGTTTCTCTAACATATTTACTGTTCGTTCTTGCCACTTGAAACACGTTGGGTGTTAGGAGTGTTAGCAGAGGGAAAAGAAATGGAAGATAGATTTAGTATTAAGTGTGGGGGAAAACCATTTCTGTAAGCTTTGTCAGAAAAGCTGCTCACCTCCAATGTGAGGAACCTTGACAGTATTAAATGGTGAGTTTGGTAATTGGCAGGTAACACTTGTCTATGACAAGTCTTGGCTACTCTGGGCAGCATTCATGCTAGTGTTTAGAATTGGTCCTAGGCTTGTCCAAAACCATCTTAAGTAATATGAGCTGCCTTTCATCTATTCTGTTACACAGAGAAAAGCTATCCATAAAATGTGCATATCTTGCTTACTCAACACCAAAACATATCCAGACTTCCTCATGCTTTGCAAAATGGAGCTCATTTAGGCTTGGACTTTGTGCTGTGGACTCTATTTTCCAGCATTACAAAATTAAAAGGTGAGCTGGGCAGGAAGGGAGGATCAAGGAAGTAGGGCAGTAGTTTGCATCCAGTGCCCACATCAAGGTGTGGCAGTGCTTAGCCCAGTTCTGGGCAGCAAAGTGGAGCAGGTCTGGCAGGTGAAAGACCCCACTGCATTTCACACTGAGGTGCTTGGCCAAGTCTGGCCCCTGAGCAGTCTGCCCCTGAGACCAGCAAATAACAGCCTTCAAGGTCAGGATGTGTGAGCCTGAGGAGAATAAAGATGGGTATGAGCCCAGGAGAAGGCAAGGGGTTCTTACTGTTGATGTAGATGCATACCTGGTGAATACAGTGGTTTAATATCTTAATATATTTTATACAGTGGCTTGTATATCCCCAAAGCAGTAGATTTCACTTTTAAACAGGCTGTTTAAATTCCCCAGAGGAATTGTTCTGGCCTCTTGACCATTCGGTAGGTGTTGGGAGAGGAGAAGCCAGAAAACAAGCAGCTGCTTGAAGCAAAGTACTTAAACTGTGTATTCTTGAATAATTACACATAAGGTTTGTTATTACAGATTCAGGTTAGTTTTACGTTGTTTTATGACTATTGTTTCTCTTCCTGGTGAGCAGTCCCTGAATGCTAAGCACACTATTGGCATTCCTCTTCTCAAACTGATTGCTGCTATGTACAATTTAAGGGCATGTTTGAGGCACAGTAGACCTCTGTGTTTGTCCCTGATGGGAAGTAGTAGATGTTTGTTATGGAGCATCCACGTGTTTTTAGCCTCTTACTACGTATCATAGGTGAAAACAAAAAGGAGTTTGTACTAGACTTTTCAGACTGACAATCTGTTGGTTTTTACTTGGGAACTGCTGCCATAATATGTTGAACTGCATAGGGAAATGGTGGAGTGACCATCTCTGGAAGTGTTCAAAAATACTTGGATATGGCACTTGAGGCTATAGTGTAGTAATGAGAACAGCAGTGATGGCATTGGAGGTCTTGTCCAACTTTGACAATTCTGTGATTCAGAGCAGACATGCTGACTGCAAAAAGGCCATATTCTGTTAAACAGCCTCTTTGAAGGAAAGAATAATAGGGAAATGGTGTCTTTGCTCCTAACACATGCTGGGTTTTGCTGTTGTTATACTGACTTAACTGAATGTTGGATATAAAAACTGAACTGTAAGGTTGAAAAAGCAGGGATTTTGGCTCAAACATGAGTAGGGCTTCTGCCAAGATGCTCATCTATTCTCATCTGGCTAAGCCTTTAGAAATATTTTCTTTGCATACCTGTCTCAGTGTCAAAGTTCACTGATGTGTCATTTAGCAGACCAAGGTTTAGGAGTTAAATAGATAGAGGATATTTTGATTTAGAATTGGGCTGCCTATGGAAGTCTGACTGAGCATGTGTGACTTGAATTTTACTTGAATATGCAGTATGTAATATGACATCCATATGCTGTTTTCATAAGACTTTGATCTTGACTTGAACCCATAGTTACCAATCCCTAATAAGCAAATTTTTTGGTTGGAGGACCACTGTTTGGGACTAAACTGCAGGCAAATTTTCAATGCTTGCTAAAGCACAGAGAAATTGTCTAATGTGGGGAATGGAACTGGCTCAAAAATTGTTTGTAGTATAGATCTGGTCTAAATGCAGTCCTTTTGGCAATGAAAAATAAGATTTTTTTTCCTTCTTTGACAAAGTCTTATTCCAGCTTTGTCTTTTAGCTCAACAGATGGATAGAAGAGCCAGAGCATATGGTGAAGAGCAAATAAATTTTATGCTAAGGACATGTATGTAGGACTAACTGTGGTAAGAGTATGGTGATTTACTTAATGACACCTTTAATGGTAATCTCTTTGGTTTAGGTTGTTAAATCAGTCTCTTATTTTGCATTAAAAATAATCAGTCCCACTAATTCAATACATCTGTTCTGTTAAAGTGTGTTTACTTCTGTATGCATATTTATTTCTCTACAAGTCTTACCAAGTAAACTGTTAATTGTAGGGATTGGAATAGGAATGTCACCTTTAGAACTGTGTGCTGAATCTGCTTATATCCCTGAATATTTATGCATTGCGTGTTGTCTGTTTAAACAGTAATTCACTTATCCTTTGTTAGACCTGTCATATCATCTACATTGAACTGCAGTGTATTCTTAATTTTGAAAGAGGTGTTGATCAGCATATCCTATATAAAAATAATTTAGATTGTTCTTTGATCTTAATGTCAAATGTATTTTCCAGATGGATTTTTTTATAAAATTTATACTGTGGAAGGGTACAGAGGGGACCAGGTGAAGAGGAGCTACCAATTCTCAGTATTTATTTTGTGCAGTTTGTCTTTTTGGCAGTTTTTGCTTCACCCACCTGTCTGATTCACTTTTGTGAAACCAAGATGCCTCATTTGAACTGCAGATAAATTTGGGGTTTACATCTGCTTCTTCTGCTTTATATCATTACGGGTTAATTAAATTAATCCTGAAAATAAAAAAGTATAGCTTGAGTTAATTATCTTTGCTGTGTGTTCTGTACTGCTGACTGTTTTGATACATGATGATTACATTGTGAGTCAACTAATATCAGGTGAGCTCAGTAACTTCTCTGATGCAGAATAGTGTCATTGAAGGTTGGTTTGGGATTTTTTTGAGGTGCTGCATGTTGCTACACTCATGTCCCCTGAGCAGGCAGACCCAGACAACATCCTTATTTTTGGGATGTGCTGACAACGTCTCAGTGCAAGTAGTAGTGCAAAGTGATTAGAAATCAGTGTGTGCTTGCACTTGTGTGTACACACAGCTAACATCTTTGCCTGACTGCACTGGGACAAACGTATGCTGATCCATGGATCCAGTTCTGTCCTGGAAGACAAGTACAATTTCTGTGCAGCCTCTACTGCTGTAACACAGGTGGTGAAGCCCCACTGTAATACTTGATCAGGAAACAAAGCATTGATAATGATTCCTGGAGCCTGGGCTAATGTCAGATTCCTGTAACTCAGTGAGGTCAAACACATCCTTCTTTTGGGTTGCTTTCAGTGTGCCTGTCTTGAAGATGTGGGAGTAGTGGAGGTGGGGAGAGGGAGAGAATGGATGGCCCTGAGCTCCTCATGTTTTCAGACAGTGGTGACTGAGGGGGAGCTGTCTGTGTGGGTCATGGTTATAATTGTTGAAGTTCTTGAGGCTTATGCTCACCAAAGGCCCTGTGGGAAGGCACGGCTGCAGGCTGGATGGTTGGGGGTTGAGAGATAGTTATGATGTCTGGACAGCAGACTGCAGCTGAGCCAATGGCTTCTGTTAAGTTTTGGATTTGTCTAGTTGAGATTAAAGGTATAAGAGGGGAGGTAATTTCTATGATAAAGTGATCTCCCTCGGATGTATGAGGGGGTCAGCGTCTCTTTTGTTTCCCATTGCTACATGATCTGTAGATACTTTTTTTAAAAAATCCCAAAATTGGAGATGGGAATTCTGAGCTTCATCACTACCTATTGTCTCAGACCTCAAAGTAGGTGTTTGCAAACCAGCCTTCATCAGTAGTGACTCACTCAAAGTTAACCATTGGTGTCAGTAATGTCTGCAATGTGCTGTAGGCAGGGAGTGTGCCACTAGTTTTTTCAGACTATACCTATGCAGTATGAATCTAAAGTGACTGGCATAAGCTGCCAGTACATAAAAAAGTTGATAGTTAAATGTCTTGGAGTGGCACTGTGGATTCTGCCCCCCCCCCCCCATCCCCCATATACTGTTTCCCCAGGCCAGGAAAATTATGTACCTTAGAGGGGACTTCAGGTGCAAGAGTGAGCATGATTTCATCATATTGCTTCCAGATTTAATGGACTTTTTTTCAAGTCTGTGTGACTTTAGCGATGCTGGACAAGATCACGTGTGTATATACATGCACATATATGCATGAAATAAATTGTTATTTTGTAGCATTCAATGGGACTGCAAAAATTAGAAGCATGTTCTGTGACAAATTTATGCACGCCCTTTATACTGAGTTTCGCTGCTGTCACAAACCTGTGATTAGCTGTTCAAAGGGAATCATTCCTCAATTGCATGTGTCTTACTATTTACCTCTTAGGGGATGCTGCTGAACCTGCATGCAGTTTTTTTAGCTGTGGAGGATAAGCTCCTCCACACAGTCTGAAGGACAGCCAGTTTGGAACCTGATGTATGCTGCCAGCAGCTCTTGTTCCACGTCTAGCTGGAAGGTGAGCAAAATGCCGGCAGGCTCTGGAGCTGAGTAATGGTAATGTCACTGATTCTTCTCATCAGTTAGGTGACACACCAGGCACTTGCATTAGACTAGAAGAGCATTTGACCAAAAAATCTCTCTCCAATTTAAATGTACTAAGTGGGGTCAGTTTGTCATGCTCTTGGGTGAGAAGATGCTGGAAAAAGAAACAAAGTAAATTTTGAACTACTGCTGGTTAGTGAGCCCATCTGCTCTTCTTGAGGACCAGGGTATGATCCATTCAGCTGATGGTGTCACTGCCTGAAGTCAAGAAATCACTGCCTGAAGTCAAGACAAAGTGGATTCTTCTGGAAAAGATGGTGAGTGTGACCAGGATCACTAACAGGTATCTTGCTGTATGGATAAGCTGTTAACACAATCACACTGAAAGTCAACTTTCCCTCAGTTTAGGGATTTGTTTAAATGAAAAGCAAAATTTGCTTAGAGTAGAAAATGGCTTGGTTTTGTTCTTTCTTGTGTGTCTCTTATCTGCAGTAGAAATAAAAATACCTTGGGGGAAGAACTTAGGGATAGTGCAGAGTCTGCTCAAGGGAGAAGCTACTGTTGTACACATAACTGTACAGGTTTATATCTGCAGGTTCAACAAAAATTTGGCCTCAGAGTCACTACTCTTCCTTTCAGCAACCAGTGAGAAAACGCATGCCCATGGCAGTACTGCTTACTTGGCCAAATTTGCGGATTAAAGTTTCTAACATAATCTGTGGGCTGAAATTGCATACGGCTGTGAATTGGATAGTACTTCAGAGAGGTGAATGCTTCTTGTGTCTGCTTTGAGATGATTTTTTGTTCTCTGTAGTTTAAAACTAAAACAATCCCATATGTTGCAAGGTATGATTTCTTAGCCTGGCTTCTAACCTAAAATTGGTGCAAGGGTAATTTTCTGCTGCCTTATCTGTAGTGGACAGTTTCTTAGTGGAAGAAAGGAAGCAACTGGCAGTACCTTAGGAGTACTATAGAGTATTATAGAGCATCATGGTACTGGAATAAAGTGGGAAGTATATGGTACAATGCCAGCACAGACTGTCCCTTTATGATTGAGGCAGATGGAAGAACCTTTAAAAGAGTTCTGGTGGCTCAGGAGATGCTAGACAATGTATTGGTCTTCATGCAGAGGCCTGCAATTTTCAGTGAAATGGCATAAAATTTTGGCTGGTGTGTGCAAAGCCCAGATGGTATCACGTGGTTGGCTTTGAAAGGGTATTTTCTGTTTGACCAGAGTTGCAGGTGCCATTGTTGTTTCATCTCTGTTATAATCATGAGGAAGTTTTGATGCGGTTTGTGCAGATGCTGTTTAGGTGGCTCAGCAGAGGGACAGGCAAATGGCTGGCCCAGCCATGTCCCCCCCAGCCCCTCACTTTATACTGTGGGGACAGCACCTTGGCACTTCAACCATGTTTGCAACTCTAACACCAAATTATTCTTGGACTGGAGATTTGTGAATGCAAAATACAGAAGAAATAGAGAGCTGAGTTATTTCTATTGCAATGCTTCTTGCAAATACTCTCTAAGAAAGGGAGAACAAAACACTGCCTAGGAGGTATTTCTCCCTGCATCAGTCATCCTTTGGTAGGTTGGGTGGAGAACACATTGCTTATTTGGTGAGGTCTGTGCAAATGAGAATTAAAGGTGGTAACAATATTTTTCTTTAATTTTTTTACTGAACGTTCATTTTCATTTTGTTCACAGCAACTGAGCAAAGGGTTGGGTTTTGGTATTCCTGGGTTTTCTTCCAACTTGAAATTGCAAAACTTAAAATCACAAATGCAAGAAAGAAACAAAAACCATCCAGAGAGGCTGGAGCAGTGGAAAGGGAGGAGGAAAGATATGCAGCAGTGATAGGTGCTGTAACTTGCCCTTTGGAACAGAAAACAAAGCTCTTGGTTTGGAACGCTTTTTTTTTTTTTTTTTTTGAGACAGAACAAATTATTACACCAAGTTCACTCTTTGAACCACATCCAGTACAAAGTTCATTTGATACATTAAATGCAGTTCCACATTTGCAAATATGCTGAATTTGATTTGATTGCATCTTTTGAAAGGCTACACTGGTAGCAAATAAAACATGTGCCAGGCATTTTTCCTGAGAAAAATAACTGCTAGTATTTCAGTCTCAATATCTCAAATGCCAATAGTTTTGGTCCTTTTTCTCTATTTCTGCTTTTCTTGAAGAATCATAACTTGAACTCTGAAGCATTAGAAGCAGCCAGCTCATCCTGTGTGATAGTGGATAGTGCTGGAAAATGTGCTTTGGTCATTGCCAAAATAAAAAATAAAGAAGTGTGCATTGCAAAGATAATCCCTTTCTGGCCCTTCATCAATCTGTCTTGAAAATTGCCCTTAGTAACAGGGTTGTCTGAGGATCCCTGACACAGGCTGACTCTACACCACAACCACGTACAGGGAGTCATGAACTGATATTTCTCAAGGCTGGTTTTCCCCGTCTGCTGGGTATGTTCACTGTGCAGGCATGCACAGTGCTGGCAAAAACACTTGAAGCCAGATAAATCCTTCCAGGCTTAAAGATCCAGAATGAATCCAAAGCTCAGTGTAGGTTTCCTGAAATATGTCTGCAAAGGAAGAGCAAGGCTGCTGCAGAGTTTACACTAGCAGAGTCTATGTGATTTGGAGGATCCTAGAAATTCCTACCAAGTAATTGCTTTTTTACACAGTACTAGTTCTGGAAAAAGTTTTGGTAGTGCCAAATTGGGAGAGAGAATTGGAATTGTTCAACCTGAAAATGTGAAGGCTTGGGATGACTTAATTGTGGCCTTCCAGCACTTGAAGGGAATCTATGAGAAAGCTGGAGAGGGACTTTCTACAAGAACATGTAGTGACAGGAAGTGGGGAATGACTTGAAACTGCCAGTAGATTTACATTAGATGCTAGGAAGAAATTCTTTACTTGTGGGGGTGGTGAGGCTCTGGCTCCACAGAGAAGCTGTGGCTGTCCCATCCCTGGAAGTGTTCAATGCTAGGTTCAATGAGGCTTTGAGCAATCTGGACTAGTGGAAAGTGTCTCTGCCTGTGGCAGGGAGACTTGGAACTAAATGTGCTTTAAGGTCCCTTCTACCACAAGCCATATTATGATCTTCATATCACCTGGATTTTGTGCACAAAAGAGATCGCTTTCTCAGATGGTTATTTGACTGTCATCTCCTGGAAAGATTTACTAAAAACTAAGCTACTAAAAGAAGTGCTTGTTTATGGCAATAAACTAGATAATTACACTCTTGTCTTCTTGCATTTATTGCCAAGAACAAAAACTCTTAAGTATCTTAATTTCCCTTCCACATGTTCCTTCCTCCTGTCTTGGGGCTAAGTTTGTCCCCTTTCCAAGGCTGAAGGATAATGTAGGCAGCATTACTAAATGTGCCAGGGAACTGGTTTCTCAAGATCAAGATTATAGTGCAATTCTGTTTGCCCAAAACTGAAATGAGAGACTTGGCCAGTGAATTTGTTCTCTGCTTTGTTATGATCCTGGGACTCTTGGAGCAAAGAGGCTGTTAGAGCAAGAGTTTTAGCTGATACAGGAAAACAGCAGAAAATCAAGCTTCCAGAGAACACTGGAGTACCCCCAAAACCTTTATGCTTTTGTAGATGGCTAACAAGCAATCAGCTTGAAATCCTTGTTTTCGTGCCCTACTAGCAACCACAACCTAGTGGTTGGTTAGGCACTTTAGAAAAGATGAGAAGAAAAATCCTTCTCCCTGTCCTTACACCTACTGAAATGCATTGTTTAGCAGACAGGTCTGTGCTGCTGTCCCCCCCCCTTCTTAGGGGGCATGGTCTGGCAGAAGCCCAGGCTCACCAGTGTGTCCCAGGTGCCTACTGTGTGTGCTGTTGTTGTTGATGTGCAGTTGCAGTGCACGTTAACTTGCTTTGGGGGCCAGTATGGCTTTAGTGATTGTCACACATCCTTTGTGCCTGTGGAATGGATAGGCAGGATTTCTTCCATGGGCCTCAAGCCTTGGCAAAAGTACAAAAAGTTTTGGTAGTGACAAACTGAGAAATCTGTGTTATTAAGTTTGTTTAGAAGAAAACAGTGACTGCCTTCTCATATGCTGCTAATGACAGTGGTGATCACTATACCTGCTGAGATGACAGAGGTGTTGCACTACCTTCATTAAAGCCTGAGGAACACTCCTGCTCCAGTGCTGAGGACTGCAAATCCATAGCCTGACACAGGCACTAGTCTGAGCAGACCGAAACCAAACTCCCACGTATAGACTCAAGAACACCCTCTGTGAAATGCTGGGGTGCTGTCTCACCTGGCTCTTCCTATGACACACCTCCCTGGGGAATTCGGAACTCCAGGGTCAAACTTAGGTTCAAGCATGTTTTGAGATACCATCTCTAACACTTATGGGCACTACACCTTATTCTTCTTTTCTTTAAGGCTCCTGGATGTGGTAGGACAGGAGAAGAATGAGCAGACACTGCCTGCTGGCATATCTCAAGCTTATGATTAGACCTCTGTCTCACTTCTGTCTACCAGAGTCAATCCGCTCTGTCCAGCAAGTCTCACCATTAATGCTGGTGCAGTCCCTTTCCTAACTCAAAGGTAGCTGGCATGTGTAACTGTGTCCTTCAATAGAGTTTAATGAGGTATGACTTTCTGGCTCCAAGCTGAGACAGTATTCGGACTGATTGGGGTTTTTTCCAGATCTGACTGGTCTAGGAATAGTGTTGAAAGCTCCTCTTTAGTTTCAAAACACTTAACCATCCTACTAAATTATTAGCATTGGCAAGATGCCACTAAGTGGGACAGAGTCCAGTTCCGGTGAAGTGATAGAACTGCTCTTAGGTGGTTTTTATTGAACAACAACCACAAAAGACCACCTAATACTCATCTAAGTTTTTCCTCCTGATCTTTTGGGAGCAGGATGTATAAATAGCATTGAGTCTGGTGGAAATGTGGGCTCTTCTCTCCCATGCTTTTCTCTATTGTGTATGCCAAGTTAAGGAAGAGGAGAATTCAGAAAATGCGAGGAATTCTCATTTCACTTTTCTCCTTGCTTGTTCTAAAATGACTGAGAAGCCAGTACCTTAATATGTCTTCTATTTATTACCCCATGACACACTTCTTTGTGATTTTGATACCTGGAAAGGGAACATCCTCCCCCAGGGATATTTTTGACTCCCGTTATTTTATTTGCTGATGTTTGTAAAACTCCATTTGCTGTCCTGTCTGTTAGTTGTTCTGTTTCAACACACCTTTAGCTGACCTATGCTCCAGATAACTGTTAAACATTGCAGGCATGCTTGAGGAAGGAAACTAATCTTTCTTTCAACTTGGAGTGCAGTACTTAAACTGAGTGGTGTGGCAGAAGGAGCAGTAAATGTGCTGTGGGTGGTGCTAAACTTGTTTGGAGAGATCTGGGAATGGTATGAAGTGTGGAACAAAAAACTTTATGCTGTGATGGGATGGATAAGTTAACATCTATGTGCTGGCAGACTTTGTTGTGTGGGGGTGTTAGAGCTTTAAAAGCATTGTGGGCTATAGAAGGAGCACTTTGGAAAGTCTTTGAGCCCCAGCAATGCCTTTGCCTTGGAGAAGGCAAAGGAGAAGGTCACCAGAGATGGTTAATAAAGCTTTAGCTGCTGAGCTCACTAAACATTCTTCCAGTTCAATGGCCTATGCAGAATGATGTGTTTAGTCAATGTTTAATTCCTAAGCAACAAATGGAGATTGTCATACTAGAAGGCACTTGTGCTGTTGACTGAAGCAATGGAGGCCAAGGATTAAAAAGGTCATGCAGGGAGATCACTTTGGCAGCCTCAAAACTCTCACCTCTAGGTCAGGTCCCTTGTCAGCAGGAGAAAACAAGGAGAAGTTCATGCTTTCTTAAGGCCAAAAAAGGTTTTCCAATAAGAAAAAAAACCAGCTGTTTAAAAAAATACTTGGTTGTAGAAAACAATACGAAGGGAAATGAAAACTGTGGATAGCTGAAGGAAGGCATGGGAAAGCAGGAAATTAAGAGGCATTTACTCTTTCCCTGGTGATGGGAGAGCAGGAGTGGAGCATGTAGCTGGTCAGCAGAGGCAGGCTGTGATTGACAGCAGAAGGGGAAAAGGGCAGCAGTTGTTGAGGAGGTTGAGGGCTGCTTGAATAGTTCAGATCTGGAGAAGAGATGAGAGAGGACTGCAAACAATGCCTTCAAGGAACAGGAGAAGACCTGGATGGGATGTCAGGCAGAAAACTCAAGAAAACTTCTTGTTGAATGAGTCAGAAATGAGAAGAGCCCTCAGCTGAGAGCCTCTAACCCTGTCTCACCTTCAGCCTTCTCCAAGATCTGATTGTCAAGGCCACACCCCTGGGCTCTGAGCAGCCACCAGGGCTGTTTATCTCCAAGCCTGGTCTGGTTTTGTCTGAAGCTGCTTTATCCAAGGATTCTGTGAACTCAAGCTTGAAGGGGGGGTGAGAGGGGGTAGGCATGTGACATTCCTACCTCCTATGAAACTAACTCAAAGCATGTGAAGTTTACAAGTCTGTTTATAAAGTTCGGTCCAGGCCAATGGGACTGATTTGGCTGTTTCCTACATATAGCAGTTCACTTCTGTATCAGTGCTAGGAGGATTGGGATGATTTGTCCTTTATTGTTCTTTATTTTCCATGTTCTATACATCAACATGCATAGTAGCAATTATTTTGTGCTTGTCCAACTCTGCTGGGTAAAGTACGTGGGGATTTTGTGATACAGACAAAGTGTTGTTCAAACCACTGCACTTTCCAGGTTGTGACTCAGTCTTTGGGATTGCTTTGTCTTAAAGATAGATAGAGCTATAACCAGTTTTTTGTGTTGTTAGGCTGTTGCTGAGCCTGGACATGTGTAATGCAGACCAGAGATCTGCTTCAGTTTGAGAAGATTAAGGCAAGATTGAGTGGATTTTCTTTGATTTACCGAAACCTCCACTACTGATCTACTAAGAGAGGGCAAGACTGAAAGCTAATATAAAGGCTTACCTGTGGCCACTGCACACCACTTCTTCTATACTGGATATTGACTGGATATATGACTGGACATTTACTGGCCAGCACTTCTTTGCTGGCCACCAGGAATAAGTTTTTGCCCATGCAATTTCCAGCTGTAAGATGGGTTTAGTTCTAAATTACCAATCTGTGATGATTTCAGTCATGGCAATGATTAATTTTGCTGGATGAGCTGATGGTTTTGTAAACATGTAGGGCAGCTCTGCAAAAGTTATTGTTTATGAGGTATTTGCTGGTTTTCCTTTTCAAATTTCATGCTGTTTACCTTGAGAATGAAGAATGAATGCTGTATAAAAGTGGCATATCCTATGAGCCAGTATTACTTCGCTCAGAGTTTGAGCAGGGCTGAGCTGTTCCAGCAGTAAGGGTGCACATTCCAAAGCAATTAGAACAGTTTCATAAGTAAATACTGCTCAGCAGCTGATAAAATGCCTTTCAGATGTCTTCGTAGAATAGATTCAGGTGACCAGCAAAGAACTACTTTCTTTAATCTTCGTAGTCAAATGTGAAAATACTTATTTTGATTCTTAACAACTTTTTCATTTAAAAATTGCTGTGAATTGGAAGTAGCTCATTTCTCTTGTTGAAATAGCCTGCAACTGAGTCACAGGGAAAAGAAACGGTGACTGACAATCATGGGTTCCCCACCCTATGTGCTTCATCAGGGTCTCTGCCCTCTCTGAGCATAACCACACATTGAAATCATTTGATGCTTGGCTTACTGTGAGTTTAAAATCTTCTAGGGAGGAGGAAGAACAAGTGGGAGGGTGGAAACTAAAAAAAAAGGATTTCCTCTGCCTATAAACTGGCGTACAGAATTGCAGTTCATCTGGGAAGCTCTGCAAACTGAAGCATGTTTTCTGCTCAGAACAAGCATGGCTTCAAGCTGCAGCACTGATGCCCAAACTTCTTGGACCAGCTTTTACTCATATTGTCCCACAGAGCTTTGAATTCCCAACCTCAGAACTGGAGTATGGTCTCCAGGCCCCTTTGCAGGCCCACCAGCTATCTGTATTTCCAGCTGTGAGAGCCCTTGCCCTGGGACACTCTTTGGGTAAATGCATAGGATGTTGGCCATTATGTACTCCAAGACCAAACCTAAAGACATTTTTCCAGAAGCATTCTTTCAGAAACTAAACAAAACAGTCTCTTAGATGTGGGTTTGCTTTTCTCTTTTTTTACCCCTGTTGTCCTGGTTTTCTTTCTTTACTATCTTTTATACCTCTTGGCTAGTGTTACTTTATGGAGATTGTTTCCTTTTGTTGAATCATAAAATAGTGTGAGTTGGAAGGGACATTTAAAGGCCATCTAGTCAAAAACCCCTGGAATAAGCAAGGGCATTCTCAATGAGACCAGGTTGGTCAGAGACCTGTCTAGCCTAACCTTAAATATTCCCAAGAATGAGGCATCAACTACCTTTCTGGGCATCCTGTTCCAGCATTTTATCACACTCATTATAAAAAGCTTGCTCTTTACAGCTAACCTAAATCAGCCTTCTTTTCATTTAAAACCATCACCCCTCGTCCTATCACAACAGGCCCTACTGAAAAGTTTGTCCTTATCTTTCTTATAATCAGAGAATTATCAAGGTTGGAAGAGACCTCTAAGATGATCAAGTCCAACCATTAACCCAGCACTGCTACCCTTTAAGTACCGAAAGGCTGCTCTAAGGTTTCCCCAGAGCCTTCTTCTCCCAGGAAGAATAACCACGACCTTTTTTGCTTATCCTCACAGGAGAGGTGCTCCAGCCCTTAGATCATCTTCATGGCTCCTCTGGATCCACTCCAACAGGCCCATGTTGTTTCTGTGCTGAAGTCCACATGGCTAGAACCCAACTAGGGATAGGTTTTTTTAAAACACTTTTTTGTCTGGGGAGTGTTGCTGTGATGAGTTGCACAAGAAGACAGGCGGGGGGGAAGGCAGGACACTCACTAGAAACTCCAGCTGCAAGGATGAAGGAGGCAAAACATGTGTAGTCACTCACAAGAGTGAGTAGGGCTGGGTGCTGAGCTGTGTAGAGGAGTGGAGGTGGGCCTCAAGCAAAGGCAGCTGAAGTCCAGCCTGGGCAGTGCATGCGCCAAACGCCAAATCTGTTTGCTTTGACTGGGTAACTTAAGAGCTACACTTGGACACTGTGATCCAGGCCCTGGCTAAGCATATGGAACATTAGCCTATGTGAGTATGAGGAAGAAATAATCAGCTTTGACAGTCCAAGTCCCAAGACTTGGGACTGCTGCTGCACACCCTGAACTTTAAACCTATGCGTAGCCCTATTTCCAGCATTTGAAAATGTGTCCTCATTCCAATCCTTCACCCTGATGAAGAAAACAGAATTTAAAAAGCAGATTTTAAGCATAAAGTTGCATTTTGTTCTGTATTGTACTGGAGCACACAGATAGTAATTATACACAAAGATTTATTTAATTTCATTTACTCCAATTAGCATAAGTAGAGCTAGCATTGGTTTGGAGCGTTTTTTTTGGGGGGTGTTTTTGTGTGTGTTTGTGTGTCAGTCTTGTTCAGTTTTGATGTGGTCTTCCCAGGGATGGTGGTATGTGATGTGGTAGCATGAGAATGGTCAGTCAAAGAACTGGCTTGGCAGTTTTCTGTGGATATCCAGGAGGTTGCTGAGGCATGTATCTGTAGAGGTTCCAGATGTGATCAACTGCCAAAAGATATTCCTCCTGACTCTTGCCCAGTTGCTTTCCCCCCTCTTCAAGCTTCTTCCAGAACAGCACCTCATACTTTTACTTGGTAAAGCCCATTTCTGCTGGAAACCATGGCCAGCTCTGTAGAGCATCTGCAGCCTGATATGATATCCAGGTAAGTCAAATCCACTTCTTATCTTCCTGCCTCCCAAGTCTAAATATAAAAACCTGTCTTTCCATGTGGTCTTTCTTTTATAATCCTAAACTAAATAGGGAATTTTGTTGATTATGCCATGCAATCATATTTATGGCATGATTGTCTTCCTCATCTAGTTTTAAAATAAAAAAGCATCAAATATTTCCAGAATGAGATAACTAAAGCTTTCCAACACCTTTGGGACAGTCCACAAGAAGTGTCCTGATCCTGGTTTGCAGTGAGTTAGAACTTAAAATCATTAGGTCAACCTTTCTTCCACCACTGATCTCCACTGCATTAGAGGCAAAGGTACAAATTTTGCCTGGATTATTTACCTGATAGAACTTTAAACGACCTTCCACAGTTTGGAAAAAGTAAGAGGAAGCTTCTATCATTTTATGTTTTGTTTCAAGCTGGAGTCAGTCTTCATAGTATTTTCTGGCTTTGGTTTGGAAAGGGAGCTGCTTTGGCCATTGGCCAGCTGGCACAGGGTAACTTTCAGCCCTCCCCGTGGAGCCCTGCTCTCTGCAGGTCAGCAGCTGAGCCACAGAGTCTGGCCACAGGCAGGAAAGTTGGGTCCTGGCCAACTTGGCATGCTACAGCCCTGCTGGGTAAGGAAGCAGCAGGCCAAGAACTGAACCTCTGGGAATGAGGGAGAGGGCCTGTAAGGAGCCTACCACCTCTGCCTCCCTTGGGAGGATGCTGCTGCTTAATACCAGCATCAGTGTGGCAGGAAGGAGGTGTATCCATCATTCAGAACTGGATGGGAGGATTTTTATGTCTCTGTTGCCTAATCCCACACTAAGTGGAACAGGATTGAAATCTGAAGCAAAACTAGCTCTGAGTACTACACTGAGTGATATTCAGACTGTTAAAAAAAAAATTTAAAGTCCTGTCATGGTTCTTAAAATCCATATGTTCTTGCCTCCTTCAAAGCTCTTGTGTTGGCATGACCAGCAGAAGTCCTATATGTGGTCCCAATGTGATTTGCCTGCAGAGGAAGAATCTCCTAAATCTTCTTATGCTACAGAAACAGAATCATAGAATGGTTCAGATTGGAAGGTACCTTAAAGATAACATAGTTTCAACACCTATGCTATGGCAACAACCCCTTGTTGCTCAGGAACCCATCCAAGGTGCCCTTGAACACTTCAGTAGATGGGACAACTTCCCTAGATGGTCTGTTCCAGTGCTTCACCACTCTCACAGGAAACAACTTCTTAATGTCTAATCTAAACCGTCCCTCTTTCAATTTAAACTATTGCCCCTTGTCCTGTCACTATCTGCCCATATAAAATCTCCCTCTCCCTCTCCTTCTTATAAGCCCCCATAAGGTACTGGAAGGCTGCAAAGAGGTGTCCCTTGAGACCTTCTCTTCTCCAGGCTAAACAGCGCCAGCTGTCCATCTGTCTTTGTAGGACAGGTGCTCCATCCCTCTGATCATCTTCATGACCCTCCTCTGGATTTGTTCCAACAGCCCTTCCTGTGCTGGAGACCCCAGAGATGGATGCTCCCACACCAGGTGGGGTCTCAAAAGGGGAGAATCCCCTCCCTTGTCCCGCTGGCCGGGCTGCTTTGGATGCAGCCCAGGATGTGTTTGGCTTTCTGGGCTGTGAGAGCACATTGCCCAGTCATGTCCATTTTTTTGTCCATGAGAACCTCCAAGTCTTTCTCCACACGCTTGCTCTCAATGATTGCTTCTTCCAGTCCGTGCTTTTGTCTGGGATTGCCCAATATTCCATCACTTGAAACTTGGATGGTCCTGCTGGATCAGTTGCTGTTTTGTTCTTTGCTGCGGGCCATAGTCTTCACCTCAGGTATAAAAGTGTGTGGTGAGATCTGCAGCTGGGTCTAAATCTGGCCTGTGCTCCTTGTGCCTTGAATGCAAAAGGGAAATCTTTCTCACTTTTAAACTTCGTGGTTTTCCACTTTGGTATGTTTCTGTTTGAATTGTTTTCTGGGAAAGGGAATGTTGAAAGCTCCTCTTTCACCTTTAATTTGGTAAAGCAAGCTGAGTGCTGCTAATATGACAATGCTTAAAGGGATTAGTTAGCACATTAGCAGTTTCAGTTGCTAATCTCTAGAACACAGAGGTTTTGAAAGGAATAACTTCTTCTCCCTAGTGACTTTTAATTGCTTGTTCTGCATGGATACAGGTATTTCCTCAGTCTCTGCAGAAGGCTAGCAAGCAGTGTGCTGAGGTAACAAATGGTGTGATGCTTTCACAAAAATTGGTAGTCAGCTGAGGTGCTGAGTTAGCATTAAAATCATCCTATGGAAGACCACTGGTCATGATCAAAATTATAAAATGCTTCAGGGCATGACAATGTCTTCACTTCTCAGAGAAGCCAAAAGCAGCTTCTCAGTCACACAAGGCCCATGATGCCTAATCATTTCTCATGATTAAGTTAGAACAAATAGCAAAAAATCAATTTCTTCTGAGTTTCTGCTTTCACTTCCAGATTGTCGAAAAATCTGTGCTTCTCACACCCCCTTGAATTTGATCCATGCATGCATGATCTACATGGTGTTACGTTGCACTTGCTCTATGCAAAGCTACATAACTTTTGCATACACATTTTTCAGCTGGGATGGTGGAAACTGCTCACTTTTCCCCATGTCCCAGACATTCTGAGTCTCAATGCACAATGATAATGGGGATGTTGAATCTCTGGGTTCCTGTGGAACAGCTGCCTTGTGTGCAGATGTGGCAGGTCACAAAGCAGAGTGCTGGAGGGCAAGATACATTAGTGGTGGAAGATGGACAGAGGAAAATGAAGTCAGAGTTCCCTCCTTAAGGAAGTCTTTGCAAAGGTGTTTTACATGTAGACACAAATTATTCACCCTATCACTTCTGCCTTAAATTTGTTTCCATTAGAGAAACAGACATCTCTGGCTACTCCTTCAGAAGGAAGGTAGTGAAGTTCAGTGGGAAGCCAGAATTAAAATCCTCTTGAGACATGCAGTGTGTTATGTAACCTACTGGATTCCCTCTCATGTGCAATTCAGAAGAGTGTTTGCCTGTAATCCAGAGAATATCCAATCAGTATCTCTTGGTGAATTGCACCATTTTTATTTTGGGTGAAGCTTTAACACTGTTTTCTTCAGTATTCTTTCCTTGTCAATTGCTGCTCTCAGCCATGGTTTCCTATTACTTAATCTCCTTAAAGCTCACTTGTGTTCCAAAATACTTCATTGGAAATTAAGTATTCAGGAAAGAGTGATAAAATAAAGGCTTTGTAGCACCTTCTGATGTTTAACAAAAGGTTAACAAATGCAAAAATGGCTCCTGAAAGCTGTGGGCAATTTCAGTCCAGGTTTGCATTTTTCAAATTCTTGCTTTACCTTATTTGGCCAGGCAAAATGGGATCCAGCCGTCCTCAGGGATTTGGCTGCACAGAGATTGGGCTTTGTTAAGAAGAAAGTATGTGTTTTTTCCTTGGGAGACACATGGCTAAATATGGGCTGTGTTAATAACAAATGAGTCTGCTGGCAGAGTTACAGATTCCCAATGTCCTTCAAGTTAAGAAGGCAGGCACACAGCAGCCCTCTAGCATCAAGCTTAGACTTTCACTGTGACTGTATTGAAAGGTGGGGGAGTGGAGAGATGTGCCAACATCGACAGTCATGGATCTTGTCTTGATTTTAGTGGGAAGTAGTTTGGGAACAAGACAGCTACTGTTGCCTAAGACAACTTGAAAGGAAACCAAACAGGTCAGAGAATCAGAGCTGAGTGATTTTTGTGAGCTGAGACAAGATATCATCTTTTCTTCTTTTTTGCAAAATTTTTCTTTTTTCTAATAGTCTTTCTTGTGAACAACAATTCATCTTAAAAATACAAGTAGATAAAACAAGCTGGCCAAATAATATGCATAGTTTTAGGGAATAAATATTGACTTAGTATCTGATACTGGTCAAGTGATATGTTTGAGGTGTGCCCTGTAAAATGTAGCTCTTGGGACAGGAGTGGTATCAGATCAAAAACCTCTGCTGACTGCAGGTTTTATTTACCTATTCACAAGGGTTCACCTCAGTGCTTTTTTAGGCATGAAACCTGTTCATACTTGGGCTGAGGTGAAGAGTGTAAGGTGCACAGCAATGGAGAAGTACTGATGTATTAAAGTATGTGTTGTGTACAGCAGTAACTATATATCCACTTTTTAAAAAATATAACAAAATGTTGAAGAGCTCTTGCAGGAACAGGGGAAGTCAGAGGCAGTCAGGGAGCTATCAGGACCAAGGCAGATATTAGGAAAAAAGTGTAAGTAGCAAACAGCTCCTGCTGCTTACTTGGGCACTGCTGATGGGACAATATGAGCTAGATCCTCTTGCTAGTTGAGTAGTTTTAGCTCTTCAGAAATGATTACAGGCCAAAATCCTTAAAAGATTATTCTCTGCTTAAAAAAACAAAGCCCAGACCAACCCAACTTAATAAAAAAAGGCCAAAAAAACCCCAGTGAAACTTTTCTATTAAGTGCAACTTGAGGCAATTCATGGAGGAAAGGCAGAGAGGGTAGGTCCCACTGAGACTTTGATTAGGAACACACTACATTTCCAGCTCAGCCACTTCAGAAGCTGAGGGGATGAAAACATGAATTATCTAAAATGCTCATTGAAGATGTTGGGAACAAGACAGCCCTCTCTTGATATCTGTTCTTGATAAAGTAATTCTAAACCTGCTATGGTCTCCTCATGTGCTTATATATTGCCACCTGGATTGTTTTCACTACAGCTGGTTGAAATTTTCTTGTAGGAAGAGCCTTGCAGAAACGGATTTTACTGAAAAACTAAAAAATTCACAGGGAAAACTCTGAGATATTGCTTTGGACTGTTCTTGCTATCTCTGGTCAAAATGTTTTTCTGTGAAAAGAGAAGGATTTTAAAGTTAGGAGTCTTGCTTTCAGACTTCCTGTGAATATTTGTACTTTGTGGTAGGATGGAGGGGAATATTGATTCCCATAAGTGTTACATGGATTAAAGAGGTGGCAGAGCTTTGAACATGTGAAGCATTACAAAACTTTTTTTATTTTTTATGTGAATGACATTCTCAGTTGTCTTGCAAATGGCTTTGAGAACCAGAGAGCAAAGAGCTCCAAATAAACCAAGTGTATTTGCATGTCCAAGGACAACATAACTACTGACCACTGGTTTTTTTGTTTGTTTTTTGGTGCTCAGGTTTGGACCTGAATATTTGTAAGAGTGAATTACTTTGATTGGAGTTGAAGGTGGCTCAGGATTATCTCAAGTTATGCTTGAGGCATCTCAGGCTCCACACCAGGATAAGGAATATTGCCCTGGAAGTTTTGCTACAATTTTTCCTCATAGTTGGTCCTCGGTTTTTGCATCACTGTTGCACAATTGTGAGCTGGTATTTGGAGAAGATGACTGTGTCTGCTGAGGATGGATTTCACTTGGCTGTATGACTGTTGTAATTCGGAAATATGTGACCAGTTCAGGAGTCTGCTCTGGACTGAGGTCCTGAGGTAGCTGGAGAATGGGTGAATGAAGGACTGAGAGCAGAAGACAGTCAAAGTCCCCTTAAAATGGTGGTTTGGTTTAGTCCCCGTGGCCTTTATGCAAGGCTAACAAATTTGACTATTTGTTCTGCATCCTTTCTATGGACAAGGTATAGGATTTTGATAAGCTCTATCTTATGCTCTTGGAGACTGTCAAGAAACTATGCAAAAGTGGGTATGCAACAGGCTTGTGGCTTTTCACAAGAGGTAATATATTCCTCTAGCTCAGGCAAGATGTGCTACAGGAATGAAACCACTCCTGCAGCCCCTGTGGGCTTTTTAGTAAGATTCAGTCAGGCAGTTATCAGATTTCTGTAATACTGATGTTATCACTGCTCACTGCCTCTGTTTTGATTCCGAGCACCGCCCACATCCTCAGAGAGGGTTTGTGAGGCTTTCACCACTGGCTGCCTGTGCCCACATTCTGGGGTGCGTTGGGACGTGGCTGGGATTCGTGCCTGAAATGCCTGGTGCATACCAACAAACCCACTCCCACTGCCTGTCTGTTTGGAGGAGGCAGTGGCAGACCAAAGGGCTCTCGTGGCCTCTGATAAGTTAATTACTGGTGGCTTAAATGTTTATGGGGTGGAATGTGCCTCCATTCAGCATCTGACCTGTGCTGAGATGCTGCCTTTGACATGCTGTTTCATGGGTGAATGGTTTAAAGTGTCTGTGCAAAGTTGAAAGTTGTTGAATTATGTGTTATCAGTGCTCCTCTATAACACTGAAGCTTGTTTGCTGTCTGATTTAAAATATGACTAAGCCCAGTACACTGAGGATGTAAGCTCATCTGGCACAAGGGTTTCTCTGAAAGCAGTTGTGTAGCCCCTTCAACCCCAGTATTTTTTGTATGTAATTGTGTTGCTGCTAATTACAAGGTAGTCATTGTTTATATCCTCATCTATCCTTCCGGCTTCCTCTTGGAAGAACGGGCACAGCTCCAATCTCCCTGAGGCTACTGGAGGCTGTGGCTGATGGTGATTGGTGGCACCAGCCAAAGCGTGACACTTGCAAGGGGAATGTCTTAGTCGGGACCCAGCAGTAGCTCTCTAGATCATCCTAGCCCAGGGCAGGACACAAAAGAACAGCCCTTCATGTGGAAGAGAAGGCTTCCAGGATGAGCAGTAGCCTTTGGGGATGACACCTTGTGCAATGTACAAAAACCCCCTTATTCTGCAGTAAAGTAGAATATGAACGCCATCAGAATAGCTAATTTGAGACAACTCTGTGGATAATTGACTTGAATTCTTAAATCAGGTAATGGTTTTGATTTTAATTTCCCTAAAAAAAAAAAAAAAACAAAACAAAACGTTTTTAAGGAAATGAGAAGAAAGAAGGGAAGCATGCTTTTCCTTTAGAAACAATAATGAGGGATTTGGATTATCAAATAGCAGCTGTGTTGATGCAGACACAATAGCTGTCTGTCAAGAGCATGCAGACAGCTTACAGATGAAATTGCTGTGCTTCCAGCTCCCAGCAAACACTGGTATTCACTGTGGGAGAAACTGATGATGCCATGGATGAGGAACTTCCTTAGTAGGTTTCTCCAGCATTATAGCTTAAGACGCTGGGAAAAATTTTGATGAAAAGATTTTCTGTAGAATAGAGAATGCAGTTTTATCAAAACTAAAACACCTTTTGTGAAAACATGGATCCTGGCAGAAATTATTTGGTAAAACAAATGAATGATTAGTTTCCTCTGCTTGATGAAAGTGAAATGTCTATACCTAATCAATTGTGTTTTGGGAAAGTAGTGTGTTTCTTTTGGTTTGTTGAAGAGTATACTCAACCCAAACTGCATTGGGTATCTTAAGGTGGATTTGAAAGTGAGGAAAGAATGTTTGCCACAAGGTTTAGCTTGACTGAAATCAGAAATATGAATCTGAAAGATTTTTGTTGGTCTTAGAATTGGGAATTTTTCAGCCTTTTTTACTTGTCAAGACTGAAGTACTGACATCATAATGATTTTCAAGAACAAAACCTGATTCTTGACTGGCTTATTCACAGTAAAGCATTTCATTCAAGTAGCTCCCTAACTGTTAAACAGCCTTCAGGACACCAGTGTTTTAATTATTTCATTCAGGCTGCTAACCTCTTCTCTCAACACCCTGTCTCCAGCCCCAGTGATTTGCCAGGAGCTTCTTGTGCCACATGGAACAGGCAGAGAAGACACAACTAGCCCAACATCACATCTGAGCTTGACTTGCTTTAGATTCTTGGAAGAAAAAGCCCAAATGGTGCTGCCCTGGAAACTGTACAAGATCAAACCCCTCACCTGTGTTAGTGTGAGTTCCCTTTTAGTAGCATCCTACAACACAAGGGAACTGAAAAATCATCACATTTGTAGGCATCTCTTTGTATACTTAATATGCTCATTGTCCTCAGCAACATAGGAAAGACAACAGGGATGCAGGTCTTCTGTTGTGTTGCACTGGTCCTGCAGAATGCCACAGTCCTCGTGGAAAGGCCATGAGAAGAAAAGAAGTGTGAGAGACAAAGCAGGAGGGGAAAGAAATCCCTGACCACATACATTGCTTTAGAAGGAGTCAGTAGAGACTCCTTGGCAGCAGGACCACTGGCTTCCAGCACATTGGAAAATTATTAGGGACTGAGCAAAACACAGGGCCTGGGAAAGGGCATATTCTTCAGTAGGCTTTGGGACAGTTATTTCCCTCTGTCTATTCCTGTCTTGCATAAATACTTTAAGCTGGCACCAGTCTGTAGCCAGTTGCAGCCGATGTTGCATATTTTTCATGTACCACATTTTGAAAATGTGACTCAGAACTGCCTTGATCTGAAATGCAAGTTTAATTTTAAAACTGGGAGGAATGTCTTATAAGCCTTTGTGTAAAAGGAAACGTTTTAGTACACTGTTGGTTTTAAACATGTTATGGCATTAAGTAGTGTGAATCAAGTGCTGATTCTCATGTACCTAGAAAATAGGTACAACATGAAAAATTTTTCCTAGAAATAGGAAAGTCTGTATTGAAGAGTCAAATAACACTGAAATTTAGAAGGTTAAACTAAGAGCAAAAAGGGGTTAATGCGAGTAAAAAATTAACATGATTTCTAAGGATGCAGAGCTGTTTAATCAGACCTGGTACTGTATCTGCATGTCTTTTTCTGTCTGAAAACTTTTTTTATCTATTGTACAACTTTAGTTATAGTGGGAAGTGTTATAGTGTTATAGTGGGAAGAAGGTCTTCAAAGTGATTAATTTTTGCCAATGAAATGCAGTGAAACAGTGGAGAAGATACCGCTGTTCCCCAGAGAGAACTTAGAGGTGATTACAATCTTGCACCAGAGAATCCATGCAGAGGAGCCCTTGTGGCAGGGAAAGCCACCTTGGGAGGTTGCAGAGATTCCACAGGTTCCGCCTTTGGACTGGGCTAGGCTCCACTCTTTCAGCATTTTTGTGAAAATAGTTTTAGTAGGATAGTCACACAGAGATGTGCTGAGCAAAGCCCTGTTTGTTGGAGAATTGAGATGGCAGAGTGTAGCAAGGGTGATGGGCACTGACATTTCCATGCCAGCCCAAAGGTGTTATAAACCCAAAGTACTATAAACACAGAGTTGAGATTGCTCAGTTGTCCCAGCAATGAGCAGCATGGCATGGGGGGAAGAATTGTGCCTCTAGCAACAAATGTGAATTCAAGGTGTGCAAATTCCCACCCTGGAAATTGTTGTTTTAAAGTATGGAGTGGCAATTAAATTGCAGAGATTGAAGGCTACCTCTGTGTTTAAAAGTTGTGTAAATATGTAAAAAATTTAAAAGATGGTGCAAAAGAGTGTATGACTTTTATAAGACTCATTTCACAGATGCAAAATGTAACACATATTTGCACATTTTTCCTAGGACTGCTTTCCCATTACTAGATGGTGGAGTTGTTCACTGGATCTGCTAAGGAAAGGTACAGTTTAAATGTCCTGCATAAGCTGATTCTCAAGCATCACATTGCAGGGCTCAGTTTCAGAGCACTGAATTCTTCTTGCCATGGGAATTGGCCATGGCTGCTTTCAGGTGACAGCAGTGTGGAGTGCTGGGTCATGAGCCTGGTGTTGATACTGAGTCTTCCTTAGAGCTGGCCTGAGTCTCATCTTTGTACTTACAGGGGAGAAACCTGCTCCAAAGTGTATACCATAGATTGTGCGAGGGCACAGCTGGAACAATGCTCAACAAGACTGAATTTCAGGTATTCCACACTGTGGTGCCCAATGGTGAAATGGCATAAAGCCTGTTCTTTAGCAAACAGAGCTTGCCTATTCCTGATGATGGCCAAAATAGGAATATTTCTCAATGGCAGGAAATGCTGCAGAAGCAATGGTATACTGTAAATGGCAGTTTTGCTGCTGACACTTCTCACTGTGGAAAAGCTGTGCTCTCTTTAAAGTTTCTCAAACAGACCATGTTATTACTTTATTGTCTATTTCCTACACTGTGGAAGGGATGTGCTCACCATATTATTTTATGGACTAATATGTAATGGTGTTAAACATCTGGCTTTAGCAGAATTGTGTGATTTATGAAACAGTGATGTTTACAAGTGAAAGGAAAAATCTCAAGGAATTGCAGTAGGCAGTTTTTAAATCGTTTTCAAACTGTAAGGTTCCAGAAATTTCTGTTATGACCAAGTGTTGATTTCCAGCTTTCAATGTCTTTTGCAGTCAAAGATAATTGTTTTCTCATGCAAATCAATGAGAAACATGCTTACTTTGGTTCCTCAAAGTGAAAGATCCACCTACTAGTGTTTATGAGAAATTATGCTAATAGAGTCAACAAGGAATTGTTTCTGTAATGCCATGCTTGACTGTGGAAGAGAATAGTATAACTGTGAACTGTAAAAAAAAATTGCTGTAAAAGATTTTAACTTAGCAGTGCTGGAAATCTGGAGGTTTTCAGTTTCTGTGAGACTCAGATGATGGAATGTTTTGTGTGTGTCAAATAATACTTTTAGATCCAGACCTCTTAGAACTCTGGTTTCATTTTGTTATTATATTTCCCTTGGAAGTAAATGGGAAATAAAATCAAGCATGTGCAGACCATGTTGATCATGAACACTATCAGCTGATTTTTTTTTCAACTTGAGCTGCACTGTATTTTTGGTACTGTTCCTTTCTTACTCTTTTTATGTTCTTTTTGGATCCTGGCTTTGTTGAAACTGGTCAGACCTTAAGCCTTTGCATATGTGAGTGCAATTCTTACACTGCCCTTTTGCAGAGTGCAGCAAGCAAAAATGTTTTTGTTCCACCCAGCACAAACACCAGACACAGCGTGGCTGTGCATGTGGGAAGGGGAGCAGGCTCTTCTGTGCCAAGGAGCAGTGACTGCCTGTGAGGTGGGCTTGGTCCTTGTGAGCACTGCAGGCATATTCTTGCTCTGCAGTTACTGTGGGCTGGGTTGTCTGCCAAAATTCCTTGAACTGGAAGGAAAAAAAGACTTTTGTATGATGCGCTACAAGCAATAAATCAAACCTCTGTGGTCCTCTTGAGGAATGACAATTATGATGAGGGTGATGAGGCACAAGCATCGGTTCCCCAAGATGTTGTGGATGCATCGTCATTGAAAGTGTTCAAGGCCAGGTTGTGGTTGGGGGTTTGAGCAACCTCATCTAGTGAAAGCTGCCCCTGCTAATGGCAGAGGAGTTGGAACCAGATAATCTTCAAAAATTCCTTTCAATTCAAACCATTTTATAATCCTATAAAGAGCATCTAGGGACCTGTCTTTTAAGGGTTATGGTGGAAAATAGATGAGCAGTTTGCCCATTTGCTGCAGAGAGGACTTGGGAAGAGATATTAGGAGATCAGCTTTTGGAAGAGAGGGCAAAAGGTGCCTGTGTCTTCTGGGAGGGAATGTGGGATAATTTTTACTTTCTCTTCTGCTTGGTAAATTCATGCTTGCTGAAATTGTTTTAATCTGCAAGTTTTCTGTCAAAACTCTGCAGGAAAAAAAGGACTTTGATTGTCCCTTTTCAACACCACAGTAGTTTACATCAGTCTTTAAAAGATGAAACAGCCAAATGTGGATGTGCCCTTTGTCAATCAAACATTCTAATTAAATGTTGGTATTGTCTGGCTTGATAAGTCTAGGGAACTATGATCTAATCAAACAGCAGATCAGAGAAGTGCTCTTCAAGTACTAGCTGGGATCATCATCCAAATGAAAGTACTCATCAGAGCGGCCTGAAATCAGTATTTTCCCTAATGATTTGGATAATGGAACAGTGATTCATGATTAAATATATTTGATAAAGTTATATTTGGGCTGGAAGTGGGGCTCAATATTTCTAGGCAATGACTTTCTCATTAAAAATAACTGAAAGAAATAGAAAAAAATATTTTAAAAAACAGATTATGTAGGCCAGGGAAGACAAATCTGTATTTCTTCACTTTAACAAGCAATAATTGGTCAGTTGGTCACAAGGTGGGAAACAAATTAATAGATTGCAGTTCTGCAGAAAAAGATTTTAGAATGTCAGCGACTGAGGGGTTTTTTTTCTTAGTAATATATTTATATTTATCAGTAATATATATTTTCAGTTATTCCACAAGGTTAAACTGACAGAGGTGATAATACATGCAAAGGGATCCTACGTCCTCCAAAAACACCTGGAGAGGCTTGAAAGGAATAAAAAAAAAAAAAAAAAAAGACTGGGGCAGCGAAGAATAGGACATGGATTGTGGAATTTAAGGAAAGTAAGGCTGAAAGAAACCAAATGTTTGGAAAGTCAAAAGCAATGCTTTTTTCTCTGGTCCATGGTGGTCGAAAAGGGCATTAAGATGGCTTTGCTTGAAAGTAACAGTGGCTGGAATAGGCAAGTTGCAGAATCTCTGTTCAAACCATGCAGGTGACATGTCAGGGGTGGTATGTACTCAGCTGATTCTGCCTGGGAACATCACTGTGTGATGCAAATTCCAGGTCCTGCTTGGTCTTGTCTTTCTGATCAAGCTGGAAGGTGGTGGGGGAGGAAGGAACCCTTAACCGGTGGTGGTCTAACTTTTTGGCCAGTGTTTGTTTCTGCCTTTCTTCAACATCATGCTTCTAATTCCTGAACTCAGACTCTGCCTTGCCTGCTTGTTGACATAAACTGTGCAGCCAGACCTTTCAGGCAGGGGCTGTGTTTACCTGCCTATTTATCTGGCATCAGTGGGGCTCCAGTGTTGATTGGCGCTCCAAGCATAAACAATAACCATTGTCAGAGTAGATTATTCAGAGCAGAGCAATCTGAAGTCATTTGGTAATGAAAAGCTCCCCAGAGCATGACTGCTTGCTGTGACCCAGAAATGTTGGCACGAAAATCAATTACATGGTAGGATTTATGTGGCAAACTTGTGGCTCTTCCTTGTGCAGACAGCACATGGTGTCATGGAGATGGCACCTATTGTGTGAAATGTATGTGCAGCCTTCCTAAAGGGAACAAACTCCAGCCATGGGAAAGGTGGCTGAAAGAGCCCATGTGTTTGGAAAGGGGGTGATGAAAAGACAGTCTTTGGAGTTTCCAAAGTGAGATGATATGAACAATTGTTGCTGGGGAGGGAGTGAGACGTAGGGACCAAAGATGCAGGGTATGGAGCCAAGTGACTCCCGTTGGACATAGTCTCTGAAGGAATGGCAGCTCTGTTGCTTGAGAGCTGATTACACAAAGCACTGAAGAATCCAGAGCTGTTTGAAATGGGCCAAAAGCCCTTTTCTTTTTCTATTTTTCTGCCCTGCTGCTTTCCACTTCTGATGAATGTTCCTGCCATTTCTGCTTGCTTTTTGATTGGTAGGGAGAAACTGGGAAAAATTACTCCTATCACCTCCCCTGTTTCAGAGAGCTTTGCTGCTGAAGGTACAACATCTCCTGAATGGATTCAAGCCCTGGAAACTGCTGTTAATTCCCCACCAGGACTGTTGAAACTGCTAAGGTCCACAGCTGTTTTACTCTGTGAGTTTCCCAGAGCTGTAGAGGACAGTCACCTGGGCAGGCAGACTGTAGGTGCACTATGCAAAAAAAAAAAACAAAATCACAAACAACATTATAAAATTTGTATTTCTCTAAAACAGCTTTAAAATGCAAAATTTGTGCCTTTTTGTGCCAACCAAACCCCCCCCCCAAAATCAAAACACCCCAAAACGGCTAAAGATCTTTAATGGAGACTGTGTTAAATCTTAATCTGAAATGATAAATCTTCCCCAAGCACTGAATCCCTCTGAAGATGATCAAAGCCATTCTTCCAGTGCATTGTAACTAGCAGAGCAAGGGAATTTCCTAGCAAGTCATTATTGGTGTGTGAAAGTGCAATGTGTTAAATATCTGAAAGGTATGCTCAGCTCAGAGCAATGAAACTTGTCTTAGTTCTGCTCTGGACAGGTTTCAGAAATGCAGAGACACAGAGCTAGAAAAGTAAAGCAGCAAGAAGATGTGCATGTCCAGCATCCACATCTCCCTCTGGGGAAAATACCCAGTACTTGAGCCTAGAGCAAACAAACCACTTACAGAGCTATGAACTCGTGTGATAGTTTCATATGCAGTGGGACAGTTTCTTTCCTAATCTTTATGGTGATCAGTTTAAACCATGAAGTGTGAAATGTGATTATCCTTGTCCAGAGTTTGAATTAGGGAGCTGCAAGGAAAGGCTCATTGCTCCAGATTGCATGAAGGAGGAGGGAACAGGCAGAGAGACTGAGCTACTTCTACATGTCTCCATGAGGCAGGGTAGAAATATTCCTCTTCCATTTATTCCTTGAGATTCAAGTATGGTGAAATAGAGAACATTCCCTCAGGAGGGATTTAATACAGATCTGCCATGCAGATGCAACGCACTGACTTGGAGTCCTTTCTCCTATCCTGTTCTGGAAGGTTCTGTAATAGAAAGTCTGGTGTGCTTTGCTGTTGATCTCACACTGGTACTTTTCACACTCCAAGGCTGACAAATTCACTTTAGGGTTGCACAAGCTTTCTTTTGAATCTGTGCTGCCATTGGAGCTGTCAGCTTCGTAGAGAAACCCCACTAAACTGTATGTAAGTCTAGAATGTGTAAATGAGAGCAGCTGAAAACAACTGGTGTTTTTATCGAAACACCTAGTGTAATTTTCTGATACTATTTCACTTGTTTTGCTTTTGTAGACTGAATTTCCATATTTTTTTAACCAGTTATGGTAGCCTTCTAGAATCAGAAGAGTCACTGCTCTGCTCTGGAAGCAGCTGTGTAAAATGTTGTGGTTTTAAGTGTGGTTTCATCTTCATGCACTGGCATCCCATGATTGAGGTTAGAGAGACAAATCCCATCATAGCTCTGCACTGTAATCGCCTGCTTTCAAGTACTTGACTCTGCAATTGCTTGGACTTGGACATGTTACAATATTCATGAGATATTGTTGGTCTGTATCAAAGGAAAAGAATTCATCCTGCTAGCCAAGTCTGGAAGCTAGACTTAAGGAAATCCACACAGTACAAAAATCTCAGTTTTAGTTTGGTGGGCTGCTAATATGATTGGTTTATCGGAGAACAGAATGGTTTTCTTTACCTGCCTATAAAATGCTAAACAGCAAAAACATTTCAACAGTAAAGATTAGCAGTCTTTATGCTTATGTAGTCTTAGAGACTTTCTACTGGCCTTTGAAAACAAATTTGTTTTCAATATTTCAGTATTCACTCCATGCAAGCTATTGTGTAGACTATTGGCAGGCTACCTACAAATAAATTCGTCTGGTTGCCTGTTGCCTTTTTTTGTCACATTATTGATGTATTAATATCTTTCCAAGCATAAGTCTGTGCACTGAGATTTTTTTTTCAGCCAGGACATTTTTTCCCAGTTTGCTGTGTCCTTGAGGAAATTATGGAGGGATGCTGGAGAGCTGTTGTCTTGCTGGGTGAGTCGTGCTGCTGAGCACAGGGATTTTCACTCGTGAGATGGAGCCTCAGACCTGCCTCCTTGACTCAGTTCCATGACTTTGCTGCTCTATAAGAAAAGATTTTGGGAGAAACAGAGTGGCTTTGGGCTGGGAGCCAGTAAAGGTGGGGCGATCCCTGTGTTTGGCCTGATGGAGATTTAGCTGGGGTTTTGGGGTGTCTTTTAGTGAGCCTCCCTATTCAGTTACAACAGTGTTTTCTTCATTCATGCCCTGTCCTAGGCTTGAACAGCATGTGGCCCAGGATACGGATCCCATGCTAATTAGAATAAAAAAGGTCCATTGTTTATTATAAAATAAGCAAGTACAGATAGGAATGATATAGCTTGAGCTATGAATCACGTCTGACTCATGTAAAGGTTACAAGTCCAATTCTGCTTTCGTCTGTATCAAGTGCTGTTCTGCTATTGGTGCTAATACATGCAAAAACAGCGTTAGTACAATAAAGCATTTAATGAGAGGTATTCATCTTATCTTGTTTCAGACTAGGTATTTCAGCTGTGTGATTACTGGTATTTAACAGTTGTCAAAACAGTTGAATATGGCAGAGGGGTTGTTTCGCATCAGCAGACTTTGCAGCCTGCCTGACTTCAGATAATAAATCCCTTCATAGCATAAAATATTTTCCTATGGAGAAACCAGTTATTAACTTTTGCCTTCCTCAGAGTTTTAATAATATGCTGCATACAGGAGATATCTGTGGTTTGGATAGGATAAAGATGAGAAGAAATATAGCAATTTATTTTTACATATTAGGCAATTTGTCTGGATGATGGGGGATGTGATAGAATTAATTATGTAGAGCTACAGTGACAGCTAAAAAATGGAGCACACAAATATGGATGTATCTTTTGACTGTTGCTAGTTCTAGCCACCACAAATAATAGAGACTATGAAGCTGGCCCTACTTGGCTTGTTCATTATTTCCAATTAGCTCTAATTTCTTCCAGATGTATGTGGCATTAGTCATTTTTGTATGGTGTGTGTATATATGGTTTGCTTCATTTTTTTCAGATTATTTGCTATTTGTACTCTGGGCTTGGTTTAGTAATCCCAATTATGCTATTTCTATTTCCTCACTACATGACCAAAATGAACTGGCAGAAGAACATTAAAGAAAGGAAATGCATTTAGACATCCAAAATTTTATAATCTTGTTAATATTGATCACTGTTTTAGGAGTCATGAACAGTTTTACAAATACTTGGTAATTTCCAAACATTTTCAAGTCCTTAATATTCTGGTCTGGTACATGAACACAAATTAAGCTTTAGGTTTAATTTCTTTAAAAGCCATGTTTTATTTTAAGCTTTCTTTTCCCATCCTACTGCATTTGATGAAAATTGCTGCTAGCCACAGGGATTTGTGTTTGTCACAGGCTATCATTTTCCACAGGAAGCCAGGGGCCTTTGGGCTCCTGAGGCCAGGAGCTCTCTTGCTGCACTGCTGTCCTTTGTTCCTGGGGTCTCTGCTCCGTGCATGGCCACACTCACCACTGCTGCCCTGGCTGCTTTTCCCTTTCATTGCTGGGGGCAGGAATTTGGCTGTGTTGGGTTTGCATGGCAAAGGTTTGGTAGCAGGGGAGGCTACAGGGGGGGCTTCTCTGAGAAGCTGCCAGAAGCCTCCCCCATGTCCAATAGAGCCAATGCCACATGCCCCAGGATGGACCTGCCATGGACCCAGGCTGAGCACATCAGTGGCAATAGTAGTGCCTCTGTTGCAACATGTGTAAGAAGGGGGGGAAAAATTACTGTGGGGAAGGAAATTGTAGCCAGAGAAAAGCAGAGTGAGAACACGTGAGAGAAACATCTCTGCAAACACCAAGGTCAGTGCAGAAGGAGGGGCATGAGGTGCTCCAGGTGCCAGAGCAGAGGTTCCCCTGCAGACCATGGTGAGGCAGGTTGTGGCCCTGCAGACCATGGAGGTCCATGGTGGAGCAGATATTCACCTGCAGCTCATGGAGCAGGCCATGCCAGAGTGGGTGAATGCCCAAAGCAGGCTGTGACCCTGTGGCAAGCCTGTACCTTTTGCTGTATTTTGTCTCCCCTGCCCAGCTGAGGAGGGGAGTGATAGAGCAGTTCCAATGGGCACCTGGTGTCCATCCAGGATTCAACCCACCACATCAGCTTAGTTCAAGAAATACATTTTTTGGCACTGGCAGTCACTCTTACAGTCTTTGTGCCAACTGGCACACAAAGCACAGAAAGCTCCTGCTCTGTGCCTCCAGGCACCTCTCATGACTGCTATCAGCAAGTACTGCTTTCCCACATAAATCCTTATCTGCCTCTGCCCTCCACCATCTCCTAATTGTTTGCTATTACATCTTCATTTAGAAGCATGGTTCCTAAAATTAGTTTACTCCACTATTAAGGTAGGTAACGGCAGCGGCTCTGAACTCTGTGCTTTGTACTTGAGCAGTAGGAGATGGTTGTTGGTTCAGATAGAGCTTCTGTTAACATCTGACATGCAGCTTGTCTAGAAAACCCTAAGGGAGACCATTGGTCATCTCTGGCTGGATGTAGAAATGAGGAGATGTCATGGACCTACCTGGAGCCTCAGCTGTGAGCCTCTCATTTTTGGTGCCAGACTTCCATTTTTTGCTTTTCTTGAATCCATGAAAGGAAGTTAAGAAACAACTGACATCTGTCTTGCACATCTCTTCACATGTGAGTAATGAATTTAATGACTACCAAAGGAGACCTTGAGTGGAACAGGCAATAGAGAGGCACAGGCTCAAAACTTTGCAAAGATTTTAACTGTCTAGCTCCTTGGGATGTTAGTTTTATTTGTGTGGCTCCTGAATTTTAGGGTTAATTATTTTAAATACAAGCTAAGCAGGATACATAATTATGTAAGTCCTTTAGCATCCTTTGGAAATAAAAATAATTTTGCTGCTAGATCCTGTGAACTTCAGGAGGAAAATACAGCTTTATAATATCAGGCAATAAAATTAAACTTTACTCTAAAAGAGACCTCTTTGGATATTTCTAAAGCTTTGCATGATGTCTTAAAAATGTCTGATGTATGCAAGCATAATAAACATCCTGCAGTGTCTCAGCTGTAGGCAAATGGCTCTGTCACTGAATGGTCCATGCAAGTGGTTTTCTATACTTGAGCACCAAACTGTACGATTAGGCAATTAATACTAAAAACTTTTCTCCAATGGAGTGCAGCAATATTCATTTGCATGTATTGCTCATTTGTCCCTTATAGTTCATTTTTCCTTCTTAAACAGTCAGCAGTGGTTGAGTAATCATTTTTTTCATATGAGAAGAAGAGCTCTGATTGCAGAGTCACCCCTTTCTGTAGTCCCATATTGAAAAAAATCTCATGTTCATTTCTCCTTTTGAGCCTACCTGTAGGGGAGTCATCAACGTGAGATACTTGCAATTACCTCTGCTTGTTCAGAGAAGGCAATTAAGTGTGTGAGTATTCATCTTGTAAAGTGATGCCTTGTCTTATTAGGCCATTTTGCAAACAAATTCTGATGATTCACTGAGAAGACAGGTTCACATGCTGCAGTCTCATGCTAATACTGCTGCAGCCATAGGTGGTAAATAGGGCAAAGGGATATATGGACAGTAGCAGTCTTTCCATAAGAACATATGTTGCTGAGGGAGAAAATATTAGCACTGAATAAACAAGTTGTCTTCCATTCCTCACTGAGTCACTGATATCCAGAAGTAAATAATTCACTGTCTGTCTTTCCAGTGTCATCACTTTTGATAATATGTGCCTGTCTGTAAGCAGTAGAACTTGCCTAAGCAGACTATGCTTTCGACAAGTCATTTCTTCTCCTTAGGAAGGACTATGGGTATTTGCTGAATTATTTGGCATAGGTACTTGATTATTTTACTTTGTTAGATAGCATTTACAGATGGTTTTTTGAGACTATTTGGTTTGTGAGTTTAAACATTCCTTTCACTGGTGAAGGGAATATATTATCTGGAGGAGGATGTTTAATTTGTCATCATTCCTCATTAATAAAGCAAAATCTAAAGAAAAGAGTGAGGATGGACCTTAGTACAGCTGCATTTGATCTAGTCCTGTGAAGTATTGCTGCTTAGGCTATCTAGCTTGCAAGAACTTATCTGCAAGCAGAACCCCTGCCCAGTGCTTCCCAGCCTCTAGGGATGACTCTCTTCTGATCATTAAAAAATATGTTTTAGTCACGATTACAGAGTCAGTCAGAAAACCAGCCTTTTCAATTTTGTAAGAACCGGAGATACACCTGCATAAAGCCTGCAGACAACTTAATGTTTGAATCTATAGGAACACTCCTTAGGCTATTTCTGTTGATAGATGATTTTTGTATAGGAACTTCTTAACTTATAAAAGATTGGTTTTCAGGTTTTGATATCTTTTTTTTTTTAGCCAGCTTTAAACACTGACACTTCTAACACATTTTTCTTCTTAATATGAGTCTTCTCACTCCACCTCCTTTTCTCTGCGCCTCTAGAAGATATTCCAACATGTCTGACTATATTATTTGGACTTGTGAATGACGTCAGAGAAAATGGGCAACTCTGGTATATGGGGAGTAGAAATAGAGGTGGTCAAACACCCCTTTCACAGGAGTTTAGAGGAGAGGGATGGCCTGAAGCTGGGAGAAGGCAGCACATGTATGTGCACACCCATCACTTTTCTTGGGTTCTTTTTTAGTCCCTCTATCACTTTTAGGGACATGAGCAAGAGTTTGATGTGAGGACAGCAAGGCACAACAGACATGAGGGGTGGTGAGAGAGGCTGAGGCACATTGTCAACCCATGTGCACTTTGGAAGCTGGCAAGGTCAGTGACTACACTCCCAAAAGTGAATGTCAACTGCCAAAAATTCCAGGGCTCGGGCCAGATGTCTGCAGATGTTTTGTATCTCCCCAGTAAGTGCCAAGGGCACTTGCTCCACTTAAATAGTAGGGCAAGGCTGAGAAAGCCTTCCTCAGGCAAGCAGCTTGGAGCAGGAGCATTGCTGCAGAGAAGCACTTGGCCATTGCTTACATCCAAGATGTCAGTGGCCATCAGGGATGCTGTTCAGCAGAGCAGGGCTTGGCTTGAGCAGCCCCGTGGGGCTCACACAGAGCACTCAGGCCATTGCTGCCCCAAGCACCCTCTGCCAGGAACGATCTGCAGAAGCAGCTACTTCACACTGTCACTTCCCCCAGGGAATTAAAAGTCCCCTTGGACTAAAGTTACTCCATGGCATGGGAGGGGAATCTGGCAATTCACAAAGGAAACAAAAAGGGATTCTCCTGACACAGCTTCTGCACACTGTATTGTCTCTTCTTCAAAGATGCATTAGTGTCACTGGTTGTTAATGTATCCTGGATAGAAAGTTCAAAGATGAAAGGGGAATGGTCCTGTAATATAACCTAGACACTGAAATTATCCTATTCTTCCCTTGGCCAGGAAAATAGCTGTTTACAATTTACTTAGAGTATTGTGACTGAAAACTGCATGTGGATTATGTGTAATCCACAATGAAGTCACTAGTGCAGGAACGGAATAAAATTGTATGATGTAATTTTCTGAAGTGACAATTGGTAGTGTCTTCTTAAAATACACTGTTGGATCTGGGTTTTCAGAGGAAGTCTTCAATGCTGTCTGAAAAACAAAACCATCTGAGCAGTTCTAAGTGTTGCATATGGCAAATCAGAGATCTAAAGTCGCAGGTACTTTAGAAAATATGGACTAAAATATAAGAAAATTTATTCTTCATCATTTTATTTCCATGGTTAATTCTCTTGAGATCACCACTGACATAGATGTTGTCAGTCTTTCAATTTCATTCCTGTTGCTGTGGGTACCAAAGCAATGGGAGCATTGTAAGACTTCAAATTCTTGTAGTGCAAAGAAAATCACAGCCTTTTTTATAAGATTTGTTTGTTCTGACTGAATTCAGAGAAAAATCATAGCCTTTGGTTTAAATTTTTGATTACATGGTAACTTTTGGCAGTCTTTTTCACAGAATCAGTCACAGGACCAGTTAGGTTGGAAAAGACCTCCAAGAATGAGTCCAACCTTTGGTTGAGCACCACCGCATGAACTAGATCATGGTACTAAATTTTTCTAAATTTTTTATTTTTATTTTTTCAAATCTATATTTTCTTGTATATCATAAATCAAAACCTGAATGAAGTGTCGTAAGACTTCAAAAATATTTTTTTTTCCAGATGTGACACTTGAGCACAAGATGTTCAAAGAAAAAGGCTTTGGCTTTCTACCAAAATGTCAATGACATCTGTGAGGAATTAAGATAAATTTTTTTAGTTGCCAAAACTAAATGGGTAAAAGAAAGCATTAGCAGCAATAGAAAATTATTCTGACTCCTTTCCTTTACACTGGATGATAAGGTCTAAATTTCCTGCTCAGACTGATGCAGATCCACAGTAATTCTTCCAAAATCAATGCCTAGCTCAAATTTACATATTTACAGACAAGTGTATGGAATATTTCTCAGGTAATTCCTGCAACTTTGATAAAGATTCCAGTTTTCTCAAATTAATCACCTCAGATTAAACTATTAAAATGATTACATAAGTCTTCAAATGTATATTTATATTTTCATCATTTCAAATTGAAAGTACAGAGCATTCTGTTTGTGGAAAAGAAAGCCATGGTTTAATTGATACTGATAACATCCTGTTAAAATATTTTCTGAAATGTAATAAGTAATAATGTAATAATAATATATACTTAAGAAAAAGCTGCTTATTTAGAGTTACATGGATGTATAACATACTGTGAATTAAATTTTAACAGCCTGGTTACAGGTATTGAGCATTAGGAGTAGTAACCAACAAGTAGGCAGACCTGAAAATGGTAATAGTGAAATTTCATTTTGGATTAGTCCCTGAAAGGACAACCTGCTAGTTTAAAACAGAATACTGGATGTCTGTCCCCATAGAATTCTTACAATGTTTACTAAAAAATGTGAGTTATTTGCTTCAAATACCCATATTAGCACTTTACCAAACTTCCCAGGCCCAGCAGGATACACCTTGAGCTCACCTGCTGAGATAAAAGCTAACATTTGAAATTCCCCTAAGCCCTGTCAGTCAGCCAAACTGCAGGTCCTGTGTCCATGTCAGTGTTTCCCTGGGGTCCATCCCTCCCAGCAGAATCCCTGCTGGGTGCCCCACCTTTGTGAGCAGCAGTGGCACAGCTGCCTGGGTGCTGTGTGACAATGCTCTTGTCCAAATGGTTCCTGCACAGGGATAACAAAAAGGACAGAGGTTAGCTGCTGGAGATACTGATGGAGAGCTGCATCCTTCTGAAATGCCACAGTAACAGGCTCTGAATGAGCTAGCCAGTAAAAATATCATTAATTTGCCTTCTAAAAAATGTCCATGGTCTGGTTCTTTTTCCAACACAATGCATTTGGAGTCCACCAAGAGGAGCACACAAAGCTAACTTGCTGGCCCTCATGCTCCTGTCTATTTGGCTGAAATGGTTTAGCAAATTTGATCTGAATTTGTACTCTTGGTTTGAATAAATTTCTCACTATATGGTGCTAATACTTGTTTCTCTTGCTAATACTGAATAAGAAAAGAATTTTATTTATGCATTAAATTTCGTGAAGCAAGAGTGTAGAGCATGCTCTGGGATTAAATTATTAAATATAATGTATAAGAGACAGAACTAGCAGAGTATATATATATTTTATATAGTATTCATTGTATACTAAACAAGGAAAAAACACTTCAGCCATTATTAATACATAGAATAAAATCAGAAAGCAGAAGAAAAATGGACATAAGACTAGGTTTTAAAAGACTAGTTTAAGTTAATGATTAAACACGCGAATATCTGTACAATAGGTTATGGTGTGAGAAGAAACCAAGTGATGGCAAATCAGTGGCTGATGTAGTCTTAAGATTTAGAATCTGTTGCTCTTGGCTCCCAAAACCCATCTTTGGAAGGAACAAGTAGGGCCCTTCAGTGTAGCTGTGCTGGTTTCACAGGGTCCTACTGGCTTGAGGCCTGGAAATGTTTCCTGCTTTGGTGCCATTTGGGTGCCTGTTACTCTTAATTATGTTTCCAGATCTCTTTGGTGTTTTGTAGAAATTTGAGAATAAAAAACAAATACCTCATCTTTTGGGTTTTTTCCACTTGATTTTTTGTAATAGAAACCAAGAAAGCCTGCTTTTCAGTTTTAGCTATGGAAGAAACTGGACTTCTCCGAGGGACAAAACAGGACAGCATGAGAAATGGCATTTTTAATATTTGTGTATTTTACACAAGATAAAGATGACAGGTATCACCTGTTTTCATTTAGAAGCTCCTTTTAGTTAGAGCTGTCCTTCTTTCAGCATGGCTTATGCAGCAACTTAATGAGCAAAATTAATTAATTTAAAATACATGGTTTGTATTAAAGCCACAGAGGACAGTTTTTAATCTGAATCTTCAAAGAGTCTTTAAGAAATCTATCTCTTTCTTCTCCTTTATATTCAATCCAGTGTTCATTCCATTTACCTCACTGCTGCATTCAGACACTGAAACACATACTATTCTTATTTACCTTGGGCTGTAATTTCTGTACCTCTGGGGGGGCTTTATCCCCACCCAGCCAGGAAACAAAAGACAGGGTGTGCTTTTAAAGGAAGGAAAGTAGCTTTAAATATCCTGATGGAAGAGCTGTGAGATTTATTTATATTTTTTTTAAAAGGTATCATTTCCTTGAAGGCTTTCCAAATTTGTGCCTTTGTGAAAACGTTTATTTTAGAGTCCCTGTCTGAGTCTAGAAGTGAAGCTTCTTCTAACAACATAAGCAGGACTTCCTTTTCTCCTCTCAACCCCCTGCCTTCCTAGGGCCTTAAAAAGAATACTTTTCCTGAAATAAATAACTTCATCAAAATAGATATATAAACCCATGGTAGAACTCAGTCTGTTTATAGCTGAAACCCAACTGTTATTTTGCAGCTGGTCTCCGTAGTTTATGTTGAAGCTCACAGAAAGTTGTCAGCTTTCTGAGATCTTTGTTTTATGTGTTAGTTCCTTTAAAACAAGAAATCAGCCTTCATCCTGACCTTTCTAAATGCTAAGTTCAACAAGCAATAGGTACAGGAGGCTCAATACTTTGTGAATATTAAAATGTGTTCACCATGTACACATTTTCTAATTGGAAGTTGCAACAGAGGCAGGAGCTGGTGTCAGAGCTGGATGCAGCCCTGGCAGCCATCGAGGCAAGTAGAGGAAGGTGATGAAGCAGAGGAAGGGGACCAATGTGACTATGTGCTAAAATAATACAGACAAAGAAAAATCTCCACGTAATTACCATTACTCCTGCTCTACTAAACTATGCTGCTTTGCTTTTTTGCATTTTTGAGATGGGGGAAAAGAGACAGGGACAAGATTTACAAATTAATCTGCGCACAACCTTTTGTGGGTGAGTTCAAGACAGAGCTAGCATCTTCATTTTGTAACAGATTGTAGTTTCAAAGCTAGAGGTCATGGTCATAAAAGGTTCATGATCCTGGAGGTGATGTTATGTGCCTAGAAGCATTAATAAGAAATATATTTACAGAGCAAACTTTTTTGGAATCAGCCCTCTCTTTTAAGCCAGAGCTACTTTTAGGTTGCTGACCACAAGAAAGCAAAGTATGGAGACAACTGGAAAATTATGTTGCTGTTCCAGTTCAGGTGGTGTTGTCAGAATATGCAAGACCTAACAAGATTGGTGTTGTTTTGCCCTTTAATTTGAACAGATGCAAGTTGAAGTTACTAGTAGATCTACATCATCGCTCTGGTTCAGCCCTGAGTCATGGGATTATTTCATTCTGCTATACTTATTTTTGATGAACCATTTTGTTTGGGTTTTTGTTGTTGTTGTTGTTGTTTTGGGGTTTTTTTGGGTTTTGGGGGGTTTGGTTTTTTTTTTTTTTTTTTTGTGAGGGTGGGTTAAACAAATGCTAATTCCTCAGTGAAATATTACTCCCCTGTTGGAACTCGAACGGGTGCAAGATCAGAAACCACCCTTCATGCAATAGCTGTGCCAGAAATGGCTCACCAGGAAAGCAGATTGCCAAGGGGCAGGTAACATGAATGAGGGGCAAGGGGGGACTTTTCAAGGGGTACTTAAATTTTGTTGTTTATTGTCTGGGGCTATTAATCTAATTTTATTTTTTTTCACTGAATCAAGTTGGATGTCACACATTTCTTTTATCCAAGTTGTTAAAATTCCCAGCTCTTGCTCAAGCACGCTGTCATTTCTGCTTTTCCTTAAGGTTGTTTGACTATTTCATGCCATGAAAAAAGAGGTTATTCACATCCCAGCTTTCCTGGTTGTGAGGTGCAGGTGGGACTGTCTGCCTGACTGCTAGAGCAAGTCCAGGACCAGATCCTGGCTGCAGATTTTTACAGGAATCCACATGTTCAGGTGCCTACAAGGCCAAATGGGTAAGAGTGCAGAAGCACAGCACCCACCTCAGTCCACTGAGGAGGAGGCCCAGGGCATTTGCAAAGTGTGAGTCATCTGTGCAGCTCCAGAGTGCAGCTGCTACAGCATCACAGGAAAGCACTGCACTGAAGCTTGAAAACGAGGGGAAGGGACAAACTCAGTGGAGAAAGAAACTGCAAGTTAGTTGAAGGGGGCCTAGAGGACTTTAAAAGAGCCTTCTAAGAAACTTCTACCCTTTTATGAAGAGAAGCGTTTTTCCCAGGACGGGGAAAAAGATGCAGCTATGTGTATAGTCAAAGTAGGCTTGATCATGGTTGCTAATGCAAATGCAGAATGGATTTATTTTTCAAGGCACTATAGTTAAACCAGAGTTTAAAGTATGAAGAAAAATACCATTCTTGCCCAGTGGTGATCTTTCCTCTGCATTTTGTCTATGTTTAAATCCATTTTGCTTTCTCACCTAGAAATTCAATTCTCCCCAAAGCAGACTATATAGTTATAAGGGTAAGACTGCACTACTCTTGGAAAAATCTGCATACCTTTGTGCTTACATTCCCCTTCTTTTGCATCTGAGCTGAGCCCCTGACAACTGAAAATATTTAAAGAAGAAAAACTAAACCCTAATGAATGTGAAAGGCATCTGCACAAAAACACAAGCCTTCTTTCTTCTGTCTCAACTGAAATACATTAAAAGGCTTGTACAGGCTATAAAAGTAAACACGGCTACTCATTCCCACTATGCTGTTGTAAACCAGTTTTGAAGGTCTGTGACATTGTTTTTGTGTCTTATTCTTTACCTCATAAGGATTCCTAAGTAAAATTTCCGTCTATGTCTAAGCTCAGCAGCTACGTGGTCACATCTGTCTGTATCGTTTTTCCTGTAAACTTTCCATTCCTTCTCCTTTACTTGGAATAAAATCAAGCATTCTGTTAATGGCCAGAAGCCTGCAGCAGGAGGGCCATACCACAGCTCATCTGGGCCTGTGGATGCAATAGGTGAAATGCTATCAGTCTTCTGGAACAGTGATGAGTATCTTTAAAGTCGCTTTCCTATAATAGAAACTTAGTATTAGAGCAGGAGAAACATTGGTCTCCTTCATGACTTCTCAAGACCTGTTATTGCCACATAAAGTCAATTGGCTGTAAGCTGTGCACCCATCTTGGCTTCAAAGTGTGCCTGGCTCTTCATTCACAAACTAAATGCTCTAGAGAGCTGCCAAACCAGGGAGATTATTTTGTCTCATTTTCTGGCAAGCTGCGACTGAATGTACCACTTCATTTATATGGTAATTGAGGCCAAGCCTCCAAATAGGCTCCATACAATATCAGTGTGACTTGGCTCTGACTGTATGGTTATTCTGCCTTCAGCAGCCTCAGTGTGTGTGTTTTGAACTGGACAGGGTTTAATATGTCTTCATCAATGAAGTCCTGGGTCCTGACCCCAGCTTTTGGAGAGTGACGACTAAACTTGAGGAGTCATTCACACTGAGGATTACCATGCTTCGGTGAAGGTGAGTTCATGCCATTTCTTGACCAGGACTCTACATTTTTCAGGTCTGAGGAGATGTTGATGCTTCTTAGGTCAGCTGGCATAATAATAATAGGTTGCAGAGGGCACAGCTAATTATGGGGACAACATGTTGACAAGCCAGCTAAGTTGAACAGCTGGTTTTGTTGCCTCCTCTTGAGCCCTGTAAAAGCTCACTCTCTCCCAGACTGCCCATTTTAGAAACATAGTAAGCATCCATGCTCTGTCAGCTATTCCTTGAGGAGCGCAGTATTGTTACAGAAAGAGCAGATACAAGTATGTGCATTCAAGGCTACTTTAAAAATACATACATTAAGGCTTCCATTTGACTGTTTGGGATGTCATGAGTTCAAAAAGTCCAACATCAACTATTCAGTAAGTGGACATATGGCTCATGCTGAATATTATAGGATGTTTCACTGAGGGTCTATGAACTTAGGATGGGAAATATACATATGTTTTCAGAAGGGAATATTAGTACCTCATGCTTTAAGGCAGACATGTGACACATACCTTGCCAGTAACCCCAGAGATCAGGTGTTCACACTAAGTTCTGAAATTTCTATGTGATATAATTTCCACACTTTTTTAAACTGTCTTTTAAAAACATATCAAAGTGTGTTTTTAGAATCTCATTAAAAGAGAACTAAATGCTTGAAAGTTAGAAGATTCACAGCTGTCAGTCACCTGTGTGTTCCTCTGTGGGTCTACTTTGCAGCACATGCCATTTTGGACAGCAGCAGCATGGGAACATGGAATTGCAACATGTCTAACTTTTAAAAACTGAGGGCTTGGGCTGCATTTCCAAGTCCTAGTCCAAGTGTCCAAAATGGGGCTACTAGCAATAGCCTACTGGGGAGAGCAAACAGCCAGTGAAAGGCTCTTGACAAGAACAAAAATGTGCCAAAAATTCCTGTGCTCTCCCAAGCTGATTGCATGCTCACAGCTTTGAAATAAGAGATTATTTGAAATCAAGATTAATGGCTTGGGCTCAGGTACTTTTATTGCCACTTTATATATTGGGGGATTTGCTGTTCTTTTCAGAACTGTGCCCATCTCTCATCCAAGAAGCAGGAGATTCAGTTCAGCATGACCATCCTCCCCTTCCCAAGGCAGCTCAAACTTACACCTCCTGTGCAGGATAATTTACTTTGACACAGAGAGACTCTTCACCTCACCTGTGGACGTGAGTTATTTTTTTTGCCAGAAAAGGAAGACTCATCAGGCCCCAGAGCAAAAAGGTAGAGGTAGCATGACTGCTCTGCCTAGTGATGAGGCAATTTCCTGGGATGGAGCAGTTATGGGATCAGGTACTTCCCAGAAGTATCTAAGTCTTTTTGCAATCTGCTTGTCATTCATCAGGTAAAACTTCCGTGGGATTTCCAAAGCCTGCCCATGCATTCACTTTCCTTTGTTCCTATGAACAGCTTGTGCCTGTTCACAGCAGCATGTTGCCTCCGGGTTATGACCTGTTGGTTGACAAAAGTGCCAGGTGAGGCTCCTGCCAGGGCATGACTGCCAGGATGAAGAATTCCAAGGAGGTGGTTCATTCATTTCCGTGACACTGCGCTCCTTTGTGTGCTCTGTGGAGCAGGTCTTGGCAAGCAGCATTGAAGCAAGTCTCTGTTTAGAGTGGAAAAGCTCCAAAGATGATAAATTTCCTCTGTCAAATGGGTCAGAGAAAGGACATCCCTGCTCTAAGCCAGGCTGGTGTCATTGGGTAAATGAAGGTTGTCCCTCAGCCTTGGAAGTGACCCAACATAGAGCTGAGCATTTGGAAGCTGTGCTAAGGGGGATGATTGCAAAGGGCAGGGTCAGGGTGGAGGATCTGCAGCACCGCAGGGAGGAGAACTTACAGCTGCACTCAGAGCACCGTCCTGTGCTTTGTGAAGCTCTGAAAGGGGCAGCAGCCTTTGTTCCATCAGGTGTCAACTTTTGCCCAGGAAGCAAAGGCACTAAAGAAGCCTGGACAAGCTAGGGAGAGCCAAATTGGTGCAATTTGGCTTCTAGGGGACTCTTACCTGAAGAACCATCCAGAAGTCTGAAAATACCCTATCAACAATGGAATCTTAAAGGTTACTTCCCAAACCCCATTGCCACCAGTGCTGCAGTTCTATTAGTGCTGGAGTACAATGCTTGCTCCTCAGCAGCCTTGGAAGTTTGAAATTTGTTTATTCAATGCTGGAGTGAAAAGAGAACTGTTCGAAATGTTCTTTTTTTACATGTATATTTTTCTTGTTAACTCAGTTGCACTAATGTTTGCTTTTGGATGCTAATGGGATGTTTTAATTCATGACTGTTCTGTGGTATCAGGCACTGACCTGATACAGATTCCCACTTAAAAGTTATGCCTGAGCTGGACCAGAGGTTTTTACTCCAGACTCACTCAGATGAAAAAAGCAGGAACTTCAATGTGGGTGTCACAATGTCAAAAGCTTTCCAGAGAGTAAAGCCAGCTTCTACCTATTGCCATAAATGCCAGTTTTTACTGAAAGGTAAAAATTTCTTAATTCTGGCTATGCTGTATCTTACCACATTAAGGCAAGCTGACGATAAAGGTTAATTTTGAAATGTGTAGAGAAATGTTTCACAAAGTTATGAATCCACAGTTAAGGCAAAATGCAGATTTTTCAGCAAAGAGAACAGCCTGTTGGCATATTTAACTGGAAAGTAGACTTAATTTGGGATAGGAAAATGATTTATAGAGCAAGAGGGAGAGTGGAACAGGCCATTTCCCCGTAGTACTCAGAGTCTAGTTTTGTTAAAAAAAAAAAAAAAAAAAAAAAAAAAGGCACTGCAGTTAAATACAGGGTTTCATTACTGTAGGAATGTAGAGGAAGGAGATCTGCAGCTCTAGAAGTTCCTTGGGAAGAGATCTGTGTGTCTGAGCAAACTTGCTGTCAGTGCAAGTGGTTAGTGTCCTGCTGAGTACTTCTGAGGGACATACACACAGTGGCTTGCCTGGGTACTAAAAATGCACATCTTGTGATGCTGGCAGTTGCTGAAGGTAGTGGGTGTAACAACCACCCTTCATTTAAATCAACTGCAGAGTGCAATTAGGCTTTAGGGAAAAGATAGCTGAAACAATAGGAGCCACCACCCCAAAAATGAGGGTATGTACAAAGCTATTTAAGATTGTGTGTGTAGGTGGAGGGTTTGACAACAGGCTGAATTAGCATACAGGTCGCTGAATACTGTTCATGTGGAAGAGAAACCAGAAAGGGCAGCATGCAAAGAAGGCATAAAGTCACAGCCAAATAAATATTTTCTTTCTGACTGAGTAAAAGCTTAATTTTCTGAAGTCAGGCACCTGGAGCTTCAAGCAAGCAAGGTGTTATCTGCTCTGAAGTTCTCACTGATATGTAAGAACTCATGTTGAAGCAGTTGCTCCAAAATCAGAAGGCTTTGTACCAGAAAAATGCTGTACCAGATTCCAACATTTTTCTAACTGCAAGAGACAAATTATGCAAAAGTATTGACCAGTTAGAACGTGGCAATGCTCTGATGAATCTCCTCATTATTACAGTGGCAAAGAAGCAGTTATGTCAGCTTTTAACTGTAGTTAAGCAAGTGAGCCTTTTATTTGGCATGCAACTTCAGATTCCAGTGTGGAAAATATAAATTAGCATCAATTAGAAGGAAAAGGCCAGGTCAGAATAAAACACAAACCAGACCTACCTGGCCTAAGCCAGTTCTACTGGAGTATTCCATATAACAATATTTACTTGCTATAGAGTTGAATTTGGCAAAGTGAGAGTTGCACTCGAAGGTTTGGGGTTTTTTTCTTTATTGTACAGTCAGCATGATCACAGTTTTACTCTGATTACTACAGTGTCCAGCATGGTCTCTCCCTTGAATGAGCTTCCCTTGGTTATTCACCTACCTCACTGCCTAGAAGGTTTCTTTGCATAATGTCTGTTTTGTTGACTAGATTTAGCATGTGAATGGGTTGTCTGCTGTGACAGAAAGGTTGTCCTTTGTGTCTTTATTTGAAAAAAAAAAAAAAAAAAGGCTTTTGACAGTCTATTTATATGCCTGGCCTTAAGAGATTTCTAACATTAAGAGTTTGTGAGACAAAGTTCAAGGATCTCTGAACTGTGCCTTTCACAGATAGCTCCTCTGGTTTGAAAGTATCTGTAGGCTCCACAAAATTTCCCCTGCAACTGCGTCTGACTTTTATTAAAGCACTGTCTTGCATCTGCCTTTCATTAATCCCATGAACGATCACTAAGTGTAGATTTAGATTCTTCCTACCCTTACATTGCAGAGAATGAAAAGCAAATGGGTTCAAGATAAGACAGAAGCAAGGCTGTACATAATTCTGCTGCATTCTTCTGAACCCCAGCTAGCTCTCTGGTGATGCACTGGCAGGACAACTGGCTTTTCTGGGCTTCCCAGAATGCACTACCCACAGCTCAACATCTAGACATTCTCTCATGTGTATTAAAGATGTTTTTAGTCAATTTTCAAAGTAAGAGTACAACAAAGTACAACAAAGGCAAATTATTTCTCTTAAAATAGTGAGCTGTGTGAGGCATCACACACTGTACATGGAATAAGCCGCCATAGTCATCCAATCCAATGCCTCACAAGCACAGGGGTTAGACCCAGAAGGTCTACAAATCACCCATCCTGCATACACCACAAGCTACAAAACCCTCCTCAATTCTCTGTAACAACTTGAAGTCGTACAGCACAACCATTCAAAGACACAGACCATTGTTTGCCACAGTCAGGCACTGAAATCACGGCAATACAGCAGCTCTTATCACATACCACAAGAGGATAGCAAAGAAATCTAAGGCATTTTCAGCATCAAACACCCTGAAGACCTCTAAGTAAAAATGCACTAAGCAATATCCTACCCCATTCCTTAGCCTTACTTTTGCACTCTGCTGATATGACACACTCAGTATAGGACTCGTACCTTGCACTTGAGCATGCATGTACATAAACATAATCCCCAGGGAGCTTCCAAAAACTACTGTTCTGTCTTCACAGCTCAGTTGTGGTGTGTCTTCTTGCCTCTCCAGAGCCAGAGTAGAGAGGTGGTACTTCTCTTCCCAAGCACTTTCAAAGCCTGCCAGCAAGTCACCCAAGGCACAGCAGGCTTGGACATGATTCAGCACAGAAGCTGAAGGCTTTTTGGTCTTTCTGATCACTGTAAAAAACCCCAAAGCTCTGATCTGTGTTTGAGGGGAAGAAGGTTTTGGGTCTCAACAGTCTGAGCAGACACATCTTCTGGGACTTTTGCTGCTCAAATGCAGAGCTTTTTCTCCTTCTCTTGTCCTGCTGGTGACTTTTATTTCCATGGATAATTAGGTGTGAATTGCCAGGAATATTCTCTTATGAAAAACCACCTTCTGCAATTTCAGAAACAGATGTGTGTGTTTAATATCACCATATCTGGATGCTTCTAGCAGAGTCACTGTGCCCTGCTCTCTGTATATGTGCAGAAGAAATACAGAGTATTCTCACTTGTTTTCTCCCCTCTCAGAGCAAAACATCAAATACAGTAACAAAAACATATGTGTAATGCAGGACTGTATAGAAAGTAGGTATTTTTTCAAAATTATGTTTGGTTTAAATTTTGAGATTTATTCTAGTTTAGGTCTTCACTTACCCAAACAGTTGCATCCCCTTTAATTTTAAAAATGGAAATAGCAGTTCTGCTAGTGATCAGAAAATTGATTCTATAATGCTAGTTCTAAATGAAATGATTCAGGAAAAAAAAATAAATCTGAGAGCAATATTCTTCTGGTAGCTTGTAGGTGAGAGCTTTGCTTCACATGGAGGATAGGCTTGAACTATTGGCATCTAAACAGATCAGCAACGTGACATTTGTTTCTCACAGGAAAATCCTTTCCCTAGGGTTTTGACAGGAAATCCAAAATGAGAAGAGGTAAATACCAAAGGGCCACTGGGGAAAGGGGAGGAGAAAGAACAAACAGCACAGTGTTCACTTGTTGTGTCCACTAAAGAAAGGCTCAGGAAAGAAAACTGCATGAGAAATAAGTGCTTATTTTGATATTAAATGAAGTGCTGTGATTGCAGGATGAACCACTTCCTTGCTGCAAAGCTATAGTTCAGATCACTGTGCAGCCCAGCGAAGTCTTTATTTACTGTGTTCTTTGTTTCCTTAAAAATCATAGAATTCCTTTTGCGGGAAAAAAAAAAATTCAAAATTCACCTTATTCAACTAAAGCATGAGACAGACCCTTAACTTTGCTCACAGCATTTGTTTTTCAGAGTGCTGCCCACTGTGAAACAGCAGCTTTTGTGAAGCTCTTGACCCTTTCGTGTTCAAAATTTTGGTGCAAACTCGGTGATCCAGTAGCGGGTGAGGATTACAGCAGCACACATGTATTTAACCTGGGGACCTTTTGCTGACCGTAGTGTGTCCAGGCTAATACAGCCCCTCAAGCTGCTTCCCTCTGAGTACGGGATGCTGTCTCAGATGTGATGAGGGCTGGGAGGAGCAGGATCCAGCCCACTGAGCCTTGCAGTAACACACTGATGGGAGCTTTGTTTTGGACCGATGCTGTCGCATCAGCCTCCCCCAGAGCTCAGCACACAAACGCCGGGCAGCAGCAGGTGGGTAACGGGAGCTAAGCTCTGGAGCTCAAGGAACAGGGCAAGGACAATTCACCTTGGAAGGAAGGGCAATGCAAGGTTCTTCTGTGTGGTGCTGCTGAGATGCTCTGTGACAGGAAGCCTGTGAAACGGGGGCTCTGAAAAGGACATTCTTCACACTGGAATTGCTGACTTGAGGTTTTTGTCAGCTGGATCTTTGGGCTTCTTGCCAGCCCAGAAAAAGCTAACAAAGGCCATTTCTGCTGTTGCATATGATCAGGGAAGAAGGAATGGGGGAAGAAAATAAATGAGGGTCTGTACTACTTTTAAAAGATAAAAATTCCTTGCAGAGAAGTAAAAATGGAAAGTTAGGACAGCTTTGAAACTGAAGCTACAATCCTACTGTGGTAAAAACTTAGAAAAGATTAAGACTGGGATGGAATTGTTCAAACTGGATTTGTTATTCAAAGGCAAATTTATTTTAAAGTGTTGTTTTCACTTACTCAGCATTTTTTCACTCAGTTTCCTATGTTCCTTGGAGGATTAATACTGTCTAAGCATTTATCAGGATTGCATGATTTCTGTGCCTTCCAATAAAGAAATAGAATACTCATATATCCCTATTTTTCAAATTTCCATTTCAGTTTCTTAGCCATTTAAAAGCTGTCCAACTGAGATCAAGGATTTCATGGTGCTCATAACTCCTGGTCATGGCATATTTAACAAAAGTTTAGCTGTCAGATAACGTTTCCCAAACAAATTCCAGTACAGCTACATTTTGACATTCTCTTCCTGAGCTTTGACCAGATATAAGTGGCACCATTTAATTGCCAAATTCTATCCAACTTCTATAAAAAAATAGAGAGATTTAAAAATTAAAAAATATTTTTAGATTTAAAAAATAAAAACATTTTTAATAGGGAAGTATAACTAACTGTTCCTGTCCTTTCTCTGCATAAACTGTTATCAAGACTTTGAAGTTCTGCCAGTTTGTTTCCATTACAAGGAAAACGTGATACCAGCTGGAATTTTTGGAGCACAGAGAGAGTAATGGCAATAGTCCTTGTTGACTTAAAAACTATGCATAATGTCCTGTAGTTTAGGAACACAGAATAAAGAAACTAGAAACAATTTTTTTAATGAGATTTCTGCCTTTTCAACACTCTAAGCATCTTCATCTGTTAAAACTTCTTTCTAATGTGATATCCACAGAAACTTTTCTCATTCTCTCATTTTCCAGGCTTTCATTCCTCGTCTCTCCTGCCCATCAGTACTTCAGACTATCAAATGTTCCAGCCCTGTGCTTATCTGCCCCTCGAGAAGCCTCACTGTTCACACAGCATAACTTCTACTTCATGTTTTGGGTGTTAGCGTCTGGGATTTCTCAGGCATTGCTGCCCCTGAGAGTCCTCTAGTTAGCTTAATGCAAGCCTGGGACCGATGAAAATGGTGATTAACACTTTCAGTCTAACAGCTGGCTGCAGCTAGGGACATAAAAACCACCTGCCATGTTCTGTTGATTGCATGCATCAGCGGTCAGGTAAAGCCTTATAATCAATATAATCTGTGGTAAGGGTCCTTCCTTGTATACACACACACACTAGAGCCCTGCTTCATCTGCAAAACAGCATTCAGTTTCAGCATGTGTACCGTATCAAGCTTTGTTTGAATCAATGTAAAAAAAAAAAAAAAAAGTCTTCTGCAACGTGTCTGATTTGAGCCATATGGTGTGTAAGAAACAGGTGGAGCAAAGGGTGAGCAACAAGCATTGAAATAAGAAAACAGACATTATTTTAAATAGTCAAGATAAAGGATTACATTTGTGGCTATCACCCTCCAAACAATTATTAAGGGAATAGTCAAGCCAGAGAGATGTGCTGCTAACAGTTCTGTACTCTGTGTTGTCTACAGACAGGAATTGCTACAGGACAGTTTTCTCTGACTTACACTTTGAGTGTTCACAATCTGCTGGTTTTGTTAAGATTTTTTTTCACCTCCATCAAAGAGATTTATTCAAATGTCCCTATTGTGTGATTCTCAAACCCATTAATGCCCTTTTCAAAGTGGTTACTGGAGTACTTCCCAAGTAAATATTTGTTGAAATGCTTATTAGCAAGACAATTTCCTTGGATATTTTCTCTTTCCATGAACATTCTTATTAGAAATGTTAACATAAATGAGAGATAATTTGCAAAATTTGTGGATATTTCTAGAATAGTGGAAAAGGATGGTTTAATCAGGGTATTTACAAATGCAAGCCTCCTTTTTATTTTGCCTTTGGCTTGACATCTGTTTTCTTTTTATAACCAAAAAAAACCCTATGCAGTTTTATGTTCCTATGGCAAGTAAAAGCCAAAGCAGTCCTCCAGCTGTTAAAATCAGTGTTAGATCTGAATTTTCTATGGATTTCCCACTGCATGGCAGGAAATCAGCTTTCATTCCTGCTTCCCCCTCCTCCCCATCCAGCCTCCTATTAGATTAATACCAGAAGCATGAAGTAACGTTTAACAGAAAGTTGTTGCTTTTAGCTCTGAGAAAACTTGGCAGCCTCTCCAGAAATGAAGGGGGAGGGGGAACCTGAAGCCTCCGTTAACTAAAGAGGAGATTGGAGGCACAAAGAAACATTTTTCTGCCATTAAAATTCTGAAGTTTAAAAAAAATACACTAAAGACACACTGTTTCTAAGTCTAAGGAGGATCTGCTGTCATTCCTCCTCTCTCTTTATGCATTAATCGCCTGGCTCCTATGGGTTACTTTTGTGTCCCCATTTCATATTAATTCACAGTAATTTATGTCCTGTTAGCAAAGTGCATCACTGAAATAGCACATTTCTCTTTTTGTTTAGAACGGGTTTCTAGTTTACAGGGTGGTCTGAAGAGCTTGCAACCAAAAAGAAGGTTGTTGCTCACCAATGCTGAGGTGCTTCCCCGTGAGTGTTTTAAGGCTTCAGTAGTAAAAAGAAAAGAAGCAAAAAAGAAAGAAAGAAAGAAAAAAAGGGAGAGGAAAAAAGGAGAACATGTAAAGAAGAAAGAAGGAAAAAAGAAAGGAACATGTAAACAAGGCATTATGTCAAAGAAGCCAGACTACCCCCAGCTTCCTATCTCAGATTGTACAGTGGTCTTTAAACTGCAGTACAAAATTAGGATTTATTAAAACAATGTGTTAAAGATTGTCATATGTTAATTTCCTGTGATACTGTGGGATCAGCAAGCATATTTTATTGCTTCCTGTGGGCCTAATCCTACAGCAGTCAGTGGAAATTTCACGGAAAATGTGTGGTATCGTGGCCACAGTTGTGCAACCCAGAGCAAAGAGCATATATGGGGCTCTGTGGAAAAGGGGTGCCCAAGCTCCAGGAGCAGCGTGGCAGGAGGACAGGGACAGGTGCTGTGTGAGGAGCAGCGTAGACCAGGATATGTGCATAAGACAGCAGACTTTACATGGCTCAGCTCCAGTAAAACAGCATTTTCAAACCACTCACATTCCCAAAGTATCTGTGTCTCTTTGCTTTTCAGTTTACCTTGTACCATTAGCTGGGGTGCTGCCCTGTGAAGCTTTAGCTTCTGGTTAAAGAGCAGAGTTCCTACTGACCACCGACCGGGCAGATGGAGAGCTGCAGAGCTCTGAATCTGAAGTACCCAAGTGCTTTACTTCCTTTACACTAAGCTCATGTGCCAAAAGTTCTTCCGGCAGTTTCCACCCTGCACAAACAGCAAGGTGGTCCAGAGCTCTCCCACAGTTTCATCCCCTGCCCAGCCTGCTGGAACCCATTCCTGGTTCTGGCCTGTGATATGCTCTGTAAGGCAAGGTGGCACATCCAACAGCAGGCACAGGGACAGTGCTACCTGGAGGATGGCTGGGTACGGTCCCCCATTATCCCCCAGGGTAACCCAAACTGGGGCTGACATAAGGAGGAAAGGGAAGAACAGAATATGGATTAATTTGGCTCAGGGCATATATATCCTGGCCTCAAGAGCCAGATTTGTACAGCACCCATCCCTTAAAAACCTGCGAGGAAATGTTGGACCATCTTTCCCCTTCCCTTGCGTATTCTGTTGGGAGATGAACGTATTGTATTCTGTGACATTCTCCACTATCCTGTTATACTTTCCGGATTTTGTTGAAGGGGGTGCAAGTGCAGTGGGAAAGCTAGGTGGTGGGTTGTCATTTGACTTCTATTTTGGCTTAGGTTGCTTTTACCTTGGGTATTAGCGCATCTTCAGGATGTCTGTCTTTGGGTTTAGTGAATTTTGTCTAAGCATTTAAGGCAATCTTAAGTAAGGGCTGCATAGGGAGAGAATTGTTATAATTTACATTTTTTAGATGCTTTTAATCCTGCCTCTGTTAGGAGAAAAAAAACAGATATCTGAGGCTAAAATATATCTCTGCATCTTATTCTGCCCTATTACTGTGAGAAAGTAGTAGCAATATTGTGTCATCCTTTGTGCTGCTAATGGGACATAATTACCCATTTGGGGGCCATCTGCTGAAAAGAAAACCTCTGCAATCCTTCTGAATGCACATATAAAAACTTGTCAGCATAAACAGCTTCATGAATAAGTTGTGAGAATATATTTTATCTAAACTTCATTAGGCAAAGCTTTTTCCATTACAAAAGCCCAACTGACTCTGAACAGAACGAAAGAAGTTTTGGCAACCATCTTTCTTTTTGGTACAAATACATTATTTTACCTCTTTTGACTCCATACTAACTAGTTTAATTTCACTTGAAGGGAAAGAATTTTTTTTTTTTTTTTTGCAGGAGGAAGAAAACAAATGAAAATTTATTTCAATAGAGAAAGATCCATCTTTACACAGATTATCTATGAAATTAAAGTAGTTACTTTGGTTCTTCTTTTCCATACCATGCCCCTATTGAGATTTCTTGTGTAACCTTGGGCAAATAGCTTAAATTGCTTTAGAGTTCTTCTCACTTCCTACTAAAGGAAGTACTGTTTTACTGACATGACCCACAGTATTGTTATATATGCATCCAGATTTGATAGAGACTAAAGGAGAATAGAAAACTTCCCTGGCTTGTCGTTGGAAGGAAATTATAAGGTCCCAAACTTTGGTGTATTTAAGGACTTATGAATCAGCTTATTGCTTGCTGGGTGAAAAATAAGACTAGAAGAGGCAACTATGGAATGAAGGTGTCCATGTATCCAACCACTGAGTACAAAAACAATAAGCTGTCCTAATCTGTGACTATAACTGTAAACCAGCGTAGCTACAGAATTTGCACCATCTCTTATGCCAACTGCTTTCCTACTGCTTTAGCATCTATGAGGAGCACTGACCAAGGTCTTGCTAGTGCTTGTAGTTTTCAACCTGTTTTCTCACTGATCATATAGCAAAAACATACTTGTGTACAGGAAAAAACAACTTACTACCACTGCAGAGAGCTGAGCAGCAGTAGCAGAGCTGGCTGATGAAGCCCTAAGCCACCCCCACTGACCAGTGCACACGCTGATTCTAGGAAGGGAAGCAATTAATCAGCTGTGAAGACAGAGAACTATACACAAGCTAATAGGGGACTGCTCTTGTAATTTGAAGCAATGTCCATACTGTGGTAGCAAAATTCTTTTGACTACTAAAACACCCACATTAATGAAGAAATAGCGTGCTCTTCTATTGAATTAAATGGTCCAGTTGCTTAATCAAAATGGTTACCTCTCAGACAAATCTTGTCTTGTTTATATCTTTAGGCCATTATGGATACAACATTGCTGCTACTTAAATGAGTCATTATGAGATGTACAATTATAGACAGAGTTTTTTTTTTAAGGTAATGACTTATTATTAACAGAAAATTAACTGCCTAAATTAGTGTCCCTTTAATAGTAGTTCTGCAACACAGTTATACTGTGGGCTGGCAATCAGCATAAAGAAAGAGCAAACCTCCCAGATGTGCTGTAAATCTAGGCAAAAACTCATGGAAGTGCAACAAAACCCACCTACCAGACCTGCCCCTTAAGCTCTGAATCCAGCTGCAAAAGCAGCCAGTGCCTGATGACTCAGAAAAATGCAAAATATAAACATTTTTTTTTTGCTTTGCAATTATAACTCAGTTAATTGTGTACAACTGTGCAAAGGAAGAGAGTAAGGAAATTCCTTTCTTGACCCTTCCAGCAATTGACTTCTTCCCTGAAGCATGAGATTTGATTACTCATGTAACTTATTTTCCCCAGGCAGTTTCTTCTTGATAGCTCTTGTGTGACAGTCCAAGAAAGTTTCAGGAGAAGTCACAAGAACACTCCCCTGGTTGAACCCCAACTTCTTTTATTACTGATAAACATTTCTACTGTGTGCTGCATTAAGAGGTTTTTAGATTTTTAACTAGGATTACCAATGGAACCACAGGCTGTGATTTTTTTTTCCCACCAGAATGGTACTGATGAATCAGTCATCATCCACATTGCCTTTTGATTTTGCAGAGATTACCAACAAGTCCTAAAAATCAGGATTCTTTCATAACCTAGAATCCAGCCTGCTATGCTGCCTCAAAATGTCTTTGAGGAAGTTACAGCAGAGGAGTCACTGCTTGCTTTGAAGTTTTACCAGAAGTTCTGGTTTTCAAGCTATAAATAAGTGGTTAAAAATGCTCTGGTTACATGCTGGAAAGCACTGAATCCTTACAACTTCATTTGTTGTGATAGGTTTGTTCAAAAAGGGTGCAACTTAATAATCCATTGGTGTGTTGGTGATGCTGGTTCAAGAAGAGAGGTTCAGCCTCAAGCACAATTTCTCAAATCTATTTCTCTAATGCAAGTACTTTGTGGAGACCTTTCTCAGAAGAGGTAGAGGTGTTGGGAAGGAAGAGGTTTCACCTGGATCATTTTCTTGATCTGGTTTTCATAAATAATTGCATCACCCTACCAAAGAATGTAACAAGTCATAGTCTGTGAATCCAAATGAGTAGTTAAGGTATAAAATGGAAGACACCAGACCAGTTCTGCCACCAAAGAAAAGGCTGTGTGTGATATCACCCAGTCATCAATGGGAAGCTTTATCTCAACTGATTTTGTCAGGCTGGGAATCACCTCTCCTCTTGCAAGTAACATAAAGTCTGAACCAACTCCAAGCTGTGAGCTCTGGCTCATTTGACAGAAATGCAGTCACGTCCACACCTGATGTGGATAAAATCTGTGAAGGTAAGGGACCAGATAACACAGAAGTTGTGACTGCAGGTGCCTGCTCAGAGATTACTTCAGTTCTGAAGCAGCTGAAGTGATCTCTCCTATCTTACAGAAACAGGGCATTGAAGTATGGTAACAAAATGGCACTTTATTACCATTTTCAATGCCCTTGATTAAAGCATGCTTTTTGTAAACATTCCAACATTTGATTTCTACTTATATGAATTACCATGGAAACTAAACTTTTATCGAGCATGCTTGCATACTGAAGGGTGGAGAATTTTAAAAGTCTTTGTGATATGCAGTACAGTTGATGTTGAAGTGCAATTGCCATGAAAACAGTTAATGCTAGCTAAATGGACTGTTGAACCTATCTGTGACTTGTAGCTCTCGTGCATGTTTCCATATACTTTTTCCTGACTTTTTTTTTAATACTAGCATTGCTTCTTTTGCTCCAACAAGAGTTTTCAGCTCTTTAGTTTATGGAGGTTCACTTGTTTCCTAATTTTTAAGTATTTCCTACTCCTAAAATGTACGAGAGAGAGGTTTTGTTGTTGTGTTATATTGCCAGACTCTTTCCTGTTAAACATTACAACTTACCAAGTTATTTTAGAGCCTCAGCTATGGCTGGGTTTTGAGTACTTATTATTATTTTAGAAATAGGTCCTATTCTGTATGCTTATTTCTTTTGCTGAAAAGAAACAGATGACACTGATTTAGACAAAACTTTCCCAGCATACAGGTATCAGGGGAAACATACGGTCTGCATTACTCAGCTTTGCTACCTCCTTCCCTTACCTACCAGGTAGGAACTAAGTGAAGGAACATTTCAGCTGACATATCACAAGTGCTTCAGAGCAACAGTTTGATTGCAAGAGCAAAGTTGCAGCTTTCTGTAGTCCTAGGTTTCGCCTTCCCTGAGGACATTTTTGCAGACTATTACTTACAGTTTTTCCCACTTAAAAGGGAAAGGAAGATCATGTGAGAGGAAAGGAAGGCTGGCTGCTTTTGGTTCTGGCTGTGGCAGGATTAAAAGTAATTTCAGTTCTAGCAACTGTGAGTATGTCCTTAACTCTGCATTTATTACATATATATGCCTTTATTTTTTAAGTCAGTGTACTTCTTTTTGCTTGCTCAGTGAACAAAACAGAAGAGCCAGGTTCATTGCTAGTGGAAGATGAAACATTGGGATGGAAGCATCAGAAGAGACCATCTAGGTTCTGGCCTTTTAGAGTAATTAGTCTCAAAGCTTGTCTTTTTATAGTAAACTAGAGTAGACAACAGGGCAGTAAAGGCGCTTTTTGAAATATTCTCTAGTATTGTGGGTGTCACCATACAGATTCCAGGTATTAATGAGTTATTACAAAGTTTATATTGTAGTAAGGTTATGGTTCTAGCCAAGTAAGATATCCCCTGGAACATGTAAGGCAGGAAGTGTATCACAGCAAACTCCTGTTCCTCATGGCACACGGGATCAGTCAGCATTCGCGGCAGTGCTTTACCTGGCCGAGTGCTGGTGAGCCCTGACCCATCCCACACGACCCCTGCACAGCAGGTATGTGCTGCTATTCCCGAATTTCCTCTTTGGGAAACAAATAATGGTCGGGTGAGGAGGCCACACAGCACGAAACAAGATCGCTATGCAGGATACTCTGGCTCACTGCCCTGAGTCCTCCAGGCTGGCTCGCATCTCTCAGCGCCGGGGTTTCCTTACCAAGCCTGACGCTGCACAGGCGCTCGGAAAGTGAAGCTTGGTTATACGCTATGGGCTGCCAGCACCCAGTGATCCCGGGAGAGGGATGACCCCTCCTCGGAGGGGCTTTGTCCCCTTTTTTTACCCCCTTGTAACAGCTCCAGCCCCGCCGGTGGCCTCGCTGCCTCTGTCTCCTGAGCCAGGACCTCTGAAGGGTCCGCGCTTGCCAAACACGGGACGGGTGACAGACGCTGCTCTGGCAAAAACCTTCACCCAGCTGGTGCTGGTTTGTAGGACTGCTTTGGTGTGAAAACCCCTCCAGCAAGGGCCGGCCGGGCTCAACAGCCCGTTCCCTGCTTTGGAATCAGCAAAACGCTGGTAGTGGCATCTGCATCCTTCGGTGATGTATGGGGGCTGGATGGGGGTCTTTTGGGAGCCCCGCGTGTGTATGCACACGAGCGTATCTGTGTATTACACACATACTTTCATGGGTGTATTTTTCTCAGGTAAGAGAAAATCTTGAATTTCAGGACACCTCAAGCAGAGGCATCAGCAGGATGTGACCCCTGGGTGAGTGGCAGGGGCGTCCCAGCCAGGGAACGAAGGCAACCCGGCTTTGCTCCGGGATCAGGAGGGCGGAGGGCAGCCCCCTCTGAACTCCGCTTCCCCGGGGATGAGGAGGAGGAGGAAGATGAGGTGGAGGGCGGGCTCAGGTGAAGCACACCCCAGCCCCAGGCACGGAAAACGGGGCCCGCGCCCTGCCAGCGCCGCCCTGTTTGCTCAGCTAATCTCGCCGGCAGGAAATTGCCTGGCGACTCATATTTATGGATGGCGAAGAGCTCCGCGGCGGCCCCTCCGGGGGGTATCCCTGTGCCCCTTTCCCGTTCTCGCCCGTCCACCCGCTGCTCCATCCCTCCCCCCCCATCCCGGCCGCCCTTTGCCCGCCCCGCTGCCGCCACCCCGGCCTGAGGGGAGCGAACCATTCCGCCCGCGGGGGTGCCCCGGCCCCGCCGGGGGGCGGGCGCTGCGGCGGGGGGCGGCTCCCGGGGGCGGCGGCGTTCCTGCAGCCGTGCGGGCGGCGGGGACCGGGATGTGCGGGGAGCGCCGGCGGTGAGTGCGGGGAAAGCGCCGTCCCGCCGGGTAGGTGAAGCCCTCCCGGGCCGCGAGGATGGCGAGAGGCGGCGGGACCCCGCGGGGATGGGAAGAGGGTCTCCCTCTCGGATACACAGAGCCTGGGTTGACGCCGGCTTAGCTGCTAACGACCGTCCCCGGTTTTTTGGGCTACTTTTCAGGGAGTTTGTGCCACCCCCGTCCGCTCCCCCGCCTCCCGTCCCTTCGCACGTCTGACGGGTGGGGGCGATGGGGTCCCCCCCTTTCCGCCCGGCTCGGCAGGGACCCCCGCAGCTGAAAGAGACGGGGCTCCCTCCCTATCCCTTTCGTCGCCAGACGTTTCTCCCTCTTTGTCCGGGTGTTCCCCCCGGTTCTGTCGCGTCCCCGCTGGCGAACAAAGCCTCTTCGCCGGGGGCGCCGGGGACATCCGTCCGAGGTCCGAGGAAGCAAGGGAGGAACGGCGGGGCTTGGCTTTGCGTGGTTTGGTTTTCCATCGTAAATAATCTACCTGGTGGAGGGGAAGACGTGGGACAAGGCTCTTTGTCCGCGATCCTTTGTTCGGCTGGTGGCTTATAAAGGCTCCTGCGGCTGTGCGAGGGCTGCCGTGCCCGGCGGGGATGGGTTCCCGGCGCTGAGCCGGCGATGGATGCCGTCTCGGCATCGCTGGAGTTTAGCAACAGGAGCCTGGCGTTACGGAGGATGGCTTGCGGACGGAAATTGGGGGTTTGGGCTCCGTCTCCCCTGACAGATTCAGAGCTCCTGAGTCCCCCCTCGTGTAGCCCTGTCAGCAGCCGGGTGGGATTCGGCGGCGCCCGGAGCCCTGCGCTCAGTGGTGAGTTCAGCTTGGAGATCAGAGCTTTTCTCGGGAAGATACCTGCTGCCCACAAGCAAAGGGAGCAGCGGGCTGGAAACCACGGTCCCCGCTCCTCCTCCTCCTGCCCCAAAGCTGCCTGAGGAATTTACCCATGTGCAGAAGTGTAAATAGACTGTCTGCGCTTGCATAAGGACTGAAGAGAGAGATGAGCTTTCTGCTCCTGCCACTGAGTGCTTGCTTGATCTCGCACACATGGCTTTTGTCACCAGTTCCTTTTCCCCCAAATGCTCATCTTGTCAACCTGTCATCTTGTCTCTGTGCCTTGACTCTGCACGTGCCTGAATTCTCTGTGTCTGCATCTTCAGGGCATCTGGGTGAACATGTTGTCAGTCAGAACATGGTGAATATTTCATTTTTGTGCCACACCTTCCCTCTCTTTTGGAGGAAGAGGGACACAAGAGCAGCCTTTATTGCAAATTTTCATGTTTAGTGAACTTTCTAGTTTTTGCATTCTCTGTATTCTTGTGGATAATGCCCTCAAAAATAAGCTGTTAACACGGGAAAGGATCACAGATGGGGGGAAGTAAGGCGTTACGGAATGGAATTGCAAAGGGTGAGGATGGACTTGCTTTCCCACAGCAGAAGGAAGCAGTGGAGGAAAGAAAGATAAGTGATCAGAAGATGGGAGTGTCTGCCTTTGCTGTTATGGGGAGAGGTAGTCTGAACTCCGAGTGTTACAGAAAAAGAGGTACCTTCAGGGCTCTCAAGTAGTGACATCTTACCATTTCTATATCGTTCATTTTACTCAGTTCCTTTTCTACACCAGCAATTTATTCTGCTTCCATTTTGACAGATGCTAAATTGACTCATTAGTGTGTCTCTTTTTACTGAGGAAATGGAAATTTTTGCCATCAGCCAGGGCAGGAAGAGTGGTCATTTTTTTCCATATCAGTTACTGTCTATGCTTATCAGATACAATTATCAACCATATCCTTGGAAGTAGTCAAAGGCATCAGTTGACTATTGTTGAGAAGAAACAAAGCCCATCATGAAAAATGTAAAGTATTTTGGGTTTAGATAGGAAGTGGAGATTGCGTGAGCTAAAGGTTGCAGTTGGATTTGAGGCTGGTGTTGGATCAGAAGGACTGAAGATGTTTAAATGGGAAGATCTTTTTTCTCTTTTCCACTTGAAGATCCAGAAAAAAGCTGAAATAAAGTAGGTGTGGGCAAGTGCTGGTGATTGTTAATGAAGAGATTAATGCTGTGTTCATTGCACATGTAGTGTGCTATTTCCATTTTAATTTGTTGAAATGAATTGTTAATTCTGGTGTGTAGTAACTGTAAGCAAGGCAAGCAGCATTTCCCACTGAATTAAACAAGCAGCTATAAAATGATGTTCTGGGTGTTTTGAGCAGGTGCTGTTCATTTAGGATTTGTTTTAGACTGATGGAGCACATCCAAAATGCCACAGAAATCCAGGGGGAGTTTTCCCCTGTAGAAAGAAGGACCTCCAGAGACTATGGTGTACAGTGAACTGTGTAAAACCCACAAGTTTGGGTTTTTTCCTTACTCAGGTCTCGTGCGGGTGGAGTCAGTTTTTAAGCGAACCACTTCATTTAACTTCCTTTATTATAGTAAATGGTGTGTCTGCAGATGTAGCACCTCTGTTCCTCTCCCAAGGGAATGCAATCCTGGGACCTGCTGATAAATGCTGCCCTGTGTTGGTAGCACAGCAGCCACGGCAGGTGCCACTCGAGGTGTCCCTGCCATGGTGTTGCCAAGCACTTGTGATGAGAAGCATTTTAGTCTGGCGGCATGCTTGCTGCCCTGAGAGGGCTGAGAAATGAAGAAGTGTTAAAGAGCTAGAGGGGACGTTTTGAAATACGGGGCTAGCATCCCGGGAAGGAGACAAATTGAGGAGAAATGGACGAACAAAACAGGAGAGACAGAAGCTGTCAGAATAAGTGGGCACTGGAGAGTACTGGTTAATGGAAGGAAGTGACAGGCACAAAGTGGCAGTGAAAGAAATCAGCACATAGGAAAGCAGATAGTGGGCAAAGGTTGCCTGAGAGTGGGAAAATGCAATAGATGGGGGGAAAATGGTAAGGACATCCAAGAAAAAGAGTGGATGAAGCTGTTTTGATCAGTTTTTCTATCTGCTTAGATTTTCTGGGCCTTATCTACCTGTTCTCCCTGAATTTGTCAGGAGGGCCCTAGGGGCAAGTTTGTCACGTCAAGTAAGATGGGAACAGAGAAGTTTCTCTTTAACATCTTTCTGCTCTTGTACAGACAGAATTTCTGCTCCTGTACGAGATATGAATTTGGGTACATAATTGTTTTGCACTCAATCTCCTTACTGAAATTTTAGATGAAGAAAGCTACAGGAGTGGGAATTATATTGGTCTAGAGTATTTAAGTGCATTTATTTGTACACCAGCTATGTTGTTTGGTTTGGGTTTTCTAAGTCTGCACATTAAGCAGTCCCAGCCCACCAGCAGAGCTTTCTATTTGCCATCTCTGTGTGAAGCTTTAAAGTTTCAGTTTGCAAATCTTTTGAGCATACTCAACTTTGAATAGGACAGGAGTTAATGAAATAGCAGCAGAATGCTGCTAGGGAGCTCGTCACTACTATCGTGTGAAGATACAGTCACTGGGTCAGATAACTGACTCTGGAGCTTAACTACCAGGAAGGTACCAAAATAGAAAAGATGAGTATGACTGGAGTTTGGCTTGTCCTCTGTCAATCCTGTTTTTCTGCATGATGAAAGGAGTTCATTTTTTAAAGCAGAAATCTCATCTAGTATGTTTCGACCTGTGGTGGCTTTTGTTCGAGCAGAAAAGAATTAACTCTCCTTCAGCTTAGCTCAGTGAAATACTCCAGATGAAACAGTGTAGACTGTAAGGTAAGGAGGAAGCAGTGATGTCTACTAATGCTGTTTGAATAGGTGGTCTAGTACCTTGTCTTACCAAATGCATAGGAAGTAGTTTAGATTCATTGAAATCAGTGCTTTAACAGTTCCAGTTTCAAGTAAGAGTAGTTGTTACGGCACAAAAGTTATAAAGCTTCAGCATTTTCCCCAGTATTTTTATTTGTGTCTCATATGTCAATGGCTTAACCCTCAGTTTGTAGTCACCCAGCTGTAGTATTTTCATGGTAATGAATGTTTTCATTTTTGATGCGCATTTAGAATTGTCAGCTGTCATGATTAAAATGATTATGTCCCTCTATGGGAAAGAACAGTTGATGTGACAGTGCCTGCAACATCAGTCCTTATCAAGTAGGAGAGAATCGTGTTTTAACAGTAAGACAGTAATTAAAAATGTCATATTTAAGTGCAATTTTTGGAGTAGTCAGGTGGGTTATTACAGTAAAATATATGTGGTTCACAAGGGGGATAATGTTACTTAGGGTGTTTTCTGTTGCACTGTTTTATTTGTCCTCCTTCTCTGGTATCCAACGTGATAATTTCTCAGAGGAAGAGGTAAGCCATAAGAGTGACTTCCTCGGCCACTCCCTTTTCCACATCGGAAACCTGCAGGATTGCAAGGGAGTGACTTAGTCAAATATGATTCACAGATATTTGAGTTTTAATTTATTTAGTGTTGCTGAGGGTGCCAAGCTGAGAGTTTTAGGAGCTAAAACACTCTTTTGCCTGTAATCAGACCTTATGCTCGCTTGCATGCAACGCCCTATGTGTTGCAGGATTTTTATCTGGAAAAGACAGGGACTGAGCAGATTTCTTCACAGGGCTATGCTGGCAAGAAATTAAGTGTAGTTTGGGGTTCTAGTGTATTATATTGTGGGGGAGGAGGAGTAAATGAAGAAAGATGTTTAAGGCAACCTTTAGATCACAGCCTTGCTGAGTTGTCTAGTTTTTGGCAGAGATGACTTTGCTGTCTCTTAAGGACATGCCCATTCATGGGTACAGAATCTCCACCAAATTATGCAGGTGCCTTTCTGTGAATATATTGTTTTTCTATGGGCTATATATGTTTTTCATGGGCTTGAGGAAAGGTGGATTTCAGCATAACCATTTTGGAGGTGAACAGTAGATTCCAGTGAATTTTACCTTGCCATCAGATTGAGCCTATCAAGACTTTTGTTTGTAAATAAGCAGAGTAAGTCAGGAATAAAAACAGGTTTGATTTAATCAGGAGTAAGTAGATTGTCCTCAGATTATGCAGGAAAAAGGTAAATCAGCTTGGTGATGGAACAGTCTGTTTAGGAATGTAGGCATGCTATACTGTGGGAAAATGAAATCTCCAAGACACTGAAGCCTTCAGCACTCATTCACCAAATTTCGTTCAGTGTGAAAATTCAAGAGGGTTTCTTGTTTCCAAAACAGTGGTTTTTATTGGAATAGCTGAAACAGACCCTAATCATTTGAAGATCTTGTTGCAGAACAAATGAAACTCTAATGATGTGCAGACAGTGCCAGTGATGGGCTTTTGTCCTCACCCTTCATCAGCTGGGTTTTCATCTGTTTTCCAAGAGTGGCAATACACTGCTGTAGGAGTTTCTGAAGAGAAATATCAGAGATGGCAGAGGTGCCAGGAGCTGTGGAGAGCCACTGTTAATGTTCAACAAGGAACTGAAAATGAAAAGACAATGAAAAGCAGAAAAGCCTTAAAGGATAGATGGCCAAGTTTGAGAATTTTGTTTAAAACTATATGTTTTCAGTCAGAGAAAACATCTTGGCAATCCTGAAGCACTACAACCCTCTCGATTGGTAACATAAGAGCAAAATGGGTGCCAGAGCAGGCTCTGCTAAAGGAAGGTGGGTATCAGCCTAGGCAGAAGTAGAGAAGAGGTGAGAAATTTATGTGCTGGGAAAACTTTGCCCTAAAGCTATGGATGAAATGCTGGGAAGTGCTGTGTACACAGGTAGTGTGTTTGTGGCTTGGTTGAGCTGCAGCTTTTGGCTCCTGCACTGAGGTGTCCTGGTTTTGGCTGGGGTCAAGTTCATTTCTTTCTGATTGCTGTTACAGCATTGTGTTTTGTATTTAGTATGAGAATAATGTTGATAACACACTGGTGTTTTCAGTTGTTGGTATGTAGTGTTTCTGTTGAGTCAAGGACCACCTTTTTATGCCACACCAGTGATGAGGCTGGGGGGCATGGGAAGTTTGGAAGGGACAGAGCTGGGACAGCTGACCCAAGGGATATCCCGCATCCTATGGCATCATAATCAACATAAAAAGCTGAGAGAAGAAGGACAAAGTGTCTTCAACATTCAGAGTGATGGAACCCTGCTTTCCTAGGGGTTTAATTCTTTATTTTGCTTTGCTTTGTACATGACTTTTGCTTTATCTGTCAAACTGTCATTAATTTAATACATGTTTTCCCTCTTTTATGATTCCCTCCCCCATCCTGGCTGGGGGTTAGCAAGCAAGTGGGGGGCCCAGGTTGCCAGCTGGGGTTAAACCACTGCACAAGTTAAAGGAGTTCTTACTGTAAAGCCAACCAGTCTGGCTTTGAGATCTTAAAATTTATTTAATATCTTAAAATTGGAATCCTTTGTTTGACTCGCTGCTTGAGTTGTGAATCACTGTTTCTTCTGGTCATTAGTGAAACAAAACTTAATTTGGCCTGGCCACTGTAGAGATGAAACGTGGTTGGTAATGCTGTATACATTCACTTCAGATGACTATAAGTCCCAGATGAAATCATTTTGCTTCATTCCAGGCCAGGCAGAGTGTGGCATGTGCTCTGTAACAAGAGTCAGCCTTGCTGGAGGCCCTGCATAATCTCATCTGAAAGAATATGATTTCATGAGAGCAGGAATACTGTGGATTTTGAGCTGTTTGTTACGTTAACTCATTAATTCTTTGATTGTTTCTTGGTTTTGCTCACATTGGAAGGTTTTTTTTTAAAGTTCTTTTCCCCTTCAAATCCAATTATTACTAAGTGATGACTTCTCTGATCTCTCACCCTCCAGGAAGGAAGATGTGTAATGAGTTCTCAAACCTGAAATGAAACCATATAAATATTTAACCTTAAAAAAGGTTATTAGCAAACCCAGGTATTCACCAAATTGAATAAAAGATTGAATTTTTAATTGCATAGAAACCCATCCCTTTCAGCTGTGCTCTCCTTAGTGTTTGTCACATTGATTAAGTGGTAGCTGTCACCTCATGAGATAGGAAGGATGGGGGTTTTGGTGATCTTAACCATAAATCAGTAATATAAGAGACATGGGAAATGCAATGAATCTTCCTATCTTTTTAACCACTTGTTAAACCCTTTGTTCTGTCTTCTAAGTTATCCGTGTTTTGTTTTTCTGTTCAACAATACACTGACATCTTTGTTGCAGACAGCTGTGAAATGTTGAGTGTCACTGTGTCAAGTTGGACATGGCCTGAAAATTAAATTTTTTTATTCTTTTCGGGAGATTTCTGGGCACAACATGCAGTATTATTAACACAGATGACGCAAGCAATATGCCAAGGTGTCAACATAGTGGCAGTATTAACTGGATTTGTGTCCTGATCCTTCAGCGTTTGATCTGCAGACAAGTTGGAGAGCCACTGTCACCTCTTGCTGGGGTCAGCTGCCTGTAGCTGCAGCTGTGTCCAGGGGCAGTCCCCAGCCCTGCTCCAGCAAAGCTGAGTGCCTGGGATGCTGTGCAGGCTTTGGAGGATCTGGGGCAAGCTGGAAGGAACCAGGGAAGGAGTCTGTCCATGGGTTGGAAGACAAAGGAGGTAAAAAGGATTGTAAATGTTTTCACGTCAATAAAATAGCCTTTTGAGGATGAAAGTTGGGTTGGAAAACTCTCTGCTTCCCAGGTTCTTTCCCATGAGCTGCTCTGGAGAATTTCAGATTCCTGTTGTGGTGCTGGGGAGCCTGGACATGTGGGTGTGTCCCTTCAGGAGCTGCAGCACTCTGGGGGGGGGTCTCCTGTTCTCTAGCTCCTTGGAGAGTTGTGCTATTTTCAGGGAACACTGGATTTTGTGGTCTTGGAGGAAGCTGCATCTTGCTGTGAGAGGCAGAATGTGCGCAGTGGGGTTAAAACTTTCCTTAGGACTGAGAAATGACCTCGAAGAGAAAGGAAATAGTGAGGCCAGTACAGGGGGATTCCTGGGGAAAACAGGAATGAAAGGACAGGGACTGGCCCCATTTGGGAGAGCAGCTTGTGGGGAGCAGGAGAGGCAGAAGCCAGAGGTCAAAGCGAAGGAGCATCCCTGTGCAAGGATCAGCAGCCAGCTCCCTTCTCCCAGGGCTGTCTTCCCAGGACTAGAACTTTAAAAAGCATGTCACGGAAAGTTCTGTGCACCACAGACCTGCAACCTTGAGGCTGTGATGACTGCAGTTAATTAAATAGGTGGCTTGTCTCTAGACAGCCCCAGACATCTGTCTCCATTCTTCACTTGTTTTTCTGACACGTTTCTATTGTCCAGGACTAAGCCCAGAGGACCTACAGATGGTCGCCATTAATTTTGTCACTTGATGAAATTTTTAAGAAAATTTTTCTCAACCTTTTAAAAACAGATGTGTATAAAAAGAATTATTTTAATAGAGCAACTCCCTAGAGTTCTTCTATTTGGATTTAGGTTTAATTTCAGTTTTTAGTGGCTGGGATTCAATTTTGGCATTTCTTTTAAACCAAGTCTCTCTTGTAGCCATATCAATTTTTAATTTCATATTAAAAAAACTTTCAAGATTCCCTTTGTGTTCCTAGTCTGGCTTCTTTGGAAACTCAGAAATCATTGCCTGCGAAAACGTTTTCTTTGTTTCGGATCACATACTTGGTTTTGCATAGGTTTATTCATGATTTCAGGATGCTGGTATTGCATGGGCTGAACTTGGGCTATGAGCTTTCCAAAAAAAGTCTTCAGCAGCAAAGTGCAACCTTGTTAATGATTTTTTAAGGAAGCCACGGGATTACAGACAAAACGCAGGAGCTGTGACTAGTAACTGCCTGTACAGAGTCAGGATCATAGATAATGGCTTGTTATGAAAACTAACTGTACATACTTTTAAATGGATAAACCAGCTGAGGACAGGTTTGTCGCTTTTTTTTTTTTTTTTTTTTTTTTCCCACAGTCACCATATTGAACATGGAGTGTCCCTTCCAAGTATCTTTTAATATATTTCTCTTTGCATTGTCTCTGGAAATTTTACCATAAGAAAAGCCAATTGTGTTCTATATTATGCATTCAAAAAATGTTCTCAGGATGCACTTCTTAAAACAATGCTGGCTTTTTTTCTTTTTTTACTTTATTTGCAGGTCAAAAAGTATCTGGTTCACTCAAATTAGTGTCATTTTAACCATTCCGTAGAAGAGAAATATGATGCCAAACAGAAGTAACGTCTCCTCCTTCCAGAATGTTGGATCAGGTAATCAATTAAAATGAAGTTTGTTCGTAATGCACTGCAATCTTTCAGAATTTCTAATTGACTTTGGCCCTTTAATTCTCTTGACACATGGATAAGATCAGTGCTTAGTTCTTATTCCATGTCTAACTCCATTTACCAGGCAGAACAAGGCCACAGCTGGATATGCTGCAGACAGCCAACCCTCCCCCACCACTTTAATGCCTGTCTGGAGTAGATATCAGTGACCCCCAGCTAAACAACTCAGGAAAGGAAGAAAAGGAATGAGGGAGGGAAAATAAAAGAAAAATAAAAGAAGGAAAAATTTCCTTCTGTAGCTCCAGGCAGCAAATACTTTGCTAAACAGAGGACCCACGTGCTAAACGTAAAAACTGGGTCTGACCTGGATGCAGGACAGGTTCAGGGCATGTCACAAGCTGAAGCTCCCATCCTCAGTGTCTATAGCTGCATCAGCCAGGATGTGTAACTCATTCTGGCATATTCATCACATTTCTACTCAAACATTACCCTAAAAATAAACAAAACAAATAAGATCTGGTTGGTGGGAAGCAGCTATGCTTTATTTAAACATGTGCTGTCGTCCAGTTGGGATTTAACTGTGTGATTGCAGGCACTGTGGTGCTGTAAGCAAAAACACAGAAGAACTGGCATGAAGGGTAGTAGAGAAAAGCTGAACTGGAATAGCTGCATGAAGGTATCGTGACCTTTTCTTACTGTACTTGCTTGGATTTCAAGTACAATGAACCCTTCACTGCTGTGGTGAACAGGCATGAAAGTTTCCATGAGCTAACTTGTTTTTTGGCAAAAGCATCCAGTCTTTGAAGGATTAAATGTGCCCTACTGCTGTTGCAAGGGAGTAATGAACAATTATTAATGTCCCATTAATATGTCTGCCAAGCTATTTATAGAGGAGACAGTGAAATTTATGCAAAAGTATTTGAACTTAGCTGTGTTAGTTAAGGTTTGGACAGTACAATTTTCATATGAAATTAGATTTCAGTTTTATGAGAGATTTGGAAGGGGGAGGAGAAAGAGGGACTGAGATGGAAATTAGGGTCAGTTCCACAATGTAGGGTTAAGTATAAAAGCCACATACATTGTGCTTTACATCTGAGCTCTTAAATAACTTCCACATCTTATTCTTCTTCCTTAAAACACCACTAATATGATGAATGCTTGATTTATCCAGAAGATGTTTTCTTGTCCTGACAACAGTTCTTTTGAATTTGGGTCACATTTATCCTTTTGTTCATTTGAACTTCATCATTGCTGTTATCAAAATTTATGAAAATAGCTAAAAAATGTCAAGTAAAATATCACAATATAAGAAACTGCAGTTTCACTGCTCAAAGTGGTGATGGTGTGATGGAGAACTCTGTGAACTCACTGGTTCAAAGGCAACTTTGATAGTTGCATCATCCTAGTAAGTGTGTTAAAATTATATTATAAATACTGTAATTATAGCCAGCATAAAAACATTAAATTCTGTGTGGCGGTAGACTTGAGGCTTGGTTTTGAAGGTGCAAGTTAATGCTTTTGGCCACTTCCAGAGCTTGTAATTAACAACAGCTTAACCAGATCCACTATGGTCAAGAAGGTGCTGTATTTTACTTCGATTTTTTTTTTGTTTGTGTCCCCTAATGCTGGCTCCTTTTATCTTCTGCCTTTTATCCTGCTGTTCCATTAGTAACAATAGTTACCTTTGTTCTCAAACCTATGGCTTTTTTCCCTAACAAATGAAGGAGAACCTGTTGCTGCACACCTGGGTTGTGCAAGAGGAGCCTGGGCAGCAGAGGACTGCTACTGCCTCAGACAGGGATGAATTCCGTGGTGTTGTGCCTTATCAACAAGGAAGGTCCCAAAAACCAGGATCCTTGTGAAAAATGCATTGCCACCTTCCACAAGATCTGAACCTAGTGAATCTCAGTTAAGCCAGGTCATGCAAGCTCTGGTGGCAGGCAGGAATCCCAGATTCTGTCTCTTGTTTCATAGAATTGCCTGAAGCGGTACACGGACTAAAGTATTGCCTCTGAGGATGTTAAGGGCACTTTACACATTAGATTTTCCCACCAAGTGGCAATTTGAAATCTGGTTTCTCATGAGGAAGCTGAAGTCACAGGTGAAATGTGACTGAGCCATGAGTAAATCCCAGAGCTGACCCTTATTTTCAGAAACAACACTTGCTGGCACTGGAGTAACTGACACTCAGGAGTGCTTTATTAATTCCAAGTGTAGACTAACACATCCCATGAGCTGCTGTAAATGTTAATTTCTACATCAGCTGAGGTCTAAGTGTAAGTCTGCTGGGGGTCCTGTTTATCTCCTGCAGTAACTGGCACTGTCAGGAGCTGAATTCCTTTCTTTGCTTTTGGCAAAGTGGAGCTCAGAACTGTATACTAGAGCTTGATACCTTGTTGAGCAATAACGTCCATCACAAGCAAAGGCTTTTATTGTCTGTGCTCTCTTCCCGAGTTTAAATTAGATTTTTGAAAAATCATTAGAATTTGTAACCTTCCCCACAGCAGTGTTTTTAATAGTCACGTGGTTTTGTTGTTTTGAATGAAGTCATGCAACCTAGCATTCTGCTGATTCCTTAAGGTTATCTTTTAACAAAAGTGCTCTTTGCAGGTGTAGTTACAGCCTTGTATTTTTAGAGCAATGAGCTGAAACACCTTGAAAAATGTGCCTTGTACTTTCCTGTTAAGCTCTGCAGGACCATCCACAGAAGAAGCAGAAAGGTGACAAACTCCTGCTGAGCTTTAAATTGAGCTCCCTAGTGTATCAGGGCAAAGATGCACCAGCTGCACAGATCAAAGGAAGAGGTGATCCAGAGCAGTATTTTATGTCTTTGGCCCTGGAAGTCCTGAGTTAGGTTCTTTACTCTTCTATCTGCGTTGTATATTCTCCCTGTGCCTCCGTTCCTCAGCTGTAAAACATCAGGACAGTAATTCTTCCTCACTTCATGGATATCTCAAGAGGCTCAGAATTATAAAGGCTGAATCACAGGCTCCTGCAATGGATAGGACAGCAAAAAAAGAGTCCAGATTCATTCCAGTTGTGTTGCTGATTTTGCTATGGTTTTGTGCCTCTCCCCTTTTCTTTTTCTGTCTCCCATCTTTTGCAGAAACAGATGGGAAAATTGTGCATCTCCTCCTTTGCTTAGTGAGCTGAGATACATTTACTACAAGCACAGTAATTATTGCAAGAAGTGTTCACATTATTTTGCAGGTATGCACATGCAAGAGGCTACTTACTTGCTAACTTTTTTTTCTGGTTTTGTTCTTCTTTACAGATTCCAGTAAGATTATGGCAGACTATAGCCACTCACAAAAACAGATGGAATTACAAAATGCTAGTTTGGGAAAGGGTTCTGTCGCGAATTCCCTTGAAAATGGTCTCCAGGATATTATGGAAAACCTCAACACGAAGAAATATTCATCAACTCTTAAATTTAAAACAAATGGGGACTATGCTGGCTCTTATTTAACCCTTTCACAACCTATGCCAATTAAACCTAATCCTTCCACCAGTGTTAAAAATACACACTCTATTAACAAAATTCAAGGAGGCAAGCACTTCCCGTGTGAAAGCCCATATCTTCCAGATAAAAGCATCTCTGTAAAGCATTTGGGTTCCATATCAGGCATATCTCCATCCCTCAGTGGGTATAGTTCAGGAAGGACAGATTTTGACATTCATGCCAGCAGAGAAAATGAAAAATCCCTTGGACACATGGATAAGTTTCACTACTCAAAGTACAGTCAGAGAAATAAATCCTATGACAACATCTACTTCCCAGGAATGCTGGAGTCAAGGAAGATCTCAGGCTCTCTTCTGACTATGTGGAATGGAAGTTCAGGGAACGAGCTGGTGCTTTCACCTGGTAGCAGTTCTGGTGCAGCCAGCATGCCTTCTAGCCCAAAGCAAGGGAGGAGAATGAATGCTGAAAACAGTCTGGTCCTTCACATGAAGCCAGTTAAGTACAAGGATGGGATGATGGAAACTCTGGGTTCACGGCCTAGGAAATACTCCGGTGGATCTCTAAGTCATATGGGAATGTACAGTCGTTCCCTACCCAGACTTCATAAATCAACAGAAAACCAGCTGGTGCCATTAAGTTTGCCCCCCAGAAGCTCTCTGGGTAATAGTAAAAGGAAAAAACTTGGAGAAAAGGATCTACCTCAGAATGCTTTCGATGCTGATAATTACCTGAATTTTTCTTCTTGCAGCTCAGGGGTTTCACCACATGCAAACTCTGTCTCTGGGAGTAATCCCTATGTCAGTTCAACTCTTAGTGTTCCTGCAAGCCCTCGTATTGCTAAAAAAATGCTTTTAGCACCTTCTTCCCCATATCTCCCCGATGATTTTGATAGACTTGGACTCTCAGGAACAAGTCCCAGTAGTTCTTTCTCCCCAGTGGATTTTGACAGGGTGTTCTCTGTCCGAAGAAACCTTTCCACCAGTTCCATGGAACTTGATGACCCAGATATGGAAAGTTACAGACAGACGCCAAATTCTCTGCAAACATCCATGCGAGAGCGGAAGAACAGCATTAGCTCGATTTCAGGAAGGGAAGACCTCATGGACTATCACAGGAGGCAGAGGGAAGAGCGACTTCGGGAGCAGGAGATGGAACGGCTGGTAACTTTTTCTCTTCCTCTTAGTTTATCTGAGATATTTAGCATTTGCAAAACACCCATCAGGAAGGTACAACAAAGAATAAGCTGCTCTGTTTTGAAATTCAAATGCAGCCTGCTCCAGATACCTTGTTTATTATCAAAGTCCATGAAGCTAACACTTACAAAGCATGCTGCTTGGATAGACAGTACTATTCAGCCGCCCTGAAAAAATGCTGGAACCCATGTAAATTGTGTTCAGTTTTCCTGCGGGCTGTGTTAAAATTTCTGTATACATAAAATCCACAAATTATACTGCAGGACTTTTTGTTTTAGATGATGGCACTGTTTTATCATAAGTGGGCAAAGAAAAAGAGATTCTGCTATAAACTGCTCAGCCTTGTGTGCTGCAAAGTCAGGTATACATTGGTGTGGGCTAAACAACCATCAGCAGAATTTTTTCTATTTAGTTTTCATTTTTTCCTTCTGAGCATGTTCATTAAAATAGGAGGCTTCTTGCTTCTCTCCCTGACAAGATGGACAGTGGCAGAGTGGGACAGTTTGTCTCTTTGTCTCAGTTAGTGTAATGTCTCAGGCAGTGCATATGTCTCAGCTTGGGATCCTCTAGGTAGTAAAATGTAATTTATGTATTTCTGAAACAGCTTGTGGGTAGAAAAGATAAAAAGGTTTTCAGGACCCACAGAGATGTTTGAAACAGTTTTGTAGGGAAGCTGTCTCTCTGAAGATCACGTAGCAGTTCTTCCAGAGGTTTTTCAAACTTCATGACTCTATGACCCTATTAACATGCATTCATAGTTTATCATCCACATAGAAACAGAGGTCATTAGATAGGCCAGTTAGTATTCCTGAGTCTTAAATTTGAGACATTAACTATACATTTGTGTGCCTTAATTCACATCTTATAAACTTGAGTAAAATGGCAATAGGATACTCTTAAGCCTGTCTAGTTTGCATACAAACAGAAAGCCTGCAGGAAAATACACTTTCTGTGTGGGCTGGGGGAGAAAAGCCGTGGGGAGGATGGCTGCAGGGGTAGTGGCAATGTTGACAGTGGTCTGTCAACAACCACTAGCAATGACGTGGTACCTGTACAGAGCCACAGTTCCCATCTTGAACCATATGAGTGAGCAGGTTCAAGCTAGAGCATTGTAACCCAGTGAGATGTCTCCTTCCTCTCCATCTCACCTATGTCTTGATGGAAGTTCATGACGAGCCTGTTATACAGGCAGGAGTCTGTCTTTTCCCCCCCCCATTCCACTGATGAGATAAAAGCTGTTGTTTGCAAGATGTGAAAAAGTTTTGCTCAAAGGCTGTAGTGTCGAGGCTCAGGAGTGAGATGGGGGGTCACACCTCCCCACTCCATGAGTGTCAAGTCCACCTCTGCCCTGCTTTTCTCCCCAATACCTCTGCTGGCTCTCCCCTGAAGCTGCAACTTCTCAGGAGCAGGGACTGGGCTCCCCAGGGCAAGAAGGACCAGCTGTGAGTGAAATAGCTGGGTGGCTTAGGACAAAGGTTTGGGGAAACATCAGAGGAAATGTTTCTCCCTCTTTTCTGACTTTGTCCTGCCATTCCTCTGCTCCTTTCAGTAATCTTCTCCCTAGTCCTGGTGTGTTGTGTGTGCAGTGGTGCTTGCTTCTTTACTTCTTATCAGAAGGTTTTGCAGGCAGTCATGCTGTAAAACATGAGATAATCAGTCATAAAAGCAACGTATTTGTATTTCAAAGAGAAAAGCTTTTATTGTTGTTGTTGTAATTATTATGTGTTGTGAGGGATGAAAGATATTGGGTTATTTCAGTATTCAGTGATGCTGATAATGATTCTGGTTTTGTATTTGGATGAAATGGCTACATTTCCACCCCTCAATATTTCCTCTTGCTCAACAACTCTTCCTTCAAGTCATAATTCTTCAAAAAGAGAATTTACTTGCTGTTTTTCCAAAGCTTTTGAAAACAAGATGATGTTTTGTGTGTTGCCTATAATTTGAACGTGAAGGACTTTCCTCCTGCTTGAGTTCATCTTATACTCAAGGTACGTCTCCGTGCCTGCTCCATTCTCCATTTGCTAGAGCTGGACAAAGGATCCATGTCTGCTCAGCTCACTCTTTTTTATGAGGTTAGGGGAGGTGGGAATAAAAAAGCCCAACTAAAGAAGCACTCATGGATATCAAAACTGTGTGCTCTAAGTACTGTGCAAAAGCTCATCTACTGCTGAGTAGCTGGTAGGTAAATGGCAGGGGAAATGTAGTCTCTCTGTGCACAAGTATCAGGATTTTCCATACTGGGTTTTTGAAGCACAGTAGGGAGAAGAACAGTGTAAAAGTACTCAAATAAGTCCATCAGAAAAATAACACCCTTTTTTAGAGGACTAGACTGCTCTGTGGCCCAGGTAAGAAGTGGAGACTATCTTTCTTTGTCCCAGCACCGCCCCTGTAGCTATTCTGCTGGCACAGAGTGGTTTTAAAGGGTTCTGTTTGATAGCTGATATTCACTTCCAGATTTTTTTTGGTAGTAAAATCCATGCACTCATTGCAATCTGACCTACTATCTGCCCTTCAACTCTTCTGTTTACTTTCACTTGTTTACTTTTTCTTTTCCATATAAGTTATTCTAGGAGTTTTACTTGGGTTGAGTTTGCTTTTAAGTGTCAGAGACTCCTCTGGAAGTTTGCATTTAGAGCTGCTGCTGCAGCCTGCATATGAAAATAAATCATCTGCTGTCATTGCCCAAAGAAATAAACAGAGGTTAAAAAAAAAAAAAAGAGTACAAATAGTAAAAATATGCAGGTTGTTTTTTTCTTTAATTATTTAAAAGTCCAAGTTTTAATTTGTTCCTGTCCACCAAATACTAAAGACGTATATGTACTTGTGTAGGATTTGGTGTTTTTCCATATCTGTTTCTTTAGATCTCCTGTCTGTGTCTGGGTCCAGATAAATCAGCTGAAGACTGGAGCACTTCTGCTTTGCCAGTCTGTTCCTTTGTGGCTTGAAGAGCAGGGGGAACTGGCATTCTAATCCCTGCCATCCCTCTGGTGCCAGTGCTGGGGGCTGATGGGCTGTGGGAGCAGGTGGGGCAGCAGGAGCTGCTGCTGGCACAGGCAGCAGGGTCACGACCTGCTTCTGCTTCCTCTGCAGCCCAGCTGACCGGACATCACATCCTGGCATGGGCATGTTTGAGGGAGCTGTACACAAGTAGAAGTTAGAGTAGCTATTTCTGACACTAGCCCGAGAGCCTAATAAACAAGGGAGAAAGTTACTGCTATGATCTAATAATGTTCAATGTGATTCAGTTAGCTTTTTAAAATTATTATTATTTAAAGAAGAAATCTCTTTTTTTTTTTTTTTTCCCCTATCTGAGATGAAAGCTCAATTGTGGTAGCTGCTGGAACTAAAAAGGGCTCTTTTTCTTCAGTCAGTGGGTTGGTTGGGAGTGGAACTGCACAGGCAGCATAGTTGGGTAGATATTAAGGGCCATCTGTTTTCTTTGATAGCTACTTGTTTAAACAATACTAAAGTTTTCAGTGCTGGATTTTAGGCAATACAGTGTATTTCCTCTAGATGGTGGTAGGTACCTAAAAATTAGATGTGCAGTAGGTTCGTGATGCCTTCCATTGCCCAGCTGTCTGTAGGGATCTGTAAACGTACATAAACATTGTTACTGAAGTTTTACTGGATCCAGGATTTGTACTGGGAGAGGTTTCAATTTATCAATGCCTGAATGAGCAGTAATAAAATTCAAGGGGCTTATTCCATAGTCCACAGTTAGAAGAGCACTGAATTCCATTGGTTTATTCAGAAGTAAGGAATAATACAGAATATCCGTGTGCCTGGTTTGCATTTATGCCTTGCAGTTTAGTAAGATGTGTTTACGCGAAGGGAAAACGAAAATAAACTATTTTGGAGTTTTTAAGATGGTACTGCTTTAAAGTCATGGTTAATAGAGCTTATGTAAATCTTCATACAGTTTGTGTAAAACCTCATATACATGTTTTCTAAACCTGTATTGGTACTGTGTCTTTCTACAGACCCTTTAAGCATAAAGTACCCAAGCTTTATGTAAAACTGTAGGTGATTAGCTCTTAAAGGAGTCCCAGCCAAGTAGACAAAGGCTAGCTTCAAGGTATTTTTCCCACCACTAGTATTTGACAGTCTCCTATAGTGTTACAGAACAGCTACTTAACATCATTTAGTTTTGTAATTGAACAAGTGCTGTATAATAGGATAAAACCCCCTGCAGAATATAACTAATACTGATGACTCCATAACTTTCCAGGAACATTCTGTTTCAATTGTGTTGTAAAACATTTCTGGGGAGTCTTTAATAAGCCAAAATCTGGATTACATATGCTTAATTCTTGCAGCTGTATGCATTATACAAATTAACACTGTCGTCCAGGAAGAAATCAATTATAGGAGACTTTACTCATTTACAGAACTTAAGTACTGCTCTGGAACTCTGGTCTTCAGGCTCCTGCCCTACTGTGGCTGGAAAAGGAGTATCTGCATAGGTATTATAGGGACAAAAGGGCCAAACAATGCTGTTATTTTGGCAGCCAGCAGCATTCCCTCAGGAGCAGAACACATGCCTCAGGTACAAGAGCTAATTCTCAGAAAGTCATCTGCTTAGCTTCTCCCTGTGGGCTGTCTCTGCTCTGTGCCACTGCACTCTCCTGCTTTTACCTGTCTGTTTCTCCTGTGCCTGCTCTGGAAAGGACAGGACAAGGCACACCTGCTCCTCAATGAGAAGACAACCTAGTCTAGAGTGAGAAACTGGTGCAAACTGGAGGGAAGGGAAAGGACACTTGGTGAACTGTTCTCAGTCCAAATTCAAATTTATCATTGAAATAAGCTCCTTAGAAATATAGGAAAGGATGTACTTGTAAGACAGTTTGGGGGGTTTTTGCAACTCTCTTGCCCAGTCTCTCTGCCTTTTTCCCCACCATCCTTTTTGACTAGCTGCTGTTCCCAGCTTTTGCTGAGAATGTGCTTGTGTGTTGGTCTGAGCAACAGTAGGGAACCACTGTTCTTTGGCAGCTGAAAAGTGCAAAAGCTTTTTCAAGAAAAGGGAACCTGGCTGGATGGACTAGACATAATTTATGTTAGTCTGTGTCACAAGGGATAGACTGCATATGTATTTTTAATGAAATTTGAGGTTATTGAGTTCCTAATGGCACTTAGCTGAGAAGCTTCCTGTTTGCTGCAGCTGATTAACCAAAGCTAGCCTTGATATCCAGATATAGCAGAACTTCTACACATTTGTGACATTCATAAATGTGATAACGTACCAGATGAACAGATCTAGGAATCGCATGGTTGCTGTTAAAAGCAATATTTATCTCTGCTACTTTGGAAATTTCTTTACAGTGTACTAGGGATGTCTCTTAATGTCATTGATAATCAATAGCAGAAGAGGGTTATTATCTCCTTATCCCACCCTTGTCCTTCAGCACTTAAATTTGCAGCCAACCATAAGTGTTGTGTAGCTTTTTCAAAGCCAGGAGTAGTGAAGCTGCTCAGGCAGATACTGCACAAGACCTGTGATTCCTTTTTGTACTGGGGAAGAGAATTACAGAAAATACACAGAGTTGTTTAAATCTCTTAGAAAGGACATTTTATGGGGAAACACATTGACCAGCTTACAAAGCTTGATTCAACATCCCTCCCCTCCCACCAGAGCCAGCTTTAAATCCATTTCCTGCTTTTGACATACCTTTTTTATTTTTTCTTTCCATCTGCTGTGTTCAGTGTCACAAATAACTTGTGTGGTATCTCTTGCAAAATTATTGACTGGATTTTCCATGTGCTAGTCGTTCTGTGTTCTTCATTGCAAGGGTGCTTTCCTAGCTTGCTTCTTCTCTGAGAAATTCATTCTGGAAAAAGTTGCATGCAGGTGTGCTGGAGCTGGAATGAGCTGGCCGAGATGAAATGATGAGAATAGAGTGTATAAAATAACCACCGAGCTTCCTGTCCATAAGCCTCTCAGCACATGTCAAAATAGAAGTGAGAAATATCTCTATTTCTGTAATGTGTCTGAAAGCTCATCAGGAATTTTTTTAAGACTGGTTTTCCTCAAATTTTAAGCTTTTTCTGAGCAACTGAGACTTGACAGGGGAAAAAAAGAATCCCTTTTTTGTCCTGACTGCTCGGCAAAGGGCCAGTTTGCAGCCAGAGCCCGTCACCTAAGCTCTTAGGCTGTCATGAGCAGTGGCCCTGCCCAAGGGATGGAAGCTTGGCATGGGGTAACCCGATACAGCCTGTTGTTGCAGGAGGGGTGGGACCTGGTGTCCTGATGTCCATGTTTCCCATCTATAACCATTAGGACCAGCCCAATGCCGTCATAACAGGGAGAGCTGCATAATTACTGGCTGTCCCAGCTGGCACTTGCACAGGACTTTAGGAATTGGGTTGCCTGGCCAGAACGCTTAGTAAGAGGGAAGATAGCGGTGTTGGAAGGGTAGGGGAAGAGTCTTAGGGTCTGGCAGTGGTTTCCTGGAGGGAACAAGACTTTGGGGAGTTATAATTATGTCGACCGTTTGGGGTTGAAGGATGTCTGAGAATCTGCTGTCGTGGAAAATAGAAGTTTGCAGTTGCTGCCCCAGGCTCCGTTTTTTCAGCAGCTCATCTCGTTACAGGAGGATTCTGAGGAAAGCTGCAATGGGAGCCTGGGAATAAGCCACCCAAAGGCAAAATTGCTCTCTCACAGCACTCTCTTGTTTGAGTAGTGCTTGGAAAAGGGTGGATTCAGGCAGGTTTCTCCAGCTCAGAGGTCTTAATTGCGGGTGATGTGCGTGTGTGGTGCATACAACCAGGTAATCTCTCAGTCGTATGAAACTCTGGGTGTGTGTAATCAGTGTTAAATTTTCATACAATGCAGTGGTTTGCTGAAGAGAAAGCTGGGGCTGTGCATTGCCTGCCCTGTTTTGCTTGATCCTTGTTATCACTTGCTGTTGGGCATAGGAGGTGTTGGGGCTGACAGAAGTAGCTGCTGTGCAAATCCTCCTTTGCTAGTGTAACACCAGGTAGAGCTGAGAAAACAAACATGTCTGTGGTGGTTCCTGGGGAGGGAGGCTGAGGCCATTGGGTTTTTTGCTTTCTTTTTAAATACTACTGTAGAAGGATTTCTTGGAAATCAGAAATTAGATCTTTAGGGCAGGTATTAATGCCAAGTATGGAACTCTCACAGTGGTCTTGTTTCCAGCAAAATTTTCAATAGATTTATGGTAAGCAACTTTATTATTTTTTCTTTAACAAAAGTAACATGAAATTACATAAATGCTTTGCCTCTTAAAAATGAAAAGGTATAAAAAAAATCCATCTGAAATAGAAGTTACCAGAGGCTATGCAGACAGTAAAATAAAATAAATACGGCTTGCTAACAGTTGATAAAAGGTATCATAGAGATCTAGAAATCCTTCAAAAATTAAATGTTTATCACATAAACTTGAAGCATATCAAGTCCAAATGGCACAGCTACTCTTAGTCTCAAGTTTGAAATGCTGGTATGAATCCATAGGGAATTTGAGTAAAGTGGTAAATAAAGTTGTCCTCCACTTTTGTGCATTTGACAGATGTTGTATTTTAGATGCGATGCCTCTTTTTTCTGTTAATGATCCTAAAATTGTGTTTTTCAAAATGTGGACTAATTCTCTCGAAAGGAGGAATCACAGTTAACAAACTGGAAAATCTAAAGAAGTCAGGAATGGGTGAGTTCATGGAAAATCTGTGCAGTGTTTTGCAGCTTGGTAGGAGTATAGCGTAAGTGTGAAGTGGAACACAACTAGTGATTTATGTAGTGAGATCACTGGACGTATGTATATACCAATGGGGTGTAGACACAAAAGCCTCAATAAAAAACTTATAAGTACCTTTCACAGAAATTAATACTTAGTTAAATAAGATGTCCTAACACTTATCTTTCCAGTGTAGAAAGTTTTGATAGTCTTAAAATCTTATTTCACATTAATTTCGATTCTTCATCTTGCACTGTAATGTATTTATTACAGTTTATTATCTCTGAGTGGTAGATGGACTTCATATGGACTTTAGTCCTTCGCTCTAAAACAAAAAAACCAAACCCAAAGCAACAAACAAAACCCTCCCCCAACCCAAACAAAACAGAAAAGCCCAGCAAACTTTTAACTTCATCTTTACTTTAGATCACGTGTGACACTCAGTGCAATTATCTTTTTCTGAACTAGGAACGACAGCGGCTGGAGACAATCCTCAATCTGTGTGCAGAATACTCCAAATCTGACAGCGACCCTGCTGCAGCTACTACGGTTGCTGATGTTCAAAAAATTAACAAAGAACTCGAAAAACTTCAGCTCTCTGATGAGGATTCTGTCTTTGAAGACTCCCAGATGAATCTGGAAACGAGGTTCAGAAGCCACTTGAAATCATCTGCAAGTGACTCGGATTTCTCAGAGCTGAGCAGCCACAGCCGTGGCACTGCTGCTTACCTGCCCTCACGGGGGCTAAGGGCTGATGAGCACTTCAGTGAAAATGCCAAGCCTCCACCTTTTGCTGCTCCCAGCTTCCTGAAGGACACCACTGAGTCATCCTACCTAAGCATCACACCAAAGGTAATCCTCTGTAGGAGGAGACAGCATAATCCAGGCTTGAAATCCTCCTCTAGGAGTTGGCTGTCCTGGCAGGGGCCACAATTAGGCTGGCTTAGGTATGAGAATTAATCTCAAAACTCATACAGCTTTATAAGCCATCAAATGTAGAAAATAAAGCCCACAAAATGTAGCAGCTGGCAAATGGTTATTGTGTATTTTGTGGAAGCTGATGGTACTGGAAGTTGGGTTTGTTTTTTAGTGGGATGTACTGTTCATGAAGAGTTTTAAGATCATCCAAGGGAGAAGGATTTGCTTAAACAATTAAAGCTATTTAAATAAAGAAGGTTTCCAGAACCCTGCTGAGCATCCTGCTGAGATGTACGAGGGAAGTGATGCTCTGCTGTTTTCTCACAACCTGAAGCTTTTGTAAGAGGGGTATTTTTTCTCACACTCACATGAGAGCTGAAGAAGCATTGCCTGAGCTGAATTTACTGTCCTGTCTTCTTTCCTGGGCTGGACTTGAGCCACTGGCCAGATCAGCTGTTGTCTCTTGGGCATGATGCAGTGGCAGCAAGCCTCCTGCCCCTCCAACCCAACTGCTGCCTTTAATAAACTGCACCTCCTTTCCTGTGTGCTTTTCACTGCTGTTTCATTACCAAAAGGAAGTTGTCCCTTAATAAAGGAGCAAACAGCAATTCCTAACCATTTTTTTGCTAGTGCAGCAGCAGCCTCCTCCAGGCTGTACCAGAGCAGCAAATCCTAGTGGCAGGTAGTGTGTTAAATAATTGGATTCAAGAGCTGGAATCAGGAGCAAAATGAGACCAAGCAAAGCAATAAAAGCTTTAACAAGTTCACACCTTCAAAATGCTTTGTCTCTTCCATTTACTGCTATTTACACACTGTATGATCTTCAGCAAGGTTATATGCCTCAGGTGAACTGTATTTAACCCCTGCTACACTCCCAACTTGAGAGTCAGTAGTGAAGTCTATTTAACCCCTTCTACACTCACAACTTGAGAGAAGAGAGAGGTGTGATAGAAACACATTGTCACTTTCAGCGGGTGATCTCTTGGAAATCTGTCTGCTGCGTCTTCTGGTGTGAAATTGTGTTGAACAGAAACATGCTATTATGGCTTGACTTGGTCTTTCCATGTTGAAAAGATGGTAACACATTTCACTTACAAGTTGCTGTGGTCTTGCATTTCTTTCCCATTTGTTGCTTTCTTTATGCAAATCAGAGATCCTATTTTAAATCCTTATTAGGAAGTTGAAATCAAAGATGTTATGTCAGCATTATCCAAACAGGAGACTGGACAAAAAGAGGCTTTGCTGCTAGGATTACTATTGCTAAATCAAGGAATACATTCATCTATCCATTCACTCATTGTAAAGGGAGTTCTGTTAAGCCTTGAGAAAAGCAGCAGCAAGCAACTGCATTAATGAAGTGCAGCTCATTTTAAAATATTGAGCTCAGATTTGTTCAGGGTAAAATGTTTGCTCTCAGAGTAGCCATTCAATAGCTGAATTGAGCCTCTTGTGAGCAAGGCTGTGTGGCCCAGAGGTGACTGCCACGCCCTGCACACAGCTCACCTCTAATCTTGGCTGGGGATAATGAGCCAGCAGCCTTCCCAGAGGAAGTGGATTGCAAACCCCTGAGGTCAAGGTGAAGAAGGCATTTCAAACTCAGTACTGTTTGGTCTAGTGTTGGATGGTGTAAGATCACAAGTATTTTCTTCATAATCTTGTTTTATTCTTTACACAGGTATCTGGTAAGGAAGTGGCAATGAAAAGAGAAGGGCTAAGGGTGCTACTTCCTCAGTGCTACCTGGGGAGATGGAACCAACATTTGTCCTTAGAGAAGTTGCCCATCTTAATGGCTTGTTACAAAAATGTCCTATCCTACCTCATGGCCTCTATTAAATGAACAGCTGAAATTTACCTTAAAAAGCATCTTCATCTGTCTGTTATTTTTATAATGGAAAAATTGGATTTTTACAACCTAAATAGCACGGCATGTAAAGTATTTTCAAAGGTTAAGTAATTCCTCTAGAATGAATAGTATTTACTGTTAAGTATAGTCTTTACTTCCAATGCCTGGAAGTAAAGTATCATGTTTATTTCTCTTGTACACCTCCTAAATATAGAAATAGCAATATAGTAGATAGGGAATATGTAATGGGTTCAAACCAATAGTGCTGTACTGATCTAAAATGGAAGCCACATGAAAGGAGGCAGAAGAGAGCATTTGCCTCTTTTTCTAATGAACCTCTTGTGATGTGCAACTGCAGATACCAGAATGCACCAGTGAAGAGCAGAGAAGGCAGGAGCTCGGTCGACTGGAGGAGGAACGCATAGTAATACTGAATAACTTGGAAGAACTTGAGCAGAAGATCAAAGATTTAAATGACCAGATGGATGAATCCTCAAGAGAGGTATGAAGATACGTTTTTGGTTTTCAATGTCTTGCCTGCTACATGTGTCTGCATAACGTAAGTCTGGTGGGTTCAGCAAGTACAACATGAGGGAACTCGTGGATGTGCATAGCCTTCATATTCTGTGCTTTTTCACCAGAATCACAAACCTGGCAGTCTCCTGTTATGAGGGGTATTTTTCTTCAGCTGGGGGATGCTTATGATGCTTGGATTAGCCTTTCCCAGCTGTAACCATTACACTCTGGAGTGGAAGTGAAACAATCTTTCTTGTTTGATGGTCACTCAGTTGATCCAAATATCTTGTGTCACTTGGGAGTTTTATGGTGGTATCTCCTGTGACTGTATAAAGAGAAAGGAAGTGAGACTAACTTCCTTTCAAACCTCCTTGGCTTTACAGTGGCAAGGGTATGTTGACACCCTCTTGACTTCTGGAATCTCACAGTTGCAGACTAAGCTAGCCAGGCATTTGGTTTGTGCCTGGTCCAATTTTCAGCAACAGGAAAGAAGCAGCTGTTCCAGAAGGGTTTCCTACGGAGCTTGGGCACAGAGACAGTACCATAACAGGAGGAATCACAGAGAAGAGTTAGAAAACAAAAAGTCTTGGAAAAAAGAATCTTCAAGCTAAAGTTGGTTTGGACTTTATTTTGCAGTATTTTATATTGCAATTTTACTTTTTCACAAATTTGTGACCTCTTTTTAACTTTCGTGGCAGAAAAATTTATGGGATTATTTTTTCCCCTCCCCTGTTATAAAAATATTTCTCTCTTCTGAACCAACTCATTCCCCTCCCCCCTGAAAATAATGTGTATCAAGATTTCTTCTGAATCTGGACTGCTTCTGAAAGATGTTTTATGTTCCTAGTTGGATATGGAATGTGCCCTTTTGGATGGGGAACAGAAATCTGAAACAACAGAGCTGCTGAAAGAGAAGGAAATATTGGATCACCTAAACAGAAAAATAGCTGAACTGGAGAGAAATGTTATTGGTGAAAAGACAAAGGTAATTTCGTTATTGTAGCCTTCTGTGTGCTCTGTTCCCCTGGATTTTTAAAATATATTTATATTGTTACTATTAATAATGGCCCTTACTTGTTGAAATAATGCCTGTAAGTAAATTTTCTTGTTAAATATGGAAGAAAAAATAATTGTTTCACCATAATTTCCCTTTAACAGTTTTGTTTAACAAGCAAAATATAGTAAGCTAAAGTAAAAAAACCTAACCCACTGTGAAGATACTTTCATTAATAAAAACACTATATAGGATTCATATTTGAGTTATCTGTTGTTTAAAAGAACAGTATTAATTAAACTGTTCCAGTACCCTCCATTATATAATTTGTGGGGAAAAAGAGAAATTATTTTCTCAGCAAAGGAACAAAATAAAAAATGATACAGTTTTTATTTAATATCATATAGAATATATAAGATATCCATCAAGTATGTAATTTTGAAGTAATTGTATTGTTTTATTCTGTTTGCTGACTGACAATTTAAGTACTGTAGAATATTCCCTCTGTAATTAAGTCTTAGAAATTCATTAGTTTTGATATACAATCATATACAAAATTGCTCTCAACTACACAAGAAATAGATAGGCATACATTTCCAAAATATGATAGCAGCGTAAGAAGATTTTAAGTGCAGAAATGGAAAGGGCCTGCAAGATGAAGTTGCATCACTCAAGCCAGGGGGTGCCTGTTCCCTCCAGTGGGCTCTTTGCAGGCCTCTCCAGGCATGCAGTTCCCTTCTCCACAGGGGATGTGCCACAGCCAATAATACCTCAAGGTCAGGAAGTTTTTCCAGGGATTTCAGCCAGTGTTGTTTCCATTTTAAATTTCATCCTCTACCTCATAATTTAGACCTGTCACTTGTGGAAATGCTCTAGCTAGTCTTTTCTTTTCCCTTAAGCTTTCCAGAAATATCTGGAAGTCTTCTGCATCTTTTGCCTAGAAAAGCTGCATGTTTTTAGCACTTTCACAGATCCCATTTAATTCACGCCGTGCAGCTGGCATTGTTTTATTCTGAGCTTTCTCTCTTTGATTTCTGCCTGCCCTGTCAGGAACCTGACTGCTGTTTTGTGGCTGTGCTTATCAAGACTGTATCTGAAAAGGAGAGTGGTGCTCTGACATCTCTGCTCTGCGGGGAGACAGTGCACATCCAGTTTGAGTTTGAACCTCCCTGGATTTCCCTATCTGCACTTTTCCCTGTGCTTGTGTACCCCTCACTGATCCTTCAGCTCTCAGTGTTTCCTGTGGTCACATTTTAAGTTGCCTGTGGGACATGTTTCATACTTGCTTTTTAGCAGGAAGATGAGTTTAAAGTGGGTATCAGCAGATAGGGTGTGCAACCAGATCCCCTTCAAAAGGATGCTGCTGTAAGTTTTGCTTGGTAAGTGGTAATAAATAACATGTTGAGAAATTCAAGAGATCTTTTGTTTTCTGTATTGGCTTTCTAGTAGCTTGAAAGTTCAGTTAAACTAATGGAAGTTATTGTAAAATCTGGAGGAAATTTCAATTTCCTTGCTGCCTCCTGTTAGTGTGTAGGTAGCAGTCAAAAAATTCAAATGACTAGTTTAAATTTTCAGTTGAAATGAAACATGGAAAGCAGCCTATAAAAAGCACTTTTTGTTTACGAGGCAAGTTCACTCAAAACTTTTTTTTTGGTATGAGGCATGGCACTAGTTAGATCAACTGAAAAATTCTAGTTGTATTTTCTTTTGTGTTCTTCTTTGTTTTAACAAACAAACAAACCCAGCTGTGAGTGTGTGCTCTAAATGTCAAGCCATGGCTCAGTTAATACTGAAATTATCTTTGTAGGAGTACACTCACAGTTCTTTTTTTTAATATGTCTGAAAGCATTGCATAAAAGTGAAAATTGAAAATAGAAATGGGAGACAGGCTTCTACAAAGGGAGTAAAATATGAGGTAGCAGCTGAAGTGTTCTGGGAAAGTAGTGTCAGCCAGCAAAACAGATGGCACTGATCCTGTCAACAAATAAAAGTTCTGGCTGGCTTGGAACAGTAGCATTTTTTAAAGCTTGATTATTGTGTCTGTGTTGTTCAGCCATGCAGATCTGAAGCAAAATAGTCAACATCTTGGTTCTCTAGTAATACAGAATCAACCCTCACCCACAAAAAGGATGCTCAGCTGGAACTGATAGGTGGTCCCTTTTGCTGAAATAATTTGAAACTTAGGACTGAATTAAGGCTTGGGTTTTGACCAGGACTTTTCACTTTCCTGATGGTACTTTTTGTGTTATGTCTTGCTAAAACAAGTGTCCCAGTGTCCACAGGTTGGTAACAGTTTAAATTAGTTGCCTGAGTATTTCACCCCTACTGATACCCAGGGTCTTGGTTTTGGTGGGGCTTCAAGGCAAAAAGCTGTTGGGATCCTGTGTCTCAAACAGTAATTACATTTCTGCCAGGGTAAGGGAGTGATACCTGAATACACCAGAAGGTGTTGGCTGCTGGAGGTGAGAGGGAGAGTTCATTTCACTTGTGAAACGATGGTAGGGCATTCATGCTGTATATGATGGCACTTGTCTCTGGAGCAACTTGAGCATCTCATGGAATTTGCCACTGATCTTGGCACCTGTTTGACAGGAAACTCCTGCGTGCCTGAGTCTCATCCTTGCCCGTACACCTGTTTGAAAAACCTGTGAAATTCTTGAAAAGAGAGATAATAAACTACAATCTAATTTTTGGGCCGTGTTACGTATTTGAAATGGACTGTAGGTAGAAGCTCTCGTACTGCCTTCTGCCTGACTGTTTGGGGTTTTTTAAATTATTATTTTTTTAAATGCCCTGTGCACATTTCATTTAGGTGATGACACAAAATTTTGCCAGCTTCAGAGTATTAAACTCACAATTTTTAGTCCTTGCAAGGCAAAAGAAGTGACTGGAAAACATGCTGGAAGTCAGAAGGCAGGAATGAGTTCAGGTTTGGGCTGTCGGTGTGCTCTTTGCTGTGGTGACATGTCTCTGTGTCCCAGCCCTTGCTTGTAAACCAGGATGTATTTTGTCAGTGGGTTTGTACATGAGATGTTAACCTGCGTGCTGGTCTCATCCTGGTCCCGTGCTCAACCCTCTCAGATCATGATGTGGGACTTAATGGGGGCAGAGAACAAGTGAACCAATGGGGAAGATATTGTAGTGCACACCCTCAGGTGAGTTGAAAGCATTTCCCCTGCCTGTGTGATTATGCCACCAAGCACATTGTAAGGAGTGAAGCAACTTGTGTTGGTTTACTTGAGTTTTGAAAATCAGAGCTATGGGTGATTGCTGTTTCAAAAAGATGACCGAACCCTTCAGCACCACTGCAGGACTTGGCATAGTTCTGATGCAGTACCTGGCCTGTCTGCCAGGTACGAGTGTGGTCAGGACTCAGTTGTCCTGTCCTGGCTGGGGTGGCTAATTCCAGAGCTGCTTCACTTGCCCTGTGCTTTCAGCTGTTCTGGAAACCATGCTAGGATATGAGAAAAGTCCAACTTTGCCTCCTTGGCTGTCCTCGAGAACAGCATACAATCAGCTTCCTGTCTTCCTTTCTTCTTCTTCCTCCTTCCTTCTTTTTCTTCTTCCTTCCTTCTTTTTCTTCTTCCTTCCTTCTTCTTCTTCTTCCTTCCTTCTTCTTCCTTCCTTCTTCTTCCTTCCTTCT
>CM031857.1:16609945-16669337 GCA_018697195.1 Certhia americana | reverse complement strand
TTCTTCTTCCTTCCTTCTTCTTCTTCCTTCCTTCTTCTTCTTCCTTCTTTCTTCTTCCTTCCTTTCTTCTTCTTCCTTTCTTTTTCTCTACAGAAAAAGATGACAACCTACATATGTGAATATCAGCTATTTAAGCTATTAATCACAAGTTCCATTTATGCAGAGAGAGAGAGCCCTGATAAATCCTTACTAAAACAATTTGACAGATACAGCTTGAAGCTCTCTGGGAAAGAACTTAGTTACGGATCTTGACAAAATTACTTTGAGCACAGCCTGTTCTAGAGAGAGCTGAGCTGGGCAGTGGCTGAAACAAGCAAGCAGGTGAATCTTTTCCCTCTTCCCTTCTCCCTGCCACCAGGGCCTAGCCCCCTATAATTGCCATGGCAGTGCTGTCTGTGTACAATAATGATGCTGTTGTTTCCAGTGGAACAGCACCTCAGGTCCAGAGTGCTGTTTACATTTACAACTTCCTTCTGATGAACCTTTGCTCATGAGACTTAGATCAGGATTGACGTTTTTCTGTAAGGAAATTGGAGAAAATTGTATTTGCCTGATTGGATGTCATCCAGCTCTGCAATGTGCTTTGTTTTCGCAGTGCCTCCAGAATGTGTGCCATTTTAAAACATGCAGTCCAGCATATGTGGAGTAGGATGGTTAATGATTCCCCACATCCTGTGTCTCCAAGTAAAGCATGAGGCTGAAAGTAACAGCATAGCCAGGGAAAGAAAAAACAGATCAGTAAGCATGAATAAACAAGAATAACTGAAAATTAGTAATGAATTCAGCAGATGTGCTGTGGGAGATAACCACAGCTAAATGGGAGCTTTGGGAGACTATTTCAAAATAAGTATTTATGCAAAAGTTGAGACTCTTAAAAAAATAAAGAGAGGGAGATTATTTCTTTTGTTCTAGAGGACCTTTGCCTTATGTCATGGAGAAATATGTACTCTGGAACTCCTTTACAACCCGGGTTTCCTGTCCCTCTTCAAGAGCAGAAATCAGGAGCAGCTGGCAGGGAATAACTCATCTTTTTTGGAATACATTTAATTTTGTCCACATGCTTTTGTGGAAATATTTTTTCAGTCATCAACAGAATATCTCAAACATGCCAAAATATTTGAAGCTCAACCTGTGCTGAATTTGTACTGCAAAGAATTGCAAGAATAGAGTCAAGGAAGGAGCAGCTGTCTGATGAGCCATCAGCAATCAAAGTTAAATATACTGGTTGCCTCTCTTTTCAGTCCTTTCTCTTCTGGATGCAAAATTCCTGCTGCTAGATTTTATCCTGATGAATCTGACAAATTTATGTCTTGTAGCATAGCTTCTTATATATTTACTGGTCATATTCCAGTTCAGCAAGATGTAAGCAAGTATTTTAAAAGGATGAGCTACCATGTCTGTAACATTATCTGCCTCCTTATGACACAGTACACAAGATTAAATGTTTAGAGGAATACTTGTATCTGCTGGATATATCCAGATAAGGATAGAGAGAATCACAAAGATGATTACAAAGACACAAGGAGAAAAACCTGAATTCACGAGCTTTCTTTTAAAACATTCATGAGAGAAACATCAGAATGTGTTATACCCCTAATGGGAATCCTCTCACTTTCATCTAGATGTTAAAGACTATAAGCATTTGAATTTTCTGACTTGAATGGTTTTTTTTTTCTTCTGATTTGGATGATTGTATCCTCATTTACACTCCTGAAGGAACAGTGCTTTGGAATCACAGGCCTTTCTGCCCCCTGCCCCCCATCTGTTCACTAGGAGAGCACATTGCAATGGTCAGAGAATGAGCTTAGAAATCCAAAAAAACTGGAGTTGTCTTAGGAGCAGGTTAATGTGTGCAACTACTGGGACTTTTTTACTCAAAACAGAGGATTCACTCACTATGATTTAAAATGCTTTTTAACAGTAGACTAAATACATGCATCTGAAACAAAACTATTGAGATCTCTTGTATAGATGTCATCACTGAATACACACTATTATATAATAAATTAGTTACCACTCATACAGAAAAAAGAACTATAATGAACAACTTTCTTTTTTCATACTTTGCTTCTTTTCATATGCCTGGTGTACTTTTTATTTTCTCCTCAATAGCTTTTGTCGTGAAATTGACAGGGATTTAGTGACAAGGAATAAATTGTGGCGAGTTTAATGCATCTATCCTTAAAGAGATGGAGGAATGCAAGAAAGGGTAGTCAGAAAATACAGAAAATGAGCATGTAGTTTGCACAGGAGACTGTTTTATTTCAGTGGGATTTCTGGTCAGTTATATACAATTACATTTCTGAGAAAGCTGTGAGAGTTGTGAGACCAGCTGATTCCTTACTGAGAGGGAATGAAAGTGCAATGCCTGAAGTTTAGTGTGGGTTATGAGATGTTGCTACCTTAAAACATGACGATTTATAGGTGGACTGAGGAAGATCCTGGAACACTTCAGACTAGATCATGGAAAGTATTGGAAGTTAACCATTCAGCCAGTTGGGTTTTTTCTTTTATTTGCCTTGTAGGCTTATTTACAATATCTCTCTGAAACTAACCATATACCTTGGGGTTTGAAGGGGGATTTTTCTTTTTTGTTTGTTTGAGGAGTTTTGGGGGGCTTTTGTGTTATTTTGGAGGGCAGGGAGATTTGGAACATTGGTGAGTGAGCCCAAATCACCTAGTCATACAATTCATTTCACAGTGAGCTGGTAAAATGATATGGTTCTTACTTGTTTGGGGTGGGGGTTGTCCAGGTTTTAGCTGGGTTTTCATGAAGTTTCCTCTTTTCATCCAATTTACTTTAATTTCTTCAGAATTTCTATGAGTTTATGCAGGAAGGTTGGTTCAGAGGGCACATGTCCATGCAGCCACATGTCGCTCCAGAATTTTAGCCACCCTGCCTGCCTGCAATAGCAGACTGTGATGAAAGACAAATTGAGAAGCAGCAAACCTGTGTAGAAAGGGTGTGGAAAACCACTAAGGCTTAAAGTTGCAGTATTGATCAGGCATAGGACATCTTTAACCACTGGAAACAGCACTGAAGCAATTTGTTTCTCCTTCATCCTGTTGTTCCCATTACTGTAAGTGCTGTTGCCTTTAATACCATCTTTTTCTCTCCTCTCTGTCAGTGATCATGTATTAGATGTGTTGTGTATATATAGTCTTTTTTTTTTTTTTTTTTTTTTTTTTGGCTCTGTCTTTGCCCTAAATTCAACCCTCTAAAGATTGATTTGCTTTTCTCACCTATGTTGATCACTTATGGTTGGTGTTCGTACCATGTGTTGTTCTCTGCTGACATCCCATCTCTGCCTTTGGGGACAGTATCACATGTCAGTTCTTTCTACTGCTATCCTTCACAATTCCCAAAAGTCCTTCAGAACTGATTGCCCCAGCATCATCAAACCCAAAGTCAGTCCTGCTTTGTATTCAGGCTGACTTCAAGTTCGTTCATAACATGAAGGGGCAGACCATAGGCCAAGTTGGGCAGTCAGCTAAGAGCAGATGTTGCACGAGTTTTCTCTGGAAATAGGATGTTAAGAATTCAGCCAGACTGCAGCTGTTGTGACACTGGTGTCCACGCAGGGGCTGTCTGCAGGGAAGGATTAGCAAGTCCCAGCTCCTGCTGGTAAATGAGGATGAGCAGCGGGAGCATGGGTTCTGTTCCCAGCCATGCTGCTGGCTGCTCTGGAGCAAACAGATGTGGAGACAGCCACAGACCTGCCTCAGCTGCATCTTGCACTTGGCTTGCAAAGACATGAATCTTTCCCCTTGTAGAAGAACTTGCCTTGATTCACTTACAGAAAATACTGTATGAAAAATTTCTCACGTCTCTTTTCTCATTCTCATTCAAATTACTTTTTGTGAATTACATGGACTTCACCAATGCACAGCCTGAGACGTCAGCAAACTTAGCTCCACAGCTGCAAAACATGTATTGCCTCTCATTGCTGAAAGTGGTATTTCCTGTTAAGACTGCACATTTTGAAGGGAGCCAGTTTGGTGGGATATTAGCACTTCCTATGCTATAAATAGACCAGATGAGTATCATTTTCAATCTCAAAGGAATACATTTCTGATTTCTTGTGGCATGTAACAGTATCTCTGGCAGGATTCTCAGGGAGTTTTATCCTTGCTGATGATGCCTCCTCACACTTGAGGTTTGACTTGCTTATTGATGAGCGAGCATGCTTGTACAGTGCATAGACATTAAGAGAGCTATTTATAGCTTCAGAGGCACTGCAGCTAAGGTCAGAGAAGGCCTTGCTGCTTTGGATGGCTAGGTGGGCAGAAAAGGGAAGTGTGAAACAAGGTGGCAGACTCTGGCCTGAATGGTAAATGGACAGCAGAGTTTGTGCAGAGGGGAACTACCAGTTTATTCATAACTTTCCTTCCATGTTGGAAGTAATGATGATTCAGCAAATGGGGCTTCTTGGCAACAGCGGTCTAGAGGTGACCTGCTTGCAGGAGTTCATGTTTCTCTCTCATTGTGCAGCTCCCTTGTGCCATATCTTCTGTATTTCTGATGCCTGCTGCTGCTGTGGTAAGACAGATGCTAGTACAGGAAGTTCAGGTCATAGAATATGCTGGCTCCGTTGCTCATTTTCACAAACTTAGTAAAGTGTTTGTGTTCAGCATATTATTCATCCAATTGTATGAACTGAGAAGCTGCACATGTTAGTGAACATAATGGAGCTGGGACTCTGGTTGACATTGGACTTGAATAAAAATTCTTCCTGTTGTTTTTAGATACTGGGAAAACTGAATCCCAGCCCCTGGTCACTCAGATTTGGAGATAAAATCATAAAGAAAGCAGGCAGCTAATACATGCCTCTGCCATGAATAAGGGTTTGAGAAACTTGTCAGGCACAGCAAAGAGGAAGTTTTCCCACAGTTTGAAATGGCATGCACTGTATACTGAAAGACATTCCTTCTCTATGGCAAATGGTGATGCAATGTCTGATCATACAGCGCCTGCTGCACCACACATTTGATTTCAAGATTAAATAATATTTGGGATTGGATGGGGTGGAAATGAGTAAATGCTGTGACAGAATTTAACTGTTCTTGGAGTAGTCAGAATAATTTTTGAATATTCAGGAGAGCTAGAGACCATCTGGAAAGAGATGGATTACCACAGAACCATAAGTAGGAAAAGAGAGCTATACTGGTGTGATGCTTGAAGATAGCAGAGAGCCTGGCTTCAGGGACTTTCTTGACTATTTATGCCTGGCATATAAGGCATAAATTGGTTTTTTCCAGTTATTAGTTGCTGAATTGGAAAAACACATCTACCGTGTCAGCCAGTGTAGATGTAACCTGAAAGACATTGACAAAATGCTCTGTGCTCTGATTTATTGGTTCCCAGACTTAGTTCCACAGATGAGTAACAGTCTACAGGCAAGCTTTAAGTGATGTGCAGCCTGTCTTTGGAGCAGTGTTGCACAGTAAATCATGTAGTATTTGATTATGAAAATTAAAAGCCAGAGGCTTTGGAGGGTGAGAAGCAGTGTGCTAGTATAGCTGCTTGTGTGGAACAAAAGGAAAGCTGAACTAGTTGAAGGAGACCAGGGAAGCTGTCTCCTGTCATTCCCATGAACAGGCTACAGTTCCTATATTCTGAAGCAAATTTGATGGATCACTTGGTGTTTCTGCTGCAGCAGGATTTCCTGGCCCAGAGTTATTTTTTTATGATGCTCTATCTCATTCTGGCTTTTCACTGCTTGCTAAGTATACTTATCTGTACAGAGCCACACAGGCATGAAATTCATTCTCCTGGGAAGGTCCATTTCTCCCTCACTGCCAAACTGCAGTCATTTTCCATTCACTTTGCTTTCTTAAAGCAACCCTTTCTCTCTCAGCTTCATCAGTTCCCTCACTAATATGGCAACAGTTCCCTTACTTATTTTTTTTTTTTACATTAGGTGAGATAAGTGTTTGGGCAGGGGGCTTTAACAGCATCATTCAGGCACAGGTCCAAAGCACAGTGATGAGGGAGAGAATTAATTACTGCACTAAAATGATAAATTTTTTGGTTTGATCCTTTTGCATCCCACCATTCATTTCAACTAATGAGGTTTCTGTCTCTGACCTGCATGCTTCAACTGTTCAGTAAGGTTTTGCCACACACTGTCATAATCACTAACAACTGCTTGGGTTTGAAGGTAATTGTCTTTATTTTCTGGTTCATGCTTCAGGAAAAATTAAAGCTTGATGCTGAGAGGGAAAAACTAGAGAGGCTTCAGGAGCTTTACTCCGAGCAGAAGACGCAGCTTGATAATTGCCCTGAGTCCATGAGGGAACAGTTACAGCAGCAGCTGAAGAGGGTCAGTAGCAAGTTTCAAGAATGCACTGATTTTTTTTTTTTTTTTTTTTTTTTTTTTAATTATTTGGTGATCCTTTTTTTTTTTTTTTGTAGTTAAGTGCAACATTTTCAAGTATACGGTGTCTGAACATATTTGCAACTTAGAATTGTAATAGTCACGAGGGTTATGGGTTTTGTTATGGGTTTTTTTGTGGAATGCCTGTAATAGATTATGTGCATGATGGTAAACAAGTAACATGCAAATGTGTGGCTTAGAAATCATTTGGTGTTGAATGTTTCTAAAGCTTTGGGTCACTTGCCTATAATTAGTCCTTTAGGCCTGCTGGGTGATGTGGAAGCTGTTGTGATGTTTAGATGGATGGTGGATCATTCTTTACCTGTGGGAGCAAAGACAGGAATTGGCCAGTTATTACCATCTCACTGAAGCCATGGATAACTTCTTTTTTTTTTCAATATATAACTTAGCTGTTAGCCTGAACTGTACTTTGAAAAATTAATTTTGAAGATTTTGCCACTTACTAAAATAGCTTTATTTTGTTCTATATTTTCAACAGTGTCACACTGGTATAAATAAACTTTTCATAAGGTCTAATTCCAACTTGTTTTTAGTTTGTATTGTCTGTAAGCAAAAAAACTACAATGTTGTCAGTGAAAGCACCCTTAGTTTCTGTGGAAAAATCTTAGTTTTCATTAGCCTTAAATGGTTTATGCAGCACATATAGTTAGCTTTAGTGAGTGGGGGGAATAATTTTAAAAGCATCAGAATGGGAAGCTCAGGAGGCCATCTAAAAATTAAATCTTTTTTTCTGTCTGGGTGTTTATATCAGGAATAAAGGCTGTAATGACAGTAATGAAAAAAAGGCTTTTCTGCTTTATAGGAAATACTCTTTAGATTTTGTTTTATTTGCAGAATTCTATTTTGTTTTTTCAAAGAGCAAAAAATAATAAAGACCAGTTTTGGAAACAAGAATGTAAAATTTTCAGTTGCTACAGAAAAATGTGCTGATTTTCAGATATTTTAAGATTTTTGTATATTACCTTAAAAAAAATGGGGAGCGTTATGTAATACTTGATACACATTAAAAGGAAAGGAAGCTTTTCCTCTGCAGTCACATGTTTGAATGTATTAATTCATGAGATGCTGCAGTCTTGTTACTGTGGGATGGTAGTAAATCTCTTTTCACTGTTGACCACGAAGAGGCTTCTAGAAATCTGTTGGGTTAAGTTTTTTTGGTTTGGTTTAGGGTTTTTTGGGGGGTTTGTGGTTTTGGGTTTTTTTTGTTTGTTTGTTTGTTTTTTGTTCCTTGCAAGTTGTCTTAATAACTTTGTATTTGAAAGTGGGACAAAACTTGAAACACAGGGTGTTTGTTAAGTGCCCAGTTAGTTCTACTGCATAGTATTCCGGGCCAGTTGTAGTGGGAGTTTGCTGTGGCTGTTGTGGTCAATGCAGAAGTTTTCACTGAATTAGTGCCTAGTAGCTCTCAAACTGATCTCAGGTGTAAGAGCAGTCATTAACTGATTCTAAGCATTGTACCCAAAGCAGAGAAAATATCTTCCCCAAAAATAACTGAGGTTCCCAACAAAAGGAAGGCATGGACCTGTTGGAGTGAGTTCAGAGGAGACCACAAAGATGACCAGAGGGCTGGAGCACTGCTCTTGTGAGGAATGGCTGAGAGCCCCTTTCAGCCTGGAAAAGAGAAGGCTCCATGGAGCCCTTACAGCACCTTCCAGTGCCTATAGGGGTCTTCCAGGAAGTTGGAGAGGCACCTTTTAAAAGAGCAGGTACTGGTAACCCAAGGCATAGTGGCTTTAAACTGAAAGATGGTTGGTTCACATTAGATACTAGGAAGAATTTTTTTACTCAGATCACTAAGGCACTGGAATAGGTGGCCCAGAAAACTTGTAAACTTCTCATCCCTGAAAGTGTTAAAAGCCAAGTTGGATGGGACTTTGAGCTATTTGTTCTACTTTAAGGTTCCCTGCCCATGGCAGGGGTTTGGAATGAGATGATGTTTAAGGCCCCTTCCAATCAAAACCATCCTGTGAAATACCTGAGTCTGCGACACATTCTGTTGTGCTACTTTACTGACAATGAGGAAAGCATGAAGGAGAAAAATTCCCTTGTGGTTCTCTGGGGCTTCAGTAACTTGCTGATTTGTGCCCAGGGGAGTGGGCAGACAATTTCACTGTAGCACAGCTGGCTGCAGGGTAGGTCTGGAGTTTGGGTTGGGGTGGGCAGCTGGCAAATTCTTGCTTCCCTGTGTTTGAAACACATGTACGCTCTCCCCATTGCGCAGGAAGTGTATTTTAGATGCCCCCAGTTGTCTTTTTCATCATCAGTTGCCTTCTCTGAAGTCTGTTCTACTGCCTCAGTAGCAATTATTGTTGTGTACAACAGGCTGAATTTACTGACTTTCATGGCCCAGGCAAAGCTCTTTTGGGTTTTTTGAGGATGTCTGGCCAGTTCTGTATTGTAGATAACTGCTTTCCTGTAAATTTTATCTCACACCTTTGCTTTTGATCTCTTCAAAATTCTTTTCACTATATCCTACAAGTGAAGAGCACTTCTTTGGAGAGTAAGGGGAAGATGTTTGGGACTTGGGTCTTGGATTCTTCAGTTTCTGCATCCTGTGTCTTTCACTGGTATGCTGGAATCTGGTTTTGGATCCCTTTTATAGAGACCTACTTTAGTAGTGGCTTATCTTGGCCACTAACCTTTGTCTTAGGTTGAAATAAGAAAAGGAAGGTTTGCATTCCTTCCAGGAAGTGGGTTTTCTTGTGTAGCAAGTCATGTACAATGTGCTTATTTTAGAAAGCCTTACCATTTACTAATGCTACAATTATTAAACACACCCTTTTCTTCAGGACTCTGAAACTTGCAAGCAGAATTTCATATTATAACTGCACAGATGTTGCAGGAGAAAGATTAGCATTCATTTCTTGTGCTGAAGTGCACCATTAGTTTTATCTCATCATAAGATGATGCCTTCCTAAGCGGAAGGCAGGTGTGTTCTTATTTCTTGGTTCATTTCTGCAGCATTCAACTTCTTTTTTTTTTCTGACAAAATGTGATATCAGTTCAGGGGAATGCATAAAAGTGGGCCAATGCTTTTTCTGAAGTACTGTACCTACTGGCTAGGGTGGATGACTAGAGTCCTTAATTGCACAGAGAGCAATTTTTAGCAGTTAATTCCATGTGCAGTTCTCCAGGGGTATTGGTGTGATACTTTGTCCTTTTTGGTTGGAAAGCAGATGCCCTCTGAGTTTAGCATGTGACAACCTCCCCAGGTGGGTTCAGGCTTTGGTGGTGTCCCAGCCAGGCTGCAGCAGAGCCCAACCAGCTTGGGAGGCTCCACTTGCTCTGAGTCCTGCAAAACAGCTCCCTCACCTTGCAGGTGCTTCTTAGCAAGAGGCTAAGGTAGGAGTGATGGAGAAAGCAATATAAAAATAATTATTAGCCCTACTTACTCTCTAATTATTCAAGTAAGTCATTAAACATATTGAGATCCTGGTGAGGCATGTTGTAGGAAATATATAAATATAATTTTATATTGATTTTTGTGTTTGTTTATAAGTAGCTCTACTGTGATGTCAATGAAAGCATGATTATGGTTTTTTGTATTACCCTTTTTTTTTTCCTTAAGGATGCTGATATTCTGGACATAGAAAGCAAGCACTTTGAAGATTTAGAATTTCAGCAGCTTGAACATGAAAGCAGGTTAGATGAAGAGAAGGAAAATCTGACACAGCAGCTCCTGCATGAAGTAGCTGAATATCAGCGCAGCATTGTCAGTAGAAAGGTAAGAGCACCAACACTCGATTAATTTGTTCTTTGGTGATGAGCATAAAGAAAAGGAAACAGATCTGCAACCTGCCCATCTGCAAGAAATAATGCAAAATGTTCCTCTTTGAAAGAGTTTTTGAAGAAGAGCAAAGACAATGGCCTACTGACATCCCACACAGATCAAATAATGCACTTATCCAAGAAGAAAGACACTAATTACATTTCATGCCGTGTTTGTATATTTCATTTGATTTTGAAAATCAAACCCTTTAATTTGCTCCAAAAATGTACCAAAGATTTTTTCTGTCCTTTTTAAGGAAGGAGATTTGTATTCTCTGGACAAAGCTACAATTATTTTAGGTTTATTATTGATTTTGCTGTTAAATGGTTTTGTTAAAATAATAGTAGAACACCAAATAAAGAAAATACAGTAATTAAAAAAAATTAGTTGTAAATGTCTTATCCCAATCAGTTAAATACCACTTTTTTTTCAGAAATCAGAGATTGGATCTCTAAACCAGTTCTGTTCAGTATATGGATGCTTGTCACTATATTATCAAAGAATACATGTAATTATTCTTTTGTCTCTTGCATAAGTTTTCTCTTCACTGTCTAATTCTTATTTAATTATCTCCTTCAGAGCAGCGAGCTGTCTTGTAAAAACTTATTTTCCTGCTGCTTAGTCATGCATATGAATAAGTGAATTTTCATGAATAGGTTTATTGCTGAAGGTTACCTTGAGATTTGAAAATAAATCATGTAAATTATGATTTTTTTATATTAGGAAAAGATTTCTGCTCTCAAAAAACAAGCCAATCATATTGTCCAACAAGCACAAAGAGAACAAGATCATTTTGTAAAAGAGAAAAACAACTTAATAATGATGCTGCAAAGGGTAAGTATTTTTTGTCTTTCAAACATTTTTAGCATTCAATAAAAGAGCATTTCATAGAATAACAATGTAGAGCACAAGAAGAGCATCAGTTGTGGAGAAGATAGCAAATTGGTAATAATGTGATGGACATTCACCTTTAAAAAAATATAGGAAATCTTTTGCAGTCAATCAGCAGATATTCTTAAGAGAAAACACTACTGGCATTTGATAGTCAAGAGTGTTTTAGAGGTGCCCTCTTTCCTGAGAATTCAAGAAGACACATCCACCCACGTGCTGAAGCTGGAAGCCTGTGCTCCCTGTGTGGCTACTGGGATTGTGCACAGACTGCTCTGATTTTTGGCTTGTAATAGCCCCTGCGAGGCCATGAGATGAGCTACTTCACATCAGCTGACATCTGGTTAATAAGAAGCTGGCATGAACCCTTCACATCTCTTGTATGTTCTGCTTTTAATTATGAGAGAAACCATGTTTAGTTCACTAAGCAGAAGCATCATTTTCAAACACTGAAGGAGCACTTACTTGGGCTTGCTGTGGTTGTTAAATAAAGTCTTTCATTTGTTTTTTGTTCTGTAGCTCCATTTTTTGTTCAGTTCTGTTCTAAAAGGATGAAGTGGAAGCTCTGCTGTGCAGTTTCAGTCTTCTATCCCAGTGTGTTTCTTCACATAATTAAGTAAATGGCTAACGTTTGTTTTCAATGCATGGTTGTTGGTATTTAATATAAAATGTCTGGTTTTAACAGGAAAAAGAAAATCTGTGTAATCTGGAAAAGAAATACTCCACACTTTCCGGAGGAAAAGGATTTCCTGTCAGTCCCAATAGTCTGAAAGAGGTAAAGAGTTTCTCTGCTTTTGACGTTAACATAACTAACTTCTAATAACGCTTCATACAAAAGCACTTCAGTGTGTAGTATTTAGTGAAGTCCTAGTCATCAAATCTTTACAAAGTAATTTCATACCATTTTTTAAAACTTATTCATAGAAGTCTATATTCATTAGTGAGCAAAAATAGCTTCTCTTGACATTCTTCCAAATGTAACTGGTATTGCTTTAATCTCTTGCTGTGGAGAAATGTTTGTTTTTATGTGTGTGGAGTGTGTGTGTATGTCTGATTTTTTCAGAATAGACAATTAAACCTCATTGAAGAAGAAGGAGATCTGGGAATAACTGTTCAAGTACAAATACAGTTTGGTCTTATTTTTGCACTGTGGATTTTATCATTGCCTCCCCTCCCTTATTTTAAGGCTCTTTGCTAAAGCATGAGAAGCATACATTTTGTTCTTCTTAAAAAGCATTGATTTGAAGACATCAAGCTATTTTTGTTCTAAAAAATGCATTGAGCTATTTATTTCACTTTTTTGAACAGTTAGAGGAAGCAGAAAATCTAGCATTTAAAATATACTGACAGGCATTTATGGCTGCTTCATTAACTTCTGCTTGGGTTCTGACTGGATTTGCTGGATCTGCTTGTATTGAAGCCCTGAACAAGGTCTGCCACATCTAATGATGAAGGTGTCACTCTGGGAAGTTTGGCTTTCGAAGTATAAAGCAACCACATATCCTTCCAGCACCTGGGAACTGGGGTCTTGCTTACCTGATCTCCAAGTTCCTAGTGTCCAGTTTCATATGCCAGTGGGACTGAGCACCCTTCCTTGCTTGCTTAGACTTTCAGTGTCCTAGGTTGTGTTCTGACCTGGACATCTGACCTCCCACCAGGACATCTGGCAAATCTAAGCTTCATTTTTTTATCTTTCCAGATGGATCTGCCCATCCTCTCACTAGAGTGGGTTTTATCTGGTTGGGTTTTTTCACATAACTTCATGGCTTGTTTACTCACATACTTCAAAATGCAAGTACATTAAGTAAGGCTACACTCTTTTTAATGAAAAGGATTATTCAGTGGTGTCATTCCAATCACTGCCATGAAGTCAATCAGGACATATTCCAAGGCAAATAAGAGAAGGAGCAGCAAGGGTTATCTGTTTCTTTCCATAGGCTCTGTCCTACCAAATAAATACCTTTGCCTGATGTCATGTTTGTCTTGGTCCATTTTAATTCTCCTCTGACTGTGCTGTTACCTTTAAAAATCAGGCACCAAAGACAGGCTTACAGAGGCTGCTGGCACAGCAGTTCATTGCACCTTAGTCTTGTTCATGCATCAGTTGAGTCTGTGGTCCAGTGTTTGCCAGCCCTCTTCACCACAGCACGCATTTGTAACCATCTGCCATCCATTGTGAGCTGACTCACAGCCTGCACAGCAAGAGAGTGACACTGCCTCACAGAAAAAAGCAAGGTGTTTATCCCAGTACTTAAATAAGCAAGGAAAATCAATGCTGTTTAAAAGTTCAGCATTGAAAAAATTACTTGGATGACTAATCTGACTTGAAAACATTTATTTAATTAAAAGTAACAGGGATCTAAACTAGTGCACAGCAGTCATTTGTTCCGTGCTTAGCTTTTTATCCCCCTTCTAAATTCTCACTGGCATTGTAAGTCAGAAATTAATGTTCTTCATAGAAAGGTAAAAGTGTTTATATCTTTAATATTAACACAATATTACTTTACAGAATTGCTGAGTTTTGGTTACTGATAAACTGCCACTACAAGATGGTTAAGCAAGTTTGATATTAATTCATACTGAATTCTATTTTAGTGTACTGTAGTCACATGTTTTGAGAGATAAACTTCAGTATCTTAGCCAGTTTCCTCAATTAATGGGTTATCAAATAATATGAGAATTAAGATTTGCCTCCCATTTGTAAAGTGCTTTTTTTCACTGTACGATACATAATTTTCCAGAATTATCTTTATCTGTTTAAAATAACTGATATCATACATTGAAAATTATGCTAATAGATAGTAATGTTGGTATTTCTTTTCAAGCTGTCTTATATGATCATTGGTAAATTTAGGCATTTCTAAAAAGAAGAAATGCTGTAGCAGTCTGTGGCTTCTCTTACAGAATTGCTGAAGTATACACACTGGTATGTCACTATGTTGGTGCAGTAGTAGAAACACAGCCCTTGCCTCACACTGTCAGTGTGAAAGCAGCTTTGCATCTTGATTTAAGAATAAACATATTTCTAGCTCATCTTTATGACATTGCTTCAACAGTGATTTATTCTTCCTTTTGCATAGCCTTGTTTTCTATGGATAAGAAATTAAGACATTTGACTTTGTACAGCCTGGTATCCTATGCACAATGGATTAGAATCCATATTTTACTTTTTAAAAAACATTTGTGCAGTTAACACCAAAATATATATGCAATAACTACATTTTGCCATCATATTGTAAATCAACTTGCATAAATCTACTCAGCAGGCAGAAGCACACTGAAGTTCCTGCCATCCCTCAGTCCATCACTTTCTGTATGACTGCTTAATTTTAAAAAAAAGGAAATTATAATGGCTGCGGAGCTAATACTAACAGCATGGTTACCTGGTTCTTCTGGTAACATATAAAAGTCTGAAGTGTCTTCCAGACGATGCAAATGGAAGATGTGTTGGTGTAATTTATGGGAATGGCTTGTCCTTATAGAAGTTCTTCCCAGTTCTGTTAGTCATTTGATTTACTAAAATTAAATAGTTAGGCAAGAAATAAATCAGATTATTTAATCAGAGACAAAAAAAAAAAAAAATTAAGATCTCAGAATAAGATTTGTTCTTTCTTTTCCCCCAATCTGCTTTCCTGAGAAAGAGCTACATAATTTCTAAAGGGTATTTGAATTTTAGTAAAATCTTTTGGACACTTAATGTACATTTGCATTTTGATTACACAAATGTTTCTGGAATTAAATTAAGAAGAATTTTCAGAATCCAAGTATTCAACATTTGAAAATTTTGATGCTAATTTTATTTTATTTATGATTAAGTGACAAATCAATGACAACAAATATTTGGCTGAATCACTCTAAACTAACTTTCATTGTACTGGATACATTAATACTCTTGCATGTCTTTTGGCTTTTGCTCCTTTTAACTTCTGAATTCCTCCCTTTAGGGCTATATCAGTGTAAGTGAAATTAGTGAGCTGTATGGCAATTCCACGAATATATCCCCTTCCACTCAGACCCCCTCAGATGTTGAAGCAGTTGCCACTGAGCCTTCTACGGCTGTGCTGACGAGCCAGCCCCAAAATAAAGAGGTTTGTTTGAGAGACATTTCCCTTTGTTTGCATTGTTCTTTTATGGCTGCCTTTTTTCTTTTCTTTTTTTTTTTTTTTTTATTTTTTGGTAATTCAACATGTAACAAACTGACCCTAAAGCAAACTGCCCTCTGCCAGTTACCAGGTCAGTTAACAGGTTAATAGTATAGCTGAAGGACTGCTCCAGCTGTAAAGTGTCTTTGATGGGATGGGACTCTGAAGGCAAAAAACCCTAAATTCTTATGACCCAAGCAGCAATAAGTGACAGACTTTGCCTGCCAAACACTGTAATGTAATGCACCTTTCGTAAGGTCTGTGGACCGTATGACAACTTGATTAGTGGTGTCCAGGTGTTCATTTTGTTTGTTCTGTAGCTTCTTTTTCTTCTCCCCCTGTAAGATAATAGAAGTTTATGGGAGATGAGTAGCTTCTACCTATCTTAGCTATTCCAGGGAGTCTGTCCAGTCTGTTTTCTAACTTACTTTCTTTTCCTCATTCTCTGTGACTTTTTGAATAAATCCCCTTTTAAAGGAACAGAATAACCTTATAATTGTAAAGCCACGTACTTTTGCATTTCAATAAGGCAAAAACTTGTTTAGAATTTGGCATTTGTGTGCTGTTCCTAGTAGCTCAGTATGCCTTGAGAGTTGCAATAGAGTGCACCTCCTTTCCTGCTAAACACTCCAACAAACACAGTGCTAAAACTGCAGCTTTTATGTGCCGTATCTTTTGAGAAATTCCAAAAAGAAAACTCTGTGTGTAATTTCTCTTTTTTCTATAAAGCTAAGATCACCTCTCTGTTCTGGATTTGTGTTTCCTCACTCTCTTTCTCCTCGCTCTATTGCTCAACTTCCATCAGTCCATTGGCCTGAGGTCATGGCTACTCATATAGATCCTATTCCTTTATCTGATACACCTCCACCTCTGCCAGCTAAGAAACACCGCAGGCAACAACAGGTAACAGATTCAAAGCTGATAACTTGGGATTAATTTTGTTTTGTTTGCTTTTGTTGTGGTGGCCACAAAGTTGATTTATGTGTGAGGACTTTAGAGTGATAGACTGTAAGCTGATTGTGTTTGCACTTAAAGAGTGTTGCACTTTAAAGGCACTACTCATTTAAAAATCAACATGATGTATTATAGATGATGTTTCTGAACAAAATTTCACCTTATAATGCAAATGTTAATATTCAGGAGCCATTGTAACTGTCAGAGGGCTTGCAGCAATAACGTATATGTGACATTCTAAATTAATTTTTCATATACAGTTGAAAAATGTCTTTCAAAAACTGTATTGGTTTTAAGCCACAAATTCATTAGAATAACTTCTAAGGAAAAGTTTTCCTTTGTAATTGGGTTCCAGTTGTACACTAGACTTGAATATTTAACACAAAAGGTTGCAGGGGCACGCACATAAAATGTGTGCATCAATTTAATGCATTTTTTTAATCAGTACAGATTTAATGTGATGGAAAACACTGTGAAGCAGGAGGCATTCTGTATATTAGATTTTTGTTCTTTCCAGACTATCAGTACTTTCCATCTAGATGATAACTGAGCAAGTGCATCAATTCATTTTGTCAAAACTGTCATAAATTGCCTGTGAAGCATTTCAGGAACCTGGAGGAGCGCAAGAAGCAGCACAGGGAGTGCACGTACCTGAGCGATACCTTGCCTCGCAAGAAAACAGCCCCGTCTGTGTCTCCTCACTTCAGCAGTGCCACACTGGGACGCAACATCACAAACAAAGTATGTGGCTGCTGCTATTTACAGCCTCCCAGCCTCTAAGGAAATCCTCTCTTGGGGTAGAGGGAAGGCTTGGGTGGCACACTAAGCATTATGTAGCCCCCCTCAGATTGACACATGAAGTTGACTTTGAAATGACTTGAGGTTGATTAACAAATGGAAATATATATGAAATCTTCTGTATTTCTAGCCATTCTTCTGGCCTCTGGAAGTGCTGTGCTGTAGTACATAAATCGTATATACACGATTTCGGTCTCAAGGATTGTATTTTGGGGCGGGTTTAATTTGGTTCTAGAGACAAAACTTGTCGTTTTCTTTCCTACTGAAGGTCTCTGGTAAAGATAAAGTTATATACTTTATATGAAATATAAAGTGTATATATATATATATATATATATATATATATATATATATACTTTATATGAAATATAAAGTATATATAAAAAATATAGTGAAAATACTCTTTATTTGTGATGTGGTAAACCAACAAACAGCAGGAAGGTTTGAAAATGTTTTGGCCTAATAAAGACTGTACACAATTGAAATATTGATGGCTGATTGATAAGACATGAAATTAATAAATTAATATCCACAAAAAAGCACATTATTTTGCCATTGCTGATTAAAAAAAAGTCTTGAAGTACAGTTTTAATTACTTATTTACAAAATTTCCTGCAGGGACATTTACCATTAGGACAGAGCAACAGCTGTGGCAGTGTACTTCCTCACTGCCTGGCAACCATGACCAAAGAGTCAGAGTCGAGAAGGATGCACAAAGGTAAGACCTTTTTATTGTTACATTTCTGTCTAAAATGAGCGTTCAGTTTCTCAGAAATAAGCCTGAAACTGGTGTTGCTATAATCAACAGGTCTGCAAAATAAAAAGTTTACTTCTTGGTGACAAAAGCAAGCTCTAAACGTAACTGATTTTTTTATATATTGGCAAAATTAGAGGTTAATATTATGACATAGGTGCATGTGTAGTTTTTAGTACATGAACATCAAATATAATCCAATAAACAAGAAAATTATATTGAAAATATACATTATGTTAACTAGGTCATTTCTGTGAGTGGTTTTGAAGAAATGTATTAAATGTTCTTTCTTTTTTTTTCTTTTATGTTTTTATCTTGGGATCTTAAAAATTGTTTTTCACGGGCACGTTTTTGCCTGGATGAATTCCCCAAAGAGAGATAATTTTGAGAAGCTGTGACTGTGGTATTATAAGTGGTCTTAAATATTTGGGCTACAAAATGAGAAGGGAGGGAGCTGTTCTGTTTTTGATAGATGGCTGTGTTTTTTAATTAGGGACACAGCAATTCTGGATCTGAAAGCAAGCTACACCTCTGAAACATGATCCTGTAGGCTGTGGGATTCTGTGTCTGTTGTTTGTTGACTTGAGTTGATACACGTATTTTCTGCTTTAATGAGATGTATTATTCATAGGTGTCCCATCAAAAAGAGGCACTCCTCAGTGCCATCTGTCAGTTTATTTTCTTAGTAGCATCTGCATCACCATTATTGATACCAATGCAAGAGGGCCTTGTGTGGAACTGCACTAACTGAGCCTGAGCAGAGCCACATGCATCCCATTGTTACAGGACTTGTCAGAGCTTGCAGCTGTAAAAGGTCAAAGCAATGACTAAGACCAGTCATATGTGCAAAGATGACTCAACACAGGGATGGAACAAGCAAGCTGAAAAAGCATCATGACTTACTACAGCCCCTTTATAGAGCTGATCCAGTTGTGATTTTTTGGTTTTGAGCTTCAGCTGTGCAGCAGGCCTTAAACAAACCTGCAGTGTTGTGGCTAACTTATCTTTACGTGTTTCAGGTACAATACAAAAGGAGCTTCATGCTCAGCTTGGGAAGTGTCTTCAACGTAATGTGTGTGCAAAGGTGGAATAGCTGGCAATTATGTTCAGACTCATCATTGTGATGTTATTTCAGTCTGAAAATCAATAGGGATGTTTTGGCTAAACTTTGGCAAGAGATCAAGACAAGTATTTAAAGTTGGAAATATTTCTGTAAAATGGTTCCAAAAAGTGCTAGTGTGTGACCTAAAACACAATTTTAAAATGATACCAAACCTAACACAGGCAAGGGTTTTAAAAAGTCACTTTTAATGTTTAATTTTTTGTCATTGTGCAATTAAGACAATCTAAGAGTAGGGTCAGATTTCTTGTCTTAAGAGTGAGAAAGAGAGAAACCTCACGAATCAAAATCAAATGATTTTGACAAAGAAGGGAAGCAGAGGAGAAGGAGAGAGATGTATTCATTGGGGCAGTTGGCATAGCACTTTCCATATGCTGTTGAGGAATTGTGCTATACTGCTTGTCATACTAGTTGGCTGTTATTTTTTGAAGGATCCAGCAGTTGGAATGGAAATAGAAAATTATGAAGAGAGCCTTAAGGGATTAATTTGTACTGGGAAAGAGGACAATTCTAGATGTCCTTTTCTGAAACATCAGCTTTGCCAAAGGCAAACAGTGCTGCTGACAGGTGCTTTATTTGAACTGTCACAGGATTTTCAAAGCATTGTTAACAGGAAGGATATAGGAATACAAGGGTCATTTGTGAGGGCCTCTCTTAGTAGTTACTAAAGGGTTTATTCCCTTTCTGTTCAATCTCAAGCTCCTTGAATTTATTGCCCTTGGAAGAACTTGAGTGTAACTGCTTTTGCACTGAAGTGCCATGTTTCTAGGTTGGGGAAAGCTCCTTTGTCTGGGTAACACACCACAAAAGTGTTTGCAGGGCTCTTTCTGCACTGTAGCACAGAACTCAGCAAGGACAGAAATATCCAAGTCAGTTGGCAGGAGTCAGATCCCAGAGTATTTCCATCCAGCTATGCAGGAGGGCCAGAGAAACAGTTTTCAAGCACCTTTCATTCAGTCTTACAGGTAAAGCTTTAGTAGTAGTCCTTTCATCGTTTGAGAAGGGAAGGGACTGAGTTTAACTTGGTGGGATTTCTGGTTTCCTCTCACACTTCACACACATACTCAGTACATGGAAAGAAAACAAACTTTTTTCAAAGTCAGAAGTAAAGAAAATGCATTTCTGTGGAACAGTGAGATTTGAGTAGTGTTCTGAACATGATGTACTGCTTCAACGCAGCACCCAGGACCACTGAAATAGAATATCACTATTATTATCACTGTCCATTAAAATTCTGAAATCTTACTTGTCTTCCACTAAAATCAGCAGGACTTGAGTCTGAGTAACTATGCTTAATTTCATCAGATATTTTTAAATACATCTTTGAAAACCAAGGCAGGTGCCTTGTCAGTGGACATCCTTGGAGATGTTTTCTTCTTCCACCACTCAGTGATAAATATTTATATTACAATAAATGCAGTTTATTTATTGTAAAACCATTCTTGAGGTAGATCAGGTTTGCCTTTTCAGAATAAGTGAATTTTTTTCAGAAGATTTACTGACAAATCTGTGGTACTCTGTAGATTTATAGAGACTGATAATATAGATAAATATGAGCTCTCTAATCTTCCTGCTCCGAAAGTTAATTGTTCACCTAAAAAAGGTGATGACTAGATAAAGTGTTCTCTACTTGTCATGTGTAATGGGTCAGCACTTGCTTTCCTTGCGTTTTTTTCCCCACTTGACAGGTTTTTCACTCCATCTGTTTTCTGTGACCAAGGCAAACTATTGCAAACTGTGTGTCTTGGCTTCCTGGCACCTTGGGGCACAGAGGTGCACACAGTGTGCTGGAACAAGGTTCAGTGGAGAGCCAGGGTCTCACGTGATAAATGCCACTTCATCCATTCAGTCTGGAACCCTGGCTATCAAGCAATAACCACACACTGCTATCCAAAGAGGATGATGTGCTCCAGATGTGGTGTTAGTAGCTTTCTGTGTTACTTAGGGCTTGACAGCATTGAGCAAAGTTCTAGACCAGATGTTCTGGTGTGTGTATGTAGATCTGAAAACAAGTATATTCACGGCTGGCTGGAGGCAGTAGCAGCTCACCTGGTTTAAAGATATTATCTGAGTGTTACCACTAAACTAGTCATGGTCTGAAATGAGTTTTCTCTGATATGCTTCCTCCAGTTTTTCTTATTTCAGTCCAAGAAGGTAACTGTAAAAGTCTGAGCTGGAAAAAAAAGGAAGGTTAAAAGTGAAATCAGGAAATTAAGAACAGCCTCTTGGGTTTGAACATGCGTGGGGAATGAGAAGTCCCCTGTAGGAGGACCTCTTACCCTCCCATGGAGGAATCAGGCTGATGTCCTGAGTCACCCCTAAGATAAGCAACCTACTTCAAGCTTAAGGAGATCCCAGTAAACCACACCCAGCATACCTTGCTTCTTGCATGCAAGTGGTCTGTATCCACCCCTGTCTGTTTCTATAAAAACCCCAGCCTCAGACTCTGTTTTTAGGAGCCCTCTGTTCCTGGCTCCCTTCACAGAGATGCTGACAATAAAGCCATGTGGAATAGCCAGACAGGTTCCTCTCTCTCACATTCCTGCATCGGCCTGGGGATTCCAGCCTTGAGCTGAAAATCACTATTGAGCTGAAATCACTTGCTGGAATCCCCCTCACAGCTAAGGAAGTGGCAGTACCCCTAGAAGGTGTTCTCCTTGGACACGCATCTCTCTGGGAAGGATATAGCCCCTGGGTACACTTCTTACCCAGCTTTCCAGCTGTATCAAACATGGATTTCATTCTCATTTTCTTTATGCAGGAACAAGCAATATCTATGAATAAATTTTAGGTTGGATTGCGGTAATAAATAGTCTTGTGGATTTTTAAGTACTAAAAAGTCTTTATTCTAGGATTACAAAACCATATTCAGTCAGTCATATGACCTCAAGAATTGTTATTGAAAGAAACAGTTACTGTCAGTAATCATAGCCTGAGTTAAGGGCAACTTAAATGTTCTAGAAGACACATATTTGTTATAAATCATTAATGGAAAATATATTTCTTAGCAGGCATTTATGAGGTACTTTTGAAAGACTGTATTTATAAATTCACCTCCTATGGACATACCTTTGTAACCAAATCATGTGCAAAAACAGAATGAAGAAGCCACTATTTGGTACGATCTTGAGGCCTCACCCTGCACAGGTGGATGCTTGGAGCTCCCAGGGAGTGCTGGGTGCCAGAAGCTTGCACAAGGACAGGGAGGAGCAAGGTGGGAGGGTTAGCCAATGCAGTCCTACTGATTGCAGGATGGAGTACAGAAGGGAAGGAATGGTTAGCTGGGAGTTAAGGTGTAACACCAGACACAGCACTGGGAACAAACTTGTTGGGACAGAGAACTTAGGTACCAGCAAGATGATTATTTGTGTCCTTTCTAAACTCTTTATAAAAAAGCCGGTATATTGCAAGCAAGGGATATTTGTACAAACAATCTAGAAGCATTTCAACGCAGTCTGCCTTTTTTGTTTGTTTTTCACTCCTCTTCTTGTCAAACTCAGGAAAAAACAGAAAAGGTATGAAAATATCTCCTTCCCTGGCTCTATTTCTCATGTGATGTTTTTGCAAAAGTACCAGTTGCATCAGCACTGTCAAGTAGTTCCTAGACTCTTGAAAAACTTTAATAATTGTTAAATTATGACAGCATTTCAAAAATTCTTTTTTTCTGCTGTCAAATAACCTGTCACAACAAAACATAGCTTCTGCTAATATCTGCAGAGCTGTGGCTTTGCACAGGCCTAATTTTTTGCTTCTTTGCTCATAGCCACACAAGTAGAGCAGAAAATTTAGAAATCTTTGCAGATCTGTGGGTGACAATGACAAGGTAGACAGACTTGGGCCTCCTACTTTGGCATGTTTCCACACAACAAATGTATCTTGACATGTTAATGTCAGTCTTTAAAATGGGGGGGAAAAAAAGAGAAAGAAGAAAGAATAGGAATATAGGAATAAAAGAATAAAAGAAAAATAAAAAAAAATGTAATGGGATCTTTTTCATAAAATACTAGTGGGTTTTTTACATACTTGACAGTGCCACTTTTAATAACAGCTTTCACCTTTAGTTCTACCCTCACCATAATTTTGTGGTGCTACACCTGGATTTTGTGATTCTGCAGTAACTCCTTTGGAATATTTTTCTTTGATGACACGGCTTTATGGATTTTTTGCAATATTTTTCTCAACAGTATGGCTGTTAACATTGTTAAGTTTACAGGTTTGCTGCAAAGCAGTGGAGCTCTGTAGTAAAACCAATGCAACAACAAATAGCTCTTGTATCAGGTTAGACTTAACTGATACAAATCTTGGCTTGTGGGAAATTTTAGTTAAGTGCTGGATCTTACAAGGAGTCTAATATTTTTAAGTGCATGTTGTGTGAATAGGCTCCTGAGCAGTTAAAAATTCCTTAAACAATAGATTGTGCCTGCCCTGTGTGTAGGTGTGGCTGTAATGGAGGCCACCAAAAGGTTGGTTGTGAAGCCTCATGGTGTTGGTATGCAGCTGATCCTGAGCTTTGAGCTGCCTGCTGCTTACAGCATGAAGATAAAAGGAGAACACTGAATTATGCTTTGCTTCTGTGAATGCACCTTGTTTTGCAACCTAACAAATGTTGATTTCTTCCAGTGTTTAGTTATATTTGCATGATTGCATAAATTTGGCTGATAGATGTTTTCCTCAAAAATGGGTTTCCCTATCTTAAGGGGTAGAGTGTTTGTAGCACAGCCATGCTGCTCTATGCCTTTTAGATGGGTTAATTTTTCAGTGAAATATAAAATACAGAATTAAAATTTCTGAGTAGGCAAGTATTTGTAGAGGGTTCAACAGAAAAACATGCATTTGAATAAAGTTCTTCCAATAATTTTTTTTTTCTTTCTTTTCCTAATGAATCATTGATAACCATTTCACAGGAGCAATTAGTCATTCCAAAGGTTCGAGTATGAAAGGTAATTGCTTATCTGCAATAACAGAAGCATTTGCCAAAATAAGGGGAGAAAGCAAACCACACATGTGAATCAGTAATGCCTGTGTTGTGTGATGCTCTTATTTGTGACTGCTGAGGTGTATTTGTGTCCCTTTTGTCTCTTTTACTAATCAATGCAATTGAATTTTTGATTGAAATTTACTGTTCTTATAAATGGCAAGTGAGTCATATTAGTTCCTTAGAAACCTTTAACTGTCTCCAAGAAAGCTTTGTATGGTACAAAGGGAAGTGAGGAGAAAACTGCCTTGGAAATGCTTGAAGGGCACACTTTCTTTAATGACATGCTTTACTTATTCTGCTGAAGACACACTTTTCAGATAACTGCAGTTGCTGGCTCTCTGAACTGGGACTCTCCCAGCTCTGGCATGGCAAAAAATACCAGAGAGTAATGTTGTTAGCACAGACAGGAAATGAGAATAAGGCAGAAAAATACTGCACTTTAATCCTGCTTTCTTAACATCAGTGTCTTAACAGTGTCTAGTAAAAATTTTTTGGACCTTGCTACATTTGTACATTTGTGTTCATTTTCCCCGTGTCTGTTTATCTTAAATATGTAGAATGTCAGTGGCTGCCTTCCTGTAATGTGAGGTTTTGCTGTAGTCTATCAGTCCTTCTTGATTTCCAGCAGCTCAGAATTTGGATCAGAAATGTGCAGAGAATATGATAAACCTAACTATCAGAACTATGAGAAAGTCTCACTTCTTGCATTCATTGAAGGAAAAGATGAGCAATGCAATTGCATTTATAATCACATAGATGGAACAACCTTAAAAGGGCACTGTAAAGTGCTTCAGCAGTTAAAATGACAACTCCTCATCATCAGGCAAGCTCAACAAACTCTCTGTAGGTCTGTGTTACTTTCAAAGAGCAACAGAGACATGAGATAAAAATAATCGTGAAGTGACATTTTCAAAGGACACATTGCCAAAGTTCCTTGTGTTCAAGAAGGAGGATTTCTCAGAAAAAAGGTTTTTTTCAAAGAAGAACCTTTGAATGAACCTTATTTTTGATCAGAATCATTGAACTATAAGGATCTGCTTCAGTCATGTAGTGGGAACTGCAATTTCAAAACTCCAGTAAAGTACCTCTACACCAGTAATTATGATTCTATAACAAGCAGCCTATATTATTATTTCAGCTGAAACTAAGAGTCCAATTGCAGTTACCAGAAGGCAAAGTTTCCCAATCAGACAAAAAAAAATCCATACTCAATAAAGTCAGCCAGACAAGTACATAAGAATATTGAATATCAGGACTTTTCCTTTTTTTCTCTAATTTAGTCAGTGTCATTTCTTCTAAATTCCTGAATTTAACTGCATTAATTTCCAGATTAGGCCTAATTTTCAATGTAAAATGTAAATTTCATTGTTACAAATTAGCTTTTCATAATCCACATACAAGAATATATATTAAAAAGTCAGCTATGTGCATATATTTGAATCCATGATTGATAAAACAGGTATTCAAAGCTTTTATTTCAGTATGATTAACTTGTAAAATTAACCATAATATTGTTGTACTTTGGTCACAGTGTGGTAAAGACAGAGGTGATGTTCAGAATGCTTGTGCTGCTAACAAGTTATGCTCTTGTCACATAATTTTTGTGTGAAATCAGTGTTTGCTCTGTGCTTTATAGGGTATAACCATCAGCGCATCTGTGAAAACCAAAGGCAGAAGTCTCCAGAGTTCTACAGCAGAACAGCATCAGAATCCAATGTGTATTTGAACAGTTTCCATTACCCAGATCGTAGTTACAAGGACCATGCCTTTGACACATTAAGCTTAGACAGTTCCGACAGTATGGAGACAAGCATATCAGCATGTTCACCAGATAACATTTCCAGGTAAATCTTCTTTCCTTCTGATCCTGCAGTAGTCATAAGGTCATAATGAAAAAAGAGAATATGTGCACGTTAATGCTGTGATAGTGTGAATGCTGCTGGCTGGCTAGAAAATGTAAGATCATTAGACAGGCATCGTATTTGAGTAGCTTCTCATAATCAGGTTTAACTACATCTCGCCTGTTTACTGAAAGATGGAAAACAAAAATATGGAGAAGTGATAATGCTGAAGCTTACAGAGCAATCAGTGCTTCCTCACGTGACCACTGCAGGGAAGGAATTTCCTCTGATAGGAAATTTCTCAAGGACATGTGCCATTGATGACGTACACTTCTTGTGCTAGTTAACCAACTAGATGCCTAAGCTGGAACACTCAGGCTTCCTCCAAAAGTCCTTTTGCCCTTTCTTCTCCCTTTTCTGGCTCAGTAAAAATTCAGAGATGACACTAAAAAGCTTGCTTTTCTCATCTTTCGGAGCTGTCAGCTCAGACACCATTTCTCAGGTGAAAGGAATTTTCATGATCTTTGTTAAAAGTCCATATGAGTCTCAAAATTGTGTGCAAACAATTTTCTCCTGACAGTCTGTTTTTTATTTCTGACATCATAGCAATGCTTTCATTCCTGCTCACAGTCCTGCCCCATCAGTTTCACAAGCATAAATAGAGGCTGATAATTAAGTACAGCTTTGTCACAGCACTATGTATACATTGTGAACACAAGGACAGCTTTTTTGGCTAGCATGTAGTGTTTTACTTAGCATCTGTTTGCTGTGGCAGGAAAGCCCCCTGATTTCCCCTTTTAGTCATTCTCTACAGTGTTAAGAGTTTCAGAAAATACCAGTTGCAATCATTCTGCTGGCTAGTTTGCTTGGGCTTTTTTGCATTGGTCGGTGTTGGTTTGAGGTTTTTTAAAGGAAAACCATTAGGACTTGGGTTTTGAGGGTTTCTGTTTTAAATGAACAGTCAGCAAGTTTCTGATAGCTGGAGACAGGCTAGGAACTAACTCCATGCATTAAGCTAATGTGATATGAAACCTTTCTCTCTCTGAGTTCCTGCTCTGACCATTTGGAAGGAGGATGGTGTGTCTCTCAGCTTACTGTCTTGTAAGGCCAGTCTCCAGCCCAGCACTGGGAAGAAGCCAGCATTGGCTGCCAGAATGAAAATAAAAGAAAACAATACAAAGAAACAAATAGCCCAAATCAATACAAAAACCAGAGAAGGGCCCTTTACAGTAGATCTTTCTGTTTCTCATGAGGCAAACTTTGGTGAAAGAAGAGAGCGTGAGCTGATTTTGTTGATAAAATCGGAAGATAGGCAATTAATTTTCCTTGACAAAATTTCCCTTAAGCAAATCTAATCCAGACTGTTTTAGATGATGTTTGAGAATGTTTTTGAGCCATATCAGACTTTAAAGGAAATCTATTTATGATGCTTTGTTCTGACCAATTTAAAATGTGTAAGTTATATTTTACCAAGTTTAAGGTGAGAGAAACGCTTTTTTTTTTTAGAAATGCATAAAATTCATGGGTGCTCAAAGTACAGAAGAAACAGAACCACTGTAGTCATTCATCAACTCACCAAACGTACCTCTTTTTTTTGTTAGTGGCTGTTGCACTGCATTGGATCTGAACACTCTCAACTCCATTCTTAAATTATGCAAAATATTTCTTTAAATGCCAACTATTATTTTAAATAAGAAATAATGGGGTTTTTTGCAGTGCTAGCACTTCAAATGTTGCAAGAATAGAGGAGATGGAGAGACTTCTCAAACAAGCACATGCTGAAAAGACTCGGCTGCTTGAGACCAGGGTAAGCATAAATTTTTGAGTAACTAAAAGTAGGCATATAAGTTTGAATAATGTTCTCCTAATGCAACATAGAAACCTAGCCAGCTTATACGTAATAGACACTTAAAAAATACCTCTTCCCCCTTGGTCTCACCTCATGCTACAACCTTGAGTCCACATGCAATATCTGCTATCTCAAAGGACAAGTTGATGGCAAAATCCCTTCAGAAACTTGGTCAGCATTGGTTTGACACCTGCTGGGGAAGCTCCTTAAGAAAAACCTTTGTTTCTATTTGCAATTCTTACTCCAAATTTCAGTCCAGTGTGCTGCGTATATATTTCTGCCTACTTAAGGGACAGAAAGGTATTTAGCCCTAGCTTAGAAATGAGATTGCCAACTATAATTTTGCATATAATTGAAGTTCAGTATGTGCTGTGATATTTAGGAACGGGAGATGGAAGCAAAGAAACGAGCTCTGGAAGAAGAAAAACGCCGCAGAGAGCAACTGGAGAAAAGATTGGAGGAAGAAACAAGCCAGAGGCAAAAATTAATTGAAAAAGAAGTCAAAATACGTGAGAAACAAAGAGCACAGGTCAGATATGGGGATCTGAAATGGTTTTGAAGTGCAAGACTTCCCCTTCATACACAGAAAAGGACTAAGTGTATTTCTGCCAATGGTAAACAGAACTGCTTTCAGCTGAACATATGGTTTTAGTGTTTCTGAGGTGCAATTGTTTTGCTAAAAGTGTGTTTGGGCTCTTGGAGCCAAGTATTCATTTAAAATTAGAGAACAGCATAGGTATCTATTTAGCATTTTATATATAAAGTATCAATATTAATCCTGTAAAGTTTGTTACTGAGTATAGGCAGAGCAGAATTTTTTGGCTAGAACAACAGAAATTTGTGAGTGTGTTAATTTTATAAACCATATATAAACCATTAGTGTGGAGTTGATGGGGGTTTTGTTTGGTTTTGCTTTTTTCTTTTAATACATAAAATACCTTGAAATGTGAATTATTAATTCCAAACATTTGACAGAAAAGAAAGAAAAATAAGAAAGATTTTTCAGCTCCCACATCTACAGTAGAGAGTAAATGTTATTTTTTCTAACGTTAATGGGACTGTACAACATGAGAAACATTACTTAATTTAAAAAGCATTACCTCCTACATATTTTTGCTTCTTCTTTGGGCTTAGAAATACCTTGAGTTTTCTTTAGGCTTAGAGTCTTACCTATTTGTTTTTTCCTCCAAAACCAATAATATCTATAAGGTACAGCAAATAGACTAGGCAGTCATTGCCAGTATACAGTATACCAGAGAAAGGCAATGTCTCCATCTTAATAGATGTATTTGAGTGCAGAAGATTCTGTATCATATTGCAATGTCTTTCTGATTTTATCTGTGCTACCTTTGCTGATGTTTAACCAGGTGTTTCTAGTTAAATACATTCATTCATTTGTTTTTATATAAAATGTAATCAGGAATGCTACATTTTACTTGCTTGCTTCCATTTTTCTAAGAAATTTTGTTGACAACTCAAGTATGGTGTAAACAACAATGCAGTGCTGATGTCTTTATCCCAAATTAGAGCATGCATGTGTTGTAATAGAACGTCCTGTCAATTACTGCTAATTGTCAGACTTGGCAGAGAGAAGAAGACTGAATTGGCAGGAAGAAAAAAATACATCTGTCAAAAATTACTGATTTTTTTTCCTTCTTCTTTGTACAGTGAGACCAATTTTTTTTTCCCCAGCACCTTTTGACGCTTAGAAATGTAAACGAGAGGAAGGAACTCCACCTTTGCACTTGCCAGAGCTGGTGCCAGCTCGTATCATACAGGACTGCATAATTTTAGAAGGGTGCTAAGAGTTCTTGTGAGCAACACAGCTCTTATTGCATCAAGAGGCTCTTAAGAATGCAATGAGGGAAAGTCCCTTTGATTTGAGACTCACAGTGGGATTTAACAGTCTAACTTGAGGAATGGAGCAGGGGCAGATTAGTTTCTCGAGGTTACTGACTTTTCTGGAGTACAGGGAGAGAAAGACAGGGAGATGCTCTTTCACTGATCCTTGAAAGCATCTAAAATCAGCTTCTATTCCAAAGTAGCCTCTCTCTGCCTCAACTGCAGCAGGAGACTTCTCTGGAAGACCTGTCTTCTGTGTTTAAAATGACGGTATGGTGAATGTGTGTAGATGCTCCAGGCAGAGAAAATAGGAATATTCCCTCAGGTGGCGGAGGTTCCAAATCACTATCTCCTCCTGCTTGTTCTCCCAGCTGACACTTATCCAGGCTTGGTGCAGAGTCTTGAAATACAATAAAGAATGAGGCACTGTCTCCTGCACTGCTTTGCTGTCTCTTGCAGAGGAATGCACTTCAACTCTCTGAACCATACTGTGAACTGGTTATCACAGTTAATTTGTTCAGCAGAAAATAATTCTGTTTTGTTCACTGCAATCTCTGTGAAGCTAACTGGCAATTACAGTTCATTCCCATTATTGTTTCCTGCAATAGCATGTTCTTATTATGTATATATTATACTCTGCATGACAATACCTGTAGTAGTAGAATTAAAATTAAAGAGTGACGTGTGCTGTGTTGATCCAGAGAAGTAAAGGGGTTTTGTTTAACATCCTACTTCTGAAGTTCTTGGACTTCATCTCAGGCAGCAACACCCCCTTACATTTAATTAATGTTGTAGAATTTTAAAAAAGTTATCTAGAATTTAAAATTTGTCCAAGACAACTTTTCTGTGCTGTGACCTGTTTTTCCAGCTTATTAGCTATTGATTTCAAGAAACTTCTATGCCTTATCTGGCTTTTACAAAGTTATCCAACACTGTAAAGTTAGTAATTTGAAGAATTTTTCTTTTCAAGAAAATCAGAGCTGCAGTGAAAGCTCTTTCTTTTTCTTACATTTATTCTTGGACTCTATGAGAAGTTTTAAATTACGTCCTCGCAGAAGAAAGGGTAGGAGATGATAAGACTTCTCCTAAAAATAATATGATTTTCTTTTCTTTCCTGTAGGCTCGTCCCTTGACTCGCTATTTGCCCGTTAGAAAGGAAGACTTCGACCTACGAAGTCACATTGAAACAGCTGGGCACAACATAGAGACCTGTTACCACATTTCTCTCACTGAGAAGACCTGCCGAGGCTTTCTGATTAAAATGGGAGGAAAAATTAAAACGTGGAAAAAACGGTGGTTTGTTTTTGACAGAAACAAGAGAACTTTTACTTATTATGCAGGTATGTTGTAGGATTACTACTTGGGTACATCTGTTTTATGTACTAGGGATACACTGTATTTTCTTACCAAACTGAGCTGAGTTATGAACAAGTAAGGGGTCCAGATAAAACTTAGATTTCCATTCCATCCATTCACTTAAAGGTCATGTGAACCCTTCCCTATAGCATTCAGTCCTCATGCCAGGTAAGGCAGAATTGAGCATACAAAACAAAACAAAGGAGGAGATGCAGATGGGCAAGAGAAAAAATGGAAGATGGCCAGGTTACAAGTACACAGAATAATGGTTCCACATATTTTATTTTTAAATATTAGATACTTCTCCCAATGACTGAATGATTTCTTGTACCCTTCATACAAGAATATAATTTATTATATTTATCATGAAAATTGAAGTGAATGCTTCTGCAGTCCTGTGCTTAATGTGAAGAAAAGGTTTTCAGGAAATTAAACATAGAGGGGTAGTTTTTTGACTTGGCTTATTTCAAAAATGTAAGGAATTTCAGATGAATACGCAATACTCCAAAGGTGTTTGTGTATTTGAAGTTGTGTTACACAATATCTGGAGTCATTAGAAGCATTATATTATACTGTTATCTTGGGGTAAACCCAGAAATGGGGAATTTAAGAACATACTATTTCTCCAAATGCTGTGCAAATATACATGTGGTTTGAAGTTTCAGTTCTGAGGAAGCCACAAAAGTAACATTGTGCTCTGAATATTTATTGTTCAGAGAGGCCAGAAAGAGGCATATGCAGGATGGCCATTGCTAAAACGCGGAAGAAAACACCAAGTACAAAAACCACCCAAACAGTTTCATTTACTTTGCTGACATAACTGCTTTCCAGCAACTCATAAGAAACTTAAAATTGAATTAATTACATTCATTCATTACATACCCACTTAATATTTCTTACTAGTTTGCAGTAATACAAAGAAGAATGTGAGAAACATTTTTTTATTTTGTTCTTAACATCTGGTTTATTGGTTAGGAAGGCCTGTAACGCACAGTAGTGTTCCCATCTGGTACTGATCTTTGTCTTTTTTTAGAAGTTACTTTAATGGTTTCACTTTTTAGTGCAGTAAAGTTGCCATAATATAATCTCAATTACCAAAGAAAACTTTTGCTAATGTCTCAAGGACTCCAGCCAACAAGCATAGTTTTATGAGGAGTCTGAACCAGGTGCACTAAAATGCCACTGCTTGTATGAGTGAAGATCCATCTAGATGTTTAAATACATAGTAGATTTCCAAAATAAATATTGGTGCTCTAAGTTCAGAGTAATTGAACTCTAAGTGAATGTAGTGAGATAACGTTTTAGTTCTGCCAGTGCACTGAACCAAGAACTTACCCTGAATTCTGACAGCTTAGTGGGGCAACTGAAGCATTCAGGGAACTCTACCAAGACTCCTTTGATGGGAGCTTGTGGGTACCTGAAATAGTCTGGTAACCAAGTCCCCAGGTGGGGCTTAAAAAGAGAGTGGATCCCCTACTTACTTGTTGTGCACAGACAGCACACTTTGCATAGTGCTTTTGTATAGTGTCAGTATAGTGTGTGCTGTAATCTCATAATCCTGTACCTCAGTGCTTCACTACTGCTTCTCTGAGGGCTGGCAGGAAGATTCCCAAAGCTACATTGTTTGCTCTCTGGGATTTCATTTTGCCATCATATGAAGCTTTCAGAATTGCCTGCAGCTGCACATAGGATGTAAGCTGAGTTCTCCAAGTATTTAAATGACAGCAAAATCCCTCATGGGACTGATAAAGATGTTCTGCATGACTGTTCAGTGTTGGGATGATACTATGACTTGGGGCAGAAAGCATTATATTCTCCTAATACAAAAGTGCTGGGTGTGAACGGAGGTTTGCCTTTCATTGCCCACATGCATTTGGGATGCTTTTTAATGATTCCTCTCTCCACTGCAGGAAAATGGAATGGAGGGTGGATGCTGCCCTGCCCTGCTGCTTTTTCTTGTGAAAAATTATATTGGTGACTCTTAAGTTCACATGTGAAAGAAGCATTTAAAAAAAAAAAAAAAAAAAAAGTAGATGCATAAACTATGTTCTAAAATAAAGATTTTGCTGTCGGATTGTATTGAAAATTTGATTATCATTACAGTTTTACCTTGAAGGAAAACTGGAGGTCTTAGCCTGCAAACTATGTGAAGTCTGGCTGGTTTTCATGGAATTGGAAGAGTGGATGTATCTAAGAGATATCAGTCCTTCTGTGGGCTAATACCCTCCATAACATTTAGACACTTCAGTGACAAGAGTGACTTGCAAATAGATGAGGAAATTATAAAAGCTTTTATCCTTGGAAACTAAGTGGAAAAGAAAAGACATATTAAAGTCAAAAATGCACCTCTCAACAAAACCAACAAACTAGTAAGAAAGGCTGAAGGTTTCCATGGGATTTCAGAAGCAGAACTGTTAACTCAGTTACTTATTAGCTGAACATATATGGAAATGCATATTAAAGCTTTTGCTTCTTAGTGTTCATTTCAGTTCTGAAGTAATTCTCTTTTTTCCATTTTAGATAAACACGAAACTAAATTAAAAGGTGTAATATATTTTCAAGCTATTGAAGAAGTTTATTATGATCACCTAAAGAATGCGTATAAGGTAAACTGTTATCGCTGTTTTAACGACATATCACATAAAGTACCCAAAGTATGGTAGCTGCTATAAAATTAAAGGGAGAATTTACAGTATTGGGGAGAAAAAAAAAGAAACAAATAGTTAAAAGAAACCCTGGAGTGGAGAAAAAGGAAGAGGAAGCCAATCAGTGATTAGCACTGTTCTGGGGATTTTTTTTGTACTGATGGAAGCAGAGATAAGTGTTCACCTGCAAAGTGGGATTTGCTGCAAGGAGTTCCTTAGTCCAGTGGCAAGACTTCTGAAATCAATGACTTGGACAGGTTAAGGGCTGGCTGCATACCTCTGTCTCAGGGAGGGAGTTAACTGTGCTGGCAGCTCATGGCACCCCCTGCCTCTCATCTGTAATTTAAATGAGCTGCAAACAATTTGTGAAAGCCAGTGTGGGGCAGTTGTGCATGAAACAACAGCTTGGAGCCCTGTAGTACTGTGTAATAGTCTACTGGTATAATGCTGTAAAAAGGTGTTTTTGGTGGCTGCAAACACTTTAAATGCATCTCTACTGCAATATAGGATGCAGCGGTACAGCATTTTATCTTTCTTCTTAGTTCTATTCATAAATATCCCTGTAAGCCATTTCACTTCTGGTACCAATAAATGGCTTTGATTTCACTCTTTTGATACCTTCTTTGTGTTTCATTCTAGAGTCCCAACCCGTTGCTGACCTTCAGTGTTAAGACCCATGACCGCATCTACTACATGGTTGCTCCTTCTCCAGAAGCCATGAGGATATGGATGGATGTCATTGTTACAGGAGCAGAAGGCTACACCCACTTCATGTTATAATAAAAGGGGAGCAATAGGGCATCCTGCAATAACGTAACTAATGAAGTTAGCCATAGCTAGTGACAGCTGAAAAGCCAGTGAATACCCTGAAATGTCCTCCTTATGATGTGCACCCGAAACCTCAGACTGAGAGGGGGTTACAAATGCATTGAAGAGGGGGGGTTGTTACCTGTTGTAGCTGGTCTTTATAGGAATGAATGAGCTAAATCTATTGAGAGAATCATTGTGCTCCAAAATGGATAATCAGGCAATTTTAATTACAGCATCTTGATTGAATGATAAGTTTCTACAAATTCTCTTGTATAGAGAACGTCTTCATAAATTTATACTGAACAGTTTACAAGTGTGTGTGTTCTCATTGGTATGCAAAAAATTCTAGTAGTGAAACAAAAAGGTGTAATAAGCACATATTTTAATATGCAACATTTGACATTTATAGATGATTAGGTGACTTTTTAAAACTTTTAGTCAAGCATTTTATAAAAATACAAACAGAAAAGCAGCCCTAAGGTACACACAGTTCTTGCCTTAGTAGTTAAGTGTTACAACAGAGCCAAAGAGTTACATGATTCCCTTACGTTTTTATAGTTACTTGTACCTAACTTTCTGTAAGGGGACAGTGCCAAAACTCTTAATGACTTTTAATATAATTAAATTGTTTTATTCTGTGTGTTCAAACACTTTGTGGCAACAACTGTATGTTTAAAGTTTGCATCGATGGAGCTTAACAAAAAAAAAAAAAAAAAAAAAAAAAAGAGAGAGAGAGAGAAGGATAGCTTTATAAAGATGCATTTTTTTCCACAAGGATGAGAAATGGAAACACATGTATTACCTTCCTCATAAAGAGGGATTTCTTACTCTTTCCTGTTGAACAGAATAAGCTGATACTGGACCCTACACCAATTTTCTTTTATGTAGTAAGGTCCCAGTGTGGTTCTAATCTTACTCTGTGCCAAGTGAACGCTCTGTTGAGATCTCTCAAACACTACCTGCCTTGAATCCAGCACCAAAATCTCTTTCAGTCCCAGAGAGTTGTTTTGTTGTTTAATGTATATCTGCACAGAATAATGCTGTCAAATAGAATAAAAAGAGGTGATTCTAAGAGTTTACACTAAGCAGTGTATGAATAAAAACCCCTGGAAGTTTGAAGTAGTAGGGATTGAGATTCCTAAAGCAGCAAAAGTACTGAGGGTGCAGCGGTCTCCCATTTCAAAATCACCTCCAAGTCCTTGAGTAATACTGCAAAAATATAAATTATTTAATTGAAGTGAACTTCAAGAAAGTGTCATATTATGACTTCAAAGAGGTTCTGTTTCAGTAATTGAAACTTACATGCTCTGTGGTTTGTGTACTAGAAAGAAAGCATATTAGCCTTTTTTTTTCCTTGATAAAAAGTTAATGGCCTTCGAACAAATAAACTGAAAACAGAATAGAACTATGCTGGCAGAATATTTTTGTTATACTTCTTAAACCCTGTAACTGTAATGAACAGGTTCATGGTATACACAGGTGATGTGGTTGTTCTAGCATGACAAACATGAGTTTTGACTTGGATCATAAAAGAGACTGTTGTTGCAAGATAATTGTTATCATCTGTGCAGATCACAGCCTGTAATCTATATTTTAAAACACTATCAAATAAATTTCTTTTGTTTATACAGTTATTATTTTTCCCTGATGTATCTTGATATTACTCCTAAGTATAGTTATAAAGGTTTTCTAATAATGATTTTTGTATCCTGCATGATGCAATGAAGGCATTTCAATAAACACTTTTAAAAATACACTTGTTTCAAATTTTTTCTTGCTTTATTATCCTGAGATATTTCTGCTTGTCTTTTCAGTAATTGAATACAATCGTGCAAAGAATACTGTATTTCTACGTAACACTTAATTGAACTATTCCATGTACTTTCCCATAAAAGAGCTGTGGAAAATAATCTTTCAGAGGGCAGTGAAATTAGAAGTGTAGTCTGTTTTCTGCATGTACATAATATAGTACCTTTTTCATTTTTTATGAACTTGTTTGAAAAATTTATCACCAGCTTTGCACATTGAGAATTTTTTTTTAACTGCAAACCAGAAATTGCTTGAGTTTAAGGATTTCAAAGTTAGGATTTCAAAGTTTTCCCGATATTTGACTTGGGCGTAACCTGAATGGTAGTATTAACTCACTGCGGAAATAAAAAAAGTGTCGTTTTATGATTGATTTTTTTTCACTAAGTTTAACTTGTTTTCACTAAGTTTGCCATCACCGTCATCAAGCGGGGTGGGTTCTGTAGTGGTGTACATCAAGACGACATCAAGATTATGGTAGTAAGCACCTCCTTTTATGATCAGCCTGCAGTGATCGTAAAAGCCCTTCAAGCTTCCCTTCGAGCTGGTAGTCAGATACCTGCTCATCCTGAAGGCAAAAGGCAAAGCACGGAGTCTGAAATATCCTCTGCGCTGTCCCATGGCATACAGGTGCTAGCCTGGTGCTTGGATGGGAAAACACCCTTACCTTGGCAGGCACTGACCTTTCCTAACATTCATTTTCATGTGCCGGGGGAGGCTGGACATCAGGAAGAATTTCTTCTCAGAAAGGGTTGTCAAGCATTGGAATGGGCTGCCCGGGGAGGTGATGGAGGGACATCCCTGGAGGTATTCAAGACTGGACATGATGCATAGTGCTATGGTCTGGTTGACACGGTGGTATTTAGTCAAAGGTTGGACTCAATGGTATTTGAGATCATTTCCAATCTAAATGATTTGGAGATCCTGTGGGGGTTTTTTTGTTTGTTTGGGGTTTTTTGTGGCTGCTATGGTGTGGATATAAAAAGGTACGGTGCATAAAGATGTAGTTTTGGCTCCTGTGCTCATATACCTAAGGCTGAGAAAAGGCGAGGAGGCATGAGCCCACTAATGAGGTCCCTTCTCAGCCATCTCTTCTCGAGGCTGAACAGGCCCAGCCTGGTCTTTCCCTCAGCCTCTCCTAAGAGAGATGCTCCAATCGCCCTCGGTGCCTGCCTCCAGGAGCTCCGTGTCCCTCCTGTACTGAGGAACCAAGACCCGGACACAGCACTCCAGATGATTTATTAAAATATGAATATCGATCTAATAGCGATACCCAACTGTGACGGACAAAAGACTCTCTAACAATTAAGTTAGAAAGTGTATCTTTATTGATGGCCGGGCAGCTGTGGGATAGTTCCCCAATACGAACTGCAAAAATCACAGGTAATTACAAAGCCTTTTATCCACAAAAATGTTGAATACACAAAGTACAAATGCATATCCATACCTCTGTCACCTCCTCTTCTCCGCTTGGTATGCTAATTGACAAAAAGGCTATTAAGCATGTGTAGTTTGTTCTCTGAAATGAGTCGGGGGTCTTATGTGGGGAGTGGTCACCAAAAGGAGGAAGTAAAACTAGTCTTCCTCGTTCTAAACTTTCAACCTTTGATGGATACGTGATAAATGACTCCTTGGAAAAACCTTATAGTTTCCTGTTCCCAAGACTGTTTCTAGAGATAGAGGGTCTGCAATCATTTTGTGGTTTTTGGGGTCTATTGATCAATTCCCTTGTTTTTCGTTACAAGCCCAGCTTACACAAACACAAACTTGACAGGCAATGAGTTATTAGATCCGGGATAGCTTATCTAAAATCCGGTCTCTCTTAACCATCCTCTGAATTTTAACTGATTTCAGCAAAGTTTATTTTTCTCAGCTAGATCAGCAATATAACCTTGGTGGGGTTTTTTTAAGTTCTTCAAAATTAGTGTCTCACAGAGGTGCCGCAGAGGGGCTGGATCACCTCTCTCGACCTGCCGGCAATGCTCTTCCCAACGCACACCTTTGGCCTTCTTGGCTACGAGGCACAGCTGCCCTGGGGGAAACAGACACAGCGGGAAACGCAGGCTCAATGTTTCTCCTTTTTTTTTTAATTGCCAAAACGTTGATGTTTCCCCGGGAGGCCCTGCCCTGCCCGCACTCCGCCCCGCCCCGCCCGTCGCCTCACACCCGGGGGCGGTGCGTGCGCGGCCATGGCGGCCATGGCGGCAGTGCTGGTGCGGGCCGGCCGTGCCGCGGCCCTGCGGGCATCGCTGCCACCGCTGAGGGCGGCCCGGGCGCTCCTCGGTAAGCGATGGTCGGCGGGGAGCTCGGAGCACAAGGGGTGCCAGTCGGAGGGGAGAGGACGTGTGTCGGTGCCGGCTCTCGGGCAGCTGCGAGTGGCAGCCTTTCCTCCCCTTGAGCGCCGTCTCCATGGGGAAGGGGCAGGGCGCGGCCACCAGGGATGCTCATCGCTGGTGGGGATGGGCGTTTTAAACTCGGGTCCCTTCCGACCGGGTTCTTGACAGGCTCCTCCTCCCCGCCAGGACCGGGAGAAGGGCTCGGTGTCTATGCACAAGGCAGGGCAGCTGCTTTCCCACGTGTGTTTTGTTGGCTCTAAGCTCTTGTTGCTCCTGGTGGATTTTGAGGAGCTGGGAATCGTGCCCCAGTTCGCTTGATCGGGTGTGAAACGTGCCTGCCTGTAAAGCTCCGCCAGGCAGCTGAAAAGCTTTGCTGGCATCCACTTGTGAGCGAGATCGGTGTGTGCCCGAACACGCAGTGTCCCTTGATGTGTCACACCTCGTGCTTATCTGAGCTGTTGAGTTTGTTCATTGCCTTTAATTGGACGGGTGAATTTCGTCTAAGGTTGTTCAATGAGTAAAACTTACTTGCCACTAGGTGTGCACGTTTTGTAGGTGCATAAAAGCTTGACTACAGTGGGATTTTGTTGCTGGTTTTTTCTCCCTTTTTGTGTCCTTATAACAGTAACATTATCATAGTGTCTGTTTATTTGAGTGTGTCTTTAGGTGCTTTGAGACCAGGCCAAGCAGCAGTTCCTGCTGGAGTATGGGTGGTTGCATAAAACCAGGTGTCGACAGAGTTGAGACCATTTCCTGTCACAGCTGTCACACATTAATCTGCTGCTGCTGGCAGTGGGGACATCTCAGTGCGGGAACATTCCCAGAGTTGTTCAGGGAACTTCTTTGGTTTTAATGTGTAATGTAACCCTGGTCTCAGTTACAGTTTCTGGTGTTCGTGAAAGTACACAGTGACTCTGATATGAAGAGAATTCCATAGATACCATCAGGCAAAGGGTCCTGTGGTCTTCCTGTAGCTATCACCTTCTGTCTGTAACTTGCTTTTATAAACACTAACACCTGGCTTGTACCCTTCAAAAATGCTTCCCTGCTTTTACCAGGTCTTTCCTAAAATCAAGAGAAGTTACTGGGTAGCTGCTGATGGTTTTGTCTGCCTAAAGAGAAATCTGAGAGGGTGACTGGATTGAGCTTTGCTTTTGGGTTGGCTGCGGTGGCTGCTTTAGGGGTTTGCATTATTCAGTTGGGATTGCTGTTGGTGCTTCCATTAGCTTGTTAAATGAAAGAATAGTTTGTGAAATTGCTTAGACAGTGCTTGTGTCTTGTAGCTGCAGTTGGAACTCTGCCCAGTGTCAAAGTAATTTGAGGACACCTCCAGAGCGCTGCAGCATGGAAGACAAGTGGCTTCAGAGATGGCTGTCAGGGCTGAAGAAGGAGAAAAGAACTCCAAATTATTTTTCTATTAAATGTAGCACTTCTTGGTGTGTCTCCTCTTACTGGCACTTGAAGAAGTGACTGGCTTAGAGAGACACACAAATCAACTGAATGCCTGTACTGTGACTGTCATTCACCTTTATAAACATGCCTCAGTAGGATAACCCCATTGTCTGAGGAGCAATTTAGTGGTTTTATTCTATAGTTCAAATGATACAATTTCTGTTGGATTGTAGGAAAGTGCTGAATGCTAGCAGCACCTTGTATCTGCTGTGTATCCACACTTACTCACACACATCCAAATTTAACAACAAACCAACCCCCCAAAACCCCTTGAATGTAATCTGTCTGATAGTGACAAAACAGAACTCAAGGCTGCAGGACAACAAAGTGATGTGATACTGTTGGGGCTTGGGTTTTGCACTATTTATCCATCCCTACGAACCCCTGATGCTTTATTTTGGGTTGCATAGTTCCTGTGCCCCGCTGTTGAAGAGCCAGTCATCTTCTAATCTAAGAATTAAGAGTGTCTAAGTCTTAGAATACTTGCCCAAGCTTTCAGTTTATCAAATTACCTTGCTGAGTTGGATAATAGAGTGGATTAAGTCTCCTTAACAGCTCTCTAGAATTACTTGTCCTTACCTTCAGCAGAGGTATAACTGACTGCTAAAGTTAGATTAAATCCTGTAGCAGCTGTTGAGATTCAGCAGAATTATTAATTAGTTAGCATTTCCTCTGTTAATCATATGTCTTTGATGTTATTTATTTTGCTTGGTTTAAACAATGCTAATGTTGTTTTATACTCATCATGAAAAAAGTTAGTCACAAGATTCTTTCCCAGTTCTTGATTATGAACTTGCCCCTGTATCTCCATATATCATGTGGATCCAGAGTTTTGATAAAGGTGCAGTTTTATCCTTCAGTTTTAATTTTCATGAAAAGTTTCTCATCTTACGTACTTGTAAACTTCTACTGCACTAGTACTCTTGTCTCAAAATTATGCTTTTTGAAAATAAAAGGCTAAACTAATCAGATATGAAATGGGAAGATTTTTTGTGACATGAGTAAATGTATTCAAGATGGTATGAAACATGGGGACTGATGAAGTCTAGGAAGCCTTAGTGTTCATTTTCAGTCAACCACTTTGCTGATTGCTGAGTGAACTCTACTGGTTGGTGTTTAATGATTTGAGAAGGAATCACAATAAACTTTCAGGTTCATCAGTACTTGTCAGTCATTAACAAATATAGGAGATGCTTTTTTCTTCTCTCTTGAGCCAAAATACCTTATTTTCTCATAATATAAAAACTTGTGTTTCTGCCAATGTTATCGTGATGATTGTACTAAATAGCTCCTCTTATTAGTTTGCAGGCTGAAGTCATCAGTCAGCTTTCTTACTCGACCAGATCGACCAAATATTGCTTATCAGAAACTAAAAGGGAGGAATCCAGGGGTTATTTTCCTTCCAGGCTTCAATTCAAATATGAATGGTCAGAAAGCAACTGCCCTTGAAGATTTCTGCAAATCATTAGGTCATGCCTTCATCAGGTACAAAGAGGAGTATTGTTCTTGAGAAAATGAAACTAGTCTCCTGGGTTGAGAGAAGTTTAAGAATATACTTAAACTTTGGCATTTGGATTGGGATGCTCCCTGTGCTAAGGGAGCTTGTACACAAGAGAAGAAGTCTTTCTTCTATTTCCAAATGTAGGATTTCTGTCAGTAGAGAGGCTGAGGTAAATCAGGATAATATATCCTGAAAGTAATTCAGAAAATTTCCTAATTTTCTGTAGTCTAGCCAGTGCTACATGTTACTATCAGGCTGTAGGCATAAAAATAAAAAAAATTCAAGGACCTGGAGTTCCGTTTTTTAAGTTACCACTATAAGCACTGTCATTACCTTCCAAGCCTGATTAAGTTACCCTGTGTCTTATGTGGGTTTAGAAAACATGCCCCTGCTTGGTGATGCTGTCCTTTGATAGATGAGATTGAATGCTGGGTGTCTTAAGTCTTCATATTTGGGTTCAGCATTTGAAGGAGTTTGTACATTTTAAAAATTAAAATCGAAGTGTCTGAGGGTTGGGGGTTTTTTTGTCTGTAAGGGAATTTTTTTCTCTTCTTGTAAAATTACGATGTTATATCAAATGATAGAGGATGCTGTGTAACTTAGTTGTGTATGTTGTATTTAAACCAGTTTTATGTTTCTGGTCCTAGTGATAAACAGGACCAAGTAAGAAAATACTCAATGTGCTATCTTCTCCCCTGCTGATTTGATTATACAGTAGTATTTAGTTAGTGTCTGTGTTGCTGGAGACAGCACTGTGACTTTCATGTTGATGGTTATTTTTTCAGATTTGACTATACAGGATGTGGAAGTTCAGATGGTAAATTTGAAGAGTGTACAATTGGGAAGTGGAGAAAAGATGTGCTGTCTATACTGGATGAGCTTACAGATGGACCACAGGTTGTATTTTATTTTTAAATATAGAATGCTGTTTTTCCTTCAGGGTAGAACCTTGATCAAAAATATGCCATAATAGCTCTGGTCAACAGTAAGTTTTGCTGAACAGCTGTCACCTGCTCACTTCAAAGCTGAATCATTTGAGAGATCTATTCATAGGAGCTCTTTTGCAAGCAGGTAGGTCACAAAATCATGGAAACATGGGTTGGTAACCTCCTGGAGGTTGTTTATTAGAAGCTGCTGCTCAGAGCAGGGCTGTTGTCCCAGAGAGTCTGGGAAAGCCTTATTCATGGTAGAGGTGCCACCTGACAGGGGACAAGGAATTGTTCCAGTGCAATGCAGCTCTGTTATTGAAAAAGTGTGTCCCTGTCCCATGCTGATGCATTAATTAAAGGATTTGCAGGAAGATTACAAGATACTCCATATGATTAAATAGCTTTATAAAACAAGCAGGAGATGCAGCATTTGATTTCTTCAGTTACTTTAGAAATTACTGTGAGAAACCTGGAATCTCTTACAACCTAGAACTACCTAGTATTGTGTTTAAAACAATTTTGTATTATGAATTGCTTTTGTTTACTTCTTTCACTGCACTGAGCCTTTACCATGTGCATTTATCTTGAGAAAGAAACATAGAAGTATGCTTACTATACTGAATTGTTTCAACTCTCATTTTGTTTACAGTGTTTCAGTCTCAGACAGCAATAACCCGCCATGCCAAACAGAATAATAAATACCAGATCTTGTGGTGCTTACTCAGGCAAAATTTCCACTGGAGGTGACAGCGGTTCTGCCTGGGTAAGGACAGCAGGATTATGCCCAAGGTTTAAATAGTTAAACCAAGTGAACACTGTGCAAGAAGAAAAAACCTATTAGCCATTTCCTGTAAAATACTATATTTTCTTCTTTTTTTTAATTTTCTGTTCCAGATTCTGGTGGGCTCCAGCATGGGTGGCTGGCTGATGCTTCATGCTGCAATAGCACGCCCGGATAAAGTAGCTGCTCTGGTTGGAGTAGCTGTAGCAGCAGATCACGTTGTAACAACTTTTAAGAGGCTTCCCATTGAGGTACATGTTGATGGTTGGCTTTCGTGCACTCTAAAAATCTTACTAAGAATTTAAGAAATGAATGTTATTTTAACTGTACTTTTCCAGCGAATTTTAGGGTAAATTTTCTGTGTTTGATTAACGTAGGCTTACAGTATGAGATTAGTGTGAACACTAGCCAGTGTGTGCTTATAATACTGTGTTTTAGAGGATGTGAAGTCAGATCCCTGCTGTTTGCAGTCCATTAGATTTCAGTGTTGAGTATCTTAGATTTTCATTGGAATTGGATCCTTGTGCTTTGAAGGATGGGGAAGTACCCACTAAAGTCGTTGAGGTGGCACTGGATGAGATGAGCATGACACAGGTTGTGTGCATAGAAAGGAAATTCTTCAGATTAGTTTATTTGTAAAGACTGTAAGATTTTGGTTGAGGGAACTGCTTTTCTGAGATTCTTCCTTGATGGTAATAATGTCTAGTCTTCAGGAAAGTAATTGAGGGGGTACATGGCAATAAATAATGTGTGCTTTGGAATAATGAAAATCTTTTCACAATTTGTTTCGTTTTTTTCTAAGGTAACAGTAGTATTGTAGTGTCAGTATTACTATTTAGGACTCAGAATCTGAAAATACTTAAAAATCTGGAAGTACAGTATTTACAGACACCTATTGTGGCAAAGACTGAAAAGACTAATCACTGGAAAATGTCTTTTCCCTAGGATTTCTCTTTGAGGATCAGTAAAGTGATTGAAGCCAAGATTTACTGTTCATGGTGGCTGTACATTTTTTTCTTTTCTGATAGATTCTGGCTAAGAAACTTAATTTCCTTGGTGAACTTTAACTAGATTAATTTGCAGGAGAAGTTTGAAGAGCAGCTTTTGTGACATGGTAGGGGATTTGCCTTCTCAGTTGCTATGAGGAGAACAGGAATACAGTTCTGCTAATAAAAATGAACATGGTGAAATTTTATGCTTGGGGGAGTTTTACTGCTTTTAGAACAGAATTAAGTTGAAGTACTCTTAAGTACTCCAAGCATCTGTTTGTATTCTTTGCTCTTTTTTTTATAGGCACAAAAAGAAATAGAAGAAAAGGGTGAATGGAAGTATCAAACCAAGCATAATGAGGGAGGCTATTACTCCTTGACCTATGACTTCATCAGAGAAGCAGAAAATCACTGTGTGCTGAATAGTCCTATTCCTGTAACATGTCCCATACGCCTTATCCACGGCATGGAGGATGGTGATGTCCCTTGGCAGATCTCTATGCAAGTTGCTGACCGTGTTTTGAGCAAGGACGTGGATGTTATTCTCCGCAAAATCGGCCGGCATCGGATGAGCGACAAGGAGGATACCAAGCTCCTTGTGAATACTGTTGATGATCTAATTGACAAGCTGTCAACAGTAGCATAAGCTGAAGAGTAGCATTAGTGCATGAGCTCTACACCTGACTCTTTTCCTTGAGTATCAGAAGCCTTGTTCTTACCCAGAGGGTGGCAGGCCTGTGACTGTCACAGTAGGAACTGAGCTTTATCTGCTGTTTCCTTACCTCTGTTTCGTAAATACAGGTATTTGATTATTGCTGCATTTGCACACAGTCCAAAGTGTGAAGGAGTGCTGCTATTGTGTTCAGAACCTCTCCTTCACCACTTTAACCATTTTTTTTCACAAAATTCCTACAATTTTGTACTGACGTGTTGATTACTTTTTGTTACTATTGGCCTGTACAGTAAAACTTAATTTTCACATCTTTGGCACCTGTTATTGTCCTTCTGCTGTAACATCACTGTGTCTCATGTCTGAAACCATCTGTGCAAGGCAAAATATAACTTGAGTGTTTACTGAAGTTAGAGTAGTGAGTACCACAAAATACAATAAACAGATTTCAGATAAATGGTTATTTTGTTCTGAAGTGCTGTTAAATAGTGGAAAGCACACCCTTGTGTGTGCTTGGGGTACTGCATAGGGAAGAATTTGACTTCTAAGAATTTAAGGCCTCGAAGCCTTAAGAGCTCTTTATCTGTGCTTATCAGGAGAGTGTGTGTCTTCTCCAGGCTGCCTGTCTGTCATTGCTCATTTGTGGGCCTACTGTTAAGGGAACAGTAAATAATCTTGGTGTAAACTGAAACTAGATCAATAAGGTGACTTTAATAGTAACTTCTTCAAAGTGGGTACAGTGCCACAGAGTACTGTTGCCTCTTTCCTGTGACTTTAGAGCTGTGGATTACTGGGAATACTGTCTTCTTCAGCTGTGAGTCCAACCCTAAGAAGCTGTGAATGGAACTTGATAGTGGGATCATTCTTAAAATGTAAATCCATAGAATTTAATAGGAAATGGATTTAATTGCAAATATGACTGTTGCCTGGGTTTTATACAGAAATACAGTACCATTTGTACACTTGAGAGAGAGGAGCTTTGGTGAGAGGCTGGAATGAGTTCAGCCTGGCCTTAATGTGTGACATCAGTCAAAAGCATGTAATTGTTTCTAGGTTTATTATTTGAAGTAGTAAATGGCATCACTACTGTTACTTTAAAAGACTAAAGCTGCTGGGGGTAAGGTATTTATAGAGAGTTTGTCATTTTCTGTTTTAGCTATGTCAGTAAATGTGTGCTGAACAGGGCTTTGCTGAGGTAGTGGGTTTTAATTTTTAAAAAACACCACAAACAACTAAAGTAAAAAAAAAAACACAACAAAACAACAACAAAACCTAAATTTCAGATGAGTTCCTGTGAAGTACTGTTTTATTTAGGCTTCAGTACTGCAAAAAACAAGCTGTGAGGTAAAACAATTGAATTTTGATATAAGAGTAAAAAAAGATGGCTCTTGTTTAGATGCAAATTTTCTACTTCCAGTTATACCAATTCACTAACTCAATTAGTCACAGAATCATAGAATGGTTTGGGTTGGAAGGGATCTTAAAGATCATCTAGTTACAATCAGCATACCATGGCAGGGATATGTTCCATTAGACCAGGTTGTTCGGAGCCCCTTCCAACCTGGCCTTGAACACTTCCAGAGATGGGGCATCCACAATTCCTATGGGCAACTTGTTCCACTGCCTCACAGTATTTTTCCCTAATTATCTGATCTAAACCTACTCTCTGAGTTTGAACTTATTCTCACCCTTGTTCTGTCACAACATGCTCTTATAAATAGTCTCTATCCAGCTCAGGATAATCTAGGTTGGGATAATTGCTTGAAGAATTAGAACATTTCACAAAATCTTGTTTCCAGGTATTTCTGGCATAGACTGTTCTTCTGTTTGTATCACTATGCAATTCACTTTAGGTTTAAAATCTCTGAAATATGTTTTTAACTTTTGAGAAAGCTAATGCAAATTGCATTCCTGGAGCTGGAGCTGTGTTCATGTTTATGTACTGTTAAGCAGTTGTCATCTTTATATGTGTTTGTATGACTTGCATCTGATAAGACCTAAAAAACAGATTTTGTGAGTTTTAAAGTTGCAGTCAAATCAAAATTATTTTAAAACTTCGTGCCCTAAGGCATGATAGGGTTTTTTTAATCCAGTTTTGTCACATCTTAGATTGGTTTGGCTCATAATGGAAGCAAAGGCTGAAACAAGTGGACTGCAGGTCCAAAAGCAATTCCAAAGCAATTAATTTTAATTAATACCAAGAGTTACTAGTTGTAATAGATGTACTTTTTCTTCACACATATTGAAGTTACTTCAGTGATTGAAAAGTTTTGAGCTTTTCCTTTTAATAGGGTGTTATATCTGTAAACATTCTATTTAATACTTGAGACAAGGAAAAGGCTTTGTGTGCCTGCGTAAACTGTAGCTGTGAATTCATCTTGAAAGAATTGCATTGTATTTGTGCTTCATGTTAGCCTTTATTAAGTAATTGATATTTTTCAAGTAAGGTGTCTGTTGCAATGCCTTAGAGCAAGATAGGTAAAAGCAAATGTGAAGTGGAGCAGTTGTGTAAATAGTTTTCAGGAGGGTTTTTTCCCTTGTTTGCTGTTGGTGTTTTGTGTTGCTGTCCCCTCCATTATTCTGCTGTAGTAACATGAGGTGGGAGAATTCAGTGTAACAGGGTTGGTACAATTGTGGGGAATACAAGACTGCAGTATCATCTGCTGAAACCACAGCATATCTGAAAACTTAATTCTAGGAGAGGGGTTTTTGCTGCCCCTTATTCTGTAGTTCTGTTTTTCTTCTCTGCTGGCTAAATGGAGACCAGTGGTAGCATTCACAGTACACCCCCAGTTTGTTACCTCTGGCCTAAATGCAAAGGCAGAGATGATACTTTCTTCATAAAGACAGTATTCCACGTAGTATTTTCAAATTCAGGAAATGCTGGTGTTAATTCTCACTGTGCTCATTTTTTTTGGTTTTGTACGTCTGGTTTGCTTAAATATGAAGAGCTGGCTCTGAGGTAGACCTTGTGCAGACAGACCTTTTACTCTGACTTTGCTGTGGTAGTTCCATTGATATTTATCTTTGCAAGCATAAGTATTTTCCCTATGTTCATGCTGGAAATTACCAGAGTTTTGGCTGTTGGCAGCTTGGCATGCTCAGATGCCTGAAGGAAGGGATAGTGTTAACTAGGGAGATTTACATCTTAACTCTGAGCAGCTGTTGACCTACCAGGAAGTTTTGACAATATGAAATAATGTGATATTCACATATTATGGTGTCATTCCAAATTGGTACTGCTTTGTCCTCTGTGTTAATGCCTGGGGCATTGCTTTTTTTCTTTGCCAGTAGATGCCTACATACATAGTAATTATTTTCAGTATTAGTCATGTTTAAAAACTAGTATTTAATTTCTCTGTAGAGATGCCATATTAAAATAGGATATTACACACTTGGAAAGCTCTGCATGGTGCAGATTTTTAAAATCCTTTGTAATGAATTATGTTCTGGTTTAGGTTGGTTTTTTTTAACAGACTGCTGATTTGTTGACACATGCAAAGTATATTTTGTGAATATATAATGTGCATTTCCTGAACAATAACTTGATTCACATGAAATAATCAGTTTCTAAAGCTTATTCAACTTGTTTTCTAATAAATAAGTGCTCTTACTCTACTTATATTGAGCTGTACTTACAGTTTTAGATACATGTATTTTTATCTTGTTAAATATTCAAAGACTTGCTTTGTCTCTCCTCTTGTTTGGCTTTGTATTACACACCAGCCAGTTTGGGGTTTTTGGGTTTGGGGGATTTTTTAACTTAATTGGTGTTAAGTGTTTCATGTTGTTTCAGTTTAGCTAAGCTGTTTCCTCTTTCATCAACACTGAATGCAGACAAGGTAGTGTTTACAAAAAAAGCCTGGCTGGATAGGCCTTGGAAGAACCACCTCCTGCTGTTTCATTTTTATGTTAATTTTGGTTACATGCTCTCTTGGACATGCTGTTATTCAATGGGGCTAAATGATTTATGGTACCATGCTTTTCATATCAAATTAAAACATGCTTAGAGAGGAACATTCAACCGGTGACTTGTCTGCAGCTGCTCAAGTATCTTCAGTGCTCCAGTCACGCTGCAATACAGAGTTGCAACATTTTTCGAACCAGTGCTTTGGTCAGAGTTTCTTGTAATTTCTTTCTCCTCTGTGGCAGGAAAGAACCCAAATGAGTGGGAGGGAAAATCATATCCTGGGGAGTAATGAGGTTTGAATTTATTTTCTAAGCTGCTCAGTTGAGCTGTTACAAAGAGACCTACCTTACCCTTCCACATTTTTTTAGGTTTTTTTAAGTGCTAAAAAGTTCCATTATATGAAATGCTGCTGGGGAAATAGAGGAGGGTTCTGTGTTTGACCTGTCTTTGAGATGAACAATCTCTCTGTATTGATGACCAAATTCATTAGGATGTGTATGAATGTGAAATTTCACCAAGGCTTGGTGAAAATTCATCAGTTGTGTAAGGAAGGCAGACAGAAATTCCAAACATCAGTGTGCACTCTCACCCTTCTAAATTTGTTTTCAAGCCCAGCAGGGACAGGAAAGGCAGAGGGAACTCAGCCATTACGTTAAATAGCAGCCAGCTTGCTGAGCATGAGGTTTTAATGCCCCTGTCCATAGCTCTTTGCTCCTGGCAGGTATTTTCTAAGGGAAGAGTTTACTGCTGGGAAAGAGAGGAAGTGAGGAAGGTCAGAAATGCACTGCTTACAGATTTACTGCTTGTTGGTCAATTTATATAGCCCACATTTGCTTTGTGACTGTAGCACCTCATCTCTCTTCTGTTGCAGGTGGTGTATAGGATAGAGATAACTGCAGCTGCTCTGGAAAGCATCTTCTGAGAAAGCTGCCCTGGGCAGCACAATCAGTCTCTGTATCCACAGTCACACACACAACACAGCAAGGTTGGCAAAGAAAAACAGAAAGGGTCTCCAGTGTTCCAGCAAGGTTTGTTGCAGACTCACACCGAAGGGGTCCAGAGTCAGAAGCACTTCCCAAAGGGAAGCAGTGACAAAAGACCAGATTGAATGCAGGTCTCAGGCTAAGTAGGGTCAGGGAGGGGCTCATGGTCAGGGGGCACAGGAGAGGGACAAGGGCAGGGCAGAAGGCAGTTACCTATAGAAACTGGGGCAACTTACCTAGTGCTGCAGTGTGCCACGAGAGAAGCCTCTTGTGTCACCCTAGGCTATAGGGAATTTACAAAGCCCATGGCAGGTTTTTCCAAGGCATAGGCTCTATAGCCTTCACACTCTTCAATATATATTTGCCTAGAACAGAAAAACATTACAGATTTGGTCACAAAATGTGTAAATCCAAATTACAGGCCTTATTGCAATCTGGTTGTAGGCTTGACCTTATATTTCTCTTTCAAGTCCTGCATATGTGTATGTTATGTGGTCCAGTGCTGCTTTTGCATTAAAGAGAAAAGGGCATCCCCCATATGATACAGTAATTGCAGCTCACAGGTAGGCACATTTTCAACCTGCTACAGTCTCTTGATTTGTGTCTGGCAAGGAGCTTCAGGCAGCTCTGCATTTATATTTGGAAGGAAAAGCAAATGACAGCTCCTAAAACTTCCAGTCATTTGGTTCTGAAATTAAAATACGTATTTGAAATGTTTCTAGGCTAGCACGTGAAAGGTTGTGTTCTTTTTGGGCCTTCTGATCTGCACCATGCTGTTCATTTGCCTCCCACATGGCAATATGAGAAGGTCACTGCTGCCTGCTGGGGTGGAAGCAGGTGCTTGTGTCAGTGGCAAAGGTCTGCTGAACAGGACCATGCTTAGGGGTTGGAGTGAGGCAAGTGGGCTGCCCAGACTGTAGCCTGGGAAAAGCACTCTCTGAAGGCTGTCTAGGATCAGACCTTGTCCTTACAAGAATCCTCAGGTTTGAGGTTTAGTTGGTTATGGCTTGTGGCAGAAAGTGTGCCAGAATGTGCTAGTCCTTGGGACAATAGCTCTTGAAAAAGTTCCTTAGAGCAAAGCTAAATCCCTAACCATAAGAAGCAACATTTATGTAATCAGAGGATTTGATCTTTTAGAGGCTTTTTGTTTGTAAATTTTGCTGTTTGTTTTGACCTATGTTTCAGAGAAATAAAGATGTTACTTCCTTTCTGTTCTACTGTGAATGTGTATTGCAATGTACAATTTTTGAACCAAAGTTGTTCTCAGGAGGTACTGTTTTAGTTGGGGACAGATAAGCAATCAGTATGAAACTTATTTCTTTCAAAGGAGTCTGTTAATCCAGCACAAAACTTAAGAGGTCCTGAGAATACAGAAATGCACAATTTCCAAGGTCATCTTGAATACTGGGAATGCTTATAATTATATCCACAGGAATTGGTTTCCAGTGCTAAGTGTTTCTGCTGGCAAACTGCTTGGAAGGTGGTCAGTGACTTACAAATTCAAGGAACACTCCTGTTCGTGGCAACCTTAGGAGCTGCCTTGTTCTGCAGGCTGGAGTATTGGGGCATTCTCTTTTGTCACATAAATAGGAATGTCCTTCTTTCCTGACTTACTTTTAAACCCAAATTTGAGGTGATTCAAGTGTGTACTTGCTTGAGGCGTAGCACCTTCACAGCTGGCAAAGAAACCTTTTTGCAGGTGGAAGGGAAGATGCTTGCTTAAGTTAGCACTTTGTGTCTTTGAGGACCTCTAGATTGTAGATTTCAAAGTAATGTGGAAGTTAAAATTTCTAACATTTATGTTGTCCCCTGGTTCTGCTAACTCTGCCACCTGTTTTTGCACAGTTAAAAAGAGGGTAATATTCCAGTATTACCTTTTTCCCTTAGTCTGACTAGTTCTCTTGTGTAGAACATCTACAGGTATCTTCCAACAAGGCAAGGCTATGCATAAAACTCTTTATATTTTCCTGCCTTGAAGTACCGAGAAAAAGGCCATATTTGAACTGAGTTTGTATTGGACCTGAGCATCCTCTCTACAACTCTAGAAAATCTGATATCACACAGACATTCATGCAGGGAGGATATTTGAGCAGCTCTTCGGATGTTTCCTTTTGAAGAGTTTTGGAAAACTCCCTCTTTTTGTTTTGGTTGTTTCGGGTTTTTTAACTTAATAATTAAAGGTCCACTGTTGTACAGTGGCATACCAGGGAAATGGAGCCTGGACTTCACAGTTTGTGTGATGGGGATTCAACCCACCATACTTTGTAAGATCATGCTTGGGATAGCTTAAATACCAGGCTCTTTCTAAGGAATTAATTGCCAAACAGTGAATCAGACAAATGTTACTGATTTCTCTGTGGTAGGATGGGTTTTACTTTTTCTTCTGTATTCTAGGTGGAAGACACTTAAAGCTGTTGAATTACCCTGGATCTACGTGTGGGTGGTGAGCTAGTTAATGTCAGTTTTGTTGTTGGTTTTGGCAGCATTTGTTTATAGACTTACAGAGATTTCTTAAATTTATAGGATAATATTGTGATAATCTGGGAGCATAAGGTGAGTCATGGTGCTTACAGGCATGAAATGCTACTTCAATTATTCAAGCTTCACGCTAGTTTTTAGTCAGAAATTCTAGTCTTGTGTTGCCAAGAAAAATAAGAGGACAAAATCCATTAGAAGCGGTAGGTGAAGTGTTCTAATGGTAGTACCTTCTCACTGTAAACCTGCCCCTTTTCTCCACGTCCCATTTCTAACCATCAGACTTTAATCTGCCTGTGTCTGGCATAAGGAACCTGAGTTTTTTCTGTTTTTCTTTAACAAGTGCTTGCCATTTCTTAACTTCTGGTTTTGGTGAGATAAACCGGTAATCCTTCTGATGTGATTACTGTAAAAGCTCTAATTTTCAATCCTCCAGTTACTAGAATATCTATTTAAATTTACTTTACTCTCCCACTCCTTTTTATGAAGAGTAATTGTCAGAAATGGATATGATATTCCCATTGTTGTTGTTGGTACACCTCCCAAGTTTTATTCAGCCAATCCCTTCAATCACAGTGTCTTACCCAACGTCTTCATCCTCCTCTGCATTTTTTTTTTTTACATCTGTTTTGTCAAAGAACAGAGTGCTGCATTCTTAAAAGTACTTTTTCAATGATGGCTGGACTTTGGCTGCAATAAGACACTTTCTTTCTGCTTCCACATAGACTACTTTCAAATAGGTTTCTTTATCTTTTTTGCTTACTCACATGAGCTGGGATCCTTTTAGGAGCCTGGGGGTGTTTTTGTGACTTCGAATGGCATTAAATAGTTCAGGCCTGGGAACATATCCTTGTACAAACCAAATAAAATACACACCATCATTAATGATTTTTCAGTTACAGTCATATTACAGGATCTACTAGTTAGCTAGCTTTAATGTCTCTTATGTGTCATGTTGTTTCAGAATTGGTTTAGTTCCCTAATCAACATGTCATGGAGTAGCCAACTCTAATATATTACAGAGCATTTACTAAGTTGCATCAACACTACCACTTAAAAAAATGATTCCACTGTTTTCCTCAGGATTGATGGCACAGAAAGGAGGCTTATAATTTGTTTAGTAGTACTTTGGAAAACATTGGTGGGGAGCTGGCATTTTTCCAGTCCCTGCAGTTTCCCAGTTTTTCAAAGCCTTATTAAAAATTGATATTGATGGACAAGCTTTTCAGTTTTCCCAGTGTGGAACAGTCCCTCAAGAACAGGTTGCATAGCCAACATCTGTGAAGGGGGAGACCTCTGCTCTGCAGCTTAGGAGAGTTAAATTACTCATCCCTGCCCCCAAATTAGGAAACAGGGTCAGAGGGTGATGCAAAGGTAGACAACTTTCATGCAATCTTGTTGCCAGTGAGAACTGAGCTCTCTGGTATGAGCAGAAACAGACAGGCACCATAGGAAGCTCTCTTCTAAACAGAAAAACGCAAAAAGACCTGAAAGTGCAAAATAAAGCTTGTTGGTTATGGGATTGGCCAAAGACTGTGATGCCCAGCACTTAACAGCAGCTTGAAGAGAAAGGATGTCAAATTCATATTCTGCCTCTTCCTGTTCCTGCTCTGATCTCCAAGCTGGGCTTGCAGCCTTGGTTCCTGCGCATCCGCTGTGCCTTCAGCACTGTGCTCACTGAGACAGAAAGTGCTCAAGTGGTGGCCCTGTCACGTAGCATGCTCTGAGTTATGTAATCAAGTGCTTCATAGGGGTTTAAAACTAGCAGTGCAGAGAAGAGAAAACACTAAATGAAATGCCTGTGGAGGAAAACAATGAATTAGGTCATCTATTACATTTTTCATCTCTTGAGTCTGTTCAAGCCCAGCAGCATCAGAAGCAGTATAAGCCTGAGAATTCAGAATCTTAAAATGAGAAAGTAATGGATAAAGAGCCCATTATGAAACAGATATACAAGAAACTGTATTGCCTTTCCCCCTTTTTTCTTTTCTTTCTGAATGCAGCAGAAGGACTTTTGTTGGCCAAACTGATTGTGTGTCCACCTCAGGTTTATCAACCTCCTTGCATATAAAGATGAACATTAATCATTTGCCAAAAGGAAACTATTTCATACCAGGGAGGATAATGCAGCATGAATGAAAGGTACTTGACAAAGTCTCATGTAACTCAGAAAGAAGAAAAGTGATTTTATTTAATATAGGATTAAATTAAACCACAAGAAAATTCTTGTCTAAACTCTTCTCTCTCCTTCCACATTGTATCAGTGGTATAATCAAAATTTAAACGACTCTACATGGGCATAGCTCCTTCCTAACACTGGAGGTTAGCTGACTCATAGCAGCAGAATGTAAAATCCTACTGCTTTTATAGTACATTTGCTAGTTTTCAGTGACTTCCCCTTGGTTTCAGTGGTTTGAGTTGTTTTTCAGGACACCATTCCACTATTTAATACTGATGAGAGGGTGATAATATTCTACTGCCTGCCTTCTCTTCCTCCACTTTTCATCTTATTATCCCCTTGTTCAAACTTCTTATGAGAATTTGAACAGGGAAGAGGGGAAATTATTTGTCACACTCAGCCTGTTATCATCAAGATGCATAACAGAGAGAAAAAAGGTCTGCTTCTGGCTTATGGTTAAAAATAAACTAAATGTGTGGTAATTTCTGTCACCTTCATTTAAGTGTGCCTCTATTTGTGTTTCTGCCTGTCACTGGGATGCTTGGTGCAGTTTGGGTTGATGCAGACTAGGTGGAGTAAATCTGAGCCAGTGGGGTGAGCAGCACAAGGCTGAGGAAAGATGCATGAAAACAGACCACAGATGGGCGAGATAAACAGGATCCCTGGGCTGTGACTGAGGAGGCAGGTCTCTTTAATGGCTCTTAGCAACGCCCCTGCTCTGACCCTCCTCATATGTGAGGAAAATCAAATCAATACACTGTTCTTCAAACCACGATGCTGCAGCAGCAGCAGGGCGTTGTGGCAGCCTTCATCTCTTAAATTCATCTTCGCTTTTCAGTGTGCTGATCTCTGGATATCCATCCTTGCATCTCTGCTGAGGAAGACTCTGACTGCATCTTTAATCGGATTGCTTGAGCTCTCATGCACAACCTTCTTCTTATTAGCAAGTATTAGGTAGGCAATTTTAAAGTGCTTTTGGATTTTCAGGCAGCTGTAACGCTGATCTGACAACCCTATTGTATTCTCTGTAAACATAGCAGAAGCCTCTCTTTAAAACCTACTGTGTTTTAAATCTTGCTGCTCTTCTGTTTCTGTGGTTGGGCAGGGGGGACTGCTGTTTTTTTTCCTTCCTTTTAAAAAAGATGTTGTAGCTGATTTGTGCTTTTGGAAAAAGATATTCCCTCATTGATCCCTCCCCTGTTCTGTGGAGCTATAAACCGGTGCCATGCAGTTACTTTCAGTGTTGATGAACATCTGTTCAACTGACTAACATTTAGGGCAGGCTGCTCACTCTTTTATCCTTTAATTTTCCTGTGCATACTCCAAAGGTGTAGACTGGGACTCTGCCCACTAAGCAAGTTCTCGTTTGTTTCCAGAGATGGCTAACAGAGGACCAAGCTATGGCTTAAGCCGAGAAGTTCAGGAAAAGATTGAACAGAAATACGACCCGGAATTAGAGTCTAGGCTGGTGAACTGGATTATTGTACAGTGTGGAGAACAGATAGAGCACCCTCCTCCTGGAAGGCAACATTTTCAGACCTGGTTGATGGATGGAACAGTAAGTGTTTTGTACAGTTGCACACTTTCATGGTTTTATATGCACAGTGTCCCTGTGTTCTGTCTTCATTTAGATAAATTGGTCAGAGCTCATGGTCAATGCAGAAATATGTCTTAGTATCTGATTTATTTCCTTTTGACCAAGAGTCTTAATCTCAAAAGATAAATTATCCTACTAGCGCACTGAGATCAGTACAATATTTATGATTCTTATTAGTCATGCATGTTTTATATTTAAGTATGACTCATTCCTTCAGAATTTTTTCTCATGCAGTTAAATGAGATCTTTTTTAAAATGAGACATTTTATCTTAAAGAAATCATCAGTGTTGGCAAGGAAAGGTAAAGATATATAGCAAATTTGAAGGATGGGATTGTGTCATAACTGTCTTCTTGGGAATAATTCTGTAGCAAAAACATTGTATTCCATTGGTTTATTGAACAACAGGCAAATGCTGCTGTTCGCAGTGGGTGTAAGACTATGCTAATCATTGAATCTCTGCCAAAGTGACTTTAACAACATTTCAATTGACATTGCTTATTTTTTGGCTTGGGCATGAGGCTTCTTCTCTGTCAGTTGTTATATAACCTCTACCAGTGATTGCTTTGTTGTTTCTAGCAGATTAGGATTTATATGGTTAGACTTTTGCCTCAGTTAATGAAAATTTTAATGCTTTTCTAATATACTTTGATTATTATAAATTCATTTTGTTTTTAACTGAAGAAATTATGTCCCTGACAGAAACTGGCCAGGTCAAAAGCATTATGCAGCATCGTTTTGTGTGCAGAAATTACTTTCTAGTTTGGTTTCTGTTTTCTGATTTTGTTTCTGTCTTTATCTCTCAGCTGTTATGCAAGTTAATAAACAGTTTGCATCCAAAGGGAAATGAGCCTATTGCAAAGATCTCTGAATCAAAAATGGCTTTCAAGCAGATGGAACAAATATCTCAGTTCTTAAAAGCTGCTGAAATCTACGGAGTAAGAACAACAGATATTTTCCAGACAGTGGATTTATGGGAAGGTAAAAATAATAAACTGAAAGTCAGTTTACAGTCCTCATTTTACTTTGCTTTGATGTGCATTTTGTCTAGGCATATTCTCTAATGTAATTATCTTTTGTTTCTGTTTGCCTTACCTCATTACCATGTTCTTCCACTGCTGTATTACTTCCTCTGAGGGATTTATATTACCCTGAGGGCATAACAGAACCCTTCCTAGCTCATGGGTTATCTGAAACCCCATCATTCTGACAGAAATTCACAGACCTAATAAAACAACAGTTCTCTCTACTAATTATTTCAAAGTAAATAGCTCCTAATAAGAACATGGAAAACCATGATTTTCTGATGACAATTTTTTTTATCATTTTCAAATTATAAGCAAAGCTTAAACTGGAGCTAAAAAATGCATTCCCAGGAGCATATATGCCTCTCTGAAACTTATGAGGGTTATTTATGACTAGTGAGAAACAAAACTCACTGCTTAATGCCATGTTAGCTGAGCTCCTCTCTCTAAGGAGATAGTCTTTTAAGAGAGGTCACTATGGCAACAGCAAAAAAACTCAGGGTGCTCCTGTGGTTTTACAGTGAGACAGGTGAAGTCTGTCTCCATCCCATGCTCAAAATGGAAATTGCTTGTTCTAGTTGCTGAAGAGCTGAGTCATTTGTGCATTCATGGGGCTGGTTGTGCCCACTTCTGTGGTGGTACATCCCATCCTGGTGCTCTAACCAAACATACTGTATACCCTACATCTCCCTGGACAAGGTGATGCAATGCTTTGGCTGAGTGCTCAGAAAAAAAGACAGCTGCAGAGTAGTGAAAGGCACGTATCAAAGGGTCAAGAATCTTCCATGAGAATCAAACTGTGGAAACAGGAAAACAATTCACTGAGAAAGCTGGTCAGCATAGTTTGTGTAGGAGGACACATCGAGAGAAAAAAGTGGGGTGTGTTTTCACAGGCAGTCGGGATATATGTGGAAGAGATCACTCCTCTGAAGGACAGCTGGAGAAATGAAAGACTAAGGAGCTCTTCATGAATGGGTTAAAGGGAAAGGACATAATGACAGCTGGAGTTACCGGGATCTGTAAATGTCTCAGAGTGCTAGATTTGCTTGACAGATCCGTACCTTTTGCACAAGGCAGGATTGTTTCTTCCAGTTCAGTTTTGTGTATTTTATGTTTTAAATGAAGGGATTTTCACTTCCCTGAAGTAACACCTTCCCACCCCTCAGCCTAGCAGGCTGTTGACAGAGAAACTCTATCTATTTTGTAAGGAATGATAATTACTCATTTCAGACGTTCTTTGCAGTCTTCTGCAACTCATAATGGCTTCTCAGCATGCATAAGAAAATATGGTACATTGATTCTTACAAGGAAAAGGACTTGCTTTGAAGATAAAATACTCTTAATGCTAGTGGCTGTCTCCTAATTCCTTGCACTCATCACCTTTTCTCAGCAGAAAAGATAGTAACTTCTAGAGGACAGAAAGTCAAAACACAACTTTCAGCCTAGGAGGAAGACATACAAGGCTTTTCTTCACTGTTATTTTTAAGACTTCCCAAATCTAATCGGTGGCTCCTCACTTTCCCACTCCCTTTTCATCCTTCCTGCTGCTCATTTCAGTGCTGGGATGAAACAGTATGTCTCCCCAGCAGTGAAAGCCCTTTGTGTCTCACTGTAACTCTGACCTCGGGCATCTGTGCTGCTTCAGGGCTGAATTGTCTGAACAGGGATGCATTAGCTGGGCAGAAGGGACAGTCTCTTTTTCACTCTTCCATAATTGCAGCACTCCTACACTTCACACCATAATCTCTTTAGAAAGAGAGATGTCAATGTATGTTTGTGGGAAAGAAAAGCGTGTGTCTGAGAAACAGCTTTCCCCTAGCACTAATTGTTTTCCATGAGCTTTTGCTTTGAAATTCTTAACAATGATTAATGAAAATGTTTTAGGGTATGATCTGCTGTTGGTTGTTTCAAACTCAGTCTGTTGCCGTTTTCTTCATCTCTGTGGCTTCTTGATCCAGGGGGAGTATCACCTCTCTTTTGGCCCCTTCTTACATAAATGTACTGTGTTGAGCAGCTTTCCCTGATCCATACCCAAGATATCTTTGCTGCCTTTTACAGATCCCTCCTTGATGTATTTCCAGGCAGGCAAGAGGCAGCTGCATCACTGGGTATTTGTTCAACATTTACAAAAAAAGCATTTCAGGAGTACTCTGCTGAGCAGTTTTCCATCTTTGTGTTTGAACCTTCTCCTTTTTGGACCTGGACAGGAGGTCCTTCCATATAGGTTTCCCCTTAAGAAAAAGGCTTAGCACAAGTGAGCAGAGACCCCTTCCTCCTTGTTTTAAGAACAGTGCCAAGTTCCTCTAAAAAGGCTGTGCTATTCAAAGAAAGAACACTGCAGAGGACACTGAGATTCAGGAGTGTCATCAGTGTGGGTCCCTGCAGAGAGGCTGAAGCTGTGGGCCAGGTAGGCGGCCCACATGGCTGTCAGTAAACAAGTACTGGAACTGAGGAAAGGCACTGACTACAATTGCTGCAATACCAGAGTCAAACCTGGCTTCAGGGAAGATGTATGATCCTTTCTGTCAGGGAACTGCACTGGAAATTAAAAATTTTTCCCTGTTTTTTTTGTTTTTTGTTTGTTTGGGATTTTTTTTGGGGGGTGTTGGGGGGGGG
>CM031857.1:16344610-16601556 GCA_018697195.1 Certhia americana | reverse complement strand
TAGAATAGAATAGAATAGAATAGAATAGAATAGAATAGAATAGAATAATAGAATTTTTGTGCTTTAAACATCATAATATCATCCCCCTTCAACAGCTGTACTAGAGAAAGCCCCATCAGAGCAGGCTGGACCAGAAACACCAGAAACGTTGTCACCTTTGAGCTTCAGTTTGCCATACTCGTAGACAAGTAATGAAATTTATCTGCCTTTATAGAGGTTTTGAGAATGTGACATCATTATGGACAATTGCTAAATAACTTCTTTTTAACATTAAGTTGGCATCTAATGGCCTTTTGAAATGATGTTCAACATCTGTGTGAGGGAGGAAGAACTGCATACATGAGTATGGGATACAAGTTTATCTCCGTGTATAAGAAGAGCAGAAAAAAAATACGGTGAACAGAAAGTCAGTATTAAGTTCAGCTAGTTCAATTAAGCTGGGGTTTGAGGACTATCAGGCTAACATAACAAGATGTGTTTAAAATAAAAACTAATGCGGGTGAACAGCATGAAGAGGCTTCGCTCTCCAGTAAATCAACCCGCAGCATCATTTTCTAAGATGCCTGTGCTAAACTGTGTCTCCCACACTCAACAGGGATGCGAGGAAAAGGAAGGTGCTCCTTGAAGCAATAGGCAGCAGCAGCCCTGTCCCTTTCACCTGGGAGCTGTCTGTGTGGGCTGTTCACAGGCCACAATGCATTCAGACCAAGGTGTCTTGTTTCACTGAATTCTTAGGCCAAAACAGAGCCCCCAAGGAGCAAGGATAAGGACTCAGGACATAAAAGTTTCATTACTATGTCTGTAATTGATTTTATTTGGCTCTGGGTGCATTGTTGGGATTGGTTACCACCAATCCTCTGATGGGAAATACTAACAACAGTGATGGTTTGAAACAGCTCAGATATTAATAGCATCACTGATATGGTAATGTTTCCTAACTAGAAATAAGCTTTAAATATGTTGAGAAGGAAAGTGAGCACCATTAGAGGAAAGAAATTCAGTCACTTACTCTAAGCCTGTTCTGTGATTCCCATGGAAGGTCCTGAGCAAGGGAGCAAGGGGTTACCAAGGCTGCAGATAAGCCTGTTTTCACAGGCTTCCTTCACTTCCTACGACTATTTTGTCTCCTATAAACTTTAAGAGAAACATAAAAGCTGATAGTTTTAATGCATGCATGAGCTACCAAAGGAAACAACCTGCAACACAACACCCTAAATTTAAGGCTGTCACCAAACAGACAGAGAAACAGACAATTTAGTCAGCACGAGTTTTGTGCACAGTATGCTCTTGATGGGAAACAAACTATTATCCTCTTCTACAGGGCTTGCCATCCTGCAGAAAGGGCAGGCAAGAAGACAGCACAATCCACCAGCAGGAAAACATTCAGAGGCAGCCACTACTCCCCACCCTAACAAATCAATATATCTATTTTAATTTTGCTGAGGTTGTTCTGCCCACATGCATCTCCAAAATAAAACCACCACAGTTCTATGACTAAGGCTGAGCAGTACAAAACCATGAGATAAAATGGCAGAGGTGGACAAAAAAAAATATTAACTGTTACCACATAGGGAAAATCACTGCCTTGGATGGAAGGAAATTCTTCTGCTTTCACCTGCATTGTTTGTACTACCCCACAGTGTGTGTTGCAGTGACATTCAAGTGAAGTTGTAATGCCATTCCTCAGATGTGGAAATAGATTTGTCTGTGGTACTACTAGATTTATAGGGGAAATTAGAGAGGTGACCTTTCTCCCTAATTAAATTTCTGTTAAGGGGCTCACTTTGGTAGAAATGTTACTCTGTTATTGGGTAACAGTAAATCTCATGCTCCAGTGAGTCAGTGCTCTGCCGACCGTGTGGCAGCTTCAATGTTTATGTCTAGGTTCAGAAGAAGTGATGTCCAGAAACTCAGGAGAGAGTTCTACTTTCCTGAGATCCACAGGGCCCAGCTTGCTGGCGAGGAGAGAGACAGTGCTAGAGGGAAGGAACAGGCAGCCCCAAGCATGTGGCTTTCAGAGGCTGGAAGCAGCATGTGTCTGAGATGGGCTGGTGACTGCTGTTGCCTAGAATCAAAGACAAAAACTTAACAAAAAATACTAAGGGTGCTAATATAAAAAGCACATCTTGAATGAAAGCTTTCAGATGCACAAATATGTCTCCATGCACATGTACGATTGATTTACTACAAATTTTATAAGGTTAATTTATCAGTATATCTAGCACATACATCCAGCAAGCCACCCTTGGGGTCTGCACCTTGGAATTGTTCCAGGGACCTCTTGCCCTTCTTCTTGTTATGTCTTCTAAGTTCTACTGCAAAACAGCATTCTTATCAGAATTCCTTTTCTTGAAAATAAGACTAAACAGAATTTCAGGAATGTGTTAGAAAGGGTTAGCTTATTGTTCTAAAATGTGAGAGAAAGGGCAGGAAAAGTACTAGAAGCTATATAATTATGTATTAATGGTCTACAAAACTACAAGTATATGAAAAATATATGAAAATCAAAAATCTTCAGGCATCACTGCTGGGTACTTCCAAACTGAATTTTAAGAAAGGACATGCACTGTCATCTTGCCAGCAAAGATGTGAGGTGCATGTAAGCTTTTTTGTTTGCACAAGAATCAACTAAATGCTCTATTTTTCTCATTTCTTGCCAAGACATGGGAAGGCCAGCAAAAATGAACAGGGTTTCTTTTTAGGAGTAGGTTTTGTATTAGTGTCATTATGAGTCAACACTTCATTCTAAGTTTCTTTGTATTAGCTCCCCCGCATAATGTAAATGTAAGGGTAACTGCTGCTTCCAGCTCCTTCCAGCACTCAGCCCAAGCTTTGTTTGAACCAGGTGCTCAAATATGCTGGAGGAGGGCTTGCACCCATGGATATGCCCTAGGGCTGCTGAGCACTGGACGTGGTCTTTGTTGGTGTGGTTCTTGGTAAAAGGGGGCAAATCCCCTTCCTCACCTTCAGGAAAAGTCACATAAATTCAGATCTGGCTTTAAAGTGCTGGGATACCATGGCAACATTAGTTTTCCAAGAGAATAGAAAAACCTTTTGATTCAAGGAGGAAAAATCAGTAATTCAGGTTTGGAAGATGCAAGTTGGAGATCAAGGGACTCTGCATGTTAAAAATTACTAAATAATGTTGGCTTTTGCATTTATGTATTGGCTTTTGCATGATGTTATTAATCATAAATATTTAGATATAGTACATATTATGACTCCTTTTTAGTTGTTTGTTAATATAACATAATCTCACAGTTTAAGTATGTATTGTACTGCTTTTAGGAATAGTAGTGTAATGGATATAATATCTCTGTATCACTTATATAAAAGGTACCATGATGTACAGACTTTAACAAAACATAAGATGTGAAAAAGCTTTTGCGTAACTAACAGAACTGTGTAAAATCATGGATTTATTGACCCACCTGAGTGATAAGATAACAGTGACACAAAACAGAGCACCAGAGAGGTTGAGAGAACTCATCATTTTCTCTTATCAAGAGGAGTGTGAAACAGCAGGAGTTAAATCACAAGAAGAAATAAAATTTATTGATGTCCTACAGATAAGCAAAGATGGGAAAAATCAAACACAAAGAACCACCGTAACATCAAAAACTTCCAGGAATGTTTTAATAATGTATAAGCTAATGAACATGCATGTAATCCCAGCAATATACCTGTATATAGAGACCTTGATTTCAAGTGTCAATGTGCTCTTTGACTGTTTGTCAAAGGCACCCCAGTGCTGGTATTGTCCCTTTTTATCTCAATATTATTAATATTATTATTAAACTATTAAAATTCTAGAGCGTGAATCTCGTTCTTCACAGTGCATGTGCCAGGATGCATTCTCAAAAATGGTATTCCATTTTTAAAATGGTACTCTTAAAAAAAACTTTTCCCCAGATCTGCCACAACAGCTCTGACAACAGTGTTAAATTAAAGCACTTCTTAGATATCCCCACCTCAGAAGTGCATTTGGGAATATGGATAAAGGTCAAACTCAGTTAAAATTCTCAATATTAGGGTCTTTTCCAACTTAAATGATTGTATGATTCTGTGAAGATGAGCTACAGCTGGGTCACCATGCAAGTAGCAGCTGAAGAATTTGGGTTTGCTACAGAAAAGCAAGAGCTTGAGCTGTAGCCAGGTGAATTTGGTAGCTGGAGTGCATGAAGGAACTGAAGCTAAAGGTTGAGGCCCTTGCCTGAGGAGAGAGAAGGTGAGGTAAACACCACCCAGCCTCACGTGTGTAAGCTGAATTAAACTCTGAGTGTGGTGATTTTGCTCTAGGGTTCTGAGTCCTGGGAATTCTCTTTTTCAGGATCATATGCATTCCCTACCTTTTTTCTTAGAGGTGTTCTATTTAGGGCTCCTTACTGCAATTAAAAAACAATCCTGCTCGGATCCCAAAAAGAGATCCACTGAAATAATACTGTGTTTTGTAAGAAATTTACTCGGCTCTTGAGGTCTTGCTTAAAAGAAAGTATCTTCTTTCTGTGCTGTGACATGTTTAATCATGTAAATCCTTCCCCCAGAAGCATTGCCATAATGTGAGCTGGATAATGAGGTGCCACATACAAGGGCTAGAAGAGAGATGAATTTTTAAAATTTTTTTTGGTGGTGGTGGTGATGGTGGGGAGGGTTATGTATTAATAAGTCAAGCTTTTCCATAATCTTTCAAGAAAGTATATCAAGTATTATGTGAAAGTGATTGTTGTGGTTTATTTCTGTGTTTTCTGGACGTGAGACACCTGTAACCCATTGAATCAAAGTAAGCAGAAAAAAGAGAGTGATGCTTCTACAGTAATTGGCTAATTTTTTTTTTTCTTTATTACTTCTGTCTTTTTCACTTTCTTTCTTTATACTTGGTGTAGGATGAGAATCAAAAGCAAAATTACTGTTTACAGCCTGTGCATTCTGTAAAATGAATCCATGAATGATTAAACAGTTTTTGTGCTGCTTGCTTTTTAAGTGGGAGTTGTGAAATAAAGCAAGTCATACTACTGCCATGTCATTGAAGCAGGCTGCATGAGTGTTTCTCACTCTGGCAGAATATGTTCTCTATTTAAAATGCCTGTCTCTGTGTAATATGATGAGTCCCTTAAGAACTACCTTCTGCAGTTGCTCTGTGAATTGCACTCCTACTGGAGTCAAGTACATCCAGGAAAATTGGATTATTAGCTGGAGATAAATGGGCCTAGGGAGCACTTAACTGCAGGAGCAATGATGCTCTTGCCCTTTAGCTAAGTGTAAACGCTGGCTCTTACAAAAGCAGGAGGGATAAAGGAAGGAGGTTTTAGTTCTGAACATTGTCTTCTTCTTTTAAGAGGCTCTGTACTAGCTATTAATGGGATGAATCATAAACCTTAACATACATCTAGAATGAGTCTTTAGTTTTGAACACAATGAGTTTCAAAAAGTGTTATGTTCTTTGTAGTGATTTTGAAATAAAAGGGGCATTTTAGCTTCGTGTTTCAGAGAACCTCCTTAAAGTGATAGTTTAATTCTATTGTAGGCATAACATTGTGGGATCAAGGCCAGCAGAGAACAGTTAGCATGCTTTAAATTTCAAAATCTTACAGTGATATTTTTAGAGTATAAGAAGATGCAGCTTGGAAACAGCTGGATTTATTTGTTTGCTTGCTGTGTCATGGTGGTGAGATATGAACCCTCACAGAGTGCTGTGCAGTCAGCAAAGCCTGCAGGGAACTGAACTGCAGCAGTCATGGCTGGCCTAGGTGAGGCTGAGAAATATAACACCTGATGGGCAGATCAAACAAGAGAGGGTTTTTTTGGTGGTGGTGGCTTTCTTTCTAGTCCCAGGCACCTTTAACTCTGAAATGGGGAGCTGATGCAGTCTGATAGAAAATAAAAACTAAATGCAAACATTTCCTTCCTTCTGCTAACCTGCCTATTTTACACATGTGGTAGGTCTTCAGGAGAAAGACCCCACAAATTAGAAAGAAAAATTTATTGGAACAGTAAATGGTTTTAAAGCTGTCTTTCCTGTGAGCAGACCTGAAATAACCAATGAAATACAGGAGAAGATAACTTATAAAACACAGGATAATATGGACAGATTAAAGTAAGTTCTTGGGAACAAAAGACCACAGTGGAGGAGAACCAGCTGTTCCTTTAGAAAAAAAGGAGTATCTCTCCTCATTTGGGAGGAGGGAGATGAATGACCTCTACAAATGGAAACATAAACCAGTCATATGTAATGTCATCAATACCACCCCTTCTGTCATCAAAAGTCACCAGGGGCCTGGAATTTTAGTTATTCCTTTGGTCAGTGTTTGTATAGGCTCAGTTAATACTTCTAATTTAAATCTATAGGAAGTGAAGCTGCAAGTCCTGTCACTTTGGCTGGGAACAAGGGAGGCAGATCTTTGTTCACATTAGTGGGAAATGGTTCATAGCAGAGACCAGTAATGTACATTGCTTAAAAAGAACTGGCATTTGCTTGTTTACTTGGCTGTCTTACAATAAGACTGAATGCACAGCAAAATGCACATGCCATCTCCAGATTCTCCCCTCTGTGCAGGCAGGGCTGCTGCACTGGGAAAAATTGTTCCTGTGTCCAGCAGGAGCTATTCAAAAAACAAAGAAATAAAAGAGAGTGCTCTGACTAAGGTGTTTTTATTCCAATATAGATGAGTGTCTCTCCATCAAAAGGTGACCAGGACTTCTAAAAGAACTTTTTTTTAAAAATTGACTTTTAAGAACACTGTTGTGCTCCTTGGAGCGAGGAAAACTAACTCCAAAAATAGTTCTGTAAAGAACATTACTTATGAGCTGGTGCTTGTAACTACACTTTGTCCTTTGGGATCAAGGATGTGGCTATTGCCATGTGCTCAGTGTTTTACAGAATGAATCATGTTTTCTCCCTTAGGATTCATTACAAATGCAAAGCACTTCTCAGACTTATTATTGTGTCTGGGAGTCCTTTATAATCATCATGAGGTAGGCTGCGCTAAAAATGAAGGGTATTATGAAGACACATTGAAAAATACAATATCTATAACCAGTTTGAAATCATGTGCATACAGTTATGTGTCATGTCATCACCTCCCCACGCCCACCCACAAAGGGGAATTGGAGTTAAATATATTCTTTAAAACATATTATGAGAAAGAAGTTTGAGAAATGATGAGGCTGAGAGATTTGATGTCTTGAACAGGAACCCAACTGTGTGATGAGTTCAGTGTGTAATGAATACTCTGGAGGAGAAATATTTTCAGCCTGCATGTCACTTTCAAAACTAAGAGCTGAGACAACATGAGAGTGCACAAAATTCTCAGCTGTGTGAGGAGGGGTCCAGGCTGTCCTTATAGAAGCATAGGTGATTTTTGTCTTTGTTTATATTGTTTTGTGGCATTGGCAGTAAAAAAGGTGGCTCTGCCGGCATCTCAGATGATCCTAAATTAGCTCTCTGCTCCTTTTGACTCATCAAAACAGCATGAGGAATCCATCTGGCCTGTTAAAATAAACCCACTACAAGTCTGGACAGGCGAAAGGTAGGTAGCCAATATGGAAGTGAATATAGGGAGCTCCCTGTATCTGAAGGTCAAGAGACACAGACATTCAACACTACTGTGTTACATGGAGGAAGTGCAGTCTTTGCAGGTTCTGACATTACTGTACTCAAAGGATTTAGTGTGTGGATCTTATCCCATGCTTTCCAGAAAACAAAGGATACTGAAATTTCACTGCAGTAGGCAGGTGCAGTTTATGTGCCCTTACTAGGAACTGTACTTGTACACGTGTAATCAGCTTGTGTGCTGTGACATCCACCTGATCTTTAAACAGATCTCAGGTGGCTTGCCTGATCTGGCAAATTGCTGATAAGACTGGTTTCCCTAATGGTCTTGATTAGCTTAATTTTACCTTTTACAAGGTGATTGGCTCTAACATTGGGAGAGTTGAAGCTTCTTGGAATAATATGGGATAGGACCTGCTTATGGGAAAATCCAGTATTTAAATCCCAGGTAAAGCTTTTGTCCAAAAAGCTGGCTGAAGTGGTGTTGCTGTGAGATGTTGACTGATGGAGCTGGATAACATTATGATGCTGAAGAAAGATTCACAAGCTCTTTGTGTTGAGGCTGTATGCTTCCACAGCAGGTGGAAATAGTGTTCTCTCATGACCTTCCACATGGCTGACACAAAACATAAAAGCAAAACCAAATTCCCTCAGCTGTAGTTCAAACTACAGTGAGATTTTTTTTTTTTTTTTTTTTTTTTTTAAGTGATTATACTGTAAATGAAGCAGACAGGGCTATAGCTCCCTCCTGTTTATAGTTCCTTAGTTCTCATGATTTCTTCACAGAGCAGTTAATGTGTAAGGACACTGCTATACATATATGCTATATGCCCATACCCAACCCTTGAAATCCTGCTTCTCTAACCAACATAGAAACAGCAACCTCTATAATGCAGAGCCTAGAAGCAGGCAGGGAAAAAAATGCAGCTTGTGTAGATCACAGTAACAGGTTTTATATTTAGATTTTCAATTGTTTTCATCAGTCCAGATCCTCTTAACTTCTGTTATTTCCCTGCACTCAGCCCAAGGGCACGAGCAGATATTCAGCTGGTGAACAACCCCTAATGAAGATTAGCATCCCTGCAGCTGAGATAAAGAAATTGCCTGCCAGTGCCTAAAGATGTTAAGGTCAGAGAAGACTGCAGTGACCTAAGTAGAACATCAAGGACATCTCTGGAAAAAAAAATAAAATTTCTACAGGGCAGTTTGGTCAATAGGACTCAGTGCAAATCTTGGTCAATTATGTTCATGATTAATAGCCCTCATGAGCAGTTCATCTTGACAGGCTTGTCTGTGTTTCCATGTGGTTTTTATTCTGAACACCAGATTTTCCATGTAAATTATCTGGGAATAGCAGAGCTATGTTATTCAAACACTAAAAATACTTTTGTGTAAAATTTTTCTTTGTCAGATTAGGTGGATTAATTTCCTGGGTGCCCCTTCCTGCCAGGTAGGTTTTTACAGTTCTTAAATTAATCTCTTTAGGTCTTCTGGGTATTCTGCTTATCAAAATCTTTAGTAGGTGAGGGATGACAAGAGTAGTGTCAGTCACTTCTAGGGGTGAAATACTGCATTGCCCCTTAACTCCTGAACACTGAAACCCCAAACTCATTGGACTCAGTGAAATAGCTTTAATAGTTGAAAGTGAAAATAATCTTTTTAATAGTAGATTAGTTTGAGTTACTTGCTATAGAAAGAAAAAAAATCTGTATTGCTCCTTAACAGTTTCAAGTTGTATGTGCTTGCCATATTCTCCCTGCCTGAATGATGAGACGGAAAGACTGATAGAGTAGAAATAAGAGGACCACATCAATGCATTCCTGAAGTCTTTTAGGTAAAAATAATAAAACCAGAAAAAACTCTAGGGATTGGGTTTTGTTTGGGTGTGTTGAGGCTTTTTTCCCCTGGCTAAGTTTATTGGCATATCCTCCTACTTAGAAAGTGATCAGAGTAATCAAAATGAGGGGAAACATCAAGACTTGAAAGGAAAGGGTTTTTGCAAGAAAGAGGAGGGAAGACAAGGAGTCAAACTTCCAGTGCTGGTCTTCTGTCAGGTTTCTAAGATCTTCTCTGCCTAATTGCAAGGTAAATGCAACTGTGGAACAAGTAGGTTATATTAGCATTTTGTAGGGGCATTTGTTTGTGGCAAACACTGAGGCTAGGCTGGCATGGGGCTTTGTGTTTCCTGGGGAGATAAGCATGAGTAAGATATTTGTGATTTGCTTGTACTAAACATTAGACTCACATCAGCTGGCATGTGTTGTGGCAACAGATTTGGCTGCTAAGAAAGTGAGAGGAGAGATGTTTTTCTCTTTGCTTTCCCTGTGGCACACAGGACTTACTGATAGAGAACAGGTTATCCATTAACCATAAAAGTTTCTGGAGGTGTTAGAGTCATGGACCAGTGCTTTTGTTCAGCACTGCCTACAAGCTGAAGCCATGAGTCATAAATCTCATTTTTGTTCACTTTTAACCAATTAATAACCAGGTCACCAACTAAAGTGTGATTTTCCAGGACAGGCAAAGAGACTTTCACCAGTAAAAGTGCTTTGACTTGGCTTGTCAGACCCTGCTCAGGCCTGACCTATCCAAGCACACATGGCTGAGCATTCTGAAAGATGGGAGTTTGCACATCAGGAAATCACCTGAAAAGCTACAAATGTGGCTTTTGCTCGGCTGAAGAGCTGCCCTGACTTGGCCTTTGTAGAGGGTGTTACCATTGGTTTCAGTGCTACTTCAACTGTGTCAACCTCATTATTGCAGAAACTCTATATTTTTATGGTTTTTATTTTATTTGAAATGCAGCAGATTTCATACCACTGTGATTGTCCTAATACGTCATATTTAACCTAGCAGTATTGCTCCATGTATGCTCTGTCAATATTGCTTGATTTGTTCCTTGCCCTGCTACACATAGTAGTTTCATATAAGCAAGAGAGAAATGGAGAGTAAAATTATCTAGTGGCACCAATGAGCATGGAATAGTGCAAGACCATTAACTGATGGAATAGCAGGGCTTGCTGCCCTTAAAATGGCACACAGACTGATGAATGGATGTTGTGTCCAAAAGATGTGCTCACTTAGCATTTTAAATTTAATTTAAATTGATGTGACGCAAATAACTAAGCTATTCTCAGTCTGCTGTTGAGATGAAATAGCTCTATTAGCACTGCTATGCAAGATGGTCAGCTGCTTCATTTCAGGTGATGTGGTCTGCCAATTGCAGTTTGTATTGTTGTTGGATCCTTGAAGACAGCTCAATTGCCTGTAATTTCCAAGGTGATTTTGTCTGTTGGAAAATGTTTTCTTACATCAGAGACCTCTAATGCGTAGTCAAGCATTGTCAGCAATCAGAAATTGAGTAAAAGATCCAGGAGAAGAAAAATAAATACAAGCACTGTGATTCCAAGTTGCATCTCTAGATGACAAAGATCTGGAGGGCAAGCAATGTGATACTTGTTGAGTGGAGGAGGGGAAAAGCGTTTCAAAGCTAATACTGAAACATGTGTTACTAGACAGTTAATAATTTAGTATTTAATGATCAATTGTCACCCACTTCCATACTTTGATAAAAGCACCACTTCATCTTGCTTGCAATTTCCGCTTTCAAAATATTGAAGTAGCATCTATTGTGTGCTGGTTCTGTCTTCAGTGGTGGAAGAGATATATTCAAAATGTTAATGACTTGCCTATGTGTATGCAAATCATCACAGACTGATAATACCACAGTAGTTATTAGTGCATGCTTTTTGAAGGTACAGGTATTTGACTTTCTCAGTGTTCAAAATGAAGCTGAGTAACAAATTCAGCTGGCTTATTAGGAAGGACAGCCAAAACCTTTCCTTCCTCTGTTGGAAGTAATCTTGGCTGTAATTTGAAGAAATTATTTGAGGGACAAAGGTTGGAATCAGACAGTGTGATTGTGTACCAATGAAAATTGATTGATATAAGAATGTTTCTGAATGCCTCCTGAAATGTTACTATAAGTTGTCACTTCAACTCTTGCGTAGTTTTCACAGACATGTTAAAACCTGTGCTTTACCTGAGTTTTGATTAAAGAAAAACAGATACAAGCAGTCTGCAAGAGAATTCTTATAGGTAATAAAACCAGGTTGCAGTAGAATTAACTTTGCTTTTGCATTTTCCTCCATGATTTCATGCAGCTTGTTAGACATTTCTGGTAAGCAATGAAAGATCCTGCAATGCAAGCAAACTCTGTAACTTCTGATGTTTAGTTTGGTAAAAATATCATGCTGAGGTTAGTAGCTCAGTGGAGCTCCCTGCTGTGTTAGTTGTCTGATGCTGTCAGGCTGGTTCTGGGCTCCCATCAGTTTAAGGAGCAAGAAGGCTTCTGAGCTGAGCATGAAGGCAGCTTTGGTCAGAAGGAAAACATTCCTATTACACAGAGATGATTTTGTAGAGGATAGGTTTGGTAAGATAATTGCCTATTTTCTGTCTGTACTCAGTGGTGAAAGTGTGATTCATCTTCTCTGTTTTGAATGCTTCTCTGTCACCATCATGTATAGACTCAGTCTAGAAAACAAACTTGGATTTACATGCCTAACTTCTAGACAGTCAAAGACAGGTGAGATGAACCATATCGCCCCCCAGCATAGCGCTAGGGGAGCTTTTTGTCCTAGAAGGCAGAGTTGCTGGTATCCCAGCTTCCTCCAGGATGCATCTACGTAATGCAGACAGACATCTCTGCGGTGGCTTGAGGCTGTTGCATGGATCCTCTGTAACCTTTCCCTTAATCAGGGACTCAGTGGGCTGGGGAGTGTAGCAGAGGAGTTGAGGGAGTATTCTCAGCCAGGTGTGAGAAGTAGGACACAATCAATGTGCATGATCATGATAGACTTATTGCTAGTACAGTGTATAAATATTGCCAATGCAGCATATGAATAAAAGCTTTATGATCTATTACAATGGATTATAGTATCTAAAGGGTAATAAATATAAGGAGGTTTGGCTAGAAATGTGTATGTTTACAGTCTTTGGCCTTGCAAAATTCTCAATTATAAAGCAAGAAAGTACCTGTGTAGCTAATTCAAGATTGTATCTCTGTATTTATCAGGATCTTAGCACTTTTAGTTGCTCATCCTTGTCTTCCCTGTGAATGTTTCTTGTCTTCTCTGTTAAAGGAATCCACCCTGAAGTGCTGGAAGCACTGGGTTGGTAGATATGTCAGGGTTGGTAGATGGTGCCAGGGAGTAGAATGGTCCCCTTATCCATTAGGAGGATGGATATCCAAGTTATCCAAGAGGAGGCAGTCAGAGAACTGCTGAGCTGCTTGGATGTTTATAAATCTATGGGACTAGATAGGATCCATCCCAGGGTGATCAGGGAGCTGGCAGATGAGTTTGTGAAGCCAGTCTCCATCATTTACCAACCATCTTGGCTCACTGGTGAGATTCCAAGTGACTGGAAGCTGGCCAATGTGACACCCATTCACAAAAAGGGTAGGAAGGAGGATCGTGGTCGTTATAAGTCAGTTAGCCTGACCTCAATACCTGGTAAGGTTATGGAGCAGTTCATACTGAGTGTCGTCACGCAGCACTTACAGGATGGCCAGGGTATCAGACCCAGCCATCATGGGTTTAGGAGGGGTAGGTCATGTTTGACCAACCTGGTCTCCTTTTATGATGAGATTATCCACCTGGTGGATGTGGGAAAGGCTGTGGGTGTTGTCTGTTTGGACTTCAGCAAGGCCTTTGACACTGTCTCCCACAGCATACTCCTGGAAAAGCTGGCAGCCCATGGCTTAGACAGGAGCACTCTCTGCTAGGTTAAAAACTGGCTGGATGACCAGGCCCAGAGTGGTGGTGAATGGTGCTGCATCCAGCTGGTGACCAGGCAGTAATGGTGTCTCTCATGGTCCTTTTCAATATTTTTTATTGATGACATGAATGAGGGAATTGAGGCTGTCATTAGTAGATTTGCAGATGACACTAAGCTGGGAGCATGTGTTGTTCTGTTGGAAGGTAGGAGGGCTCTGCAGAGGGACTTGGAACAGTTGGATGGGCAGAGTCCAATAGGATGAGGTTTAATAAGTCAAATTGCCAGTGTGCCCTGGTGTCTAAGAAGGCCAACAGCACCCTGGCCTGTATCAGGAATAGTGTGGCCAGATGGAGCAGGGAGGTCATTCTTCCCCTGTACTTGGCACTGGTGAGGCTGCACCTTGAGTGCTGTGTCCATTTCCGGACCCTCAGTTTAGGAAGGACGTTGAGACACTTGAGTGCATCCAGAGGAGGCAACGAGGCTGGTGAGGGGCTGGGAACACAAGCCCTGTGAGGAATGACTGAGGGAACTGGGGATGTTTAGCCTGGAGAAAGGAGTCTCAGAGGTGACCTTATCATTCTACAACTTCCTGAAAGGCGGTTGTAGTCAGGTGTGGAGTGGCCTCTTTCTCTGGGTAGCAGCCGACAGAACGAGAGGACACAGTCTTAAGCTGCACCAAGGGAAAAAGAGGCTGAATATTAGAAAAAGTTTTTTACGGAAAGAGTGATCAAGTACTGGAATTGTGTGCCTGGGGAGGTGGTGGATTCACCATCCCTGGATGTGTCTAAAAAAATATTGGATGTGGCACTCGGTGCCATGGTCTAGCTGAAGTGTTAGGGCATGGGTTGGACTCAGTCTTGAAGGTCTCTTCCAATCTAGTGATTCTGTGGTTCTGTGTCTGTGTGTGACATTAGTTTGCCCAGATTGCCTGGTCTCCAGTGACATTTTATATACCCTTTTGCAAGCCAGCATGCAATGTCAATCCAAACGTCACAGCTCCCCCATCTTTGGAATACATTCATTGTGTGAGCATCCAGACTGTTCCTCCTGCCATTACCCCTCTGGAGCTGTCATCTTAGGACAAACTGCATTTCCCATCAGAATGGAAAGGGAGAGGGATGTTTGTATGTGTAGGGGAGGATGCACCAAAGATCCAACTATTTTTTTTTTTTTTTTGTCACCATCATGGGAGGTCACAGATTAGACTGTCAAGCTGCCCCAGTTGTGTGAGGGTCTTGATGAGATGGGTAACAGAAAGGCAGGCTGCCAAACAGATCTGCATGAGGAAGTTATTCCCTTAAGTGAGAATGGTATGAGTAAAACCAAGTGTCACTGTCAGTGTGTGAATGATCTGAGAAGTCTGTGATTTGTGAAACTGAGTTTTGCAGAAGAAAAGCATGAGAAAGTGGAACTGGTCTGGAAGATAATGACAAGAGCAAGAAAATAGGATGCTGAAACTGTTGTGTTGATTTGGGTCAGAAAGAGATTAGAATCCTGTTTTGTTATGCACGATTTAGAGAAGATGAAAATCAAGCTGCTTAATACCAGTACATTCATACCCACTTAAAGCCAACAGCCTTTCAGGTGGACCTATGTGAAAGCCAATTTCTCCACAGAGAGCAGAACTGAAATAATTAGGTTATGGTAACCTTTCAGGCTGAACTGGAATAATTGGTCCCCATCAGGGGATCTAAGAGAGATCTCTAAGCGAGTTTGCATTGGCTTTGAATTTGATTTTTTTATTTTATATAGGGAATATGCAATTAATTAAATAGAAGAAAACAACATTGCTTGCTTTTGTAAGATGGTTTTATTTCTAATGTGTTTAATATTTCATTTCAGTTTGTCAATCTCTTTATATTTAGTGCATTCTGTATCAAAGTGAAGATATCATGAACCCAACTCAAACCCGTGCTTTTTAAAAGGAGAGGAGAGGAAAGTATGTACTAGGTACTGCAACATTGTCATGGTTTAGCCATGGCTATCAGCCAAAGTCCCACTCAACTGCTCAGCCCCCCCTCTCCTCAGCAGGATCGGGGAGAAAATGGAAGAAACAAGAAGGAGGGAAAATATTTTCTGATGAAGACAGGGAGATTATTTGCCAAATACTGCAAAATAATAAATTCAGTTTTGGGGAAAATGTACTTAATTTATTGCAACTTCCAATAGAAATTGAAGTATTAATATGGGCAGTGGGAAACTGGAAGGCAAACATTGAAACAACATTGCTCCTCCCTGCTTTCCCAGGCCCTCTTCTTCACTTGCTGCTCTTCTATCCACATCCTTTCACCTCCCAGACCCCGAGTAGTGCAGGGGGATGGGGACTTACCTGTCAGTGCTCTTCCAGTCTATGGACTAGCTTCTGAAATAGCACTTACAGCATAGTAACTCCCTGTGCATGAGCCAGTGGGAGACTTTGGGGAGTTACCTGAACACTTTAAGAGACCAGAGAAGTCCTTAAAAATTAAGCATAATTAAACAAAAAAACAAAACAAAACAAGAAACCAAACCAACCAAACAAAAAAAAACCCCAACAAAAACCAACCAAAAAAAAAAAAAAAAAAAAAGACAGAGACTTCAAAGCAATTAAATATAGTAACACGGAACACATGGATAGACTTTCCTATGCTGCTAAGCTTTAATATGGCCCAGAGCTTAATGTATCACTTCATATGCTTAAAATGCCTTGCAGTTCTAGATCAAGCAACAAGGACTGAGAACAGAATTACTGTGCTTCAAGGCACAAGCCCAAGATGACTCCTGATAAGAAGTGTTTAGTTTGCTAGTACATTATCTGACTGTAGGAATTTTTGCTGCTTAGTTGAAGTAATTTATTGTTGATTACAGGAGCAGAGCATAGATCACACCTGGAGCTCACTTGCTATGAGTTTTGACTACATCTCTTCTATTCTATACCGCTATTGTAGTGGTTTGGGGTTTTTGGTTTTTTGTTGGGGTTTTTTTAGATTGCTAGTCTAGGTTTTATATCTTCAAAGATAAGTTACTAGAAGGGTCATTTTTTAAATAATACCTGTATATCTCCAATACCATTTCTGCAGTTGACCCAAGGAAGGCATTGAGATTGTTAATCACTTAAAAGGAGACAGCTCTATACTTAGCATCCATTGAGGAAAGTACTGGTTTACATCCTCTATAAATATTTAATTAACAAAGACAATAGGATGGAACTGTTATAATACAAGTGACTTCCTGCCTCTGATCGCAAAAAGGATTCTCAGTTTGAAGCCTAATCTATTTTAACAATATGAAATAAGTTGCCTGGAGCAGTTTACTTTTCAGTTACAATAAAATAGCCAAATATGAGTGTTCAACAGGTAAATTATAAAATTTTAGGAGAGAGTCCAAATGCTCATCTTGACTTGCTGTTGTTTTCTGCAATTTTCAACACTTACTTAGGTAACTTTTCTTGTTCATGTAACTAATGTTGTGACATTTGCACAGAATCATAGAATGTGCTGAATTGGAAGGGACCCATAAGGATCAGTGATGTATAGATTTTAGCACTGCAATTTTGTATTTTAATATTTCAGCTTTATAAAGACCGTGAAAGGCCTATTTTATCCAGTCTGAATTTGAATTCTGAAGTTACATGATAGCAGCCTTCTAACATTTGCAAAGGTGCGGGAGGGCAGATGACATTACAGCTGGAAACTCATCAAAGTAAATTGATGCCTCTTTTGGTCCTGGACACTGAAATGAACTGTCCTCAGCTTCACAAGCAGAAGAGGTGCCTGAGAAAAGGTGCAAGGCTGTTTCTCAGCTCAGAAAAGTCATAAAATTAATTCTGCTGGAATGGATGAAAAAAACGATCCCCCAGCAGCTAAACCTGAAGATGAAGTAAGTGTAAGTAGGTGACTTAAACATTCTTGATTTTCTTTACTTCTTGACATTATTAGATGTCTTGTCATCTAATTCTCAAGTATTAAATTTAACACGATGGTTAGATTGGTGTAATTTTCTGGTTTATAGCTCAATCTGAAAATGTCAATGTTTATCTCTGGACTGCTAATATTATGTATTTTCAGACAATTGAAACAATGGACATGTCAGTGTAGCAACATAAAAGATTATATTGGTATCATGCAGCATGTTGTTCCAAAAAGAAGTTAACTTCTAGGCAAGAAAGGCAACATTAAAGGAGGCAAAGTGTTTTGCTTTTCCCAGAGAAGATAGAGAAGGGGATTGTTGTATGAGTGGTAGCTCATGACAAAGATGTAATTAAATAATTTAGTGTGTAGTCAAATTGCAGTGTTAGCTGCAACTCAATTCTAGAATACAAGAACTGAGTTGCAGTAGAGAGGAAATCTGAATTGAGAATTATGGTCCTTATTGAGGGAAGGGACTTTGCTGTTGCTTTCCTTACTATAAAATGTTTATGGTAAATTAATAAAACATATGGAAACATTGATACGGTAGCACACAGCATTCAATATTCCTATGAATCCCATGTAACAGAGAACTTTGTCATGGAAAGCTTGAGACATTAATTGCTTTTAAAAAAAAAAAACAAGATGAGGATTATAGTAGATGCAGTGAAGACATGAGTTTTTTCAAGTGCCCACTCGTATATCTAGTGATGTCCATTTTGAGTAATTTTTAACAATACTTGACAAAATTTAATTTTAAATAATAAATCTGTCTGTTTCGGTCTAGAGCCACAAAAATTTACATGGGAAAACTTCAATATAAGTTATTATTGTAGGAATCTTGATGAAAATGACCAAACTTTCAGATGTTGGAATTCGGCATTCATTGAGCTGCCTCAAGCTGACCTACTGAACCACCTGAGTGTATAAAGGAACTTTGTGACAGTCCAGAGCTTCAAACGAACAAACATTCATTTTCATCTTTACAGAGACTTAATAAGATTTGTAAAAAATACAGAAGATGGGTAAATCGAGTGAAGAGCACACTAAACAAGTGCAGTTAATTACCTAGATAGAAAACATGGATCTAAAATGTTCCAATTCTGTGTTTAAAGATTTTGTTTAAGGAAATTGTAGAAGGTCATACTTAGTCTTTTAGCTGTACTTGTTATTACTTATTACCAAGTTTTCTTCTCCTCTTAGAACATCCTCCACTCTGAAATCAAAGATTGCTGTCTGTTGTATTTGACTTCGGGACCAGCAGGATATTTGTGGGGATGTTTCATATGCTTCCTCTGAGGATACACAGAGGTCTCTTCTTGATAGTATTACTAGAGCATAATATCAGAGAAACATATTAAAAAAATGTGTTGGAGAAGAACAGAGCTAACATCAAAACAAGAACAGATTTCTTGGAACATTGATCCTCTGAGGTTTGAATAACTCCAGGCATGGGTGTTCCTTGACCTCTCTGAGCATGGCTCAGGTGCATGGCCCTTGTGGTGAAATACATTCTTCCCCCTCTCCCAGTGTAGCTGGAATGTCCCCTGCTGCTGTATGTGACTGTTGTGGTTTTCTCCTCACTGTGCACCAGTGAGAAAAGTGTGGCTCTGTCTTCTCCATTGCCCACTTTTGATATGGAAATCTATAATTAGAATTACTCACATTGTCTTTGCCTTCTTGTCTCCTGCTGAACAACCCTAAGGCTCTCAGCTTTTTGCTGTACATCATATCCTCCAGCTCCTTACCTCTGTGATCTTCCCCTGGCATCACTCTGGATTATCAACATCTCTCTTATCCTGATAGACCCAAAACACAGATGGGGGCCTCCTACTGTTGAGCAAAAGGAAAGAAGCAATTATTGTAGGTTATTTCACAACCCCACTTTTGCAAATGGCTGACAATTGAGCTTGTCATTTCCTGTTTGTCAAGCTGCATCAGCACAGAGCTTCTGTAGCCACCGTATTAAACTTGACATCTCACACTGACAACTCAGCTGGTTACTTCCTGATTTCCATGGTCTTCTTTCTCATCAAGTGTAATATAATTAGTAGGGATAAAAAGGGACTGTGTGTCCACTGTAGACATTTGAGTCTACAACAGGTCACACTCTTTGCAGGGTACCTTCTGAGAGGCTTCAACAATGCAATGCTGGTAAAAAGGTGAATGTCTTGTTGCACCCTTTCTCCTCATCGTCTACCTGCTGTAGCTCTGCAGAGGCTAAAAAGAGCCTACTGAGCACAGGGAACAGCTAGTTCTGCCCAAGTCAGGGGCTCTGCTGTTTAGTGTGTCTCTTCTAGTGTGATTGTGAATTCCTCGGTGTATTTTTGTGTGGGCACAGAAGGAGACAAGACAGTTGTTTGTCCCTCAGAGTCAGGCTGCCAGCATCTTGAGCAAATCACAGACCAGTTATGACTAGTCATTGTCAGAGCTTTTTGATTTGCATTGCTTAGAAATGTTGTACACTTAGAAAGGCCTCTGAGTGGAATAAATTCAGCTGTGAGATGAGGGAGACCCACTTTGAAGATGCTCTTAAAATGAATCAAGCTGTTCTAAAAACAAGGAAAAGGACCTATTTGTTTTGGTCTTAATTTTTAAAATTATGTTCAGTTTAATCCTCATTTATATGACCTCCTGAGTCACATAATTTTTTCAAAGACTGTTTTTTGCTTCATAGAAGTCTGTGCACTAAAACCCTTGCTACTGATTGCTGACTGGTATTTGTCAACACCTCCAGTCATGGACAACCCATAGCTTCCTAAGGCCACTCCTTGAGAGTTTTCCTCTCACTGGCATCAACATGTTTTTAGAGTATTTTTCCTGAATGATCCTTGTTTATGTAGCAATATTATCTAAATTATGCTATAATTTTTATGTAAGAAGGAAATGTGTGGTGGGTTTTGGTTTGTTGGGGTTTTGTTGTGGGGTTTTTGTTTTTTGTTTTTTCTTGTAATTTAAATCTGGTGCAGCTGGGTGTAACAGCTAAAAATTGTATTCATCTCCAGTGTACTTGTAATACTCTGAGTGGTCCACAAATTTGCCAGCTAAACTCTACAGAAATAAGACAATGACTTGACTTGAGAAAGGTGATTGAACCTCTAGCTGTTCTCACAACAAACCATTTGACTCTGACAGGAGATACCCTAAGAGAGAATTTTATGAAGTGCCAGAGACTTCTTCAGGCAGCTCTTGCTGTGCCTGCAGCAACTGATAAACATCTTTTGTCTTCTTAGATGTGTTGATTATCTTTTGCAGAGAAAAATGCCTGAGGGGTGGTAGTGTTGTCTGTTACAAATGGGCTTTCCAGAACAGACTAGCTGTAGATACCTTGTAGGAAGTGTAAACTACTCCTGCAAATATAGAAATGGTCATACAGTCTTTCGTACCTAGATGAGGTGGTCAGGACATATTTTGAATCCAGCTTAGAAAATTTGGGACTGTTGTTCAAAATAAACCATCAAGCGTTTGGATATCCTGGTGATGATTTTGTGCAGATCCCATTGCAGCAAGAGCTGTGCTGTGCTCTCCTGTTCACTGGAGGTAACTTCTCAGAGGGAGCTAGATATGCAGGAAGAACTTGTCCATAGCCATTGCTCCACAGCATAAAGGAAGCGGAGGCTTTTCTCTGAGGAATGAATTGGTTGAGACTTGTTGATCAGTCAATTCCTGCTAGAAACATTCCACTATTTTTGTTGTCTTTCACCTTATTTTAGGCAGCCAGCATTTCAGTCCAAATGGTATCTGCAGAAGACAAGTTGTCAAAGAGGATTCTGGCAAGGAAAAAGCATGACAAATTGAAGAAAAAAGATAAGTTGCTATGGAATTTTCAAAACAAAATAATTCTCTTTACCCTCATTCTATTCATTTTAGGAGTTGTAACCTGGACATTACTGTGGCTCTTCATTGGTGAGTTGCTGAAAGTTCATGCCAACTCCATATATCATTATCGCCAATAGTACTTTCAGATGACTTTAGGATCTCAGTTGTCCTGAAGGCTGTTTCTAAAGTAAATGTGGAAATTTTAAAGTGGGATCTCAAAAACTTTTGTCTTTACTAAGACTTAACAAGAAATTAGAAAAGCTGGCTTTAGGGAGTATGACTTTATTTCAGCATTATGCAAAACATTTTAATGTGCAAGCTGATTTGCACAGACCTGACAGGTTTTTATGAGCTTGATTCCTCAGAAATTTTGCCTTCCACTGTGTTTCTTGGCCCTCTGAAGTTCAGGTAAGTCCTTTATTTTTCAGAATAGCGTTGAGGAAGTAAAAGGGGAGTGAAATAAATTTGTGTGTAATTAAGCATTAAAAGCTATGTTTTCCTCTTTAGGCCCCTGATGCTAATACTGCCTAATATACCTTAGGGATGCTCCAGAATCTGGATGTTGATACTGCCTTCAGTTATGCTGGCTCATTTGTATGATGGTATCTTATCTTGTGTGTAGGTAACAGGAGCTCAATTAACCATAATTTGCTACACATCTAGAACAGTTTGGCTATGAATGTGTAGTGTTCTTTGGGTAGTTGTTTCAAACTAGAAAGTAGACTAGGCCATATAGATTTATTTGGTTTCAAATTTAATAAAAAACCTTTGTTATTATTAAAAAACACCTGTCTTCTTTGTTTCTTGCAGTTCAGGCAGAAAACAAAGATGCATTGTATTTTGTTGGACTGTTTCGTGTTGCCAACATAGAGTTTCTTCCAGAATATAGGCAGAAAGAGTCAAAGGAATTCCTCTCTATGGCACAGACTGTGCAGCATGTGGTAAGATGGGTGGGCTGCTTGGTTAGCAAAATGATCAGAGCTGTGAACAAGTGATGTTCAGGTGCTATTGATGCTGCTGTGGTCTTCTTCTATCCCTTCCCCCCTGGAGGATTATGTGCAAGTAAGTGGTGGCTGTCTGGAGGTATGAAGGAATCAACTGCTTTCAGCTTGTTAATCACAAACTGAGTTTTGAACGGATCTGGTTTTTACAGTTGGCTTAAAGTGTTATATACTTTCACCCATAAATTATGATCTATGACTAAAAGTCTATAAAAAATCCTTAAACTCAATTGCCACTTTTGAAACATCAAACAGATGAAATCTTTTGCATTACACTGGTATCTTCTGCCTTAAAGCACTATAATTACCCTAGGGATTACAAACATATTTACACTTTCATTTCCTTCTGATACTGGGCATTCCAAAGACCATTTCTCTTCCAAAATACCTTGACTTAGTCAAAGCAGACTCTGAATCAATAGCTGCTCTACAGTGGGAAGAAATGGGTGGGAATCTTGGTAAAAAGGGAATTGACTTTAAAGACATTTGGTGTAGGGAGCAAAAAAACATTATTGCCAGGAACTGCAGTACTGTCCACATAAGGATTCAAGCGACTGTATGAAAACTGCTAAACAAAACCAAAAAAAATAGTAATGTTAGATACAATCAAGAAATTTTTCAATAATCACTAAGCTTTTGTCTTCTTATAGTGTGAACTAATGCTCCTGTTTTCCAACTCTTTCCTGGTCCTGCATACTAATCATTAAAGTTCTTTCAGGTAACCAGTGCAGGGCATCACCTTTCCCTGCTCTCCAAGGAGAAGCTCTAATGTCCTGTATTCCCTGTGTCTTGCTCTTGTCTCAGAGCATCCTGCCCTTGTCATACATAGTGGAGAGAGGCAACAGACAGAAGGTGTTGAGATGCCAGTGTCATCACCTCCTACTTGAACATTACTTGAAATTTATTTTTTATCTGTAAACTTTGCCTGAACTCACCAATGGATTTGGCACTGCTGAATCTTGCAACTTTAACTGCTGACTAAAATTGTTAGTAGGGAAGTGGGGGATTTGGGATTTTATTGTTGTTCTCCTCAAAGCCCTGTTGTTAATGGCTGCTGGTCCAGAAACTCCAAGTGGGAGTAGAAAAACCTCTCAAGATATGTCTTTTCCATTTGATACTAACAGTGATACATAAAATCCCTTATACTTTAATCTGGAGAAAGATTGAGCTCTACCCTTTATTTAGGCCCTTAAAATTATTGTTTAAATTTCCTGTGTCAAACGATGAAAACTGGGGATTAATATGGATGCAATTTTTACAGCCTTTGAAGTATTTTGTGTCATAGTCCTTTGTGCATTAATTTTATTCATAAAGCAGCAGGGTGAGGTCTGAACAGCTTGATGTACATGCCACCTTGTAGCTTTGAACAGGAGGGAGAGAGGAAGGTTATTGTCATGCTAGTATTATCACATTCCAACAACAGGGAGAATAAGGAGCTTGCTTTGCCCAAAAGCAGTCCTTCAGCAGGGAACAGGCAGAGATTTTGCTTCTCCACATTTTCCACTGTGTGTATTGGAAAGAAATATGTTAATACTAAGCTGTTGATGAAGAAAATAGACACAAAGGAATCAAAGTTCAAGAAATTCCATGGAAACATTAAAAGAAGAATTCTTTAGCTGTGAGGGGAATCAAGCACTGGGGTTTTCATACAGGGAAGATGTGGAGTTTCCATTATTGAAGGTAATCAACTGGAAATGGCCTGAGCAACATGGCATAGCCAACCCTGCTTTGAGCAGCAGGGATTGGAGTCAATGCTTTCCAGAGGCCCTTTCCTATCTCAGTCTTTCTGTGATTCTGTGGGAAAAGCTCTGGTATGTGCTGTTCACTGCACCTTAGTAACAACACAAAAAATAGTGTTGTGAGTGTGTGCACGTTTCTTGAAGTTTGGCCTTAATTTTTAGCATCAGGATAGGGAAGCCCTCTGTGTTTGGGATTTTCTGGGTGAAGGATGTGCACCTTTTTCGAAATTTGTTTATATGGAAAGAGCATTACTGTATGTGTCAGCTGGCCATGGGCAGAAGATTTGACATTTCCTGGGAATACTGGATTTGTTATGGGTGCATTGAAGAGTTGGTCTGTGCTGCCTAGCTTGGCTGATGTACATCTGGAAGTGTGTGCATGTTGCATAATCTTGGTGGAAAATAGGCTGTTCCTAGGAAAGCCTAGGCATATAACATCTCTAGGTGTGACTGGTTTTCAGAATGCTAAGTCTTTATGCTTTGTCTTTCAGATGAACTTGGTATACACAACCTCTTCTTTCTCCAAATTTTATAAGCAGTCCACCGTCTCAGAAGTCAGGTAAAACTGTGGTTTTATTATATGTGGTTTTATTATATTTATTATATTTATTATATATTTATTATTATATGTGGTATAATTGCTTTTCTGCTGGGTAGTATATACTGTGATAAGCCCACAAAACAAGCTTATTTTTAATGGTTATGATTCAGTGTCTTTGCAACTTTACTCGAACTGATAGCAAAATAGATTTATAACCTACACCAATTCACTTAACAAAAGTAAAAGGCAAACTAAAGTCATATAAACAGTTCCTTTTGTTTGCCAGAAATACAATGCAAGATGAACATAAATAATGTCAGTAAAGAGGTTTGGTGATCTTTGGCTCGTGCAGAAATTTAACCACTTAAACATGCTGTTGGAGCACAACTCTGAGTTATTGACATATATTGTAAGTAATTGGAAAAAAAACTATTTTCTGCTTAAGAAGTAGGAAATCTCTATGCAAAAAAGTATTCCTACTCTAATGTTTGCAGCTAATGTTAAAAGTTTAGTTATTTCAATTCTCTTGAACCAAATACAGTTTTGGTTCAGAAATTGGAGGTTTCTTGGCTGTGTTTGATTTAAAGGTCTTTCTCTCCACTAAGGAGGTAGAGATTAGTGATCATACATGGCCTCTGATGTGTTACCTAAATAGCCTAGGAATCATTTCCTACACACTGCAGCACACAGTGCAGGGTGAGATACATACCAGTGCAGAGCTCTGCATTTCTGGAGATGCTAATTCTACTGTTTCTGTTCTACTACTTCTGTTTTGATCTTTAGGAAATAGTCCAGCTCTAATTCATGTGTAGACAATGTGCTTTCCATAGATCTCAAATTTAGCAGCCCTCAGGAAATCTGAACATTCCAAACCGGATGTGAAGAGTATGTTTTGGGGTTTATCTTGTTTGGGTTTTTTAAGGAGAAAATATGCATTCAGTGGGTTAATGTAATTATAAAATGTGGAAACAAGCCATGCACTTTTGAATTTGTATTTCAGAAGCCTGGGCTAAGAGTCTAGTCTTCAGAGAACTTCTAACGGGATGATAATCTGAGCTCTTTATTTCAGTAACAACAACAATGGAGGCCTTCTAATTCATTTCTGGATCGTATTTGTGGTACCACAGGCGAAAGGGCAAGTGCTGTGTGAGGATTGTGTGGCTGCCATTTTAAAGGATTCCATTCAGACAAGTATCATTAACCGGACTTCAGTGGGAAGTCTTCAGGGCCTTGCAGTCGACATGGATTCCATTGTCCTAAGTGGTTAGTACTAGAACATATTCATATCCTTGAGGAAACACTTCATTAAGCAAATGTTTTTTGCCTTGGAGTAACAAATTCTGTAAATCAACTGAAATCTTGATTCTGCATTTCTAGCTTCTAAGAATAAAATTTTAATAGAAAAAAAGAGTGAGAAGGAAAATAAAAATGAGATTTGAGGTCAAATCAGGGTACAAATTGTCCTTGTAAACAGTGACTGCAAAGCTTCCTGTACTGGGAGTGCTTATCTTCATAGTCAGGAGGTAAATTGGATACCTTTGTAGGCAGATTTTGCTTAGTCTGTGATTTTAAGAGCATAAAAAGATGAAGGGTTAAGGTGGATCACATCATTGACAATAAGACTCTTATCACTCCTTTATTAAAGATTCAAAAACAGATTATAAAGCAGCCCATTTGTTAAATAACTCCTGTGCCATTCCTGTCTGGGGAACAATCTCACAATGTGTGATTCAAGCACGTTTAATGCATTTAGCTACAAAATGTTTAATGATTTTCCATTGTAAGGGCATCACACAGAACAATTCTGTCAAACTGAAAGCTGAGAGAGTCTTTGTGGCCAAGGGTGAGAAAATGACCTCCTGCGTACCTCTGTCTCAGTCCTTCAATTGACTTTGCTTAATTGCCATGCAGTCTCTTCTTGCCTTACCTCCAAAGCTGCTTGCAGAATTTTCAGGAATGAAGGGGGCTATGGCAACCCCCCTCAATGAGAGAAGTGCTTTGTCCTGTGTGTTCAGTGTTAGGACTGAGGTGTGATTGAATTAAACCTTGAATTCTGGATTTCAGGCAGACAAGAAGACTCACAGAACTCTCTTTCTATGCAGCAGGTCTTCGGTCAGATTATTGGTCAACAACAGGAACAGGTAATTCACCCTTTGGGCAGATTCGTACGGAGGGGAGTTGGAGAACAAAACTTTTAGTTCATGGCTTGGATTTAAAGATGCTGTTCAGTGTTAATTAAAATTCAGCCTTGGAATTTAAGTCCTGGCTTACTAAAAGAATGGCCAAGAGTCTTGCATGTAACAAATGCAGAAACTATCTACCTTTAATCTGCCTGGTAAATTTTTAGGTGCACCTGGTGACATAGTAGGATACAAACTAAATCAAGTGTTTGCTATTCATTGTGTTGACCAGCAGATTAAGCTTTTCTAAACTAGATAGTAATGAATTTAATACGCTGAACAAGAGCAATGTTTTTGTCCATCCTTCATCCACCTTAACTCCCTTTTCTTCAAGGTTAATGGTGAGTTATTCTTTTGAATGAGTTCCCTAAAAGTAATTACATTAGGCAGTTGAGTTTTGCCAAGGATGTGGAGACACTATTTGTACACCTGCTTGGTTTCATGTTGTAAACCTCCCAGAAGGGTTCTTTTCCAGTGTGCAAAGCACTGAACAAGCAGGTCAAAAGTACAGTACATCTACCTCACTAGTACATGGAGTAAGTATCTAGAAAAAAATGTGCTACTAGGCTGAGCAATAGTACTTCACCTCTGATGCAGACACCTGCTAAAACTGTTGGGCCAGCAGCTGTCAATCAGCTGGGGTTGTGTTGGCCTCCCTTGCTCCTTGATACAGACTCTTCATCTTGAGAGTTGCACTGTTTCAGTTTTTCAAGGGATTTATAGCTTTCTGTGTTTGTGTTTTTCTTTCCTGAGACTTTTTTTTTGCACTTCTATCTGTGATTTTCACTTCTATTACCTTGCAAAGGTTTTGGCTTGCATATTTTTTTGAACTAGTTTTGCTGTGCAGCCAAGTCAAGCTCTCCTAGTTCTGAGGTCCACAGGTGGAATTCAGGTCACAGACCATAAACCAGGGTTTGCAATGTTTAGATTGCTAACAGCCCATAATTTCTCAAAATTCTACTCAAGTTTGCTACAGCATTCACTTGTTAAAAGCCTCATGACTTAAACTGCAAAGCATAACAATATTGGCTTCTATTGCATCTCATTGAATGCACTTTATTTCTATGAAGAGATTTATGTATTGGTGTTTACTTGCACAGTGATTTAATTTCCCAGTTCAGTGTTCCAGAGCATAGAAATTAGCACAGTTGGAACTTGGTTCCAATTTATTCCAGAATGCAGCTCATAAAGCAGAAGAAATTAAGAAGAGCGCAATGCAAATATTGTTGCTAAGGCTTTTTAGGAATTTCACACAAAAAGGATGACCTGCCTTTTCTAGACATCTGTTCTACACATCTTTCAGAGACTTTGTATAGGCACCCACAGGTGTCAGCTGGTATCGATGGGAAGCATGGAGTGTGTATGTAATGAAGTTTCTGGGGATAACATGGATGACCACGGTAGCTGAGAATCTTATAATGGTGCAATTTTATTTGTTGGGGTTCTTTGACAGTGTCTGTTTAGGACCATGGAATATGATGCAGGGGTGAAAGTGAACATACAGAAGCAGAAAATGAATGAGCATTGGCAAGCTGTATTTTGACAGCAATGGAGTTTACTTTGTATATGCACCCAGTGGTTTTGGTTAGGCACAGACTGGAGTGCAGATTTATTAAAGAGTAATGCTGGAATGTGATTTGTGGACATTCAGCTAAAGTAAGGTTCTTGCATTGCCATAATATTTGGTTGTGCTGGGTTTGTTTGTGTAAAGACTTTATCCAGCTTTGGTTTCAAGCCATCATGCTTGAAGTACTTGTAGTTCTAGAGTGAGCTCTGAATTCTCTTGACTGTGCTCCATAACAGCAGCAAGTTTATCCCATTATTAATTACTTTGTAGATATAATGGTAGTTACATAATTTTAGAGATTATGATCAAAATTGGCTCTGCAAAGGGTGACTAAATAAGCACAAATAACTATTATAAAATTAATGTTATTGGGAAGAGATAAGAACAAGGAAGAAGGAAGAACAATGACTTAAACAAAGCTTTTAATAGTTATAATTGTAATTCATTTAAATGGAATGTGACCCTTAAGATGGCTCATAAACATTCATGGCATCAGTTTCAAAACTGTAATTTAGAAGTGGAAGTTGGACAAAGCTTGTCACTTCCTGTCTTGATTAAGTACTGGTCAAAAGGTCATTTGAGTCAACAATTGGTGGTAAACTCACAGTGCTCTAGTAGGTGTTCCATGATGGTAACTATTTCAGAGACTTATGTTTGTAATAGGCAGAAATTAATGCAAATAAGCACATTTGATCTAATTCTCCCTAATTTGCATTTTCCTTCCTTCCCACCTTTCAAAGAGCTGTGTTAAGAGTTTTAGATATGACCAAACAAAAATTCCCTAAGCTTTTTGCTGCCTGCAACCTGCAATATTGAATTGAAATAAAGACCTCAATATATTTTATTTTGAAATCACAGTTGTTTCAGCTTAATTGGAAAATTGGATGCAAGTAGGATGTTCTTCTTATCCTTTTCTAAATTATGACACAAATTTTTACCCTTTTTTAAATAAATGTTGTGTAGAGTAGGTTACATAATTTTTTATTTCACAGTATTTTCATTTTTAATGGTGACTTCAAATGCTGCAAAAATTTTCAAGACTGGGTAGGACAAAGTCCTGGTCTGAATTCATTTTGATCCTGCTTTGAGCAGAATGTTGAGCAAGAAACATCCTAGGATTATTTCCAAACTGAAGGACTTGGTGAATCTGAATTTGTTGCTAGCAATTTTAGTTCATGTCATGATAAAGCATTGAGAACCTTGACATTTGCTCATAAAAAAGCTGGAGGGATACAGACATGAAACTGCATTTTTGTTTTGATTTTATGTATTTTAATATGTCCATATTAAATATATCCTAATGTCCATAGGGGCAATCTGTTCATTTATACCTTGAAAGTAGATGAATATCTCCCAGTGAAGAATTAAGTAGTTTATCCTCTAGAAACTCCACAGAACTTTAACTGCAAATTGTACAAAATGGCACTGCTTTAGTCTAAGTACCCTGCAAGAGCATAATTACAACACTGATGGCCATGCTCTGTACTTTCTATGAATAGACTGTTTTTTGACCGCAGAGTTGCAACTAAGATGGAAACAGTGAGTGGCACAGACAGCCAGAAAGGGATGCTTCACAAAATCATGGGGAAATAGCTTTAAGCTGAAAAAAGGCAGCTTTGGGTTTAGGATAGGAAGAGCTTTTTTACTGTCAGGGTGGTTGCCCAGAAAAGCTGTATATGCCCCTTGAAAGTGTCCATGGCTGGGTTGGATGGGGCTCTGAGCAAACTGGTCGAGTGGAAGGTATCCTCATCATGGCAGAGAGTTTGGAACTAGATGATCTCTTACAACCCCACCACTCAATGATTCTGTTATTCCTTTGTTTTCCAAGTTAGATATGCTTTTATATTTTGCTTTGGTTTAACAGAAGTTTTAGAATTTCTAGTTTTAATGCCATGTGGATTTAGCAGTTTTGGAGTGATTGCATCCAGTGTTGAAAATGTGACATTTTCACAGGAACAAATTGCATGTATGATCTCTATGCTGACCGACTACATGAACACTTTCCTCTGGACAAACAAGCTACCTCAGAGGGAACAATCTGCTATTTTAAGCTTATTGCATCTGTGGGCCACCTTATCCGCCTTTCAATAGTATCCCTTCAGATTGATGCAGATAACTGCATCACTGACTCACTCACCATTTATGACTCTTTGATGCCAATCAAAGATAAGATACTCTACCGGTGAGTATTCATTTCTATCAAGAATTAATTGACAGATTTTGGGTATTTTCTAAAGACCTGTCATCTTCATTTTTTGGTTAGTTTGGTTTTGTTAAAATTAAAAAATCTTAATGTATTACTCTCATAACACCTGACAAATTAAAATTTCTTGGATAAGTTAGCTTGCTAATAAGAGGGGAAATTTTCTTCATTTTTTTTTCTTTTTTTCTGGAGTGCATCTTCACCTAGCTACAGAACTATGAAAAATTCACACATTACTGAGCAAAATTTTCTGTTTCTTATCAGGAAACAGATGCTGACTGAAAGAGAACGTCAAAATTTCCTCCCTTAAGCAAACTGTTCTGTATGAAAATTAGTGTTTTTCAGATAAAGACTGAAGTTCTGAAACTGCATCTCGTGATTTTCACTTACTGGCACTCGCTAGTTCAGTGCTTTTTTTATCTGCTGTATTTGTTTAGAGGGTTATAAAATCTTGACTTGAAGCTGTGATGGATTGAGGGATGTGGACTATTACTTTTTCTCTTTAATGATCCATTATGCTGCTTTAGGGACTCTTTCTTTAAAATCCCTGATAATTAATTCCATAGGACTCTGTAAATCAAAAGCAAACAACAGCACCTCCACGAAGTAGACAAAAGCTCAGTGTTTGCACCCTTGAAACCCTTTTCTCTGGCGTTTCAGTCTGTGTATAAGCCTCAAAACCAGAGCATTAGCTTTTCAGTCCTTTTTGAGAGCTGTCCTGTACTAATCTGTATCTCCAATTGACTTGGATGGTGTTCACTTACATGTTAATATTTGTAGAGGCCTGAAGATATCTGCTAGGTAATGCATACAGGAAATTTTTGTTGGGGTTTTTTTTTTTTTTTTTTTAATGAGACTACTTGATTGACTCAGGTTCTTAATTTCTGACTTGAAGAATAACTTTCTTGTCTTTCCAACTTCACAACAAGAAGATCAAACTGTTAAGATGGTACAATAAGACAATAACTGCTAAGATAATACAATAAGATTTCTCCTCCTTTCAGCTTTTCATTAATTTTGGCTTCATTCATTTTCACTGGGAGTGAAGGCTGAAAGTCATTATCTCAAACCATTCCATATTCATTTTCTTGTTTGTAATTTCCTTCTTTTTTGTAAGAAGAATTTCCAGTATTGAGTTTCTAACTACCTTGTAACAGGTACTTTTGTGCTTCAGGGCATAGAGATTTGACTGGACTTTGAAGTAGGTAAGATCTGAAGCAGTGGAAAATTTATGCATAGAGTGAGGGTAATGTGTTAAGCTTTTCACTTTTCAAGAGATTGCTTACATATTTGCTCTTCTTTCTTCCCCCTCAGAGCCTGTGAACCAGCTGATTCGTTGGTGTCACTTGTGTCCACAAATAATCTCATGCTGGTAATATTTAAGGCAGCACAAGTAAAGGAACAAAAGGAATTCCATGGATATTTTGAGGTCATTACACAAGAAAGTAGGTTTGTTCTGTGTTTGGAAGTGTGTTTATTATATTGTTTCTTCTGAGATCCTGAAGTCTCTATCATGTTTTTGACTATGGAAAAATTATTCCTGTATCTGAGTTTCTTCTTTTTACAGGTACCTGTTTCCCCTTCACCTCCTCTGCATTAATGTGTGCTTCCTATTCACTAATGTAATCTAGTCGGACTAGTTGTGAAGTATCAATGTAAAAGGCTGAAAGCAGCCCTGAATTCACTTGGCGAGGTCTGCAATGTGCCAGTAGATGGGGCTGTTATTCCAGGTGTAGCGGTGGTCTCCCTTCTGCCTTGGGACTCCGGGATCATGTAAAGGTAGAAGGATGTCAGCACTAAAAACTGCTTTCAGAAAATAAAGCTTCAGTTGCCTTGTCTGCATTTGCCATCAGTCCCTGCCTCCTCAGGAACACAAAAGAGTCAGTAGCATTTGTGCAACAAGTCCATAACTTTGTTACTTTAATCTTTAAAATTGGTGAGATTGTAATCACAAATCGTACAAGGAATATCATGCTAGCAGCGCAAGGAGGAAAATCTCACACAACTCAATGCAAGGAAATTCAAGCTGCTCAAAAAGATGCTGCATACTTATCATGTTGACAGTAATTAAGCATTAATATACTGTCATAAAAGCATGTGATAAATTCTCCATAATAATTAACTTCAAGATCAGTTCTTTGTGGGTTGGCTGGTTGGTTGGTTTGCTCTCTTTAAGTTCAAGCCTGGATTCTCTTTGTGTGTTTCTCTGCGTGTGTGAGTTTGTCTTTAATGAATTCTGTAAATCCTTTGAGCAGTCATACAAGAAGGTTTTGGGTTCCAGGAGGCTGATTAGTTTAGTATGCAGTCCATTTCACTTCTATCTGGCTGCATTCTAAGAGTAGAGGTCCCTGCGTAGTACTGCAGCGTGGATGTATTGATATTCTTGTTTGCAAAACTGTCTTCAGTGAAATAGCATAGATAAACTTTACAGTGTGTTCTTCTGGTCCTGCAGAGCCCAGCACTCATTCCTGGATTATTACATCCTTTGTCTCCTGTGTGCATCATTGAGAAGGGTCTCTTTTTACAACTTGGATCCAGCTAAATATAATTCCTCAGCTGCCCAGCTTGGCAGTGACAGACTTCTCAGAAATTTGGATGCTTTAGCCCACTGAATAGTTTTACTGAAAGTATATCAAGGTTTATCAAATTTTGCCCCTTTTTTTTTTCCCTAGGGTGTGGAAAAGCAATAGTGACAAAAGAGGAAACTGGCTATGAAGGGAGAATCACAAGTCCATATTACCCAAGCTATTATCCTCCAAAATGCCTGTGTGCATGGAACTTCCAGGTAATGATTCTTTCTCTCCTAGGCACTGCTGTGTGTTTTGGGCACTTAGAACTTAAGTAAAGCAGAAGCGATTCAGTTGATTCAGCATCCTCAAAGATGTAGTAGTTTATAGAAACAGCATCGCTGAAAGCTGGCTATGCTCGGGTGTTTTGTATCAGTTTTTTCTCTTTCTGTGTACTTGTTTTAAAGGAAGAGAGCATAGTTCCTAGGCTGTCCTATTACAAAGGTGAAGAACTTAGATAAGTTTTGATGTTTAGCCTGTGGAATTACTTTGTGGCAGGCAATGTAAGACTTGACTGTTTTCAACTCCTCTCTTTCCACCCCCAGAAATTTGGACGAAAAGTATGTATAAAAAACCTTCCTACTGCCACTTCTCTGGTACTTTTTCATATGCCTAATGCATTCAATTAGTCTTCAGAATGGTCTGTCCTATCAGCACAATCCCATAGACTTTTTTTAAATTTGGTATTCTTTTTCTGCATCTTTTCAGGTACTCTCCTGAAAGCAAATTGCTGAAAGTTGACATTGTTTTAAAGTAGTTCTGTTTTCTCAGAGTGTTTCTTTATTAGTGCTGCTAAAATAAAGTCTCTGACTTAGGGTTTGCCCTTCAGTGTTTTCCTCTCTAAAAAATATAGCAATGGATATGATGAGGTCCACCGTTTACCCATTTTTCTGCTTATGTTACTCATGACTTGTTAAGTTAGTGACTGCCCACATTGAATCACAGTAATATAAATTAAGTCCAGCTACCCATAACATACAGCCTCTTCCCCTTCTAGAATGATATGGCAATTTTTTTGGGGGGGGGCTGAATTTATGGTCTTCAGTTCACCCTGGGCTTCTGAGTGTGATTGCTCAAACCAGTTTCATTTTCAATATTGTATTTTTGTGCACTATTGAAACTTCACCCATTTACTAAGTTATATTTTCTGTAAGAGAGAGGGAGAAAATTTTTAATTTCAGCACTTTTACCTGAATCAGCCCTTGTTTTTAAAGAACACTGCCTTGCCTTGCAAAAAAGGCTCTGTTCCTTTTATGAAAGGATTTCCAATTAAGTATGAACATTCATGATTTTGCTGGGTTTAGAATGTTTTGTAAAATACTAATAATCTGAGCAGGTGCTAGTGGAAGACTATATTATTGGGGTAGAAGTAAATCCTAGCATTACAAAGGTGACACAAGTATTCCAGGCAGTATCTTAACTCTAAAAATCCACTGGGGCTCTGTGTCCCTACACAAGTACATTTGAATGTGAGTTCTTTGATCTCAATACAAAAGCTGCTTTCTATGGCCAGTGGCCCTGTGAAGATGAGAAGGCTATTGGAGAGAGGGAGAAAGCCTGCAGCTGTTGTGGGGCTGTGCCAACCCTTGCTTTGACTCAGGACTGAATAGCTGGCAAGTGTGTAAAGTGCTGGCTGTTGAGCTGGTGAAGCCAGCATAGCTACCAGGGTGTGGCAATACAAAGCTCCGTAATTCCTGAAATACATTTATAGACTTCTGTGTTCTATGCCCACAAAAGGAAAAAGAAGACTGCTTGCACTGTCTTTCTTGTTCACAACAGACTCCACAGAAGAGCCTTGGTATAGCTCTGAAGTTTCATAACTATACCATTAGTGAAAAGAATATTAAAGGCTGTGAGCGAGGGTGGTGGAAAATTAATGAACACATGTAAGTACTCTGCATGGATTATTAATGTAATGGTACCAAAATAAACCTTCCCATTACTGCAGCTCACTCAGAGAGCTTCCACTAGGACAGTAGTAATTCACTGGGGTGTCCTACTATTCTTTCATTTTAGCTGATGATGTTAACAATCCTTACAAAATGTGTGTCTGTGTGTGTGTGTGTGTGTGTGTATACATACATATGTATTCTACTGAAAAGTACCAGAAAGATGAAGACAAGGGTCTTTGGTACTCTCTGGAGAGAGAGAAATGGAAAGAGTTGGATGAAGATTGATGTCCTGTGAACACTAAAATAATCCTGTGTTTTCTGAGGCCATTAAACAAGGTCTGTTTAAAGCCCTTTTGACTGTAACTTAATTCTATGATTGCTCAAGAGGATAGCGAATCTAATTAACTTCTTGCTGAAAGCCATTGCAATGAGATGATTTGGAATAGAACTGTAACTCCTTCCTCATTCCAGTCACTGGCTCTTGGAGGAGAAACTGCACAAAGTAGCTTTCAAGGAACCACTGTATTTCTGAAGTGTTTTTTATTAAAATATTGCTGCTGGTGTTTTATTAAGATACCACTGCTTTCCCATCACATTGTCTACCCATTCTTTCCTTAATTTTGAAGTCATCTTTGGAATGCTGGATGATGAGGCAACGCTAGATTCAAAACATCAGATTTTTTTTCTTAAACTTTATTCAAATGGAAAGCTCAGTCAAATTAGTTTTGAAACTGAGTTTCTGAACTCACTACTGGAACTAAGTCAATTAGGCCCTTAAGAGTACGACTGAAAGAATTACAGAGAGAAGAAAAAACTATCTGTTCTTCAATAGCATGTTGTATTTATAGAGTGAAAATTCAGTTTGAAGCTCCTACAATTGTGCCTTGATAGGAATTGGTTGCTGGCCCAAATGAGCGCATTAAAACACCAGTCAAAACACACCACACAGTGTGTTTTGTGGGGGGTTTTGGCGGTCTTTTTATGACAGAAATGGAAAGATTTCTGATGTTTGGAATGGCTGAGATTAAAAACAAAGGCAAAATCTGGAGGAAAAAATGAAGAAGAATTACTGAACAGTTCTCTGACAGAGAATCCTGAAAGAACCTGAGCAGCTTTTTGACAAACCTACCAATTATGCATTCTACAGAATCAAATGTCCAAATGATTCTTAGAAGTGCAGTCACAGTTACTTTTGAAGTACCGCACAAGAATGCATGCTTCTGCTTTCTGTTGCAAATTGCTGGTTATAATAGTAGACCAAGACAAGATTTCTCTGAAAGTGTGTTTTTCATTGAAAATAAGGCTTTTGAACTTATGATTTTCTGTTCTGTATTTGCTTTAGAAGGGGAAAAAATATGACTTCAAGAATGAAATACGGTGATGTTTTTTTCTTTTTTTTCCTCCAAATTTTAGTTGTTAATGAAATGGGGGGGAGGGGGCAGGGGACCCTCAGTTTTCAGCTTTTTGCAGTTGCAGCCCATGGGATGCTTATTCTGTTATCTTAGGTATAAATGGTTAAGAACCTTAGGGTACTGATATTAGTAAACACTGGGACCAAGCAGGTGGTGCAGAGAAGGTTCCTTCAGACCTCTAGGGACATCTTTATCTAACCAGAAACACTGAACACAACCATGCAGTTCTTCCTTGTCTTTCTTCCAGTGGACATAAAATGCTCCACTGCCTTGTCAAAGAAGTTACAGCTGATGAACTTCTTTACCTGAAATTCTCAGAGGCAGGAATACCAATGAATATTAAACCACAAGAGGTTTATGTGAACATAGAGGGGCTTTATTTGTCTTAAAACAATGCAATATCCCATTGTTTCTACTACAGCATGCACGTATCTGCTCATCCCCTGAAAAACTATCCCACTCACTTCTCCAACATATGGGACAGGATCCCCTTAATCGGTTTCTCTCTGGAGCAACGGCACAGAGTTATACATAGTGCTTTGCAACTTCCATTTGCCCTAGACCTGGATATATGACCAATAAAACACCTGCAAAAGGCTCCTGAGGACCTGTAGCTTTGCTTTAAAAAACCCATGAGCATATGGCGTTTCTCCCTGTGTAAATGAGACATACCTGTTTCAGCATTTCCACAGATGGGTAGCAATTTCCTTTGCTTTTATTGAGATGAGTTTGTTTTATTTGTCTGAGAAGGGGTCAATACAGACTTAAACTTTCTTTTGTTTTGTTTTGCTTTTGTTTGGGTTTTTTTTGTTTGTTTTGGTTTTTATTTTGCTAGGGTTTGTTGGAAGGAAGTTTGTCAAAGTCAGTGACAGAAGGAGGAATGTAGAAAATGTCTGTGAGCTAGTTGAAGGGAATCAGATTGGTAAGCAGCATTTTGCTGTGCACTTTGACAAGCTGTTTTGGGTTGGGAGCATTGATGACAAACACAAAAATTAGTTACAATTAGACTTCCTATTGCAGGAAGTCTTCACTCAACATTGATAGATTTGGTGGGTGGGTGTACTGGTTTGAAGGCAAACCAGCAGGAGGAATTAACTCCACACAGATACTTTGCAGGAATTTCCAAGTCAGAGCTACAATTTAATAGGAAATTTACAATAAAGGCAGTAGTACAGAAACACTGGCTCAAACCAACAAAGTCATAATATGATCTGAAACCCTGTTGGTCAGGGTGGCAGTAGCAGTCTGATTAAGTGGTGGCTGCAGTCCTGTTGGAGTGATAGATGTGATTTAGTTGAAGCAGTGATCCTGTGAAAATGTCTCATCTTTCTCTGGAGATCCAGTGGTGGCTGTCAAGAGCTCTTGTCCTCTGGGTATCAAGTGCTGGTATCGTGGTGTTCCAAGCCCCAGATTATATATAGGTGGGACTGTTTGGTACATCCCCCAGGACAGGGAATTTCACAATGGGGTATGCAATTTGTCATTCTGGGGAGTGGGAGTTCTTGATGGTCCATTAGCAGAGGTGACCCACTCAGAGTGGCAGCTGCTTCCCCAGAGGGAGTTATCAGGGCTGAGTTATGGAGAAGGTAAAGAAACACTGCTCCACCCATTTTAACAGCTCATGTAAGTGGTAGTAGGATACATACTTTTGGTTACACCTTACACTGTAACCCGGGTCAGTGTTTTACTGGTTCTTTTGGAGGGGTTTTTTTGTGGGTTTTATTGTTGTTTGGTGGGTTGGGGTTTTTTTTGGTTTTTGTTGTTGTTTTGGTTTGGGGATTTTTTGGGGGGAGGTGGTTGTTTTGTTGTTTTGAGGGTTTGTTTTCCTGCTTCTTTATTTGGGGCTTCTTGTACAATTAATTTTCTTGTAGTAAAAAAGCTGTAAAATTAACTGGGATTTTTGCATCTGCTTTCAAGCTGTCAGAGGAGTCTTGGTTTGTTATTTTGTTTTCTTCCTTTATTTTTCACATTGTTGGAACAGAATCTCCTAGATCTATTAACAGGATGTTTCATTTTAGTGATTTGAAATAAGCATATGAATGAGTGTGTCCATTCCCTGTGGTAGACTTCTCTAGGATGCTCAGTGGACAGAGGCAACATCTGTTCACACAGAAATCACTGACCAGTTTTTCTCCATTCATTGACATGAAGGGTAGTCTTGCTGTAATGCTTGATATGGAAAAATACAAAAGGGAAATATTTACCTCTGACTAATCATCCACAACTCCATTTAACGATACAACGATCTGTTTTTTTCTTTTGTTCTTTGTGTTCATTTTGTTATTAGTGAGTGAACCTCGTACTGCTATCAAACAAGTGTGTGTGTCAAGTGTGCTAAAAACCAATACAGCTGCCTGAGCCCTTAAATCTGTTTAAGATTCATATGTACTTTGATTTTTGACAGGAATATTCAATCTAGATGTTTTTCTTATAAGTGTTGCATTTTTGAGGCATTTTGGTTGAACAGAGGAGAGAGTCTTTATTTCCACTTCTTGAACAGCCCGCACTGTTGATGTTCACTGGTTTACTACATTTAAAACTGTCTCCATTTTAAAAATAATGATCCAGCAAAATTTCCCTTGTCAAAGAGGTTTTGTTTGGTTGTGGTTTTTTGGGGTTTTTTTTGCTTTGGGGTTTGTTTGTTCTTCTTTGCTTTTTCTTAAATGTAGGGGTTTTGATGCCCACCCCCACCCCCCAGCCAGAGATTGGCATATTTAATGAAAGGAACATTAGAAATTTCTTAACAATGGACAGATTAAATGTTTGCTGGAATCAGAAAGAATTTAGGTTTCTCTGAATCAAGTGGCACCCAGACAGAACCTCTTTGCCAAAATAGCAATTTAAAGTAGATGTGCACCCAAGGCATTATTTTTAGGACTATTTATTTGAAGGTGTGACATACAGAAGTAAATTTCCTCAATGTTAATTATGAAGGCTGGGTGACTAGTGAGAAACATTTTTGGTTTCAGTTCTTTATTAAAGTATGGCAGCTGACAGTATTTCTGAATTTTAGTGGTGTTAACACATTTAAATTGTATATAAGGCAGTTTTCATGTGAAGGTTGCTCTAGAACTTGCCTGAACACTTTTAGGTACTGTGGTTACTATGTTGATCACCAAACAGTCTTCCACATTACAAGTTCTGCTGTCAGTGTGGAGCTTCAGTGCAGTTCAAAGATCTCGGAGAAGCCCCTGCTGGTGGAGTATGGCAGCTATAGCATCGGCCAGCGTAAGATGGATTTTATCTCTTTCAACCCTTCTTTGCATTTCAGATCTGTCAAGTAGCACTTTTTGGTTCCATCCAGTAGGAATTAAATTTATGCAGGAAATTACCTGTTTGGTTTCAGGTCATTTACTTTTCTAATCTCACTAGGTTGGATGATAAGCAAACAAAGAACCTTTTCTAGGTTGTGCTGCTCAGGTTTGTGGGCACGTACAGCATGCTCTGGTTTCCTGCATACACACTGTTCTTTTCTTCAGTCCTCAAAACTTCCTGTGATGCCTAAAGGGGCTACCTAGAACAGAGGCTACACAGTGTTAAAAGAATATGATGGCTTAAGTTTTAGCTTTTTTATTTTTCAGATTCTGTGTTGTTTTAGTGTGTAGTTCTGGGTTTCATATTAAGTGCTAGTAAGTCCTCTTCACAGAGTAGGTAGACAAAACAATTCCTTTTACTAGCTTGTGACCAAGGACAACCAATACAACTTTCAGGCCCAGCAACATAAACAGTGAAGTGAGAAGGAGAAACAAGGAAGATGGAGCTTTATAACCTGAAACTATAACTGAACAATTAAGTCCAATGTGCTAATGGACCAGAACTTACAAAAGTGTGAAACTTTGTGGTAGGTCATCCATTTTTTTTGTGGCCATTTTGGGGTTCAACATGGGTGTAGCCCAGCTGGGATCTTGTGCTGCTCAAGTGTACCACTGTGGTCTTTTAATAAATACCTACATTATCCTTTAGCTTTGTCTAGTCTCTGTTCCAGGTCAGCCTCTAGAAGGCATCAAATAAAGTAGATGTTTATTAAAAGGCCTTCAAAGGATACACCTTGGGCAGTATAAGAGCCAAGCTGTGGCTCTACCCAAGGTGGATGCCGTTTCACACACAGTTTCACACTTTTATAAGATTTGATCCATTTACATACTGGGGTTAATTATCCAATTACAGCTTCAGGTTCTGAAGTCCTATCCTCCCAGATTGCTCTCCTCAATCCTCTGTTGTTTATAATTTTGGGGACTGAAGCTGTAACTTCGTCCTTGGTTCTCAGTCTGGAAAATTATTGTTTTGTCTAACTAACTGTGAGGAGAACTTGCTAACACTTCATATGAAGTTCAGAGTTATATACTAATGCAGTACAGAATCTGGAATATATGAAAGCTAAAATTAAGGTGTCACCTGCATGGCTATGACCATGGTGCAGTCAGTTGAAGTCTGCTGTTCCTGTTTGTTTTCGTACCCAGCATTTTGTTCGCAGTGTTTCTACTACTATACAGCTTCTAGGTAATGAAAAGAGTACCAAATAACCACCTGCTTATTTCAGGTATTTATATATAATATTCCATGTATTTATATATATTTATATATAATATTCCATGTATTTATATACAGTGTGTGCAAATCTGAAATCTGAGCTGAAAAAGCAGCTTTAAAAATTGATAAACTCTGAGACCCTGAGTTTTTTCCTGTCCTGAAACAAACAACTTGTTTACCGGTAGTTTTTCACCTGTGTTAGTCTTATATGTTTTTTTTTAACATAGTAGAGAAGCTATGGTTACTTGTCACACTAGAAGAACTTTATTCAGTGTATATATGTAGAGTATCTAAAAAGAGGGGAAATATTTTTGTTTACAAGGCAGAATAATGTAGTTCATACACCACCTCAATGCAGGTTATTTATCAAAGTTGCAAAGTGCTGCAGATTTTAGTTATTGGAAGTGAGACTGTCCTTTAAAATGAAAATGACATTCTAAGCAGTCTTGTGTTGCACCATAAAACACTGGCTGATTTGGTCCAACACTAGAGACCCTGTGGTGGATAATCTGGGAACAGCTAAATTGGAACTTTAGAGATATTTTCTTCTCTTCTTCAAGTCCCAGTTTTCAACATTTAAATTCAATTTAAGTGCTGGCAATGTATACAGATTATTAAATTCAGATCAATTTTATCATTCCTTGGAGCAGCTTAGTAACTGTAAATTGAACCAATCTGGCAGTATTTGTGAAAAGGAAATTTTGAAGTTTGGTTGCTTGGTTTTTGTTCTGTCTTGGTTTTTTTTTTTCCTTCTTAACCTCCAGCATGTCCACCTGGACATTTCAAGTGTTCTACTGGCTTATGCATCCAGCAGATGCAGCGCTGTGATGGCATAAACAACTGCTTCGATGAAAGCGATGAACTCTCTTGTGGTTGGTATTCACTTATTAGAGATCTTGACTGGAAAACACAGTGAATATATTCCCTAATCTTAGACGGCAGCAGAAACAAGGTGTAATTTATTAATGTGGATAACAAAAGATGTTTTCAGCTTCCTTTGTATGTCCAGGTACATACTATCCATCAGTCTCTTGAATGGTTAATTTATAGTTAATTGACAAGGGACAAAACCAAGAATGAAGAAGGCACTGGAGACCACAAGGAATAAATTTAGATGTGCACTAATAGCTGTAGTAGACTATATTTTAGTTTCTCCTCATGTGATAAAAGCTGGCGATTTATAAATAAAGTTCTGTCCCATTTTGAGATGAGTTATTTTATTCTTGTGGGGGAATGACAAAGGGGGGGTTCATAGAGTAGATGAGAGTGATACTAAACATCTCCACCTGGGGAGCTCACTGAATTCCTTTGTGCTCTATTTTCTCCATGCATAATGTGGCACTGATGCCCATCCTTTTACCATGCTGTGAAGGAATAAATGTTTATCCAGACATAGTCAGGAGGGGATGGGTAAGCATTTACAGGAAGCTTCTGTACCTGATTTGGCTTATATTTTTTAAGTTATCCCTGAGTGGAACTGTAACTCCAGCTTCGCAATACAGGACAACTTGCTTGCCTGCAATGGAGTAAGTGATTGTGAGAACGGAAAGGATGAGCAGAACTGCACCCACAGTAAGGCCACTCTCCTGAATGACTTTTTTTCTATCTTTTGTCATCTGTCTATTCCTGACTTGAATTCTGAATGCTGCATTCAAAAGGTTAAGGCACTATCAAATCTCACTTGGGCTATATTATTAAGTTCAATTCTTCTGATACACTTAGAAACAAGCTATTATTTATTTTAAACTATTTCTTTTTAATAAGCTTATGAATATCTGTTTCTGCAAAATATGGCAGAAGAATTAAGTATTTCAGGTGTATGATGGGGATCTAGGGATTTAAAGCTTGAATCTGAGATTTTTATCTCTTTACAGCCTAATCTGTGGAAATTAATTCCTGGATCAGTTTTACTATCTGTAAAATAACTATAAAAATGATGGTTTCTCTGTAGCAGTTATCAGGGTTATAAGGTTAGTGGAAGCCATAAATTTAGCATTAGGCAAATGAAAGTTTTGAATCAGAACTTTCTTGAATTTTTTTAATAAATGGATGCTGTGACATATGAAAGGGACTTATGAAAGAGAGCAAAACTGAAAAGAGTTGCAAGTGACTTTTTCAAAGAAAATTTTTTTGACCCTTCTGACAAGACAATCTGTATAAATGATTACAGGAATACTTCCGTGCGTTGACAAGAAAGATGGATTGGGTATGAGTGGCTTCATTTATTGCAAGCCACAAGGAAACAGGAAAATGCTGAGTTTGGGGGTTGCAGTTTTATTGGATACAGATAATAAGGCTTCTTTCACTACAATCTTTCATTTCACATTTAATACTGAAATACAAAGAAGAGTTACTTTCCAGAGTACTGGATGTTTTCTCTTGCTATTCTTACACTGCATCTAATTTTCACTACTATATCTGTGTGTGTTAGTGCAGTGGGAAAGGATGGGAGGAAATCTTTGTTTGGACTTGGCCAAGTAAATGCACACCCAAGTACACATGTAGTTCTATTTGAATAGGTTTTTTTCTGTTTAGAGGTGAAGCCATCCCAGTCAAAGTACTTTGTTTGTTGTATTAGTTCCTGTCTGTTAATACATGTACATCTTCTCTCTGCGCAGACATGTCTTCATGTGTTAAGCTAAGCCAACAGTTGTTTTGGGATTTTTTCCTTGCAACTATTTCAGGTATTCCCTGCACCAACCACACATTCAAGTGCAGGAATAACATTTGCATTAGGAAACAATATGCAAGGTGTGATGGGACTGTGGACTGTGTTGATGGAAGTGATGAAAGCAGCTGCAGTAAGTTCCTCTCAAATATTCATCTTTCTGAACTTTGAACTGTTTACAAAATAAAAATTTGTTCCTGTTTTAGAGTGGTTACAAGTTGGGCTGCAGGTACTGAATTTTTATTGCATTCTCTCTGGTAATGTTGGGTAATGATCAGCTATCAGCTTACCTCAAATGTGGTTGTAGAATATGCCAAGTTCCTGTGGGAGGGTGGGGTTACAGTTATGGGGAGCCTTAGACAGCTGTACTGCTTATGGCAGCTAGGCTGAGGATTAGGGCAGCAGGATTAATTACAGTGTGAACTTGGTTAATTGGTGAGGCAGCAGCTTTTGTTGTCTGCAGCAATGCCAGACACTTCGTTGAAGTTGGGCTGTATTTGGACTTCAGGAGTGATACAGCTGCAAAAGAAAAAACTTTTCACTTCTCTGACTCTTCCAGATGGTGAAGACCCCAACACTTCACAGTATCAATTTAGGTTCTAGTCATAAATCTTCTTAAAGTAACCTCTGTACAACCTTTTCAGTTCATTTTGCTGTAAAGCAAACAGATGATTGTCACTGCAGTAGCAATAAAAGTGGAGTTGGGATTAATTAATTAGGATTGCTTAAACTGAATGTTCTCAAATATATTATGTAACATGGATGTGTTGGAACAAGTCCAAAGGAGATTCATTAAGATATCTGTGGGCTGGAGCACCTCTCCTTTGAAGACAGGCTGAGAGAGCTGGGGTTGTTCAGCCTGGAGCAGAGAGAGCTTTAGGAAGAAGGCTCTTAGCACCTTCCAGTACCTAAAGGGGCCTAAAGGAGAACTGGAGAGGGGCTTTTCACAAGGACATGTAATGACAGAACACTGAGGAATGGGTTTTTAATAAAAAAGGTTAGATTTAGATTAGATATAAGGAAGAAATTCTCCACTGTGAGGGTGGTGAGGCCCTGGCAGATGTTGCTCAGAGAAGCTGTCGATGATTCATCCCTGAAACTGTTCAAGGCCAGGCTGGATAGAACACTGAGCAACCTGATTTAGCTGGAAGGTGTCCCTGCCCATGGCAGGGGGGTTGTGATTAGATGATCTTTAAGCTCCCTTTCCAAATCAAACCATTTTATGATTTTGCCTGGCCCTCAGCTGTCTCTGGCGTGCTGCCTGTATGTCAAATCTGTCAGCACTTGCCTTGGATCCAGTAGGATGTCTTAAGAGACTAGCTATATGCCTATTTTTATTTGGAAACATTTAAGCTGCATTCAACTTCCTGGATATGCTCAGGAATGGGTCCAGAAATATTAACACCTGTGTGTGGGAGCATGGGACTAAAACTCCTGAGCAGAGATTCTATGTGCAAGCACTAGGGACAGATGGGAGGCTCTGCAGAAGGGTCTTTCGTCCTTGCTTTTTGAATTAAGAGTTCAGATTTTTGTGCTGATGAGACATGACTTCTTCCCCTGTTATTAATATACATTGTCAGACTGTCAGTCATTTCCATACAAAATAATAATTTTACCACCTTGTTTCTCAAATAAAAGTCCAATCTCCACGTGCATTTTTCTTGTATCATTCCCACTGTTTTGGCAAAATGTAGGTGTCCTGATGACATTGAACTTCTTTGTTGATTGTCTCCTTTCAAGTCAGGATTGGCAGTATCAAAAAGAGATGAGGGTTTGCCCATTTGTATATATTCATTGTGATGCTTATTAAATCAATGGATCCGTTGACATTTCTGACGCAAATAATATTTAGGGGTTAATTTCTGTAGCAGATGTAGAGAAGGGACTTTGAAAAATTTCTAGACTAGTTATGGAGTCACTTCTTGTTTCATTAACAGAGAAAGAAGTTTTAACAAAGAGAGAAGTTTTGCAATTATAGCAGGGGAATGAAACAGATTTCAAAATATTTCAAAGTGCAATATTCTTTCATGCCATATGTGGGTAGCCCCCTCATTAAAGGAAAGTACTGGAGATGGGGATTATAACCTGAAATATCTCTTGCAGGTTGTGGCAGTAGCAAGATCAGCAATCTCATCTCTCGGATTGTAGGTGGCTCAAACACTGAGGAAGGTGAATGGCCCTGGCAGGTCAGCCTTCATTTTGTGGGAGCTGCTTATTGTGGAGCATCAGTGATATCAAAAGAATGGCTTGTGTCTGCAGCCCACTGCTTTCAAGGGAGCAAGTAAGCAGTCTTCCCTTTATATCTGTCCCAAACATGGCCAGAATCCACAAGTGCCTTTAGGTTTGAGAGTTTGCACTGCGTGGAAGTGCTGTGCTCCCCTTTCCCCAGCCTTGCTGTCAGTGGGTGTTTTGAGGTACTTTTTAAAAAAAACCAACTTCTCTGTTTGCTCCCACCCAGGCTGGCTGACCCCAGAGCATGGCGTGCCCACCTGGGCATGCAAATGCAAGGCCGTGCCAAGTTTGTGTCCGCAGTAAAGCGGATTGTAGTGCATGAGTACTACAACAGCAGGAACTACGACTACGACATCGCGCTGCTGCAGCTGAGCACGCCGTGGCCGGACACTATGAGCCACCTCATCCAGCCCATCTGCCTGCCTCCCTCTTCCCATAAAGCCCGCAGCGGAGACAAGTGCTGGATAACAGGTTGGGGCCAAAAGCAGGAAGCAGGTCAGTTTTATCCCTTCCATTTGAGATAATTTGCTTCCCAGGAGCCTTCACAGCTGGGGGAGTGTGCATGTACCTTCATATGCTCAGGAAACTTGGCTGCTGGTTCCAAGGATCTGAATGTCTTCCATATTGTGTTGTTAGTGTAGGGAGCTACACTTACCCCAAAATATCACAGCGTTATCTATCCCCTCTGTTTCCCTTGGAGGTATGGGACACATGGTTGTGGTTTCTCTCTTTGGGCTCCTGGTTAGTCATTTGTAAAATTTTAAAGCTGTTAGTTGAAAGATAAACATAATTCCTCAAAAGAAAAAAAAGGGGGAGAGGGGTATTTTTCCTGTTTCCCTTTATCAACTTCTACAACACAAGTGCCAAGTCAGTCTTTTAATTTCAAAGTATATTTTATTACATACTAGCTTTATCAAATCCTAAAACAAAGTTTCATGATGTAAACTAGTGCTTGCTTATCTGAATATATGGGTGAGGGCTTTTTGGCTATAACCAGATTTTGAAAGGATCACCTGGTGATGAGATTGGGACTGCTGTATTGAAAGGAGAGGAAACTTTGAGTTAATTCTGTTGTTAATAAAGAATATATATCTTATTAAAAAGAGGTGTTTCACCAAATCTTTCAGAGAGAAAGAAGCAAATTTGGAAATTGGTTCTTTATGCTGTCAGAATTTGCATTCTGAAACTCTGACTCATTATCTTAATCCTGAATTTGTCTCCTTCAAATATGCTGCCCTCATTGCAAATCTATCATGTGATGATCTAAATATCTTTGCAAAATTCAGTTTTCTTTTTGAAATAAAAGAGAGCAAATTAAAAAGTCTTGAGACATTTTGAAAAAACAAAGGAAAAATTTTTGGCTAATCCTAGTGATTATTCTATTGCATTTAGTGTGTCTGAAGGACCCAGATCACATTACACAACTGCCTAATAGTTTGAAGAGGCTTTCTGCTCTGTTGCAATTAGTTGCTTGGCATCTGGAATACCTTGATGATCAAAAGTATCTGGATATTTTCTGAAGACTTCTTGCTTTGTATTTCAATAGATTAGTAAAATGTTAAGCTCTGTTGAATCACTCTACTCTGAATTTGTTTTCCAGATGAAGAAGGTTCAGCAGTTCTTCAGAAAGCAGAGGTAGAAATTATTGACCAGACATTATGTCATTCCACATATGGAATTATCACAGCTAGGATGTTTTGTGCTGGGCTATCATCTGGGAAAAGAGATGGGTGTAAAGTATGTATCTCAGCAAACTTTACAAAGAGCTTATCTTGTCTTTCATTGTTGCATGTTGCAGTGTAAAGTCGACTGGCAGACCAGTTTGTGGATAAGATGTTTCAGGGCTGAAAAAGAGCAATGTAAGAATTTTTCAGCAAATCTCTTCTGTGTGTGATTTCAGAGTTCTGCTGCTTTATGTGCATAAATAGCATCACTAAGTTTCAGTTATAGGTCGAGAGCCAATCAAATTGTGAGTCCCAGTAACAAGTTGAAATCAGGCAATTTTTGGCATAATAGGCTCTCAGCTGAAGAAAAAATTGAGAAACTAGCTTGTGTCTTTTCAGGATCCCTCCCCTTCAACTTGGAACTACAGGACTGTATGATGAGATGCAGGAAATAAGGCATAAATTTGTGAATGTAAGACATTTCTGATCTGGAAAAGCTGAACGATGATAAATGTAAAGTGCTGAATTTACTTCTAGTGAATAGTAGCAAAACCACATAGATACACAATATATGTCTATATGACACTTAATATTACAGGTCTTATGTGTCATATTATATTGAACTTATATAAACCATTATAAATCGTACATATTTACTGCTAAAATAATAATAAAGCCATTTTTTATGATGGAGATCTGGAATCTTCAAGATGATCTAACTTTCACTGATCTACATAAAAATGAGTGAGCCTACAATTGGTGAGGGAGTATAATGCACCAGCTGTTTTTTAGAGGTTAGTGAGGTCATTGATATTAAGTGTCATTTTCAGTAACTAGAGAATTGTTTGTTTATGGCTGCTCAAGACATAGCCAAGGAAAGACATCATTTTAGCTGCATTTTTGTAAAGACAAATGATTTGTGTCTGTGTCTGGCAGCTGTTAGAGCTAATCAAACTGTGGTATTCCTGTTTAGTGAAAAGTGCTGGTGTTCCACTTTTGTTTTGTTCTAGGAATGAAAGAAAAGACTTGCAAATTTTTACTCTCTAAATGTAAAATCTTATTTGTCATGGAAGTTAAAAAAGCCTTCTAAATTCTTAACCTTTTTTGAGGCAATTCAAGATGATCCTACTTTGAGGAGAGGGTAGCACCTAAGCACCTTGGAAGAGTTCCCTTCCAACCTGCATATCCCAACAACCTATAAAGTGAAGGCAAAATAGTTTTCTAGATCTAACAAAATATTTGTCTAGAAAGAAGGCACTTCTCCATGCAAAACATCTGATTTTGCAAAATGCACCTTTTGCTTTTAGTTGTTTCTTGCACCCAATGTTTGGTATAGCTTGATTTGCCACTGGGTGTCTTTTTCAGAGATATTGTGTGTACAGCAAAGCCTTACAGGCTTACATTTTCCCCAAATGGTGGCAAATGGTTTTATACCTGATGCTCTGCCAATGTATTTCTAAAAGAATAACCTATAAAGGAAGAGTCCTAGTTGCTTAGTCCTGTATTACAGCATAATGAGATCCTGTACTAACTTTTGAAGTCTAGAACAGACTTCATTTTAAATGCTCTAATTACAATGACATTATGGGCCCCTAAACATTATATGCTGACTAGTACCTACTAGAGAACAATCCTTAGGCTCTTTTTCCTTCTTCAAAGAAAACAACACTAAACACAAAACAATTGAGGGATTCCATCTCTTTCCATTTACCTGTAATTTGAAAGAAGTCATACAATTATTAAATAATTTATTATGTTTATCTTATTTTTTAAATATCTTTTAAAAGCTATTTTTTAGTTCTAATGTGTAACCTATGAATATACATGCTTAGTACATGTTAAGTAGCAGTTTTGGGGTTTAGCTTTAAGTGCAAGGTTAGAAAAAATAGTGAATTTCAAATATAGTCTATGAAAAGTAATAGCTTTATTAGTGTCTTTAAAGAGGGAGAAATACCTTCTCTCTTGTGAAAGAGCAAACTGGTAAAACTGTGCAATGCCATCTACTTAAAAAAAACCCCCAACTATCAATTGTTCAGACTATGTGAATATGAAAATATAATCACTGGAATTCTGCAAAATATCTCCTGTGGATTTTACTCCAGTTTTTTTTTTTACAATATTTCACATTGTAAACACATATAACTCAATACATTATTTTCAGGGTGATTCTGGTGGACCACTGTCATGTCAAAGCAATGGAGATGGAAAATGGTTTTTGGCTGGCATCGTGAGCTGGGGTTATGGATGTGGAAGACCAAATTTCCCAGGTGTCTACACAAGAGTGTCAAATTTTGCACCATGGATACACAAATATGTGCCTTCAGTCTTGTAACTTGAAAACTGTTTTCTTGGAATAAAGCATGTCCTGGATATCTTCATTAAAATCATATTTGGAAGATCTGTTCAGTGGTGGAGTTTCTTTGCATGGCTTGATGATTCTGGAACTCACACATGGGGGTAATAAATACCATTGTTTCAAGCTTTGGTGGAAAAGGAGGAGGCTGTTCCTTGTGGTGATTGTTCCATGCAGATGTCTGGAGACACCAGGGTAGGTGCAATAATAAACTTCATTTTCAAGGCACCAGCTAAGTGCAGGTGCACTCATCTGTCAGGAAGCTGAAAATACAATTGATTGTGTAAACAGAGAGCTTGAGGCTTACTCATCATTTCTTCTGAGATGTGTGCAGCCAATACAGAAGTAACTGTGAAGTAGCAATGAACTGTTTATACTCTAGCAAATAGTACTTTCTCTGCCTCTTCCACCAAGAACAGCTTACAGGGAGAAAGGGAGAGGAGGCACTTTTTAAAAGTGAGCCCAATCCTTTCAAACCAATAGGGCTCTAATTTTTGAAGATCAGAAATTCTGCTGCTAAAGTGGTAATTTGTTGCATGCTTATTCCTTCTCCTGCTTTCATTTTAACTAACTGCATGATTTGGAGTTACTAACTCTTTTATTTCCTGCTTTCATTTCTTTATTTTCCAGTTCATTTACCTAAGAATTTGAATTCTTGAGCTTCAGGCAACCTTATCAAGATGAATAAACATGGTGATGTGTGTTATTGTAATGATCTTGTCCTTGCCAAAACAAAACCAGTGTTTCTAAAAGTTCTTCGTACAGATATTATGCAAAAGTGGGTTTGTTTCCTCTAGGCATTTTTCTGTGGTTTTTTTTCCTCTTTTCCATGAGGTAAGGGGCAAAGTGTCAGTCAGCAGGTTCTCTGTGTGTAGCAGAGACAGGCTGTTGATAAATAGAAGATTTAAACAAAGCCATCTGTCTGCAGCTGTAGTTTGAATTTCTGAGCTGTGAGGATTGCCTTCCAAATAATCGGTTTTGCAATCTCTGTGTGAACAGTTGGGATTTGTTTGTTCCCTTTGTATTATTTTTCTGGGGTTGAGATTTCTTCATCCCTTTTTGCTTTTCTAGATTCTATTTTTTATGCTCTCTCTCTTTCAACGTATCAAATATGTTATTTCCCCACACACAAGTCCTTGATTTTCTTATTTTTCATGCAGAATATGCTGAACTTGGTAGGTTTTGGAATTAAAGCTGGTTTTCCTTTCAAACAGGAAATGTGCACATAAATTGGTTTGCAATTTACCACATTTATTCTGTGGTACCATCTTGAAGCTGGAAAACTAAGGTAATATGTGGAAATGAGCATTTCTCCTCTCTAACAGATATTTCCCAGGGTGTTTATTAGAAGTTGCCTCATTTATATTGCCCTTTTATCTGTACCTTGGTTGCATGTCCTTTGCATTGTGTTGTAATTGATTTCCCTAGTCTTGTATTTCTGAAAGAAATTATCTATTTTCAAATGATGGGATCCATATCCTACTTAACCAGTCTGGAAAACAAAGAGTTACAGTGATGGTAACTTTTCCTGCCCATCTTCTTTGACTGCAGATCAGCTGGCTCCAGCTTCAAGTAGTATGGCAAAGGTGAAATAAGAGAAGCCCAGTGTGTGTGGTGGGGAGAAAAGCTATGCTGAGTTATGTTTAAGAAGCAGGGTTCATTTAGGGGGTTGTTGCTAGGTTTTCAAAAGGCATTTGTCACGGCATCATGCTGCAGACTTTTCCCTCTGGCCGGATTTCTGTGTACAGCATTCCAACTCCAGACGCTGAACGGGCTGCAGGGCAGGTAAGAGCCATCAGCTAAGCTTTGTAGTAGGAACACAGTAAATAAATTTTCTCTGACCAGTCCTGGGTGCATTGACTTCATAAATTGCTCTTAACTGAAGTGATAAAAATTCCCAACCACTTTCACAGCTTGAGATGCATACAAGAAGGAAATAGCCTAGAGAGATGCAGGTTTCACGTGTGACATAGCTGATAACATGAGAGATTTACATCAATATTATTACATTAAAACTAAGAGAGTAAATACACCAAAATGTGATATAATAACTCTTCTTTTCTTACTAACTGATGCCATTCATGGTCTTTCTCTAGGAAAGTCTGCATGTTTGCTACTGCCCATCCTACCAGGAAGGTTTATGCCAAAAGTATTGTTTCTTCAAATGGATGAAGTTGTGTTTCTGGAGAAGATGTTTTCTAGAAATATTACCTACAGTCTCTTTAACTGTTACAGCAATCGTGCTAGTCCTGCACTACTCACTCTGTAAGTGCTATTCCCCAATGTGGTCTGGCTGGGATGGATATTTCACACTGGGAAAAGCTCTGCACTAAGCAGCTGAGCACATAATGTGTGTGTATATAAACTCCTGACTTTCCCTTCCCCTTAATGTCTTTGCTAAAGCAACAAAGCGCACAGTAATTAGCAGTTAGTAGTTGCACAAGAATACTGAAAGTGCGCATTTTAGCTCTAATTATTTTTTTGTCTCTGCTCATGAATGCCATCATTATTGATATTAAGTGTTATCTTTTGCAGAAACTTATAGGAATTATTTGCCTATTTTCCCTTTACTTTTTTAAAAAGCAGAAAAGGTACTAAACTGTCTTTGTACTTTCCAAAATGTCAACACATAGCCATTAAAAACATACGTCTTCAGGAGGAGAGCACTGCAAAAAACTGGAAGCTTAACAATGAAATCTTTCTGGTAGAAATGCCTGCCTAAACCTTTATCTCCTTTCCTTTCCTACTCTGTCAGTAGCACCTACTCAGTGCTCTAGCTATTAATGCATGTTTCTTTTAAGAGGTAATACCTGCGAATGCCTAGGACAAGTACATACTTTTGCAAGCCTCTTGGTCTGTAACATTATTAGGTACACTAATTTTTTAACTTTTTTTTTTTCACTCTCAGCTCCAACTTTTTCCTTTATTTATATTGGTGGAAGTGTAGAAGTTCCTAATTTGACTTATACACATGACCTCAATGATCCATCATCACAGAAGTTCCTCCAGCAAGCAAAAGCAATCCAAAATTATGTAAGTTCCCCCATAAGCAGAGAAATATTTTGTAAATATTTATACAATCAGCTTGGAATGAGGAGAGGACTCCAGGTAGCCTTTTTTTTTTCTTTTCCCCCCTTGGAAATACTAAGTTTAAAGCTAGCAAGAGCCTTGACAGTTTTCAGATCTAGAAATGCACTAGACAGATGCTGTTGTTTTTCTTTAGAGTAAGTTCAATATTTTCTGGGTAATAGGGTTTTAGGGTTATGAACAAATTACTTGTCCTGAAGGAAATAGGAGAGTGGGTTTTGTTTTACTTTATTCAAACTCTCTTCCTACTACATTTTTCATTTTCTTTTTAATTTTACCTCCAATTCAATGCTTCACTTTTTTTATTTTCCTTATCACTCACAACAGTGATTGCTTTCTTGCTCTTCTTATGAGTTTCTATTTGTGAGATCAGTACTGTTTCCTAGGTACAGGTGGACAGCACTTTTGAAGACAAAGCTGCTCTCTGTTAGCCTGAATTTCCCAAAAGAACTAATCTGGTGTCTCAAAGCTGCTTTGTGCACAGCCAATACAAGTTGAACATACTGGAAGTTTAAAGGCTGAAACAAAAATATAATGTATTCATAGAGATATTCTTTATGACTAATTATCAAGAACTGCCTCAATGAGATGTGATGTGAAAAAGCAATTTTCTTAGTGGAATTTAATGCACATTTATGATCCTTATTTGATACAGTTTGTGAAGGTTATGGACAGTGCTTGTAATGTGGAGGAAGGCGGTGAGGAAGAGGAAAGACTGAAAAAGACAAGCACTTTATAGTATTAGAGATTATATTGGCACTAAAATGTAACACTACATTTTCTTTTACCACTATTTCATTGTCAGTTGGCAGAAACATATGAATCTTCCTTATTGGGAAAGTACTATTTGAAGTCTGTAGTGGCTGCTTTCAGGTAGGTGCTGTTTCAGCATATGGCAGAAATTTGAAATATTCAGCTTTTCTCTTTTTTCAATGCATTTTAATTAGCTATCTAGAAGAACATGCACATCTCTGTAAGAGAATCAAAAATGCACAAAAGCATTTAAGTATATGAACTAAACTAATAGTGTGACTTCTGTCCTACCCTGTAGAATCGGTGAGAGAAATGAAGTCTGATGAATTGTTCCTGAGTCTATGGGTTGTTTTATTGTCTATTATTTTAATTTTTGAAATAACAATTCACCACTTGCAGGATCTTATTTTGGTTTTGTCCATCCTTAAACGTGAAATTTGGGGCAAAACACTATTTGAGCTCCTGGTAAGAAATGTAAATCCATGGAGCTGCAGGTTATTACAATCCTGGTAGTTTCTGAAAACCCTGAAGGATCAGTGCACATGCAATTTCAAAAGGATTATGGTGGATTCACTGAAGTAATAACTTGTATGTGTATGCTCAAGGATTCTTTATTTCAAAAAAGTATTGTGTGAAATGCTGTATCAAAGTGTAGGCATAAAATTGTGTTGTTGTATGGTGCTAGCTTCCATTAAAAGATATTAATTACAATGTGTCTGGAGCTGTTATATGATCTGGAAAATGCATAGTTATACAGCAGAGATGGTAACATCCAGTTCCATAAAAGCTATTGAAGGACTTCAAGGTGTGCTTTTCAGTCTCAGTATGTAGCTGGTTAGCCTATATATGCCAAAAATATTTCTACTGTATAGCAAAAATAATTGTTAAGCAAGAGAGCTTTTTGTTACCATGTTTAGCAACAACTCCTGGGATAAGTCCAGCTGGTTATGAAACTGCCAGCCAAAAATGCAGACCAGTGGAAACCATGTCCAAAATATTAATTAGACTGTATTTATGATGCTTTTTATTCCTTTCACAGTGAAGGAGAATCTGGGCTGAGAGCTTACTTCTGGAATACATTCTGGACACCACAAGATATGGCTGCTTCTCTTAAAAAATTAACCCCAGTAGAGCAAAAGGAAATCTGTAGTAAACAAGCAGCTCCCTTGTTCAATTCTAGGGAGGAAGATTTTGATCTTGTTACAATGGAGCTTTTTGGTAACAATGTACTTGTCATTTAGTACCTATTCTGTCCATTTTTCTTTCTCCACTTTGTGTCTTTGGCTTGTCTAGCTGATAATTATTGCATTTCAGTTTCAGATTCCACAGAATATGATGTGATGCTAAAATCAGGTAATTATGCTTCAATCCCAAGTGATACCACTTTGGGGGGAGTGGAATCCTGTTATAGAAAAATGGCATTTTTCCAATTATTCTTATATCTGTAGGGCTTAACTAGAGCAAAACTAGACTATGGAATCTCCATGTCTTGTGTTTCAAATGAAGGCTGGATGAAAATACCTTACAGCTTTTATTCTGGTGTTCTGGCTAGAATGGTTGAAATTTAATAGTTCCCACTGAACTGCAGTGAGCTGTGGTTCCTATTTTCGCCATCTCTAAAAAAAAAAAGCCCAACAACAACAAAAAAGCACTCAACAAAACCTCTAAAAAGTTGTATATATTTGGCTTGTAATTAGACAATTTTGGTTATATGTTATTAGCAATCAGTCAGATAATGTAGAGCTTTAATTCACTTCATCTGATTTCTTCATACCAAGCGCATCTCGAGATGTGTCTTCATGTTCTTAGTGTTCTCATTGCATGCAGAAGAAAGAAGAGAAAACGGAAAAGGAAGCAGTAGGTGTGAAGCAGATATTGTAGCAACTGCAGCTGAATCTTCTCCTGCTTGGGGAATGTGCAATGAGCTGGTGATGGTGAGGCTTTGTATTTCCTTCCTGCCAAAGCAGGAGAAGTCTGATAGGGAAAAAGGGAACAGAGATGTAAACATAAAAGCAAAAAGGGAATAGACTAGTCAAGAAATGTGGGTAGGTGGTTGTTTCTACCTTGTCTGAAATCTTACCCAAAGACTTATTTTTCAATCTAACACTTTTCCCATACTGATCTACATTCTTTTTTGTAGCAGTATCCTTCGACCTGTATGCCAAGCCAGGTAACAACAGGACTCTAACTCTGATGAATCCCAAAAAGTCTTTTTATCAGTGGAGACTTCGAGTTCCTTCTAATTACGTGGTGAGACTGGTAGTTATCACTTTGCGTGGTGTCACTCCAGAGAGCTGTGCATCACACCACTTGTCAGCATATGATTTCCTTCTTCCACTGCAGAACAAGATCATTACCAGGTATGACACACTGAGCAAAGATGCTTTACTGAACTGTAGAGAAGCTCTCTGAAACCATACCAAATTGATAAAATGTGACATTTGAAATACAACTTAATTAAAAATCTTGAATAGTGTAATAAGAAGATCATCTGAAAAATTGGAAAGGACTGATAAGGGTTTTCAAGTCCACCTCCCTGCTTCTCAGAGGACTACCTAAAACCAAGCCATCTAACTAAGAGCATTGTCCAGATGTTCTTTGAACTCTGACAGTCTTGGTGCCATGATCCCTTCCCTGGGGAACCTGTTACAAATTTCTGTGGGATTTATTCTATACTATGACTAATTCTTAATGGGTTCCTTTCCATAAAATTACTCTCACAATTCAAAAAGATACAGACTTTTTTTTGGAGTATTATATTCTATTATTTTCAGAGAACCTATGTTTTATGGCAGTCCAGTCATAGCTGAATTCCTGTTCATAATAGCAGGGTTGGAAGGCTCCATCCTCAGAGTCACTGTGTAGTCTACTTGCATAAGTGAGTTCAGATATATTTAAATTTGAGTGGCTACACTGCTATTTTTCAGAGTCAAATTTCATGTATAAGCAAAAGGAATCTGTCTTCCTCGACTAAATAAATAAAAGAGTTGTAGTAGCTAATGGTTTCAAGAGGGGAATTTCACTTAATTTTTTTTCTTTTAGGAACTTTCAGGAAGAGGTTAGCTGGGCATGAAGATTTAGCGAGGAATCTGAAATGCACTTTTTTAGGAGTGCTTTAATTTAATTGAGTAGGTGGTCCTCTTCAGCTCTTTTAATGTATGAATTGCTCTCTATACAACAAGGCAACAGATTGCCATTGTTGGCATGGAATGGACACAAGGTTTTTGCAAGGAGTTACTCAAACTGTAGCATAACGAGGATAACCCTGTTCCTGATGTGGACCTGCATCTGTTCTGCTACTTATTATGGATTATTGCTATGACTCCATTATGCATTACTACCACTGGCTCAGCTTTTTAGGAACCACAAATGTAGAGCCGGCCATGAGCACAAAAACACTTAGAAGACAGCAAGACCTACACAGGTGTCTGATATAATACATTCAGAGAATATTGATGCAGTAATCTGTAAGACAAAATTCAAGAATGTTCATTGATTTCTGTCTATTAAAGAACCAAAACAGAATTCAATGACTGAAATTATGTTAAAAGCTTCATGGTACCTGAAAAAACCTGACTTTTTCGGTTGCTTTTTATTGCCGCCCTAGAAAATGTGTTGTTTTGCATATGTCTATTAGTTTTCTGCTTGGGTCAAAAGCAGTCTAGTGACATACTTAAGACACAATAGAACTAAAAATAGCAGTATGTCCAGTGTCTGCTACAGCCAGTAACTCTAGTAGCCAGTATTCCCTGATGTTTAGGTCTAGGGTCACACATGGTGACTGGACTGATTCTCACCAGTTTCTGTAAACTGCAGTAATACATCTGTTCAGTGACAAATCTTAAGGTATGTTCCAGCTGACATGGTGAGGTGTGCTGTGAGAGAAAGCATCTCATGTGGACAATTCTCTTAGCTTGCCTTGCTGTTCTGATGATATTGTGACAGAAAGTACAGATAGAAGGTAAGCCAGGCTGTCAACAGGGTTGATGAAGATGCAGAAATATTTCCACATGATAATGTGGAGAGGACTTAAACTGTTATTTTATAAATGTTCTGTCAGCTATTATGACAAAAAGGATTTAATAATGTCTGCTGGAGAGGCAGAGCAGAGATTCATTCACAAATCTCACTTCAAGTGCATGAAAGGAATAGTCTGCTAAAAGCAGAGGACAACTACTTTCAAGGTTAAAAATTTTGATTTTAATGCTGCCGCTTTGGATCTCAGTGACATCAAAGAACTTGACGTAGGGCTGTGATGGAAATACTCTGTTACTGTGAGGTCTAGTCATAATTGTTTTCATTTGCTGTGCATAGAAAAAGAGAAACCGCCTAGAAATTTTTAACACATAGATGCACAGATATCACAGAATATTCTCAATAGGAAGTGACCCACAATGATCATGGAGTTGTAAATAAATGAAAAAAAGTCCAAAATGTTATGTGGGTTGCAAAATGCAATAAGCATAACAGTGAATTTACAGATTCAAGAAATAGCATCTCACATTACAAGTAAAAGAACAATAGGAAGTAATACTTGCCAAGCATTTTGTGTGATAGCTTTCACGACACAAAACCAGGCTGGAAGAGAGACATAGTAGGCTGGGGACTTTTGCCACATTGATGATCTTTTTACCATAGATCCACAATGGTTGTGGACATTGCTGACACTACCAATGGTTCCCTAGTGACTTGCTACATTTTGCTTATATAATTTCTGTCTTGCTTTCAATCTTGGGTCCTTGAGGTAGCCAGGAGTAAATTTTTGTTGAAAAAAGCCTACCTCCCACTGTCTAGAGGTCCTTGTGAAAAAACTAGTAATAATAGTAATGGAAGCCAGTTGCTGAGATCTATCAGGATTCTCACATAGTAAACATGTGGCTAGATTGGAAATGTTTTGGCTTTATCTGTTTCACAGATGCTGGTCAACACTGCTGCACTGGCACTTGTTGCCTTTTCATTCCTAACCTCCTTCTCTCAGTGCCACTATCACCGCTGAAGTAACATAATCTGGCATTGCCTTTCTGATGCTTCCATAGATATGAAAACTCCAGGGCACTTGTTAAGCAAGAAAACGGTGATGTACACGCAGAGTGACTAAGCCTCAGTGCTGGGAAGACCCAGCACCCATATACTATCAGCTGGGTGGAAGAATGAAAGGGAAGTGGTAGCCAACGGAATGCTTCTGAAACATAGATGCCCAGATCAGTGTTAGTTCTGTCCAGTTCCCCAGCAAAGATAACAGGAATGTGGGAAATGTTTTGGGATTACTTTTTTTAATGTATTTTTTTGGTAACCTTACAGATGGTGTGGGCCTGGGGCCTGGACTCCTTCTGTTGTGCGTTTAACTTCATCAAGTAATGTAATGTTGCTTACCTTCTCGCTGGACCAAAGAGGAGAAAGCAACATACTAAAAGCTCACTTTCAGGCCGTTCCTAAAATCAGTACGTAGTTAATAGAAACAAGCATCTGAAACAAGCACACTTATTACTGGTTTTGCCTCCAAAAAAGCTGATATTGCCTTGAACATATCTGGGGAAGAAGTGTTGGCATACAAAGCAGGGAATTATCATTCTGATCCACTTTACAAGACTGAGACTTGAAGAAAGAAGAGAGTACATCTTTTGGTCTGGGAGATATTCCTGATAACTACTCAAGACTTACTTGCAACTGAGCAGTGGCAGCAGAGCAGCCTGCCAGGCAGCTATAGGCACTGTCTGTCCAGGCAAAGCTAGAATGCCAAGTGCCAGGGCAGCTACTTTTTATCACTTTGGGCAATGTATGCGCACAATGTGGAATGTGTACTTAAAGAAAATGGAAAACAAGAGCAAACACTTCTAATTTATCTTTGTTCTTTTTCTGAAAGCATTGTTCAGTGTAGTTAACTGAATAAGAAAAGTGTGTTCCACACCTAAGAAGTACATCCCAAACCTATGGGGTACTATGGATCTTACATGAATGCTGTGTGGTGAAATATTTTGAGTAATGTTAAACTGTAGTACTAATTTTAGAAGAGATAAAGGGGGTTTACAGGGTTAAGTTTAGCCACAGTAATTTAGTAAGGTGTAAGTGGAAGAGTTTTGACAATGAAGCAACTGACTATTTTTTAACATGTGGAACAAGTCACAGAGGATAAACTCCTGACATTCCAGCTCATGTCTCTCTGCATGCTGCTTATCCAAATATTTATCCCATGCACATTACTAATTAAAATAGCTTTACTGTTCCGAGCATGGGCATTTCAAATTATATTTAGTCCAGGTTTTGCCACAAGATTTTTTTTTTTAATTTCAAAATTATCTATTTCTGTTATGCTCATATTTGCATTCACAATGTTACCTAAAGGAAACGAAAAGCACTAAGGACTGGATATCTAGGAAAGTCTTTGTTAGAAAATAAAACCTCAAATGAATTGAACTACGACATGAATTTTCAAACTGAGAACTGATATATGATCTTCCTTGTTTACATTAAATTAATCAGTTTTCACTTCACTGGGCTGATTGCTTTCTAATTTTGAAAATACCTACAGAAAATTCAGAAGTAATTTGGAAGGGGGAAGTTGGTTGCATCCACATCTAGCTGCTTCTTTCATTCACCATGAAAGAATGCTTTTTTAAAAAAGAAAAACTTCAGTCAGAAGTTTTTTGTATTTACCCTTAGTTGTAATTTGATCAAAAAATAAGAGAAATTCAGGGTTATATGGGGGTGGAAGTTAAGCGATTTTCAGTTAATATAAGAAAAATGTGAGTTTAATACTGTCACAATATATTCTTCTAACTCTGTACATAGAGAAGGGTACTAGCAAGTGAAGTAGACTCTGCACTCTGGTCCAACTGAGATAATTGTGTTCCTTGTTGATGTATTTCTCTCCTAGTATGTGGTGGTCATTATATTTCCTGGAATGGGACACTGAGTTCCCCCTATTATCCAAGTTACTACCCACCAAATATTGACTGCACATGGATCATCAAGGTAAGTGCTGGGAACTCTTCTGAGTACTGGTGGCTTTTCTTTGTCTTATGTAGATACAAAATTGGGAGAAATGACTTTTGATGTGGATGAAACAGAGAGAAAACCTAGCGAGACCACTGAACTTCATTTCTTCTCAGGCATGCATTGCCTTCCTGTCCTATGTACAGGTGCGAACTATGGGAGGGAAATATTGGCAGCTTCCAGAAGTTTTAACATTATTTGTGACAGAAACAAATTAATGTGTAAGATGACAACTCCCAGCAGCCAAGAGAAAATTAATAATAATCAGGGCTTTTCTTCTGGGTCAAAAAAAAAAAGGTCATGTAAATCATGATGGATATGATGGATACCACATGATGGATACCACACTGTATTTCCCTGAATTCTGAAAAGCCTGGAACTTCTCTGGCTCAAAAATTCATCTCTGAATTTCCAGCAAGTTCTTTGGTAAGACTTAAAATCTGCTGGTGATTTCTACCAACCGCCTAATGTGTTGGTCTATTGTTCCATTCGGCATTTAATTGCTTTTTTCATTTCCCTGGTAAAGGAGACTTTTCACATATATGACTTGATAAGTCTTTACCTTTCATGGTATTATTAGTAGCTGTAGCACAAAACCCTCACCTCTGTGAAGGACAGGAACACATGGCATTACAAACCTAGCATGAACCTCAGATACAGTGTTTTATGCTGGCTGCAGAAAGGCTTACACTACATCAAGCACTGTCTAGCCAAAGCTGGGTCGCAAAAGACTTCTATGGATGTCTTAAGTTAGCAAAGTTTTTTGGTTCTTCTTAGAAGTGCTAATTTCAATAATAGAAATGCAGTACTTTTAATCCTGTAATAGGTAGAACATCTTGGAAGCAAAGGCTGTTTTCATTTCCTGAATGCATGTCAGGGTTTTTATCTTTTGATTTTTAGGCACCGTTGCCTGGCTACAAACTCTCAATAAAAATTCTTGTAATACAAATTCAAGAGAAGTCTCCAGAATCCAGTAATTGTGATAAAGACTGGTTAGAAATTGATGGAGTTAGGTGAGTAAATACATTATTTTCTGGCATATTGATTTACACTTTGAAGTTCTGCACATTTAGGCCATTCTCAGTTTTTCTTACAGGTATTTACTTTTTTTTTTGTTCCCCTTAGAGCAATAATGTAGAAACTACAAGATTTATGCAGCTGCAGCTGAACTGTAAATTCCTGGCTGTGGTCTTCATGTGGGTGAAGAGTTTGTGTAATCAGAAGTTTTATTTTCTTTACCACTTGCTCTTCAGTGATTGCAATTGTTACACAAACACTAAAAATAAATCTATTCAGAGAAATTTGTTTCTTGGAAGGAGCATATTGAAACAAGCAACAGCTGTTGGATTTGGCTGAATAATTTAATCCTTTCTTGGATGTGGAAATTTTGGGGTTGCAAACCTAAATGGGCAATCTGAAATAAAGCATGCTTGAAGCAATTTGTGTTTATAAGTTAGACCTGACATTGATCATCTTGCTGTATTTTGTTTCAATGTCTGCTAATCCCAAAAAAGTTGTGGAGTGGGAGAAATTTGTAAATAGGCTTTCTAAAACTTTTGTTGGGCAGTTTTTACCACCAAAATATAGCTGATCCTTATTGCATTGTCTTAAAGCTTTTTGACATCACTACCACTCAGTAAAAGGAGATATAGCTGGATGGTAGTGGTCAGTTTGGTTAGAAATTAATATTTCTCACTTTTGCCTTGCTAGATACTGTAAAGCTCTTTCAGAAAACAACAGAAACAGAGAATATGGCTATTCTGTTGTAATCAACTTCCATTCTGATGAGCTGGTCACCCACAGAGGGTTTTATATTGAATACAAAGCTTTCAGTCACACAGACAGTAAGTTATTAAGCATGCCCTTTCATTTTTAAGGAGGAACCTTTGAAAAACCCTGTTTGACAGACCAATTGTATACAACTCAATCTGCTTATTTTCTTAACCTTATTGCAGGAGACAAATGTGTAGAATGTTGTCTTTAGTTGAACAAATAGAGGTACAAATTTAGATATAAGATGTATTTAGAAGTTAGTACTTATTTTCTAACTTTCATCAACATTTCTGTAAAATGGGGAGCAAAACTAAAATTTCTCAATTTCTGTAGATCTACCTATATGGCACTTTGCTGACACCTTAAAAAAGCCAAGCTGCGATATAAAAATAGAATGGCAGAGGGCCTCAAAGCATGACTCTTCTACCAGCAAAAGTTAACCATGAATACTTAATCTTCTTTTTAAAATCACAACTAAAGGTGCTCTAGATCAGTTTCCAGGTTTAGACAAACTATTTAAGTTTTACTGGCAAAGAGGACCCCTTGCTAGAAGATGTTGCAGAAATAAATCTGTGTTTTTTATGGGCCTTTCCTAACTCCTCAGTCTATGTACTTCTGGATAAATCTTAGTTTGGGGGAGCTTCCAGGAAGGAACAGGGATTTTCAAGAGGTACACATATTTACTTGTGACATTTCCTAGAAAAAATGCAATTTCAGATTTTTTTAAATGCCTGGGGTGTTTTTACCCAATTAATGTCTAGGTAGCTGAAGTTTTCTGTGATTTCAAGAAATCACAGTATGAAAACCAAACCACATTTTGCTGGTGATCCTGTTGGAAGAGCACTTTTTCCCCAAATGCTACCAGATCACTACCACTTAATTTTAGGAAGAGAGACATAGTAGGCTGGGGACTTTTGCCACATTGATGATCTTTTTACCATAGATCCACAATGGCTGTGGACATGCTGACACTACCAATGGTTCCCTAGTGACTTGCTGCATTTTGCTTATATAATTTCTGTCTTGCTTTCAATCTTGGGTCCTTGAGGTAGCCAGGAGTAAATTTTTGTTGAAAAAAGCCTACCTCCCACTGTCTAGAGGTCCTTGTGAAAAAACTGGTAATAATAGTAATGGAAGCCAGTTGCTGAGATCTATCAGGATTCTCACATAGTAAACTGTGATAGTCCTTAGTCAGAAATTTATTGGGGAGAGTTATAATGTTCTTCTTCAGTTTTCTCAATTTCACTTGAAAATGAAAAGATGCTGTGAAGATTTATGATTTGTAAATTGTACAAATTGTAAATTGTACACCTGTAGCACTGGTGAAGGCAAAAGAACTGATCTAAGAAGCCACACTTACTCAGGTTAGAGTTCTGTAAAATGAGAATGTGGACAGTTGGAGGGTCTTCTTTTTCCTCAGGGACAGTGGAGACTGAAATCAATGTAATCATTAATCAGAGCAGATCATTACCCTGTCCCCTCTCCATAGAGGGACCAGCTTACACCAGTATGGACTACTACTTCAAGCAAGCTAGAATGTGTAGCTTTGAACAACTTGTTGAATGTGCAAGTTTTTGTTAATAATTTGAAAGCATGATTCCAAACATGTGACACCATCTTCACTCTCTTATTTCAGCCTACAAAAGTTGCTCCCCTTATGCATACAAATGCCTCAATGGAAAATGCTTGATGAAACCAAATCCTGAGTGTGATGGGAAAAGAGACTGTACAGATGGGTCTGATGAAATGAACTGTGGTATGGTAACATGTATTTTAAAATTTGTGAGTTACTTGGGAAACTAAGTCAGCAATTTGTGTTATTATTAAGCATTATTTGATTAATAACTGGTTAAATCAAATATGAATTTAAAAAATTCATTTCCTGGTAACACTATATGGGCAAATGTCTGTCTTGAATTTTGCACTGTTTCTTTTAAATCACCTCATCCATTCTGTCTATGATGACTTATTTCAAGCGATGCACTTCCAGGATAAGCTGGTAGGTCTTGCTACTTTTTTGAGCTGAATGAAATGCAGTCAAGGAGCTGTGTTTGTAAGGAGGGGAAAAAGACAATAATGATTCAAATGAACTTTTAAATTGTGCTTAATCCCTTTCTGAGTTATTCAACTCTTTAGAAAGCTACACGGGAAGATAGACAATGACTGCTTTATATCTGACCTGCCCATTGGTCAAGTACTCACCTTTTTACCAATAGCACAGCGAGGTCTAAGGGTAAAAGTTAGTGTCAAGCATGGCAAAGTGAAATAACTGGTGGGCTTTTCACTAATTTATTAAATTATATGTGTTAGCTTGTGGAAGACGCCAGCTTAAGAAAACCAGAATTGTTGGAGGTGAAGATGCGAGATGTGAGAAGTGGCCTTGGCAAGCAAGTTTACAGATGGGGACACATGGCCACGTGTGTGGGGCATCTGTGATTTCCAACAGGTGGCTTGTATCTGCTGCCCATTGCTTCCTGGATTCAGATTCTGTGAGGTATGAAGAAATTATACTGTTTTAGAGTATTTGTAGTTTAATAACTTTACAGAGTTGCTTACAATAATTTGCAGGAGCTATTCCTTGTCTAGATAAGTTGATCCAGGTTATGACTTAATGACATGACCTCACTACATAAACACTCAGTGTTGTCTGCTGGCTTCAAAAGTCTTAAGTTTTTGAAGTTATTCTTTTGCTTCCATTGCCAGTGAATCCTGCTTAACAGAACACTGTTCTGCTAGATTTAGAGCAAATACCTTTTTTTTTCTTCCTTTGTTTCAAAAGGCAGAGGTTTCCTGAGTAGAACTATGGCCTTTTATCCCAAGGCATGTTCTATTAATTGATCAATGAGTGAATACCTCACTGATGTTCCATTTAGGTAGTGTAAATTGAAAATGCATACCTCCTACATGTGGTAAGGAGGAGATAGAGTTTAATAAGTCGCTTTTATGAGTTCCAAAGCATGATGCATAGCAAGGAGTTGGTCTTATAGCTCCAGGAAATTAATTATTTTTATAATAGCAAGTAAAAACATAGCTTAATGTTTTAGCAGATGGAGACTAGAGTGCATCTATCTTCTGAAGTCATATTCTACTCCATGCACTTTGGTTTTGATGAATGTCCTCAAATACTGAAAAGTTGTTAAAATCGAGTGAACTAACACTGCATTGCTTTCCTATGGGACTTTCTAAAAACTTTTTTTTTTTTTACAGATACTCCGTTCCAATTGGATGGAGAGCGTATATGGGCTCACATATTATTAATGAAAAGAGCAATCGTGTAGCTATGAGATCAATCATAAGGATTATTGTCCACCCACAGTATGACCAATCTATCTCAGACTATGACATTGCCCTGTTGGAAATGGAGACACCTGTACTCTTCAGTGAGCTGGTACAGCCCATTTGCTTACCCAGCACCTCTAGAGTATTTCTTTATGGAACTGTCTGCTATGTAACTGGCTGGGGAGCCATAAAAGAAAATAGTATGTTCATTTCCTGGATATGCTTTTTGCAAGTTTGGCTTAGTTTTAAACTCTAGTAATGGAACATTTGTACTTGTAAGCAAAAGAAACCCTATCCAGTTTACTTAGTGCATCTATAAAAAGCCAGAACAGATCTCCTTCGCTACAGTCTGTGAATTCTGAATGGTTACTTGGGTGGCAGGTAATAAGTGAAAATGCATACTTGGGTGTCACAGATCATTGAAAAGCAAATGATTATAGGTTTACAAAAATGTGCCCATTTCCATGTTCATGACTCATTTTATCTGGTGAATAGAACCTTGCAGGTAAAGAGAGCAGTATCTTGCAACTATTGCAGAGAAAGAATTAGTTTCTGATTGACGATATGGAGCCATAAGCAGCAATAATTGAAAAAAAAAAAATGTGGAGGATCTTTCATTTTCTCTGTCTTAACCAAAGGCAGTTTAAAGTATGCCTCATGAAGAGTTCTGCCTCTGTGTAGCTTGGTGCAGCCAGCTGCATTGGGGACGAAGGAAAAGAGCACACTGAGTTAGAGAGGGGTGGCAGGGGAGCCTGTGGGATCCTTGCCCTGTCGCAGCATAAAACAGCTTAAAACCTGGGCTTGGGCAGCATCTCAGCACATCGGAGGTGTCAGGATATTTAGCTCACAAAGGCACCTTATGCCAATACCAAAGTACAGAATTAAACTCTTAGCATCATTTGTGAGTTACAGACGTTCTTGGGGGGGGTGTTATTCCTCAGTTTCTTCCCTAGAACTGATTGGATGGAAAACAATATCGAAATTGCATTTTGTAAGACTTGGATGTTGTTTGGAGCACAACCATGGTGTAAATAAAAACAAAAAGCTTCAGGCATGATTTGAAATGGCATTCAAATTTAGTCACCCTGTATGCAGTCTTATTGTACAATTTGCATGACTCTTTTACTGCTTTCTGGTAGCATAAAGTCATAAGGATAATGTCTAGGGAAATGGAAAGGTGGTGCACTGGAACCTCCGTGGCTATAGGGTAATGTGGGCAGAAGCTTTCAAAAACTAGGGCAGGCACCATTTGAAGGAAAGGGAATTATTCTGCTGTCATTAGCTGGGTAGATTTTGAGTTTGAAGCAATTCTCTTTTGTTTTGATAATTGGTACCTCTGTAAGAAATTTGTGCCACCTTAACCTCTGCAATACCATTTGTATTTTTTTCTAGGTCATCTTGCCAAAACGCTGCAAGAAGCTCAAGTGAGAATGATTAACCAAAGTGTTTGTAACAAGCTCTATGATGATCTTATTACTTCACGTATGCTGTGTGCTGGGAATCTTAACGGTGGTGTTGATGCATGTCAGGTAATCTGGAACTGGTAGAGAACTACAAAGGAATGCTTGCTTTCATTGGAAAACTCTTCAGAGTTTTAGGTTGTTTTTGTGGTGAGTTGGTTGGTTGGTTGGTTTTTGGTTTTTTTAATTGAGATGTCTTGAGTGTGAGTTTATGGTTAATTTAACATGACAACTAAAAGCCCACCAAAACAAGGAAGAAAATTCATCATAGGTAATCTCTGACCCTCTTGAGGAATATCATTTTGCAAAGGCAAGGGATAAAATGTGTCAAGAAGAATTCTTTTTCATCTTCAACAGTTATATTTCATACAAGAGAACAAAAATATAAAGATAAAAGGAATCATCTGTGATAAAAGGTGCATCTGTGAATTATGCTATTTGTATTCATTTCTTTTTATCTTCTTCAATATCTGGGAGGGAATTGCTAAAACACTGTAAAAGTACGATGAGTAATGTATTGTTACAGTTGCAAAGAAATACCAAAGGAAAAGCTAAGCTGGGTTTGGGAACTGCTGCTGCAATGGTGCTTTTTAATTTCAAACATTCATTAATGTGTATAATTACAAGTTGTGACTACATCACAGTAGTGTAAGCTGAAAAACCCAGCTTGTTTTTACACACACAATCAGAAACTTCTTTTTGGTCATACTTCACCTGTCCTGACTGCCTTCTTCCTCCTAGTATTCCAGTTGTGTACTTCATTAGTGTCCAAACTTTGGATGATGAATATCAACTTTACAAACATGGTTTTTTATACCAGTTACCATGTAAATGGCATAGAAATTTGTTACTTGTTATTAGACTGAGGCCATTTGGTACAATTTTTGTGTACTATATAAATTTTGTTATTTTAATGCAATAGAATAACTTTTGCAAGATTGTAGCTCATGATGGCCAAACTTCTTTAAAACAATAGACTATTTATAGAATTTTCTTGCAGTGCCTAAGATCTAATTAAATTAATAATTACTTTCATTAACATTTTGTAGAGTTTGTCTGCAAACTTTAATCTTGGAACTGTTTTGCTAAAATTTGTTAATTTAGAGGGGGGACATTCTTCCAAAAAAAAGTGTTGCTTAAGAAATGCTCTTGAATTTTCAGATGGGAATTTTTAACAAATTCAACTGTATATCATGCTGGCCAGTTTCCAGCATGATACACTGTGTTTGAGCTCTAGCATGTTGGCCCTCTAGGTCTTTGAGTTCTTAGTCTGAGGAGCATCTTTGCTTTTTTTTTTTTTTTTTTTTGCTTTCTGTCACTTGTATATAATATATAGTATGTGTTTCCTGTACAGTGCTAGAAAGGAATGACACTGGGAGTTCAGGAAATCCTCACAGCACCTTAAACCCCCTTCACTATGCTTTCAGACTTGTGAGCATCCTGTTAAGTTCCACTTCTTCCCGGACATGTAAGCGGAGCTTATGTTACACAAGTTATGTGAAGCTTCCAAATACCTTTCATCTTTAGAGCACCTGATACATGAGAAATAAAAAATTTATCCTTTCAGGCTGTTTTCTTATCACTCTAGAGTGTTCTTTGATCTTGGTTCCTCTACTTGGGATCCTTCCTCTCCCCACTGGCATACAGCTCCTTTGGTCTTTCAGAAGTGGCTGAGTAATTGGCTGGACTACACAGCCTCCATTCTTGTCACTTTGACATCAGCCTCCTTGATTATCAGCATTTCTAGTATGACAGCAGCCTGAGAGAGAGGAAGAACTTTGGCTGCTTCTTTTATTTCTAGATAATTTTGGTTTACCATAATAGATAATTTTGTTTGGTTGGGTGATGAAAGCTTTCTGTTATTACTCTTCTCAGTACGTGGCTTTCTCCTGACCTCTTACATGTTTTGGCTCCAACTGGGGGCTCAAACAAACCCCAGGGTCAGTTTGGAGGTTGCTGACTGCCTTGTGTGGGTTAGGAGCAGCTGTAGAGGGGAGCTACACTGTAGTTGTCCAGAGTTCTGTGAACAAACCAGTTCATAGAAGATACAAGGTTAAAATAAAAGGCAGAAAAGCATTGACGTCCCAAATGCATTTTGATCCTGTGAACTGAATTGAATGAGATTTTTTTTTCTACATTGCTGTGCAAGCCTGCATGTTCCATTTCAGAAGCAAGTTCTTATCTGCACACTCCTTAGTCTTTGTTCCTTCTTCTGCCTCTACCAACTAGTCTTCTGTAGACTCAGTCTTGATTATTAAACTGCTGATAATATTTAATTGTGCTGGGTTGGTTTGTTCGGTTTGTGTTTGTTTTGGTTTATTGGCTTTCTTTGATTTGGGGTGTGTGATATCTTTCTATTCCTTTTTAACACACTATATAAGAGATCTGCCTTCAACCTGTAAACAATTTATGTTCAAATTGTTGTAGAATTCCCTACTTCCATCCCTGTCTTCTTCTCTCCCTATTTCAGCTGTGGTGAGTTATTCTATGACTCCTGTAATGGCACATTATCAAGGAGTAATTTTATAAACTGCTTCTTGCCATTGATTTTATGTTGATAAATATACTACATCCATAAGTTAAAATAATTGAATAAATATGACATCTGGCTGGGTACATTATATCCAGAAGTAAGTTTTAATTAACATTAAGTTTTAATTTCAGAAAAAGAGGGACAAGTATTTACTGTTCATAAATAACCCATTTTTTGTTACAGTGCTCTCTCTATGTGTGCACTAATGGCTGGACTTCCTTCATTTTAGGGAGATTCTGGAGGTCCCTTGGCTTGCACAGGGAAGGGCAATAGATGGTACCTTGCTGGCATTGTGAGCTGGGGTGAAGGGTGTGCTCGGCGCAATCGTCCTGGTGTGTACACCAAGGTGGCAGCACTTTATGACTGGATCCGCCAGAATACAAACTGAGGAGCCAAGGAGAAAATGCAAATCACCTCCGTGTGAAAGCTGCTTCCTGCTGGAGTCAATTTGATGATACAATGTGAAAATGCCATTGACTTCCTTCATGAAAGAATACACTTTTTCAATGAAGAAACTATCTTTGTGGTTCAGCTAGCAATAACTGTTCAGCCTCAGAGGAACTTCAGATTCCTTATGGATTCATCTTCCTAATGCCTATTTGCAGAAACAGCATTGCCTTAAGAACAAGATAAAATGGATTAGAATCATTTTAACAAAATCCAACAAAAATCCAGCTATAACTCATTTGTAACTTTTCTCCTCTCCTTCCTTGTCCCTTGTTATCTCTATTTGTTTCCATATATGCATATCTGGCCACATGCCATATATATTCAATTTTTTAGAGATGCTACAGGATTCCAAACATAAATAATTATTTCATAGTTCTCAAAAATATTAATAGTGTATTGTGTAGACAGCTGAGATTAATTCATTCTGGTTCTGTGTGACTGCATGACTTTTACTTTCTGGGCTATAACTTTTGGGGTCTCTACTGTGTTTTCTTAAAAATGCCAGATACATAGCTCAAAAATGTTAGGATGCAAGAAATTTTCATTAAAGAACTGGAAGAGCATAATTTAGGTTCTTTGGGATGATGTCTAAATAAAAGGAAGGAATTAATGGGTTGTAGTTCATTAAACAAAAGGAAACTATCATGCTTTCTTAAATACTCTTTAGATTTGAACTAAATGTAGGGTTTAATGTTTGCAATATGCTACAGGTGTAATTCTCCAGTTCTGGCTCTGGCATACATTGTGAATTTTTGGCATGCTCCTGATAGGTTAGGATTATTTTTCCTGCTGTCCTTGGTCCACAGTAAGCAGAGCTTCAGGCTCAGGAAAATTTTTTTTGTGTATCTTTCTGGGCTGTACCCACAAGGCCACACTAAATTGAAATGGACATAGAAGGAAAATGGATTTATGTGGTTGGATGCATCCTTGGGCTTAAAGAAAGTAAAAGAAGAAATAAGGGTAACATTTCTTTAACTTTGGTAGTATTTCTAGGTTTTATTATTTTAATCTCCTGATGAGCTTATCACTCTAGCCAATTTAAGGTTTCCAGAGCTGTTTATGGGACTTCAGAATACCAGTACTTAGCTTAATAAAAGAATTGTCTAGATGGCCTTAAGTCCATTTAGATGGTCTTTACGTTGTGCTTAATATTAGGAAGTGTTTAGCTTTCACCTTTAATATATATATATATATAAAATTAAGCTAGCAGTTTGAACACCTTTTATTGCTGTCCACACTTACTCTGCAGTACATATGTGGTCTTTGTTTAATGTTAGACCCACCTTGGCAGCATGTGGGGGAAATGTTGAAAAGAACTAGCACTGTAATCTGCATACAGGGAGATTCCTCTTTCTAACACTGCTATTGCTTTTCCTTCCTTTCTCCTGTTGGGCATCTTGCCAACTCGTGTCAAACTTACAGCATAAGCTATATTCGAAGCCTGTATGTTAGGAGGTTTATTTCTTTAGTGGCTACTCAGTTATTCACATCTTCCTTTTTAATAAACACGTGCTAAAACTGCAAGGAGCTCTGTTTTATTAGTTTGAATGTGCCTCTGAAACTCTAAACCCCAGGTGCAATCAAAACTGCTTTGGTACCTTGGACTTTCCTGGTTTTGTTAAACTAAGCCTAATGTGCCCCTGTTACTACAGAGTACGTTTAAGGGCACAAGTTTCTTTTCCTTTTGCTGAAACCAGAAATATCCTGCTTAGGGAAGAAAACAGCTTTCCTGCTGTTCTGTTTTAGGTAACAGCTTAGCCTAGAAAGTTCAGCTCACTTCTTGACTTCCCATTTTCTCTCAGCAACATGACAGAAGGGTCAATATTTCACATGGAAGAAATTCACCATGTGTGGAAGTTTGATCCCCCAGATGATAGAAAGACTTTAAGGAGCTTCTTCACAAATATATAAAATAAAGACTTTGGCCTTTGCATAGTGAGATCTGTATAATCATTAACTCTTTGTCTTAGAGGAACAGTTTTGCTTTCAGACAATCAAGTAGGAAGGTCTGCTGTGAGTGGAAATTAAATAAATGAACCTGATATCCAGCAGGAGTAATGAGAACCAGATAAAGGCTTTTCTAGTGTAAGATGTCCCAAGTAACACTTTGTGGACCCAGATATGTGTTCTGATCTTGATGACTGCTCAGCTTCACCTTCAGGTTCTCCAGAACTTTAAGGATTCTCAGAACCAAAAGTTGTGGGGTATACAATTTGTATTTCTTTCTACTGTGGAATAAACCTAAGAGGTGCTCGCTTTCGTGGGGTGCCTTTGCCTGGATGGGTGTGATGTGACATCAGGAATGCAAACCCTGGGTGTGCTTCAGGCAGCAGAACCAAGGTGAGTTACACAAATTGAAAATTGAAGTGGTGGGTATGGGGAAAGCACCCTGAGCTGTTGGCAGGAAAAAGAAGTGGTGCTGTGACTTGATAACCAGGCAGCAGGAAAGGGGGTTGAGGATAGAGGCTGTGCTTGGTTCTTAATGCATCATACTGCCTGTGCAGGGACAAAAGAGAGAGCAAGGGTGTGGTTACCACCTGTCTGCCCAGACCTTTTAATTCAGAGGGTAAAGAGATGCTCTGTAGGGAGGAAAGAGAAATGTGGGAATGGAGTGTGAGCAAGAGAAATAAGAGGAGGTAGGATCAAGGACACTGAGGAGGCTGAGGTCGTAATCAGCCCCTGGCTACAGTAAGCTGTTGCAAGCGACTCCAAGTGCACGTGAGAGTTTGTGTGGGAAGCTAGGGGAGGCCAAATCACCACGGTTGTTTCATAAAAGCATGTCCTATAGAGCACAGGTTGAAATTGAAGGCCATCTTTCTCTTCTCTTTAGCTACGTCTTTTGTTTTTTTTTACCTGAAAGCAACTTCTCAGGTTTATGTTGAATAGTATGTTAAAGGGCATAAATGGTTCTTTAACAGGGAATATGATTTTAGGCAGTACAATAGCTAGAGGGAGAACAATTTACAGCACAAAGGTCAGTAGTGTTCATTTCTTTATTGACTATAGAGGGAGACTAGAATTACAAGCGTTGACAGAGTCCCAGCCTAAGCAAACAACATGCTCTGTGAACTTTTACTCAGTTTGTGCTGTTCAGCACCACATCTGTTTAGCTGCATGGATAACAGTAATAATATTTTGTTGTTTTGGCTGACAGCAGCAGAGAAAGCACTCTGGTTCCTTTCAAAATCATCCCAGCAAATGACAGCGTTGCTGAAGGTTTAGTCACTTGCTTGTCAAGGGCTGGTACAGGAAGGCAGGCAAACTGGAAAACCTAGTATTGCACAGCTGAGAGCCAGAGTTCACACGGCTACGCAAATCGGCGCTTCCTCCGCCTTCCCTTTCTCTGCAGTTGGGCAGCCGACTCTATTTGTTCTTCCAAGGAATTCCCCTAATTTAACAATATTTTCAGACCTCCCCTGTGAAAACTATCCCCACTCTTCCCGTTTCCAGCCTTATGGTCAGAGCTATTACTGACCATAATTGCAGCCGAAACAAGAAGGAAATGAGTTGCCTCCGTGCTCACTTCAGAGATGGACGTCCTCGCAGAGGAACGTATTCAGAGACAGAAGCAATGAATAGGCACAGCTCTGCTCAGGAGCATGAGAATATTGAATTACATAATGTGGAGGAAAATGAGACTGATCACAACAGGCGTCTAAATGCTCAAACGAGAAAGGTAGGAATTTTACTCACTCCTTCCGGAGGGGGGAATACTATTCAGCAAGAGAAGTGACACTTAAAGGAACATTTTGTAGGGGTGATTTAATTTGTTGTTTGAGATAGAAGGAAAGAGGCTAAAAACCCGTTAAATGTTTTTTTGTTTTGTTTTGTTTTGTTTTTTCTTATCAATGAAGTGTTCTAACATGAGAGTGGGATTTTAAGTTTTAATTTACGAACTGAAACTGTAATTGGTTCTCTGAGTTTTGCTTTCTCTTTTAATGTGCTTATCAGTGGGATTGGGCTCAAAACCAGAAAGAAGTTGAAATAAGTTTTAAAGCCAGGCTTTTGTTCAGTAGAAGTTAACTGGGAAACAGTGCTGTCAAACAAAAAATAAGACGTCCTCAAAGAGAGCATACTGGATTCTCTTGATCTCTGAGTAATTTTCTGTTGCTAACCATTATGAATTTGTACTAATAGAGCGTTCCAAAATCTCAGTTAAGATCAGCACGTGAACCCTAAGGGAGGTAGCTCCTAGTCCCTTGTTTGAAGCCACGGAACAGACTCATTCCGGCAGAGGAATAACATATTCACACGTGATTGCTGTACAGTGAATGGCACCTGCTTACTGCAGGGACATTTGTGGCGGAGCGAAGACGTTTCCCTCCTTTCTGTGGTCAGTGCTGTGGGAGCTGTGTGTCGGAGCCGTGCCGCCCGTCCCTTCCCGCTGCTTCCTTGTGGGAGCCCTGCGGGTCACCCCTGGGTCATGCCATCACTTATGCCCCTCACTAGGCAAAAAAACCCCTTTGTTCTGTTGTATCAGGGATCAAGTACTTCTCCCGGGCCCTGGGAAGCTGAATCAGCTCGCTGCAAGGTCAGACGCGTTCCAGGAGGTGCAGAGAGGAACAGAAGAGGGGGGTGGAGAGGCAGGGGTCAGCTAGATCTGCTTGACTATCTTGAGAACTTCACCTTTGGGTTTATCCTTCCCTTTTCCAGAACTGAGTTTTAATTTGAGCTCCCTTTATGCTGATTATAGCAGCTGGCTTCCCGTCCTATCCAGACTGTTGTAAAGTTACCGTGCTCTGCTTTCTGCTCTGCTCAGGTGGCAGGTTAATCAGAGCTGCCCTGCTCACCGGGAGAAACTTTCTCGGCTGTTGTTGATTCCCCCTGACCTATGGGCAAAGTTCAGAAGATGTTGGATTTATGGAGTAGAAGGCTTTCTTGGAATCAAGACAGTTTGCTACGTGTGATTAAGAATTGTGCTTTGTGGTAGCCTAAACGTGCGGTGGCTCAGTTAAAACTTGGGCTTGACAGATGCCTGACAATTGCCTCAACTGATGAGGCTATGGCTGATTTCATGGTTGCACTCTAGGCAGTAGTTACTGGCTTTTAAAAAATTTTAAAATACAGAACGAATGCTAGTGTTAAGTATTAAATTGAAATTCATACTTCTAAAATATTAAAAATCAATTAAAAAAAACCCAGTAAATGTGATCACAGCTGAAAGCAAGCTGTGAAAAAAAACATACTCAGCATTTGCCTTTCTTTCTCCAGCAAAGTACTGTGTGCAGAGGTGCCTACAGGGAATGTTTCCCTTTTTCTGCCTCTCCTCCTGGAGGAATCTCTCTTGTAAGATCTTTCTCTGTGTGTCTGTTTTCTCTCCCTGTTCCCCTGCCACCCACACAAAAGCTTTTAGCCAGCTGCTCAATTCAGTTAAATTCAGTGCAAGCCTCTCTGTTATTCTATGTTCTTAGAAAGTTGAAAAAGTAAAGGAGGGAAACCTGGATTAGTGCCTCCAGCAGCTGCTGGTTCCTACCAATCTGCACGTGTGTGGACCAGACAACCTACAGCATGTGCTTTTCCTTACCTGGCACTGACCTCAAAAAGGACATGGTGTTTACTACTACCTTTATAGTGGATGGAGAGGGAGGGAGAGGAGTAATTAAAAAGACAGCATAGTCTGTTTATGAATTCAAGCCCTTGCTTCAGTCTTGTGATTCTTCTGGCTGTGGAACAAAACAGATGAAGTTATCTGTTTTGCTGTCACTTAAGCTTGCTTTTTATTTTCCCTTTTTTTTTTTTAATATTCATTCTGCTGGATTAATTCGTTAAAAGATTAATTTCTGTCATGGTTTTCAATCATATTAAAAATTAATTAACAGGCAAGGTATTGTCCTTTCTCTCCTACATGAATGGATATACATAAATAATTGCTTTGAGTGAAGTTTTTCTTTTGACCTCACAGAACAGCTGAGATTTGCCTTAAACTCTGTTAAATGCACTCAGTAGCCTTCGAGTTTCCAATCTTCTGAAGAAAAAGTAAGTCAGTTATAAAAGTCTCAATTTTATGGAGGGTTTAATACAATAATATCTATTGAATGGCGTTGCCTTTGCTTTGGGTGCTGGCACCCAGAAGTTATGCACGTTGACATCATCAATGCTGCAGAGGTGAATGATTTTGGAAATACCTCCAGAGACACCTTTTTAGCTGGGAGAGATGACAAACATTAAAAGGAGACTTTGTAGAATATGCAAATTTAATTCACATAGTTAAAAAAAAAACCAAAAACATGGAGCCAAGAAATCACCTTTGCACTACTTTAGCTTTATGGGTCATTCAGGAGTTGGAAATCCTGCACAAAGGGGAGCAGACTCTCTCAAGTGAATGTTCTTTACCTTCTCTAGGTCTGCATTTTCTCCTGCAGCAGTAGTCAAGGCTGGGAACCCCTGATGTGTAGGACATTGCTTGCCAATGAGGTTCTCCCATCTGTGTGGGGGTTTTGCTTTTAAATGTGACAGTAGAGACCTGCTTCAGTATCTTTTTCTTGCCTTATTTGATTAATCAATATGCCCTTCTCTTTTATACCTAGGAGAGAGATCCCTGGAAATCATGCAGGAATGTAGTTTTGTGGAAGTGTAAATTATGGATGGTTATAACAACGTTATTTCTAGTGATCTTGCTGGTCATTCTCATCAGCCTTATTCTTTATTCTAGTAAGTAGCTCACTCTTGGTTACACTAATACAAACATGCAATGTGTACACTCTAATAGAACGCAAATGCAACAATAACATCCTTTAATCTCCTTCAGTAAACTGCTGAAGGAACTGAGACACTGACTGCAGAGGGTGGTGGTGTAGTTCAGTTGTTGTCAAAGCTTTTATCTTAGCAGGCAGCAAGCAACTTGAATCCTTTTCAGGTGGCAATTCAAGTTCGTAGCTAAGTGAGAAAATATCACAAGAAGAGATTTGGATATGAGGACAGAAATTATGTTTGTAATGTTGGAACAAGTGCCATGGATGACTTAGGTCATCCCTTGGTGTCATTGCCTGTCAGGCACCCAAAGCAGGTGACTTTTGCTAATGGAGGTGGGTGATTGACCTCCACGTGCTGTCACCTTTTCTAGATGATTTGCACTTTCTTTCTGTCTTTCCCAGCCAGTCCTTACCTAGGAAATTTGTGAGAAAGCCACCCTGGAGAAAGCCAAGAGGGTTTTTTTTCAATACTTCAGCTAACTGAATTTTTTTTCTTCCCTTTCTATCGCCTTTTGATTATTAGATGTTTACACAGATGAGGATGACTACTGGGACCCTGATGAACTACTAAGCAGTGGAAATTTTCACAATTTTTCAGGAACATTGAAGTTAATGTGTGGTCTCCCACACTTCTTCTCTGAGGACATTACTAAGAGGGTAAATGTTTATGAGATTCTTGGCAAAGTTGATTCTGCTTAGAATATAGTTTCAGTCTTTTGCCTTTTAAGAAGTTTCTTTTTCTCTGTATAGCAACTCAGTCATTTGCAAGTCCACAAATAAAATTTGTACTTTTCAAAGTCACAATCTGGAAAAAAATTGTCTGTTTTTAAGCACAAAAAAGTATTGATATTTTTCCCTTTAAATCTGATCATTTGTTAAGGCACAGTCTTCACCATTTTCATAGAATCATTGAATAATTTAGGAGAGGCCTGTGAAAGTCATCTAAACATAATATAGGCCAATCATCCTGTGTGCTGCATTCTCTTATGAGTACATGATTACAGTCTGAGTTTATAGTTGTGATGTCTGCTGAGCCAGCACAACTCTGAATTATAGTTGAAATAAGCTCAGCATACATGGCAGTGATCATTTGGATATGGTGGGAAGGCAATCTCAGGACAGAGACCCTCCCCTCCATGGAATAACAGTTAGAAGAGCCTTTTGGTACTAACTGAATCCCAAACCTAACAACATCTGTTGCACATGCAACATGAGCACATACTTTTAGTTCACCCTGAGTGCCTCCATTGTGTTAAGGTTACAAAGCAATCACTCAAATGCACAATTAACTTGTCTGTCAAATTTAAATGGCTCTCTACCTATTCCAGGGCATAAATTTGCTGTTATTTGACCTTCAGTACCTGTTTTTATGTTCCTTAAAGCACTTTATAAGATTGATTTATGATTTTGCTCTGCTTTTTTTTTTTTTTTTTTTTGTGAGGAGAAAAAAGAGATTGAATAGAAGGAACATATTTCTTTTCTCTCTCAGCTAACAGAGGTCTACAGCTCATCTCCAGCTTTAGGACGTTACTTTAGGTCAGCTCAGGTGATTTCTTTCAGGTAAGCAATTTCTGTCACCAAAGTCATCTGAAAATTACAGGCTTTTGATAACATATACATGTGCTTGTGTAGATATGTACAATATTTAATCTGGGGCAAATAGGTTGTTTGAGGAAAATTATGTGTATAGGCAGTGAAAACTGGTCAAAGGATCCTCTGGTGTATATGGTAAATGCTGCTAAAATTATATAATGACAGGAACATGTTGTTGCTGTGAAGTATCATCTCTGTTATCTTTGGTTCCAATTGCAGTCCTTAATAAACATATTCAAAGATATTTATTAAAAGAAAAATTAATTGATGGAGACATTTCAGATTGATGTAGCTTAAATAATCTTAAATAAATAAAAACAGGGTTCATGGGGAGGAGAGAATTGTTTTGTTCCCAAAAGAGATAAGGACAAGAGGAATATTCATGGAGAAGTAGCAGAGAGGCAAGGGAAGACAGAGAGCTTCCCTAAGGCCTTCTGAAAAAGAACTCTTACAAAAGAAATGAGAAAGACAGGAGAAAATTGAGGGAAGTAGTTTTGCAAAGTCCCAGGTCCTTTGAGATAGCAAGGACAGGGGAATAGCCACGTTGGAATGTGGCAAGTGGCAATCGGGAGGGCACTTTGCTCCCTTGAAGAATGCCCTCCCTTGCCCTGCCAGCCTTGTGCATGCCAGCTTTGTTCAACAGAGAACTGTAGCTCCTTAGCCTTATGGGTACTAATTATGATTTAGACCATCAACTACAAAGCTGTAGTTCTGCAGATACATTGATTAGCTAATAACTCTCAGCCTCTTTGATGTCTCTCTCTTGCTGTCTCCCTCTCTTTCTTTCCTTTTATTTTCCCATATTCAAGTGTTTTTTGAAAATGTTTTGAATTCTGTGAGTACAAAAGGTAGCTGTTGAATCATAGTCAGTTTTGATAGACCACAAAAAATGAAATCTCCAGAGATGGTCTCCAGTTCACTGGTATGTGTAATCCACTCCAGAGCTGAGTAAGGAGCACAGCTGGGTGGTCCCAGGTACTGCTAGCAGGAAAAGAAACCTTCCTGGAGGACCCCGGCTAAACTATGCACAGGATATTGCAACACCTCTTATCAGTAGCTTCTTGTGAAGCACCAATGCTGAAAACCACAACCCAACAGAACACGTGTCCAGTTGCCCCTCATACATTTGAAAACATCTCTGGCTGGCATCAAGCATGTACCCAGTTTCAGGAGCTGTTCCGAGAAGGGATGGGGAGGTGGAAACTGCCATCTTTGGCAGATTTTTTTCATAATGCTTTTCTTGGGGAAATGTTTTTGGTTTTTTTTTTTTTTTTAAATCCATTCCAACATTGATATGAAGAGTCAGTCTTCTCAAAAACAAACAACAACAACAACAAAAAAAAAGATCCTGTTGAAACTTGAAGGCATTTATCCTTTACTTTGTTTTTCAGTAATGAAAGCTCCACTGTAAATTATCAGCTAGTGTTTTCTGTACCACCACCAACAGAGGGATTTATGAAAAACATTATGAACCCAGATTTTATATGGAACATTTTGCGTCAAAATATTTGTGATGAAGATACTCCTCATCCTGGGACATCTGAATGTGACAGGTTAAAGATCAACGCAACTTGTCTCACATGTATGTGCTGTACATTAGAGAAACTGTTTCTTTACAAAGAGCAGAAGTATTTATGGGAAAGGAGGAAAATATTTCTAGAAAGATATTGAGATTCATTAGTATATATGATTTGCATAACAGTATAAGGAACAATTTAAAATAGCTTTCAGAAAGTCTTGATATCCTTAATTTAAAACCTGGGACTCACTGTTTGGTCCTCTTATGAGAAAGGGAATAGAAATGAGACTGGTTAGCTGAGGACTCCAAACAAACTTTTCTGATCTAATATTGCATTTTATCTACAAAAAAAAAATCTTCCCATATGTGTGCGTACCATAATGGGGAAACAAATAATGAAAAAAATTTTCCTTATTTTATACTTGGTTTTGAATGCTAACAAAACAAATTTCAATCCAAGGGATGAAGAAGACTATTGATTTTTTTTCTTTCTGTGTTTTTTTTTTAAATTTATTATGCACAGAAACACCTTTAAAGGAAATGAACGTTCATCCTCCCAGGTGCTCTCTAGGCAGTAATTCCAATGCATTTATATTTGTCCTGATAGTAATGCCCGTATAAAAGTCCCATGAGCTTTGAAGTTTTACTGAAAACAATGCAAGGAGATGACTTCCCCCAGTCCCAATTTACTGAGTCACATCTATGTGCTTTTAGATTAATCCTAGGCTAACAACTCAGCATTGCAGTGTAGGTAAGGTTTGCAATTAACTCATATTGGGTTTTTTGGGGACTCTTACCAAGGGCCAAGAGATCAACAAGTCATGAATTTCAATTTTTAGAAGCACTTTTTCCCTTATATATTGATAGGATCCTTAGAAAAAGTAGTGTGAAAAGAGACAGGAAAGAATATGTTGAAATAACTATTTAAAGTTTCATTTTAATATTAATATTGTACTGTTTTAACTTTCAGAGAAATTATGAAAAGATCCCTCATCATCATCACCACCACCACCACCTGGAAGAGATGGGATTCCCTATTTACAAATAATCCCAGGGCAGGGAGCTATTTATTCATTAGGTTGAAACACTCCTAAAATTGTTGTCCTATAAAAACTGCCTGTGATGCAGTATTGTAAATGGAAAATGTGGTATATTTATGACAGTGTTATATTGCTATAACACCACAACCTCATTCTTCTATAGCTCAACAATCCATTTCACCCTTGAGAAAATCATGTATTTGATGCATGCTCTGTTGACTTTGAAAGTTCTGCTTTGTCTTGCCTTATGATTATATCTGAATGCTCTGCATGAGCTTTTAAAGCAGTCTTCTGCATGGCTCCTTTCTTTTTCTCTTGGCTTATGCAAAATTATCTGCACAGCTTCATCCTCAGTGCTCACTTCCACTCAAACTCATATCTGTTATTTTTTCTCCTCCAAACTTCATATGCCATGTTTTCTTACTGCTCTTTCCTTGTAAAACAATCTGAAAACCTAAATACATATATATATATATATGCATGGATATGTATATTTGTACTCTATAATTACATGCAAGGTCTTTGCACTAGCTTCTTAACTATGCTTTAACTGTCATAATTTCTTTATTCTTCCTACAGTCTCCTTGGATAAGGTGCTCTTTGCTCTATTTTTCTCTTCTTCAGTGTGAAATACAAAAGAAGAAAGCAACAGCATGAAGAGACATGTCTTGTTCACTAACACACCTGAATGTCACAGCAATCTTTGAAGGGTCAAATTAGCAGGGTGCTTCTACAGTTAGCTACTGCTACTAGTGAATAGACAGATACTTGACCTGTTTCTGTAAATCTGAAGACCAGTCTATACCCTTAATTATAGTTCCTGCCCAGCACTGGGGATAAAAATGAACAGATGTAAGGTATTTGCCTTAATAAGGCAGTAAATTGTTGTTCTTATTGATGAGAGACCAGATGAGATGAATCAGTGCCAAGAGGAAGGTGCTGAAGCAGACGACATAGGCCAGTGTGGCATGAAAGTTACAGTCAGTAATACCATAATAAAAATTAAGCATTAACTTTATGAAGAATGGAACGTGTTCACTACTATGTGAGTGAAGTAGATCTTGTCATTTATTTGTAGCATTATAAATGTTAGTACTGTTGGATAGACACTTTTATTTAAAGAAGCATTTTTTATTGTAAGAAACATGTAATGAAAAATGTTTTTTCTCTTTCTAATATTACTAGTTTATTTAAAGAGAAATCTGCCAACATTATTGTGCATTAAATTATTTATTTCTATTATTAAAGTGACTGTTTTCATTCTTTAGCAGCTCTAGTCTTTCAGCTGTGTGAGTTAGAAAATAGCCATTGGAATTCCAAATGCTGAGCTGTATGAAGCATGTATGACAGAGCTGTACACTCAAACCCGTAGTTGTTGTTGCGTGTGTTTAAACTGAGCTTGGGAAACATTCTGGACCAAATAGCAGTTTGCATGACTCCCATATTTGTGGCTTATTCTGATTCCCTCTTGGTTTGTAAGAGGGAATCAGAGTGACTGTAAGTACCATAATTTCTCTTGCTGTAATAGTCTATGCAGCACATAGCTAGAAGAGAGATTCCTTTTGATTCTTACCCTGAGGAAGGATAAACTTCATGCCTTGTATGGCTTGTCCCACAAGCAGCAGGCTATGAAAGTACCAGCAGCAAAGAAATAAATGGCTGTTGAGATGCTGCTCAATCTTATTGCTCTCACCAAGACACCCGATCCTTTCCTTGAACACTTCTTTATCTTGATTCTAGGAACTGAAAAATAATGTAATCAGACTTCTTTATGGTGATACCCATATGGGCATTAAGAGTTGAGAAAGGAGTCAAGCATTCATTTTTTTCCCAGATATTCTCCTCTACATCCGTAACTACCTCAGAACCTCACAGGAAAGAAGAAGGTAGAGCTGTAGTAAGATGTGCTATTCAACAGAAAATGTCTGACTTTACAGACTGCATCCTGTCAGGTTTTGAACTCTTATTGAAGGAAGTGTCAAAAAAACAAGTGGTTTCTGGTTATATATTTCTGAGGTAAATTGATCATGTAAAAGAAAGTTAAGAAGTGGATTAATTATGACTCAATCCATTAGGGACACAGCAGTGGGAAAACACATTATTACATCATTAGACATTTTGTGTGAATGATCAATATCAATTTTAATAGAAGGTATGAGGATAATACATTAATGACTGAGACGACTGAGACGCTGTTAAAAACCAGCTTGTGGAATGTACAATCAGCTTTTTAAAATTCTTTGGCAGGTGTCATCTGTGTAGCCACAGCAGCCAGTATGAGTTTTGGGCAGACTCAGCTGCCTACCACAGTAGTGATACCTGCACATGCTGGCAGTGTGGCCATCCACTGCTCCGTGCACTTGCCCTTGGGACAATCCCCAGCATGGAACTGGCAGGTGGGAGTCACAAAGGCACTGCACCATGAAGCCAGGGCCGCAGCCATCAATCACATACTAGAGAAGACTTAAAATCAGAAAAACTGTTCATCATTTTCTTCCATACTGTTCTGTTACAAAAATGGAAGGAGTGAAAAAACATGCTTAAGCAAGAACACAGGCCCATAATCACTTTATGAGCTCTGGTAAATAGTTTCAGTCCTTTGCACATGTCCAGAAACACTGCTTGCAGAGGGGTGCTGGGCTGTGAGGAGGTGATACTCTAGCATTGCAGAAAACCTGCAGACTCCAGGAGGAGTCAGCTGTGGAAGCATTGTGTCATGGAAGCAGCACCTGGACTTCTGCTACTAAGAGGTAGTTACCACCTGGGCAGTATTAACTGTTTTCTTGTGGGAGTAATATTTGTTTTGCATGCAGTTTATTGGTTTGTGGATTTTTATTTAATTCCAGCTTTAAGACTTCACACTAAATAATATCACATTAGAAGGAGGAGGGGGGAACTCGAGAAATGAGTTCTTTATAAAAATCGTGCATTGTATAATGGTACAAATCAAGCATGTCAGAGAAGTTTTGGACAAGAGTAAGCGCATCTAATACAAGGTTTATGTTTTTATTTACAACACGAAACATTCCCCAAACAGACAGAAAGACTCTGTTATTATTGCATTTTTGAGATTTATAGCAGTAGTTCTTTAAGGCCCCTTTAAAAAATGAAGTATTCCAGAAGTCCAGAAAAATGTACAGCCTCAGTTGCTTAAAATATTGTAGCTCCTAATTTTCTATAGAGGAACATTGTCTTGTGATGGCAGTAGCTACTGATTCCTCCTGGTTTAATTGTCAAGTCCATGTTTCTGTCTCTGATCAGCTCTTCATGGACAGGTTTGTCTCATAGTAAATGACTGGAAGACGCAGCCTAATGAGTAAGCTTGGTAACAAGAGAGAGAGATTTGTTTGAAGACCCAACAGCAGAGATGGGATGGTTATGGCTGCACACACTCAGGCAAAAGAGTGCCTTCTAAGTTACCAGGACATCATCATATTCACTATGCTCTTCGGGGCTGGTGACGTTTGCCTTCCTCTTGGGCACACTGATAAGTGCATATTCTGTCTGATTATTGCTGTCAATCACAGAGACTTCATGTTTTACATCGTGGCTGACTGTTGAGTACCACAGTTCACTGGAATTCGTAGAATCTTTTTTGACAGCATGTTCCTGAAGGGGGAAAAGGGGAGAGAGAGAAAGAGCAAAGCTTCAGTATAATTATACCCTGAAGAAGTTTGGAAACGTGAGCAGACCTGGTACAGCCTGTATACTCCCTCAGTGCTGTTGACTAATACACACAGTGTTAGGTTTGTAAATCCGCAGTCGTTTTCCAGCTACCCGGGCTGTGGCTGTGCCCCTGGAGAGCCCAGCCAGCCATGGCCCTGCTTAGCGGTGCTGGCATGGTAAAAGCTCATCACCACGAGGGAGCACAGCAGCACAAATGGAGCCAGGCAGCCCAAATCACCCCGGCTCCCCCCAGGGCTATCCCAAGGGGGATCATCCCCGTGACATCCACCCAAGCAGAGAATGAGAGCTAATGGGCAAGAAGGGAAAGTTACATGGGACATTTTATTGTTGTATGTGAAGGGAGAGCATTTGGGACTTGAACAAGATTTAATATTGGGTGTTTAGGGGAGGAACTGAAGGAAAGGGTTCAGGGTGACTTGCAGAATAAAAAGCATAAGAAAACAGAGGAAGAAAGGTAGGGACAGGAGTCACAGCAAGCTGCCAGAGACTGTAGGGTCGGGGAGGCAATTAAGACCCCAAGTACGCGATTGTATGTGTGCTGTCCAGGAGATGCACTGTCCTGGAAGGGGCCCTGGCATCTCCAGAGATGAAGTGAGGGCTAATCCTTTCCCCAGCAACCCTCATCTGATGCCGTCCTTGAGAACAGACAGAAGAAAAAGAAAAGATATTAGTGAAGAAGGAGGTAAGATTGTGTGGGCAAATGCCTTCCCAACTCTGTTTAGACTTGTCCCCCGCCTTTTGCCTCCTGAAGGTGTTTGCTAATGGGTTGTGAGTGATTGTGCATTAAATAGTTAGCAGGATGACTCATTAAATCTAAAGGGCAATGTGCACTGATTAGGTACTTGGAGCCGGAAGTCAAAAATTTGTTTGTCCTTACAGTCTTGATTTGAATGTGCTGGGTACTGAAGCCAGTGAGTAACTACCAGCTTTATAGTGGTATCCTCTGTCTTCGGCAGCAGTGGCAATACTTGGAGTGAGGGTTGCTGGGTTCCTGGTGACATTTGTAGCTACTCTGCACACTCTCTAAGTGGAACAAGGGTCTCTGTTTCATGGGTTAAAAATTCCAAAGGGCTTGCTTTGCTTTTTCAAGCCTAGGAGGAACAAAATTTCTGCAGAATCCTGCCTTGGATATTCCAAGTTTATGCAAATCACATTGTCTGTTTAGATTCTGCTTTGTGGGGAAGATCTGACCTGGAGCACACTTCAGTGAAAATAAATACTGCTTTTTTTTTGATTCAAGGTTTTATAAAGTTTTGAGGTGTAGAAATTTCAGAAATTTAAAGGAGCAGAACAATCAGGGTAAACTTGCTTATCATCAAGTGCATGACTCTCTCCTCCCCTAGTCATGATTGAAAAAATGGAAGGGCAGCAGTATTTCTCTTAATGTACCTGTGAAATAAGAACAGGTAGGCTTTTTTTTTTTTTTTTTTTTTTGAGTGGCTCTCAATTCGCTGAGTGAAGACTGGAGCACCTCTTGCCCCTTCAAACACATAGGACTAACCAAGACTTGTTCTGTGTCACATTTTCCAGAATCCTTCCAGTCATGTTTTGAAAGGCTATCATCAACCTTCTCTTATAAGTAGGGAGACTGAAGTGCAGAGGTGGAGTGACTTATCCCACACACCAATGGAGCAAGTGTAAAAACTTCCATTATTCACAGCCCAAGTTGTGAATAAAACTTCGATTATTCACAGCCCAAGTTCCCTCAGAAGGGACATCTCTCCTATTGCACTAATGGCCCTGCAAGGACTGTTTTCAAAACAAGGTTTGGGGCTTTGCCTTGGGACACCAAAAGCTCTCGAAACCAGACAGCTACTTGGCAGGTTTCCCATTACAGTTCCACCCCTTCCTCTTCCCCCACAGTCCATCCCACACTCACAGGTACAAATGATGAGCTCATTTCATCACACCCTTTTCTGTCATCTTGCCCACTTTCTTCAAAATTTTTCGCTAAACACCCACTTATCTGCTGGGCACCGACTATTGCTTTACTGATGTCATCTTTGTTTAACAAAAAACCCCAGCAAAAATGAAAACCAAAAAAACCTCTGACTGCTAAATAGCAGTGCTTCATTCTGCAGTACGTAGGGCTTCAGGTGATTATTTGTCATCAGGGACTCAAGCGGCAACTTCATTTACCCTCTGCTAAACTGAACTATTTACAAAGCAGAGGCAGCAAACCACAGGTACTCAGATCCTGCCTCTCAGAGCTCAGCATATTAATATACACAAACAACCACAGACAAACAACCACACAAGACTGTGAAGTGCAACAGTTGAGAAGCAGCTGTTCCCCCACCCTTGCCTTCCAGGATGATAAATTTGGGTAGAGAAGCAGGGCATACACCAAATTATAGAGTTACCTCTTAAATTATTAATTATTCTGAGGTGTATTGCCAGAATTCCTAAAGCTAACCCCAAAGCAAGGAGGTAAGATGAACAGGCAGCGTGTTTGTCTTACCAGTCTTCCCTGCCTTGCAACGCAACCATTTGTTCTGTTCTGATTTATCAGAAACTAAATGTGCAACCTGAAAGGGTATGTTTGGTTTTGTGGAGTTTTTCTTTAATTTCTTCCTTCTTTCTAGAGGCAGTGAGACATTGGAAGGGGAAACCTTATTCTTTTCCAACAGAGACTTCACCATTTGTTGGTACATCTGCTATTTTTTTTATAGTGCAAATATTAACCAAAACCCTTTAACCCCCAAAGTATAAAATCTCCCTTTGTTTTTCAGCTGAAGATTTCTGTATTACTAAACCTGGTTGGCAATAGTCCATTTAAATGACTTGTAGAAAATTTCATGCTGAAACTGAAACTCTTTCAGGAAACATGCCAGAAGTCAAGAGACTAGATACCAAAAAGCACAGTGGAGAACGGAGGGAGGAGGAGAGACAAGCACCCCTGCAGCCGTAAGTTGTGCAGTGAGGACAGTGACCAAGGCATCATCACGAGGTTCAGCCTCCTGAATTGCCTTATTTCAGCTGACAACCTTACACTCAGCCTCAGAAATTATGAGTGTGTGCTGCAGTCTGCTTGGTCACTGACTGCACTGACCATGAGTGGGGCTGCATCTCAGTGTTACAGTTTTATGTGCATACGCTTATTTTGTAAGTCAGCTTAAACGGATGTTTTTCTGCATCCTAAGCAAATAGTCTTATTATGGGCTATTCTTTCTTCTGCAGCAACACGATGGACACTTTATCTTTCAAATATGTGGCTGTTTGGATTCAGTTGCCCGGGGGAGGGTGGTGGGGGTGGTGGGGTGTGGAATCGGTTTTAGTTTTTACCTTGATGGTGGCTGGTGGAGAGCTGCAGGTCTGTGCTGAGGAAAGAAGAAAACACATGTGATTGTCATTCTTTGGTGTAGCAACACTAGGATTTTCATCAGCACAGGATTTACTCAGTCACAGACTGAACATAGGCTGAGCAAAAGCATGAACTCATGTGACAATAGTACGGAAAAGGGTTGAACCTCTAACAGCTAAATAAATCTGATGGCTTTTTGAGATTTATTTTGTCTCTAGTTTATACACACTTGTATCACACAGCACTGCTCACTGATCTGAATTAAATCTAGATGTGCAATCTTCTTCGGTTTTTCTTTTCCTTTTGTTTTTGTTTCATTTAATTAACTGAAATCAGTTTTACATGTCTGCCTTAGAAATGAAAGCTCTTGCTTGCTTTCTGACTGTCTTTTAGCTTTATGACCCATGCAGCATTAAGTCTGTCTGGGATCACTGGCTGGGTGCTGGGGCACAGAGGCACTACCTGATGTGCCACATGTGCTGGGTGTCTGTGTGCACATGTTTGGCAGCCTGGAGCTTTGCTGGAAATTTTTCTCCCTGTCCCATAAACATCTAAGTGGCAGGGGTCTGTCATTTTACATCCTGCTTTCTCCTAGCCTTGTCTTTATCAGTCTGTCTGGTTCTTAATATGAGGTGGATTGAACACATTGCACCTGTAAAATATCAGAGCTGCACTTTCACTTTTGCTTAAGATAACAGGGCTTTTTAAGCCTACTTGTTTTGGAACATGACAGGAGAGATGTCAGTCTCTCAATATTGCATTAAAGCTGCCATCTTAGAGAATTTATGGTGTTTACAGACATTATTGTGCTACCTTAACGCTGCCATGAAATTGCCAATATAGATGACTAATAAGAAAGAGTTTTCGCTAATACTGCAACTTATGAAACTGGTAAAAGTGTTATAATACTTTTGCTATATGAATGGCTTTTCCCACAAGAGGGAAAAGGCAGCAGCCGGAATCTAAACTAAGACCTTCCGATTCATGTGAGCACATGTGATCCTGACAATCATAGAGTCTTCCCTATTTGCATATTCAATATGCAGAAACTATTTTGTTAGGAAAACACCTCATACTGACGTCTGTTTAGAGAAAGTCCTAAGTGGTGCTCGTGTGTGGGGAGCGGGGTCTGATGTGTGAGCAGATGTAGGCTGTGCTGTGCTGGCAGCTCACTGGCGTCAGCAGCCCTCCACCTCCTTTGCAGGAGAAGAAGCAGGGACACAGCAGAAGTTTCTTGTGCTTGCAAGCCTGAGGGTCTGGCAGTGACATACAAGGGCTGAGGGTCCCATTGCAGGGGGCAGCTGCAAGGCAGGACTGGGGCTCCGTAGTTGGAGGGGATGGCTGCCTACTCCTGCTGCCTTCTCTGGAAACAGAAAAGACCAAAGAGCCCCCGAGAAATCCAGCACAGTGGGACATCAGAGGGCAGGTATAATCCTCACTCGATGCAAGGAGGTTTCCCTCTGCTGGCATGCAAAATGCCTTGCCATGGCTGCTGCCTATGGCTGTGCCTTCCAGCTGCTGCTACAGTGATGCAGAGAGCTCCCCATGTCCCCATTCATGCCATGCCACTCCACCCCCGAGGGGCTCAAGCAGCTTCTTTACTTACTTTGCTTGTGGGAGTATCTTTTTCTCCGGCTGGGGACGGGCACTTTCCACCTAGGGCATGGAGATAAGGGTGAGCATGCAGATTTGGGGTTTCATGGTCCTTGCTTCCCGCTGCCAGCTGGGCACATGTAAACCCGTAGGGAGATGTTTTCTCCAGCTGCTTGGACAAGGCACCTCATGCAGCTTCTCTGCTGCTCTTCTGCCTGAGAGGCAGCCCCTGGCAAGCACCCATCCCTGATCTGTGGGTTGCAGAAGCAGGGGCTGCCACAGGGTAAGAAAGGCACAAATCTTAGGTCCAGGGTTGGAGGGTGGCAGCTGTTGGCAGGTGTTAGAGCATTTAGCTGTTCCTGGGAAGTACAGCCTTTGTTCCCTGGGAACTCTGTCAGTACAGCAGCAAAGTTTGTGGATTGGAGGAGAAACCAGCCTTCCTGGGCTTGTCCATATTAAATAGCTACAGGTGGGTGAGTCAGCAGTAAATATTGGGAAGAGATAGGAAAGAATCAGTCTCATGCTCCCACAAATTATCTACATCAATCTGACCTCTAGCATGTCTTGGGAAAAAGCAAAAGGAAGAAAACCAGCAATAGTGTAACAGAAAGGGCAAACAAACAGGGGTGAGTGCAAGGCTAGCAGATCTGATCTCTAGCAGTTGAAATAATCCTTGCTGGTTCAAGCAGAGGACTTCATTTGCAGGCTTAAGTACTGAAATTATCTGGCAAAGTTATGGGCCTTTACGTTGTGTTCAGGTTGCTGTTAGCAAATTTCTTGGTAATAAGAGCTAGGCTTTCTGTGATGTGCACAGTTGCTTACAGTTTACAATTTTGCACTTGTAAAAGGGCAGTAACAAACATTTAGTATGTTTTGCAATGTAGTGTTAATATTTACATGCTAGATTTATATATATAATAAAAATGTGCTAAGGGACACAAAGCTGCCAAGTCATATGAATTTAGGGATTACACACAGCATGCTGTTGGAGGTACATTATAAATCAGTCTCTAATTTCTTATTTACATTTTTTTTTCTTTCCCAGGACTGAGGAAAACAGGTAACTCCACTATTCTTTTTTGCTGTTGATACTTTCCTTGCTGAATGTGCGCTCTTAGGTCTCATTTCTTTTATAAACTACCTAAGTTCTGCAACTCACCTGGAATAATTTCTTTCTGCAGATGTCCCTAGTGCTCTTATGAGTAGCAGAAAGTTTTGCAAATATTAGTGTACTTCACAGTTTTCTGTTTAGTGGGAGAACTTAGATAGCTTTCATTACAGCTGGGTATAAAAATAAAGCTATAATACTGCCTCATTCCAGGCTGCCTATCTGGTTTACTTTGAATTATAGATAGAGTTTTGCCTGGATATAAAGTTTATACTGGATATAAAATTCTCTAGTTAAGTTAGAGATGCCAGTGTGACCATTTCATACAATTCAATAGAAGTCTTATGAGCTACTTTTAAAATAAAATATGTATATGTGTTTTTAATACACATAACTCACATTAGGAGTCTGTTGTAGCTGTCAGATATTGTGAGTTTGATATAAGTATTTCTGTTCCCTGGTCTCTATTTAGTCCCCTTTTTTTTTGTTTATATTCACTTGGCTTCTGATTTTTTTAGTCTCTTGCTCAGATGAAAAGGCTTTTGCATTTGGGTAGCTCTTCCCCTGCACTGTCAAAAGATAAATAGCATATGTTCCTGTATCAGATTAGAGCTGTAAACTGATGCATAACTCTTAGATAAATTCTTATTTAGTCAATCATGTAATCCTGCAGGGAATATACATTGTATGGTCTGAGAATTGAAAACCTTTCTCAGCATCTGCATCCATGCTACAGACATGCTGACTCTTTGAGGCAGGTCCCCAGCACATAAAGAAAGAGAGCCCAGCTTTCTTGTGGGTGGAGAGGGGTTCTGAAGGGGTTGGCTCTTATTGGGCTGAGGTTTTGGAGGCAATTATAAGTATAGCTTTATTAATAAAAATGCTGAGAAATAGTTCTGGCCAGCAGTTGTGAAAAAGGACAAATGTGACTCTCATTAAAATGAGAACAAAGGTAGATTTCTGTTTCTTTCTTTCCATAGTTTCACTTTGCTCTCTGCAGAGAAGCTGCATGAACTATGTTAAAGGGTTGTCTTGCTCAGGAAGTAGTCAAACTAAATTCAGAGGTGCCTCAAAAAAGCAAACACTCTAAACAGAAGGGATGAAATGGCAGACATGGGGATATATAGGAAGAAGGAAAGAATAAAATATTAATTACAGAGGAAGCAGCAGAATTTACAGATAAATAGCATTCTCCCCCAGCAGCTGCTAAGTTTGTGTTGCCTGCTTTGCACACCTGAAATTAAGGTTGCTTTCAGTCTGAATTTACTTCAACCCAGCTTCCAAAGGGCCGAGAGACAGGGCAGTGGATACCCCTTCCTGTCCCTGAAGGGGGTATTCCTGGGCAGAAGTAGTGGGATGCTGCTAGTAAGGTCATATGGACACCTACAGAGCCACCTTAATAAGGGGTGATGCCAGCCTCACCTGAAATATGAGGCTCCTCTGACCTGCTGTGGGCATGACATCATCAGCCTTCAGGAGAGAAGGCTTCAGGGGGACCTGCTGCAGCTGTTGTCTCTGTCTAACTTGGTGTCCCACATCAAGAGGTTGCTGGTCCAGAAAGAGCTGGACCTTCCTCCAAAAATATCCAATTCTTACCTCACTCCTTAAGCTCACCACCTCTGACACAAAACCGCCAAACTCTCAAAACTCCCTATGCCCAACCAAAAATCCAAATAAAAAGCACCATCCTTGCTTTGTGGCTGACTGCTTGGCAAAGAAATCCCAATGCCCCATCACTTCAGTACATTTTAATTCCTGCCACCCCTGAGACTCTGGGGTGTCTTCCCTTGGGCCCCACTGGTCATGGCTAGTCCTCACCTACATGTGGACTAATTCATCTGATGAACTTTGCCTGTCTGTCTCACTGGAGTGATAATTTGGGATATTTCTTCCAACCAGCTGCCAATTGTCCCAAGACTTACAGACACCTCCCTCACCTGTAGGAGCCCATCTACTCTGATTTTTTTCCACATCCAGTTAAAGTTACTCAGGAGAGATGCCGACAGCTGGATGATGTAAATGCATGAGCTTCATTCCTTAGGAATTTTATGTGGATGGGCTGCCTTTTATGAGATACATATAAACTTTGTGTTGTAACCTGAGCTTTCCATTTAGCCTGACTCTGAGCTGCCCCTGGGCTGCCTGGAGAGCAGCAGTGGCCAGGACTAGACCTCTGCAGCATCAGAGTTTTGCAAGGATACTGAGTCACTGCATAGGAATGACTGTTTCTCTGGGGAAAGAAACAAAACCAAACGAAAAATCCCACCCTTGTCATTTCTCCATCCCTCTGAACTGTGAGGTCTATGATTTTTTATGAAAGATGCAGTTTTGTCATCAATGGGGCAGCTATGAGTGAGGAGAGATGTGCTACACAAAAATCACCCCAAGCTAGCAGGACTCAGCAGCAGCAGCTAGAGTGAGATGATTTGCAGTTGCTCTCTGCCATGTGAGGGCAGAAGGTCAATGCTCTCCCTGTTGACTTCTCCTGGCAGTGGTTAGTTGGAGTTTTTGAAAGTGAAGAAAACAGGGTGTGGAGCTGCATGAGCACAGGCTGAGGCACAGCACCATGCCAGTGATGTCTTTCATGGCAGTGGCCCCTCCTCTCTGATAGGGGATATGGGTTTCATGGCCCCATTAAGCTAGCAGAAAAAATCTGCCTTACAAAAACCTTGCTTGCAAGGCTCTTATAAAGAATTCTGTTTTCATTCCTGCTCCTAAAAAGCAGTCAGAAATTATTTCAAAAGCAAAGCAAGTCCCATACGTAAGAGTGACAAGACTACTTAAAGCAGTGAAAATTCAGCAAGCCTGGGAGCTGAGAGCCTGGACCTAAGACCCTTAAGGCACAAACTCATCACTGCTCCTTGCTGCCACAGGTGAGGACCCACCAGTTCCACATGGATTTTGTTTGCCTTGACTCAAACTACTTCCGAAAGCAAGGCTACATGCTTTGGGGACTTCTGCCCTTTCCCTCAAGACCAGGTAATGTGGTCACAACTTAGACATCTGTCCACAGACCTGCAGAGATGTGAGAGATGCATTCTCTTTGCAAACAAGAGGAACGTTGAATTTTGGCAATGGAGTGCCTCATCTGAGTCCTCCAAGACCAAATAAGCAGCCAGGGTGTGGTAATCAGAGGTTGCGTGACCTTTTCTTTCAACTATCAAGAAGACTGTGGTAAAAGGGAATTTTCCACCTGTCTTAGGTGGTACCTGTTGAGCATCCTCCTCTGTCTGTATAGTTTCTCAGGAGACAATCTATTCCTAATTACTGTTGTACATAACTATAGGATACTCACATATCTCGTGAACAGCATTTAAATATATTGTACTATTTAGTCTATTTCTGTATAGTGTATATAAAACCTTGTCTTTTGAGATAAACAGATAAGAGATAGCAAGGTGAATCTTCTCTAAGTGTAGTTTTCCTGCCTGGAAACTAGGAGCAGATGACAAGTATTCTCTGTTCCTTTTGTTCCTCACCAGGATGGACTCCCTTCCTCCCTTCAGCAGACTCTGTGCTGGGAACTTACAGACAATGTCACCTCTGTAAACATCCTCCCATGATAATATTTTTTGACATATTAAGAACTATATTGTTCATCTTAATTTGCTTGCTAAATTACGTTTTGTTAATCAAGAAGCTCCTCATGGTGCTTTGCATGATCCCTTGAGGCTGATTCATTGCATTTGTTTTGGAATCACTCTCTTAGTCCTATTGTTTAGTAATTAAATATAAAATGGTATTGGACCTACCTTATTTTTGGTAGGCAGTTTCCCATCCTTCCACTGGATCTCTGCACGTTTTGGTAGCCAGTTTTGGTGTGGTTTCCCTGCTGGTTGAACTGTTTTCTGTACTGTTTCTGTTTTACAGAATGAAACTCAGTGACCAAAGCAGTTCATTATCTCACTCTGTGTGTATTTAGCACTCTGATGCTGTGCACCTAAAAAAACCAAAAACCACCCCAAACCCTCCTGCAGGCAAACTTTAACTGAGGGTGGGAGAGGAAGAGAGGTGGAATGGATGAGTGATGTAGCTTCCTGGGTGATGGTATGAGCTGGTGGCCTCCACAAAGTGACTAATGCTTTGCAGAATGGACTCCCTCCAGGTTCTGTTGTTTGAAATAGCAACTTAGGGTGCTTTTGGCAAGAGGAAACCACATGCCTAGCCATCTTGCTCTTCTGAGAAATTTTGTGACAAACTGAATGGTAAAAACCAAACACTTCAAACCACAAGGAAGCATAGCCTTTGCTACTGAAGCTTTCCAGTGTAGTCTTTTTGTGCTTGTCTCCTTTTTGTCCTTTTTTTTAAAAATTGTTATACTTTTATTCCTTTTTCTCTCTCTCGAGCTACAAGGAAGAAGAAAAATAGAAGAACCAGAAATATAATTTGCAGGGCTTGTTGGCTGAGGAGAAATCAAGTTTCAGTTGACATATTTTAATTACTGTACATTGCCAGAAAAAAAAACAAGTCTCTGGAAGACTTCAGGTGTCTGCAGCCATTTCACCAAACCTCAGAGGCAAGAAGTGTTAGGCAGCTAGCAGGATACTCTAAGAACACATGCAGTCCCCTGGGAACATGTGGTTTTACACATGAGCTAGATCTCCACTAAGCAGCCCCCTCCTTTGTTCTGTTTTGCACCTTGCTAGGCAGTACAACAGATTTCAGCAGCAGAAGCTGTAACTTGCAGCTGACAGCAGGGTGTTAGCAGAGGGAAGGAGTCCAGTTTGGGGAGAGACCACAGACCACATACTTCCAATTCAAACATGACAAGGATAAACAGCTTTGTCTGTGTAGAAACTACCCTTGTCTGCTTTGATCGGAAACTTGGGAGCTAATACAACAATTTGTCTGTAACCCTGCCCAAATGAGCACCACCTGGTCCTGCAGCATCCCTTGGCTTTGAACTGCCACAGTCTGCCCTGATGCAGTGCCAGAGGCTGGAGCAAATGTTGGTAGATGCAGCTACTGTCCTTACCTCAGTGTACTGTAGCTCTCCAAACTCAACTGAGATGCAGAGTGGTTTGCCATATGCAGGCACTACTTAGACATGCTATAAAGTTCCAGACCTGTTCAATTGCATTTGGCAAGCTGCTTCCCAACACTGCTACCTACAACTAGAGCTGAGAAACCAACCTCCAAAAGTCACTGCAATTCAGAAGTGGATGAAACCCTCTCCACCTGCTTTGTTCTCTTTACAGGCAAAGTCTAGAGAGGTGGCACTGAATCCTTCTGACAAGGTAGGCAGATGTCCAGTTGTTAACCTGGGCTTGGATGGCTGAAAAAACAGTGGTTTAGCCTGGTGGTTGACAAACCAATGTTTTAGACTATAATTGTGTCTGAGTGACTTCCCATGGCAACATTTTCTGGAAGCTCAACTATGTGAATTATTAATTGCATTAGTCACTTGGTCTGTGGGGAAATGCTGGCATTTCGTGACTGTGCAATTCTTGTATGTCCTCTTTTTCATTTACTCAGATCTAAAGAGAACATCCTGGTGAAGCAGAAAGGAAGAAAATAATACAAATCACTGCACTTTTCAAGCAGTCCTACTTCTGCCTACTTTGTCCCCAAGCTTTTGCTGTCTTTGGAATGTGACTCAAGTTCAGGCATGGCATGCAGTTGTCAGAAATGAGGACATTGTACAGCTGAAGCTGAAGGGCATAGCACCTGCCTGGCAAGGAAGGAGAAGGTCTTGGTAATCTTTGGTAATCCACCAAAAATCTATGCAAAGATGAACAGAGCAGCAATACATGCACTTACAGATACATTCATGAATTTAAAATAAGTGGTTGGGTTAATGAACATCACATGATGAGTAAAATGTTGTGTTCAAAGTGATTAATCAACTGCTGACATTGACTGGTTCCTGGAGAAAGGGGAGTGGTCCAACAGAGATGCTGCAGCAGTTCGATGTGCATGCAAACACTGACTCATGAGGACTGTTGGAGAGGTCCCTGCAGGCTCAGGCTCCCTGTGGCACCAGGAGCTGTCAGAAGAAAGGCAGATCTTGGAAGGAGCAGCCATCATACGCAGCTCTTTTTCACCAGGGATGCTGTAACAAATTAAACCCAACAAGTTTTTCCCACCGGCAGAGCCATCTCTGTCCTTTGCTAAGACTGAAAGTCTGCTCTTCATTGAAAAGTGTTTCCTCTAGCAGCACACAGTTTTTAGGAGTTCTGGAAGATCAGAGTGTTTCTGGGAGAAAATAAGTTGGTTAAAGCTGACAAAAATATTTCCTCCATACCAGCTGGGCTTGCAGTTCTTTTTAAAATCCAGTGCAGCTCCTTTTGTGATTGCTAAGTGGTGATCTCACATTTTGATCAGGCGAGAATGCCCTTCCAGTAATTTTGCAAGAAAGTACAACTATGCAAATAATTCAAGGAAAGAAAAATAAGATATCTCAAAGGAAAAGAATAATAGTGTGAAGCAACTGTGTTTTTCAGACTTATGGGAATGAATTCTTGAACCTACTCAAAACCACATCAAAATGCTTCCTTAGAAGAATACTGATACTTGAGCTGTTTCTGTTTTCAGATTAGTTGCCACTAAGGAGAGAAGGAATCAAATGTGAAAGCATGTTTGAGAAGTTTTTGTGTCACTTTATGGTTTGGGCCTGCTGGCTTGCAACCGATTTGCATGATTTGAGGCTAGTCTGTGTAGCCATTCAACTGAGAGAAAACATTTTATTTGCAGTCATAGTCATTTGGAGTAGTAAGAATTTACAAAAATGTAAGCCACCTCATCAGAAATCAGAAACATGAAATACAATTTACCATCAGAAATTTGATTTAGTAAATGAGGTCTCAGTCTGGCTGCATCACTGGAGAGCCACTTGTGGGCTGAGGGCTTGGCTAGTTTCAGCAGTGATCACAACCCATACAAAAAAAAAGGCATAACAATGGCAAAGCAAAAAGGCACAAAAACAATGACTCACACAAGTTGTGTGACCTATTTTTATGTCATCTCAGGTGATGGAGGAGGAAGAAGGGTGTGCTTGTAGAAAAGCAACCGTGTCTTTCCAAGGGACAGGGCTGGGGAAGGACGATAGACTGTGGAGATGGGGGCAACGTCAATGCAGGAGAGGTGAGACCAAGGCTCTGCACTTTCCCTGAAGCAACACATGACCTAGGACCCTGAGTCTGCCTCTTGGCTTGCTTTGGTCATCTTAATCTAGAAAAAGACTTGTGTTACAAAAGCTTCAGCAGCTCCTGGGTCTTCACTGATTGACATGATGGGTGCACACCCCTAACCATGTTCTCTGAGTAACATGCAGGGACATTTGTACTACTCATTGCAGCATGGCCTTTCCTGGAGCTCAGGTCAAGGCCAGGGTGGCCTTTCTTCCTGCAACCCACAGAGCCTGGGGGCTGAGCCACTTTCAAAATCTGTGCTTGTATTTAGATGCTTATGAAAATCCAACCTTATGGACAAAGTGCTTGTGAAAAACCCAATACTCCTGTCCGCTTAGCATCACAGCTGGGAAAACCTGAGTTTCTGGCTCTGACATTTGTTGTCATGTCCCCTAAAATATGCTTGTGTCACCTTTAAAAGGAGCCATTCACTGTAGTTGTATGGCAGGGAATGTCCCTAGAGCTAGAGAGAAGCTTATAAGAAAGGGGAAGTGGCACTCAGTGGACCGCTCGTCTCACTGAGCGCACAGCTAAGATGATGATGGTCACTTGCCTGCTCCTCTCAAGCATCTGGGCCGCTGCTCCAGGTAACTCCCTTGTCTGTCTGGGTGTCTGTATTGTTATCCTAACAGCATTAGGGACCTCAGTGGCCATGCCAGCCTCCTTCTGTGTTGCTGGGTGCTGCAGTATGCACCTTGCACCCTCCCGGGGTAAGCCCAGTGGTGGCACGGGACTTGTGGCACTGCATTACTTACCTAAGACTCAGGCGTGTTACTGCTGGTTGCATTGACACCATCCACTTCTTAATTTAGCGCCAGCACATTTATAAATTCTAGACAGATGTATAAATTTATTGCAATGGGAAAATTATGAAGCAGCAAACCATGCTTGTAGGTGTCTGCTCAGGCCATCAAAAGCATGGGTGTATTACACTGGTTTTGAATTTAAAAATCGTGTAGAAAAGGCTGAATTAGTTTCGATCTAGCTTCCATGATCGTGGTTTGTAGTCTTCTATGGCACTGCTGAGATGTGGAAAACAAAGTGACTGGCACGGCTTGACAACTGGCTTCTTGGTCTTTGATGGAAATCTGCCTGGCTATGGTCACATCCAGAATGTCAGAGTGCTTTGTTGAGTGGGTTAGCTTAGTGTACATCTGGGCACTGAAGACAGCCTCACCCTTCTCTACAAAGATATTTCCCTTTCTTGTAAATTGAACTATGTTTTCAGTGCTGCAGCTGTTACTGCTACTTCCTTTCCCATGCTGACATGCACAAATAAACTTTGAAAAGCATTACGCCAGGAGAACTGTGGAGTTGAGCTGTCAGCTTCACTTTGCCTGTACCCTCAACGATTTTTTCATGTCTACGAATTGGAAGAGGAGACTTTTAATACCATAACACATTTATGCTGTGCAAGTTTTCTGCCTGTGGGCCACAGTAGTGTCTCTTCTGCAGCTGTTTCTCAGCAGCATGGCTTCAATGCTGAGATAGGAGGACAGATATAATTTGCCTCCTACCTTGCTTTTTTCTTCTGGTTTTCTGATCTTTGCCATTTTCTGACAAGTGTGAATACATGATGTCTAGTGAGACACATAATAGTTTTTAGCAGTTTTACTGATTTGCTTCACCCCATGCCACAGGAAGGCTAAGAGGGTGGTATTGGGGCAACAGCTCTTCGGTCATCAGCATGGCTGAAAGTTTAGGGAATCTCTCCGTGGGTGCCCCTGGGATAGCAGTCCTAGCTGACAAGATCTCTGCACCACCGGTATCAGGCTGTCAAGACGCTTGGTGTGAGAGGTGGCAGGTCCAGTGAAACTCTTTGGGTAGTTCTTTCAAGCTGCTTTTTCAATTTTTCCCTGGATGGAGGGATAAAGAAATCCTCCAGAGTTGCTCTGCTTGGAAATGAGGGTGAGGGACTGCAGAGGCCTCTGCTGGGGTTGGGCTGCAAAAGAGTGTGAGAAATGCTGAGTGTGCCACCTGCTTCTCCCCCAGCCTCTGTGCAGGTGATGAACAGAAACGTCCAGTCAGTCCAGGCAGGAGGAAACATTACTTTTTCATGCCGATCAGTCACGAAAGAAGATGTGATACAGGTGACGTGGCAGAAGGAGACAGATGGGGCTGAAGACAACATAGCAACTTACAGTAAAATGAATGGCCAAAAGATAGCCAAGACCTATGTCAACCACGTGAGCTTTGCCCACAGCGAGTTACAAGCCTCGGCCATCTCCCTTCATGGAGTCACCCTCCAAGATGAAGGATGCTACAAATGCATCTTCAACACGTTTCCCTCGGGGGCTGTCACCGGCAGGACGTGTCTCAAGGTTTATGGTAAGGCATTGTAATTGTGTACAGGCACTCATCTGAGAACCAAGTCCTTTTTCCTGTGAGAATCCTTCCCTTTCCCTTGTGGGAAAAATGGTTCTCCCTGACTATCTTCCTCTCTGGTTTTACCTCTGATGGGAAACCAGCATTCAACAGTTCTTTAATTTTCTTTGCTTTCAAGTCAGCAACAGCAAGATTTAAAACTAATGTGTAACCCATGACTTCCTCCAAGTTTCCCTAGCCCTGTGCTGTGCTGACACACACACACACAGCCTTGCCACAGACATGAACCCTATGCTTCTCTGCTTCCTTTCACTGCTGCTCTCACCTCCTAATCCTGGAAATCAGGCAATTTTTAACTTGCTCTGCATTTGGTTGTCAAAAAAATTGCAAAATATTCAAAAGGCAAAGAGGCATATGCATGACCAGAATAGCTGGAAGTTCATTTTGAAGCTAGAGTAAAAATAACAGTAGTTGGGCTGGGATCAGGGAAAGGATGCAAAAAAGAAAAAGAAAAAAAAAAGAAGGCTATTATACAGCTCATGGGATTTAACACATGAATATCTTGAGCAGGTCAGTATCAAATACCTTAAAGAAGAGAGTTGAAATAAATCATGACTCAAGGGCAATATTTGTCCCCTATGAAATTATCAACTAGCAAGTGCAATCTGAAATAAAGAAATAGATGGACTCAAAAGAACTAAGAGTGACAAGCTGCTTATCTTTTGAGGAAGGCTGCTGGGTTTTGTCCAGCTGACAAAGCTGAGACATTAAACGTGCTCTGAGGACACCCTGTTGGCTCCTGGCTTTCTCAGAGGTGAGACTGCTGTGGGGAAACTGGCCAAAAATCATATCCTATGTGGAGAGTATCAATGTCTGTGCCCTGTCACTGGTGATATGACCCCTGCAGAGTATTTTGTTTATCCTTAGTACCTTCTGCTGACAAAGACACAGACACATATGTCCACACATGTCTTTGGAGTCCTCCTGTGTGGAGAAAGGAAGCTCCTAATTTATAGGGGAAAGGAGGTGGTGGTGGAAAATACAAGGGAAAACCAAGTCTGCAACAAAAATTCTTTTTTCCTCTTTTGGGAAAACTTGGGCAGAAAAGAGAAATTAGGCAACATTCATACAGTATTTCATATATGAAGAGGAAAGTTCCTAAAGAAATCCAGTTCTGAATCATTCAGACGGTAAACACTGATTATATGTTACAGGAAAAACATAGAATTGCCTTGCAGAGGGATCCCAATCTTTTTAATCATGTAAATCTAAACATGGAGATTTCTTTTGGGTTTTGGTTTTGGTTTGATTTTTTTCAATCCAGGTGGGGGAACTCCTTCCCAAACTTATCAAACTTCTGGCTATGGTTCATCATTCACCAGAGCACTACTTCTAAAAAAAAAAGGGATTATTTTTCTTTTCTGCTGCCACAGACACTCATGCAAGCATCTATTCCTGCATCTCAGATGAAAACACATCAACTGAGAAGGGTTAACTTCTCTCATAGGCTCATAGGCCACTGCCAGAGGCTGCCTCACCAAGGCCAAGGCAGCCTTCCTGTAATGTGCTGTATTAAACTAGCCCTGGAGGGGCTAAAACTGAGCATCTGGCACTCTGACAGAAGGTTTGAGTTTGTATATGGTTATTTCATTGAAGCTAATTTATATGATGCTACATAAAAGCCACAGTCTATTCCCCAACTCCTAATGATGGGAACAACTTGTCTGAACAAGCCCAGAGGGTGCCCCATGAGGAGAGTGAAGCCAGCAGGAATCTCCCAAGGCTCAGAGGTTCAGGACAAGGTGACCAAATCAGTCACCAGTTGAAAATGAAACGCTGCCCTCAAGAGGGGACTGCCAGGGAGTTCACAAGCTGGTAATTGCCCGATTACAGCAGCCTTTGCAGGAATGGATGTTCCGGGACAGGACAGGCACCATCACCACGTGATGAAGGGAAGTGAAACCACATAAAAACTGTATACAACACTGCAAAAAAAGAAACAGGTATGACTGGAGGGATGTCAGACCTGCCTGGCTGAGAACAACAAACCCCAGAAGAAGCAGAAATGTCCCACCCTGTAGCAAAATCCCTTTTTGGAACAGAATAGTTTCGAGCAAGCTTGATGGGTCTCTATTGAACACTCTGCCTTTCCCTCTTAATTTTACTTTGGAAATATTTTGCCAAACTTTATTGTCAAAGAGGATTAGAATAAAATCCAGGATGAGGATTGAGGGAGAGGTATGGAGTGAGGGGGAGGTGCCACATGAGGATAGGCATGACTTGCTGAGTCACAAAATTCCCTGGACATTTGCTGCACCGTCTTTGGAGACCACCTGCCTTTGCTGTAGATGGCACCATTTGCCTGGAAGCCTTGAGCACATCTGGAAAAATGCCATCAAGATTTCTTAGACAAGGAAATCAAGGCATAGTACTGCTGCTGAACACCTATATGCTTTGAAAAACCTTCTGTCATCATGAGGCATACCATGCTTCCTACAATCTTTTCTCATTCTCTGTGACACCATTGCTAAGCCTTTAAACATAAAAAAGCATATCATGACCTGATGGTGCCCCTCTAATTACAGAAGGTCCCTTTTTCAAATATTTGGGAATGCTGACAGAGCTCAAATTTGGGAACATCTGCAATTCTGATCTGCAAGAGAGACTAAAGCAAGTACTGGCACACAACATCTCAGGTGAAGATTTTTTCACTGGAAACAATTACTTTGATGAAAGGCAAAAGAAGCAGTGAAGTGTATGCATCAAACATGAACAGCCAGCACATACTAGCAAACAGTGTAGTAGAACTTCACTGCAAAAGCAAGCACTTACAGGTTTTGACAGTGCATCTAATTACAGATGTTTGCTAGGGAGAAGCTCAGCCCCACAGGATCATTCCTTGGGGGTCCATTGTGAGAAGAGAGAGAACTTCTTAGTCAGAAGAAGAGCAGGTGCAGAGAAATTTTTCTCATCCTCTACCGTAACATCTGTGACTTCTCCTTTGATTGCTTTTGAATTTTGCAACCTAATATTTGAAGTTAATGCTGTGGGAAGATATGTTATTTTTATGCATCCCGTGAGTGAAAGAAGAAGTTCAGAGATCATTTATTAATCAAAACATAAATTGTTTGTGACACCAGTATTTCCATACCTGGGAGATTTTGAGAAGTTCCAACTGAAATCCCCCTACACACTTTCCTTGTTTTTCTCAGAGGTTTCAGCAGCTCTCTGGGGGTTGAGGTTTTGTCTATGGTTGATGCAAAAAGTGAGAAATACAAGTTTATTTTTTCTAGGCTTACAGAACCATTGTAGGTAAATGAGGTCAGGCTTGTAAAAAAATCAAACAACAAAAAAAGCAGCAGGATTGTTGGTATACAAAGTCTTGCTTCCACCCTGTGGCAGTCATGGCTTGGAAGACACAGAGAACCTTTTAAGGTGCATCTGGAATTGTACCAGGAGGTTATAGGTGTCATTAAGCATCTGGCACACGCCTTTCCCCCTTTTTGCAGTGTCTGCTACACCTCACAGGCAAATCTGTGTTTACCTCACAAAAGGAAAAATCATTGTTTTTCCTAAGAAGAATGAGAAGTTTTGTTTTCTTGTTTAAAAGCAGGATCACTAAATGATAGTGGTATGTTCTAATGCTGGGACAAGAACTAATTTCAGCATAAATATTGCACTTATCATTATTATTTTTCTTATGTAAGTAGTAATATACACATGGAGTTCTACTAATTATAGCAGTGGATACTTTTTTAATCAGAGGGCATTCATGGTAACTCAGACTTGATTGAAACTAGAATTGCCACTGCACTTAAATGCTTAAAAAAGGCAATATTCTCAGAAACAGAGACCTAGAAGTAGAGTGTGGTTTAGACCCCTATTCCATCAGCAAGTGCACTAAAGAAGAAGGCAGGCTGGTGAGCAGAAACCCATGGATTGCACTCCCACATGGAACTACACGCTTTTATAGATATTGGCCTGTGCAAATTGACCTTATCAAACTGAGCAGAGGCTTGAACTAGACAATCTCCAGAAATCCCTTCTGACCTAAATTATGGTATGATTTTATGCCAAAGGATAAATAGGCAATGTTTCACATGGGACATGCCTTATGTCAGATCTCACCTGGAGTTCTATCCAGGTTGAAACCAACTTTCTGAACTTCTCCCCTTTATCTATTCCTTGCAAATAAGTCTGTATAAATAGGAATCAACAAGTAGGCATAAGATGCCTGTAGTTCATCCTTCTTACAGACTAAATTAAATGTGATAGCATCAGCAAATCTTCTGGAGTGAGTTCAGAAGTGACTTTCATGATAGTTTTGAGGGATAGTATGATGCACCCAAAACCATTTACAAGAGGAAACAAAGTTATACAAGCACAAAGCCTCCACAGGTGAAATCTCATAGTGTAACCACATACAAATTCACTATTACTGTCTTGCATAAATAGATGCATTTTGTCTTTTAGACAAAAATCTTACAAATTGTTAATAGGCAATTCTACCCATCTCAAACAGCAGTAAAGCTAATCCTGCAGGTAATTTTAAAGGAAAGTAATTTTAATTTATTTAAGCAGTTCAGCGCTTTCTGAAAAAAGAAAAAAGGACATATGACTTCACAGTTTCACTACCTTCTACTTTTAACTCAGCTTTAATCACCACTTCTCAGTTGGGTTACTGCTGCTAGTAACAGAACCGGAACAGATGCATCTATGCTCTTGCCCTTTCTTTTGTGTGGCTCTTCACTTCCAGACTGCTGTCTGATCACTTTCATGTTCATTTGTCACTGCTGGGGCTTTAGGAAGGGGGAGCTAAGATTAGATGGTAAGCTTTTCCTCCAAGATAACTGTAAATACAGATGCTCTTTGCTCAAGCATAGGCAGAAACTAATGGACTTTGTCTCTTTGTTGTTTACAGCCATCTTGGACCACAAAGCAGAAACTAAGCTTATACCCAATCCAGACAAAGCTGAGGACTCTGAGAAAATGGTGGGGATAAGCTGCTCAGCAACAGGGAAACCAGCTCCAAAAATAACCTGGCACCTTCCCAGGAGCCTGCAGCAGAAACCAAAGGAGTACCACAAGAAGTTCAGCAACCAGACCGTGACTGTCATTAGCAATTTTACCCTCACCCACCCCAAAATCCTTCAGGAGTACCCCATCACCTGCGTGATCCAACACCCTTCTCTAAATGTGACGCTGGTCCTGCCCACAGACAGCCTGGAGCAGGGTCAGTATGTAACTCTGCTCCTGCTCTGGACTGGGGCAGAAATTTGGAAGCACCTCCTGGGGCAGATCAGAAAACTCCTCAGAGGGTTGGGAGCAGGTGAAGAAGACACCTGGATAAGCAGCTGTGGCTGGGCTTGGGAGGAGGAGGTGGGGTGGAACATCCAGATGCCCTGGCCAATGGTACATTATGTCTTACTTCTCCTCAGGTCCCCTTACCCCCCATGATGTGCCCCAGCCTCCCTGTCTCTGTGAAGGGTTATTTGTGACAGGGCTGCCTGTCACACAACGTGACAAACTAAGGTGTGCCAGCATTGGGTAGCTCAGAGGCGCTGTGTTCTGCATGCCTGACCTTAACATCAGACCCCAAGCACAGGTCTGCTGGCAATGCCACTTGTGTTCATCATGCTGGAATGTGCTCCCAGTGCCCCTATCCATCCCATTTCACTCCAGGGAATGACCAAGGGATGCATGAAATTGGTTTTAGGTTGTTTTTATACTTCGTGCACAAACTGAGTACCCGCTGCTTTCCCCACAGGTCCAGACAGCAGCATGGCACTGGCCATTGCCATTGCAGTGGGGATCCTGGTCCTCCTGACCTTCCTTCTCTTCGCCTGCCTCCTCTACCACTGCCTCAGGCACACGGAGAGAAACCCAACCTGGCCATGCTGGGTAGGTCTGCCTTTCCTCAGGGTGCTGCAAAATTCAGCCCCACAGGTCTTGGGGCTCAATACCATGACCTGACACTGCCCAGCCACACCAGGACTGCCTGCACACTGCCCAAGCCAGGCTCAACCTGGGCTGGAGAGGGACACAGGAATGAGCCCCCAGCCAAATACCTGGGAAGGGAAAATCTGATTCTGCATAGCCAGCCTACAGGTGCCCAAGAGTGCTGGCAGCTAGAAAATATTCACCATGCCAATGACAAGGCAAGCTGCGGTGGGAGCATCACTCTCCTACTATATTTATGCACAAAACAGCTGTGTAAGCAGTGGTCAGATCCTTGCACTGGTCTTCTGCATCTCCTAAAATAACCTCCCTCAGCACAGCCAACGCATCTCACGAAGGCAGCAGCTTTGAAGATGTGTCTCAAACAAAATGTGATTTTAGAGGCAAACTATGCCTCTGTGAGGAAAGCCCGGGTGCCACACTGCAGCATGGGCTGAGGCACTGCTGGCTGTCCACCAAAGCTATCCTAGTGCAGGGGGTGCAGGATACAAGCTTGAGGTGGGGGTAAACCGAAGTGGCATCGTTTCAGAAAATCACAGTCTGGTTTTGTGAAGGCTCCTCATCCTCCTTGCAGTACATGCCTAGCATGTGCACCCCGTATTTTGGTGAATATTTTGGAGAAAAAGAAGCAGCGGAGGAAATGCAACACATCTTTCATGGGTGTTATACCTCTAGGTCCAAGCGGAAGACTGCTAGTGGGATTGCGAGGGGAAAACTTGTCTCCCCTCACAGAGAGATACAAGGACTTACTTGGCAATACAAATATCCAGGATCTTTACCCTCACACTTAAAACATCCCTATATTTTGAGGAAATAAACACAACAACCTCTCTTTTGTCAGGTATTTCCTGCCTGCACCAAGGCCAAGAAGTGCAGGCAGTACAGAGCTGCAGGCAGGTGGGCACCCAGCCTCAATGCACCACTGAACACCTGAGAAGCTGCCCAACCTACACATGCAAGAGAGAAACTCTTAAAATGGCACCTCAAGCTTCCAAGGAAACCTTCTGTAACTTTCTCCAAAATATAAAAATAAAATTTTTTTTTATAAAAATGAATATAAATAGGGACAATATATAACAGATATTTATTTATTTTATTACACTATAATATTCTGTTTTGTAAGAAAAAAATATGAAGTATTTATTTGAAACTCACACTGGCTATGTGGATCCATTTAGTAGAACTCATGCTTTGTATTTTGGGGGGCTTTAACATTGTTTATTACTCTGATATTTTAACATTGCAAACTCAAAAGTGGATGGGGGATTGTCTGAAACAAGGCAGCATTTTGTGAGGCTGCTAGCTTGGAAAATGTTGCTGATGTACCAAAGGAGTCCCTCACCAGGAGCTGGGCTGCAGAAAACCTGTGGAACAGCCCAGCACACTGCTCTGAACTTCAGGTGTTGAACTTGTTCTCTAAAGGGCACAAGAGATCAGGCCAAGACTGCAGCCAACCTGAACTTATAACCCAGGTGCCAGGAGCACAGGCTTCAAGCCAGGAGGCTTGAGGAAGTGCCACGTCTGATTTCTAGCAACCTCTCCTGAAAAGCAATGTAAAAGACACATAGATGTTTCCTTCTTCCCCCTTTCTCAGGGGTTTCCACAGCCCCTTCTTAATGTACATGATCTATCACAGCTGCCTTGTGTTTTCCAGCATCCCACCCACCTGCAGGAGAAAGCAAGGCAATAAAAGGGCAGTTGCAGGGTTAGTAGGTTGTCCAGTGCATTTTGTTTGTGTCCTGGTGTAGTGACAGGTGGGTACAGTGGGAAGCAGGAGGCTGGTAAGCCTGAGGAGGTGGGTGTTTTATTTATTTCCATACTGGCAGATAAATACTAGGGCAGGGCAAGGAGTGTTCCCTATTCTGACAATGCTTTGTTTCTAAGCAGTGGGTCAGATCTGAGCTGTAATCTCCTGTAATTCCCTGACATTGCACCACATGCTTACAAAATCTTGTAGACTTAGAGAAGGAGAAATGAGCCCACCTGGCTCATGCTGCTCTTGTGGGAAGCCACCAGTGCAGGCTGCTTCCTCTCCTCTAGCTTCCCAGAGCAAATGTATGTAATCTGGTTTTTCCTCATCCATGTGTTTCAAATGGGCATCCCACATGAATCACTAAGCTGTAATCAAAAAGCCAAATGAACTAAAATGAAAGCAAGTGAGTGAGTTGAGAATGAGTAAACCTGGTCTTTGCTATAAAATACTTCTTTAGGCCCCCCAGCACATAGAAATAGCACAACTGGTGATTGAGGGGAAAGGGGAAGTGGCTGCAGCTGTTACAATTGGGATTTTTTTCTCTATAACCCTTTAATCATCAAAGGAGGAAGTAATGGTTTGTCCAAACTTTTCCACCATTGCCACTTTCCATTAATTCTTCTTTGATGAAGGAAGAGGCCATGGGAGAAGAAGGTTTTCCCTGGGTTTGTGGAGGGCAGGAATGGGGTGGAGAGCCCCTGGCACCCTTCTTCATCAGGCTGTGTGGCCTCAGCCCTTGCTGTTCTGTAAAGTCTGCACTTGCAATTTAGAACAGCTTATTTAACATGAGGTTCCTGCTAGTACTTAGACTAAGGTTTTGTTGTTTGGTTTGTTGGGGTTTTTTAATTAAAAAGAAAAAAACCCAAATCTCTTGCAGAAACAGGGAGTTTTGACATGGGGAAGAAAAGGATCCCCTGAGGGAAGAGAGAAATATACAATGCCAGTGAGAAATTTATTGAAAACCAGGAAATGGCAGTGATTATCCATTTTCTATTATCTATTATTTCTATTTTTATTATCTATTACTGTTTTCTACAAGCTGATCACCTGGAGTGTGGGAAAGCAGGGCTTGGAGTCACAAAAGTATCTGTTTATGTGTGAGTTTGTAGCTTCTTTTACATTTTAGCTGATGTAGAAATTTTTAAAGCTTTTAGAGGTTTCTGCTTAAGAGCATCATAGATCCAGCAGCTGGGTGAGGGATGCAATGGCTTACAGGTAAAATTCCATAAAAGATTTATTTTTTCATTCCTGGTATCAGAATGAGAACATGACACCTAGTTACAGAACACTTAAAATCAGTACATGTACTTAACCTCCATTCTATACAAAGCCATCTTACTAAGATGCAGTGCCATAAAATGCTGTGTGCTACTGCTGTGGTGTTTGGCTTCACATAGTAATGAAATGAATGCAAGAATACAGACTACAGATAACTGGCTGATAGCTTTGGGGGAAAAAAAATATGAAATAGATACAAAGCATCTTTTGTGGAATAAACAAAAGCATAACTGAGGGAATCAGAAGTTTTAACTATGAATGAGCATCCTAACTGCTGTTATATTTCTTTGTGATTAGTTTCTGCTTGTCTGTCCAGTTACTTCTGTTAACAATTTGTAATAATTCCTTGGAGGTTATATAGCAAGTGGATTTATACAGATACCTATTATTTGTTTTAGTAAACGTGTGATTTTAATAAATGGGTGGGTTTGATCCCCAGCACCTTTTGTCTGCTGTGGCCCTGCATGGCTGCAAGAGGAGGCAGTAGGTGAGGCTAATGTGGAGCTTGAAATGTGAAATAAAAATAAAACTGGTAAGATATTTAATGGAAATAGACTGCTCTATTTTTTAGCCCCAACACAAGTGATATGAAGAAGATTAGCTTTGTAAGTAAATGGAAGCAGACCATATTTTCAAAATAAATTCTATGGGAATGTTCTGAGCTACTACTGCCACCACCAAAAAAAAAAAAAAATTCCTAGGATTTTTGCCTGTTTGAGGCTGGATAATTCTCAGTCTCATTCAACTCTGACTTTGGCCACTTTGTGTCACTGCATTTTGTCCAGCCTAGAGACAAGTGATGCTGATGCAGGGTATAATTTCTCCTAAGTGATGAAAAAAGGGCAAGCGGGAATGCCACGTCCCTGTTCACCTCTCACTTAGATAAAACTAGTTCTGGGTAATGTGTCTCTCTTTATAAAGCAAAGGTAGCCTGCACCTCTCAGTCTTGGGATCCTTTGACCCTGACATTAGCCAGTTTGGGTTAAGATTTTAACTCATCTTAAAACTCATTTTAAATAGCTGAGATAGGTACATAGATAGATAAAATGAAGGTTCTTCAGGCTGTACAAAGTGTCCATGCTTCTGTATTGGTGTGCCAGGCTATTTCAGAGGTGTATTGTGCTGGTATTTTATTCTGCCTAGATACTGGGTTCCTGGTTCTAAGAGAGCAGTAAGATGCCAGTAAATTGGTCCCAACAGCTCTGGCTGAAGGTATGACATTGAAATGTAGCTGAAATGTTTGTCATATATTTTACAGGCACTGGCTGAAATAGGAAGAATATTCTTCTTCTGAAATCAGTGCTGGCAGAAGCACGGGACTAATTTTGTACAGTGAAAAGAAACTTTGTTTTGGTGATAAACTTTTGAAAGCATCATTTATCAATTCTCTGTTGCGTGACCCTGGGGGAATGATTCATCTAAATACCACATCAGTAAATTTTCTTGTGAAATCAGACACGGAAGAAAAACCCATTGTTTTTTGTTCAGTTTTCAGCACTGAGCCCCTAGAAATCAGCTGAAACAAGGGAATTGCACTAATCAATTGCATTTTTCTCTTTTATAAATGAGCCAGACAGATACAAATCCAGTGTATTTTTGTTTTCACTCAGTACACCAGAAATTGCTCATGTTTTTGGAAGACATACAAAGGGCATTCTCATATCTCTGCTGCTTTCATCTTTAGACATATAAAGCTATGTGTGAAAGGAGCACTGAATACTCGTCCAACTCTCTGTGGATGGACTCTGTGGTAGTCTGCTCAGCCTTGAGAAAAACTACCTGAAATTTCTGGGAAGCCTGAGAGAATCCTCAGTCTAAGACCCCTACACAAAACAGAGTTTTAAATTCCCTAATGTGTCAGAAGCTGTGGTCCTTAACCACCCTAAGGAAAAGGCAACTTTGTCCAGTAAAAGAGCACTTGAAATTGTATATGAAAGATGGAATGAAACCCTTGCAGAAAAAAAGCCCTATGCTTCTTAGTGTAAAAAAAAAAAAAAAAAAAAAAAAAAAAAAAATAAAAAATTTAATCAGAATCTTCTGATATAATCCTTTAGGCAAATTACAGAAAGCCCAGCTCTCATAATAAACACCTAGGCTAACATTTCAGCTTAAAGAAATCAATTTGCCTTGAGCCTTCCTTGTTTACAGGAATGTAGCTATTTTCATAAATGAGATTGTGGTGGATTTTAGCTGCCTGTCATCTGAGTAACAAGAAATATCATTGTTTGCTGCAGGTATCTCTTTAAATACTAGAATCTATACACAAGAGGAAAAAGGGGAAATGTCCTAGTGTAGTTTCCTGAGAATCTTTGCGCACCTACTTTAGAATGGTTTCATTTTAAGCGTATGAAGTGTAGGCTGCTTACTTTCTAGGATTTATTAACATAGAAAAGGTGCCAGTTGTCTACTCAATACTGCAGTATTTATGTATATAACCTTAACATTTCTTTCTGAAAGTCTGTATTGTAACAATTTCCAACCACATCAAGACAATTGGACAACATTCTTTGGAATCTAGGTCAGGGAACCCAAGATCTTTGTTGCCTCATTAAGAGAAAGTGCTGAGCTCTCTGCAGGCTCCACTGGGGTGGAAACCTTCTGACTAGGATGCAAAGCAAAAAGGGGCCACATCCTGGGTCACAGGTAATAACATCCCATGCTAAAAAGATGTGATGTACCAGGCTCTCCAGTGAGCTCAAGCCCAGCAAAAAGATTTTGTGGCCATTGTGCTGGTTTAATTCCTTCAGTCTCAGGTTTGTGACTCTGTATCACTCTGTTGTGGATTTGGCAAACATGAGTTGGGAGACTCGGAAAAATTGAGGCCAGAAACTGCCAAGAAACAGCATCAGTTATGAATAGCAAGACAGATGTTTCCCCTGAAAGGTGAGCAAGAAGGCATGGGGGCCCCCTACTGGATTCTCTACAGCTTCCTTCATCCCCTTAACACATTTATTCTTTCTTTGCTCTTTTTCTGGTCCATGGGATCCAGACTTGATGGTGAACTCTCGTTGAAGCTCGTGATGATACCATGCAGTGCAATATCTCTGCCTCAAACAACAAATTTGTCCTTTGTATTCCTGTTGCTTGACTCAGCCACCTATTTTGCCTCTCCTGGTTGTTTTATCTCCCTGACATTGTTCTGTCTTACCACACCTTTGAAGATCCTGTCCACCTACCTGCACTACCTCTCTTTCTGCTGGGTACCTCTTGTTCTTCTCCATCCAGGGTTGTCATAGGGCTGAGCTGGGAAGTGGGAGCTAGGAAGGAAGGAAGGAAAAGAGCAAAAGGGCACACAGAGATTGAAGGCAGGGGAAAGATCTCAAAGTGGAGCCATATGGGGAAATAATACTCCCAGAAAAACTCTCAAGTTGGCAATTTGTTAGAGAACATGAGCTTATGCCTTGGCTGCTTCCAGGAGTGTAAAACTTCTCCCAAAATTAGCTTTGGAACATGAATGTTACCTGCAGTCTGTACAGACCTCTCTGTGGCCTGTCACTTCTGCAGGCTTCAGCAACAAATTAATATGAGGAATTTGGCCAGTTGGACAACCAAGCCACAGAGATATTTGGTAAAACTAATTTTAAAACTAATAAAGGAGTGCTTGGAAAGAGAACCCCTTAAGACTATGAGTAAATGTCCTGTTTTGGGAAGTCTGCAGAGTTAATTAACAATGGATGAGAGCAGTTTGCACTCCTTTTTGTCCCTTGATGGCCAGCGTATGACATGAGGCTGGCTGTGGGTGAAGCAGCCAGGAAAGATAAGGACTGAGCACAGCAGGGAGCTGATGCTGCAGGAGGGATCTGGCACTGGATATCACTTTGTGTTCCTCAACTGATTTCTGAAAAGATTCCCATAACTTCCTAACTGAAGTACATATGCCACCAACAGAAAATAAGGAAAATAAACATTTCTGGTGATACCCTGTTCTCATGGCATTTTCTAGTTGAATGTTTGCCCCTTTTGGAGTCAGGGCTTGCAAGCCAAAATTTCATTTTATCCTTACCCCTTTATCTACAATCTGTGACCAGGAGCAGGATGTCCCTGGCAAACCCAAAAACGACAAATACGAACCACCAGAAAGGGGGAAATACAGTGTTCTAAAGCTGCTGATAAACTGTCTTTCTCTTCATTAGTAATTTTCCTCTTTGGCATCAGCAGAAAATTAAAGTCCAAAAGAGAGAAGCCCCAAAAAGTTTTCTCTTCAATTTAAGCAATTAGGCAGAATTTGAAATTTCGTTTTTCCCTTCAGAAAGTAAAAATGAACTAATTAAGGTGACACTCTCCAGTACTCACAGTCCAAACATGTTGCTTTATCTGAAAATTTAAAAGCATTGAGGTCTGGCTTGGACAAACATTCCCCTGGGACTGTTCTCTTTAAACAAACAACTGCATCTTCCAGCAACTTTGATAAATGACTGAAAAGGGAAAAGCAGCTAGCTTCTTTTGGCGAGGAAAGTTCACGCACTATACAAAAGAAAGAGCAAAAGCTGGGAAAGGGGTATGTAGGAAACAAGTTGGACAGATTCTTTTTCTGTAATCTGACCTGTTGCCAGGACCTTCTGGAGATGCTGGTGCCACTTCTATATGTTATTTGTATGTAAGTTTTGCTCCACAACACACAGCTGCCCAGTAGGATCCTTGACCAGGTAAAAAATGCAGGGAAGTTCAGAGGAAAAAGGTTCTTGCTGTAATCAAAGTATCTGAGCCCATTTTGTTGCCTGGGCAGAGAAGAACTTCTAGAAGGGAAGAGCAGGTCAATATTTCAGATGATAGCACCAATGTCCCCTCTTATAGAGGAAAGAAATTGAAGATATACCTCCACAAAGAAAGAAATTGAAGATATACCGCCATACCTCCTCTTTACATCTTCTACCAGTGTCTGCACCTGTGTCTGCTTTCCCATCTCCAACCAGGATCTTGGGATTGATGGAAAAGAGCAGATTTGTTCTGGTAGGTCTATTGTCTCTTGGGTGCAGGATATACATTGCAGTGGTTGGTATTTGTGATGGTTGTACAGTGTTAGCTGCCCTGTTTGCTTGGGCCAGTGACATGCTGCCCTCATGCAGCTGACCCTGTGCATTGAGCATATTCACCTCCATGGGATCTTTGGCCTTTCTAAGCCAGGAATGTTCCCTGTGTGAGCATAAGCTGCATCCTCTCTTGCCCACACCTGTCCTGTCTCATTCTGGGATCCTTCTGTCAAAATCTCTGATGTTTGTTTTTGTTGAGGTTTTTGAGTCTATTACTAAAGAGCCTGAATTTTGTTGGCAATTCTGACCCTGGCAAAGGGGACATAATTGAGTTGTCGTTACTTTCTCTGCTCCACGTCATAGAGTTTACCCTGGAGCATCTCTCAGCCAGCCCCTGGGCACTCACTCCTAGCCCAAAATCCTTCTGCCTTGCTGGCAATAGGGACACCCTTTCTGCCTAAAGCACAATTCTGGGATGGGGAGTTTGGCTGCTCTCCCTTGAAGGAGGATGGAAACACAATGGCAGGTGAGGGAATCCAAATGACACCCCAGCCCTGCTGCTCCCAAGCCCAGCAGAGGAAGGAGAGACACCAGCCATCTCCACAAGCCCTCCACAAAAGGAGCACAGGGGCCCCCAGGCTGGCCAGGAGCCCACATTAAGGTCTCAGGAAGAGGCAGCCCCAGGAGATCCTAAGCCCTAGGGTCTATGTGAGAAACCCATACAGATGAGTCCATCACCTTTTGAATTCAGGGAGTCTACTGCCTAAGGGCATGTCCCTGGATCCTCTTTGATATCTCACAAGCAATCAGGCAGGAGGATCTGTGCTGTGGATGGGCCAAGACCAACAGAACTATGCCAGGATTGGTATTTGGGGAGAAAACAAACAATCAATCAAAAAGTTATTTTTTTCAAGGCCTTGATCTGGAAAGCCTTTCCTCCAGCTCTGTGTGTCCATGATGAAATGACTTTATGAGAGTTGTTCAGCAGCAGATCCTGACTCTGATTGCTGGAAGAGAAGATGTTGAAAAGGACTGATGAAGGAACTGGGCACTGGATATCAGTTCTTCTTTCCTCTCATGGAGAAAGATGTCTTTCAAAGGGGCAGGAAAAGGAACATAGAAATATTCCCAAATCTTTGCTTCCAGGCTGGCCAGCGATGAGTAAAAGAAGGTGCAGTGTTAGAGGGGTTTCAGAGATGTGCTTCCTGAAAGGCTGCTCTGGCAGCTTGTGAGGCAGCGCAGCCTCAGCGCAGAACACTGTCTGTGGTAAGCACACAGTACCCTCTGGTGGGAGAGATCCCCAGTGCAAGGGAGAACACCTTCGGTGAGTCTCCCATTGAAACTGTTACTCATATCTGAAGCCGTTCCATGATGAAATGACTCTTTGAGGGTTGCCCAGCAGCAGGCACTGACTGTGGTTGCTGGAAGAGAAGATGTTGAAAGGGACTGATGAAGGAACTGAGCATTGTGTTTCAGTCCTTCCTTGCTGTGGAAATATTCCCAAGTCTGTTTTCCACCCTTCCAGGCTGTCCAGCATTGGGTAAAAGAACATGTAGTGGTGCGGTGGTAGAGTGAAATGAGAATGGCAGGTGTTTGGTTGTACCTGACAAGGGAGCCAGACTGCCCAAATTCCTCTGACAAATTCTGTCCAGGGTTACCTCCTCACCATCATCACAGCAGGATTTTATGCAGCTGTGTCTTCCACCTTTAGACAGCAATCTCAGTCTTCTTGGCCAAAGGACCTTTAGAAGTCAGTCTCAAGTGATGTTTCAAGTAAGCATTGCTCAGCATTTAAAAGACAACCATTCCTCACTTTCTGAAAATCCTGTACTGATTCAGCTTCCCTTGAAATCTGTCATGTTGCATGTATGTGGGTTACAATGAGGGCTGCAACTTGGTATTCCTCAAATTATTTTCCTGATATTAAATGCACTTTTTCTTTTCTGTAGAGAAATCATCTCTGGGGTTTTTTTCCCAATGGTTGTCATTGTGTGTGTGTGTGATCTGCTGTTGAAGCTGTGATTGGAAGCCATCAATGTATGCATATAAACACAAGGAAAAACAAACAGGCGAGTATGTTTATAACTACTGCTTTTCTAAGTTAACTTTTTCCCAGAAAATGGAAATTTTTGAAAGAAAATGTACAGGTTCTGTGCTGTGAGAAAACAAGCAGTGGTACTGCAGCTGAATAGTTCAGAAACTGCTGAAGGAGGGAGGAGAGCCAGCATCTGGAAGAAGATTCAGATAACATGTCCAAATTTACTTTCTTTTCCATGTACCTGTCCCAAGATACAAAGAAAGCTCTCTGGGATGATAGAATCCAATGTAATGTATAATGACTGTCTCACTTTTTTATGCAAACTCCTTCCTCTCTTTGAAGCTGCATTTCTCCCAGTTATTCATCCCTAGGAAACTGGGATTTGTGCTGCCTCAGATACAAATGTATTTGTTAATATGCAGCACACATGTGGATGTGTGTGCCTGTGCATGTGTGTGTTGCAATATGTGTATGTTGCAATATGCAATATGACCCTTCTGAGAGGGTCAGAATTATCAATGTATCTGCAGCCCCCACCTGCCAGGCTGCTCATCCCTCGTGGCAGAGAAAAGCATGTAATTCAGGATCAATGAGAGAAATGTGAATGGTCATCAACAAAAAAAATCACCATGTTTCACTGGGAAGTGAGAAGAGAATGTGAGCTTAGGTGAACTTAGGATATTTCCAGATGTGCCAAATATGCACATTTGCATGATGTGCATGTAACAACCCCCACTCCTGTCAAGTTCATCTAATACTAAGCATCCTTTTATGGCAAAGTATAAATTCAGGTGTCTTCCATTGCACTCATCTATTCTAGAGGTGAAAAGCCAAGCCAAATGAAGAATGTATCCAGCCCCTTCTTGACATGTAATGGGACCCCAGGGATACATAAGAAAGTGCCTAAAGATGGTTGGCAATTCTGATCCTGGCAAAGGGGACATTAGTGAGTTGTTGTTACTTTTCTCTGTTCCATGTCATAGAGTTTGCCCTGGAGCATCCCCCAGCCAGCTCCTGGGTGCTCACACCTAGTCCAAAATGCTTCTGCCTTGATGGCAGTAGGGACACACTTCTGCCTAAAGCACAAGTCTGGGACAGAGGAGGCTGGGATGGGACCAGGCATTAGGGGAGAGAAATTGAAAACCCCTGAGGGATCCTGTGCAGAAGCTCTGACATGATGGTGAGTGCTGGTTTCACTGCCCTACTCCTCACCTGCAGTGCAAGCTGGTGCTGTAGATAGCAGTGAGAGACTAGATGGAGCCTCTTCCCCTAATGGAAGTGACAAGAAGGATGTTCTGCAATCTATTTCACCTTGTATGGAATTTATCTACAAAATGGAGAGAAGGGACAGGGTGGGACTGTAAGAAATCAGAACTTACAAGAACTAGAGGACTTGATGCTGTTGCCCTGATGAAGGGAAGAGTCAAATTCATAAACAGCAGAGATGAACAGACTGGCATTTACTTCTCCTATTTTCCTGTAAAATAGCTTTCTTACAGAAAGCCTGTGTGGAGCGCAGAGGGTGTCCTGCTCTAAGTACAACTTAGAACCTCACGTGGTGCTTGATCTCGACACTGGGTTGCCATGGGAGCAGGAGCTGCACTGTGGAGTTTTACCATGAACCCATTGGGCACAGGGCATCACCTCTGAACCCAGGAGTACCTTCACACCCCTGGCTATTCCTTGCTGGAATTATATCACACATCTGGGGTGAGGAGACTTCAGCCAAACCTGCCCCCTGCAGTGACTCCTTTCACAATCCAGTTGGTGGGTCTGGTTTGCTTGTGCGCTGTAACAAAGCACTGGCACCTGCAGGTGTCTCCACACTGCCCTCCTGATGGGGAGTCATCTCCTGCTCTTGTTTGTTACTCGTCCGTGCCAGATCCAAGGGAAGAAAGTGGTCTCCCTGAGGACTCCAGTGTTGGCACCCAGGGTGATGTCTGGCAAGCCTCAGAGGCTGTGATCCATAGACAGCACCTCCCTGCCCACGATTCTTTTACAGCCAAAGAGAAAGAGAGCAGGTTCTGTCAGAGGCCTGTGGCCCCTTGTTTCTTCCCTCTCCATCAGACATCTCCCATACATACCAGGAAGATCCCAAATTTACACCTGGAGAGATGCAAACAGTTTTGACAGCTCGTAGCAGAGCTGGGCAGGATGGGGTGAACAAGGGACATCACCAAGCTTTGCTGATGGAGAGAAAGAAAACAAAAGAAAGAAAAAGGTGGCTCCTGTTTTGTTTCATCTCTGGCAGCCAGTGGTGATAAATGATTGACAATCGTGCTGCTGATTAGCCTCCGAAGAGCACTCTAAAAAAAGAACCTTCTGTAGTCCCCTTAGGCATCCCAGCTGCCCTCTGAGGGAAGTGGGGATAGGGGTGAACTTTCCTGGGCAACCACTTTGTCCCAGTGATTTTCCCCCTACTCTTCTGGGCTGAAATCTGCCACCTGCTGCTCTAAGGAGGCTGCCAGTGAGTGGAACTAGCAGTGGGTGAGTAGAGAACCCTTTCCCCACACCAGCTTAACTCTGCAGCACCACTACTTTTCCTAGCAGGCAGAGAGACACAGATACCATGCTGACTGAAATATACAACTTGGTGACTGGGACAGCAGCTAGTAAGCTGAGCATGAGTCAGCAGCAGCCAAATTGGATAAGGCTTGGTCACAGAGAGCACTTTGCTCACAAGCCATATGCTCTGCCTGTATATTCCTTTTCTTTGTTGGTGTTGCTGAACTCCTCAGCACAGGGGATGCAGCAGGTCTGCATTTCCAGTGCACACTTCTCTGGAGAAGAGGCTGGAGTAGGGCATATCCCTCTGCAGCCCTTCATGCTCCCTCCATGGGGTGCCCTGGGCTGCCCTGTCTCCCCACAGCCCTGCAGGTGCTGGCAAGAGGGGAGTAGGGGTGCTCTTGGGAGTGAGAGCTCTTTTTGGTCGTTTTGCTGGGTGGTAGCTGTGCTTGCTAAAGAGCCTACCTGCCCTCTGTTCCCATGCTGCCTTCCTCCTCTCCATGGAATTGTACAGCAGAAGATAATGATGTGATGGCCACCTGTGAACAGTGTGTCAGAGGTCTCCTGGGGTGCCTCACCACCTAGTGGTGAAATTCCTTACTCTAGTGCTCTACAAGATGGGAATGAGTGACTGGATGTTTCAAGGCACTGTGGCCTTCCCTGACTCAATTGCTTTTCCTACTGCCCTGATTTGGAGGCTTGCTTTGTTCCTAGCTTTGAAGGAACACATCCAGTCTGATAACATCACTGTAGCAGCCCTTGGGGGAGAGGCAAATTTCTACTGCAACTTCTCGCTCTCGATGGATGTTTTGCAAATCACCTGGCAAAAAAGAAATGGGACTTCCTTCCAAAACATGGCCACCTACAGCCCAATACACAGGCTGAGGCTGATAGGGTCATTTCAGAAGAATGTGTGTTTCACTACAGCAACCCCAAAGGCCTCAGCTATCACCCACCAAAATCTCACACTTGAGGATGACTCTTATTGCAGATGCATTTTCAGTGCGTTCCATCATGGCTACTTCAGCAATGAGATACACCTCAACATCCAAAGTAAGTTTTCCACTAACACCTTCTCTCTTTCTGGCACTCACTTTGAGTCTGATGTACTCAGGAGGTGGGGATGTCATTATGCTATCCACCACATGGAGATTTTCCATGCTGCAGCATCTCCTTGGTGGATGGTGTCCAGATTGCCATACCAGAATTATTACCTAAACAACTGTCCTTTTTATTGAACAATGGAGTTGGACAATGGACAGGAATACTAATCAATAGACCTTTTAAAAACTGAAGAATTACTGTACCATGTGTGGGTTTTGCCTTACTGTGTACCTGAAAACTTTCAAGTAAAGACTTGCTTTTATATTCACTCTAACATTGTTTGGGAAGATCTGTTCTATTTCCAAGACAACACTTACCTCAGGGAAAGTGAAGGCAAAGCCAGCAGATGCTTTTGGATAAAAACCTTGTACAGAGAGAGAAACCCACCCAGCTTTGACTGTAGACTCACCACAGAGTAAAACGCACCTTCTCTTTTTGCTGCCAACAATTTCTAAGCTCATAGTGGAATTCCACTCCCTCCTGCCTGCTGAGGGTCTCCTCACTGCAGTGTGCTCAGTAACAGAAAAGCCTGCCTCCAAGATCACATGGCTGGATGACAGAGGTCTGTAGGAAACACTTCAAATACACCACATCCAAAACACCAATGGAACAGTAACACTGGCAAAGCAGACTTACCTAGTCTGCTAACCACCTCCATGCCTTGTTCTCCCTCCTCGACCACTCATAAGGAAGGACAATTAAGGCACTTCACCTGGAAAAAGGAAGGGACAGTAGACTTCAGCTGTGTGGAGATGTGTAACATGTAGGGAGCACTTAGGGAAGGATGTGCAATTGTGGGAGGGCAGCTTATACTTACATAGGTCTTGCTAGACAACTTTCTGTGAGGTTGGATCTCATGCTAGATGAAGATTTCAGGATTTGAAACCCTCCAGGAGACTCCTCCCTGTGGTGCCTTCATGTGTGGATGGTGGATGCGTGCATATATAGATAGAATAAATATGTACATTTGTGCATACACAGTAGGTCTACATTTCAACATAATGATCTATGAAGAGCAGCAGTACACACAGCTGTGGTATACCAGCAGATCAGGCTCCTGGCAGACAAATCCTGGGGAAAACCTTTCACATTGAGTATCTTGCTGAAGAGTATGTGTCAGGAAGGATGGGGCACTTCTTTCATTATAAAATTTCTCTCAACAGAAAGAGAAACACAAGAGTAAAACTTCTGAGGTTTGATACTACCTGACACCAGGGAAGTGTGAGACATTACCAGTATTTATTTAAAAACATAAAGTAATCCTTCACCTTTGGTACAGTTATAGTGTTACACTGTTCCTTTTTCTCCTTCAAAGAATAAATGAGTACAAAATGCTGAATGTTGCACTCTCAGTCCCAGCCTCTAGAAGAGGACAGCAGAAACATATTGTCATCACTTCATATTCTGTGTGAACTTACTGGTTTCTTTTTGTAGATGTTCAGAAGAGTACAGTCATCATCACATCAATATTAACAGCTGTGTTGCTCTTTCTGATCTTGATATATTGTGTTATCAGACTAAATAATAGCAGAAGGAGCAAGTAAGAATAGTTTTCCTTTTCTTGCAAATTAGGTGCCTTGCCTCTGTTCACCTTGTAATTTGCCTTTCTTCTTGGTATCTTTATAAATCTGTTCTGGAAACCCATTCAGCTAGTAACAGTGTCTTTAATAATGCACAATTCACTCTAAACAACAAATAGTATACTAAGCATCCTGTGACTAATTGATGGTGTGGGTATTTTTCCAGGCAGAAGACACACCCAGGTGCACCCAGAACTCCTGCAAAGGAGACAGGCTTACCACAAGAGGTAGATGAGTGAGCCTCTCTGAGCCTGCATACACCGAAAGACCAGCACATCATTTATCAAAACGAGGTAACACAAACACCCAAGGCTTCTAGTGATTATTCACATCCTCCATTAGGGGTCTCTGTCCTGCCATGTCTTTGCTGCCTGGGACAGCCACACTGGGCAGATGACACAACGTGTGCCCCATGTGCCCCTCTAGCAACGACCAGGAACAACTGCTTAAAAAATAAAATTGTTTTGCGCTGCTGTCCTGGAGGGTGCAGCAGAAAAATTAGTCAAAGTCATTTAGGTGCAAAGGCATGGAAGAGGCACTGGAAATGTCCAGGAGGGCAGATGAGATGTTCCTTCTGGACAAGGCCAAGAAGCCCTGCAGAGTTTGGGTGCTGTAAAGGGTAGCCTCACACAGAAGTTTCCCCACAAGGGTCTGCTCTGCTGTCCTCCTGGTGCAGATTCAAAGGTGCTTTGGAGGGCTGCTGGCACCCACAGACAAAAACAGCAACTGGTCACAGCTAGGAATCCCTCCCGCTAGACACTTTGCTCTGACCTCCCATGTGTTCCCTGTTTTCCCTGCAAGCTCCTGGTGCTCCTGTGCTGTAACTGGGAGCCTGTTGTGGTTTGATGCTGGCCAAACACCAGACATGCACAAAAGTTGTTGGTTTACCCTCTCCTGCTACAGTTGGGCAGAGGTGAGGCAAAAAATTTAACGAAGGTTATCTCTCATGAGATAAAGAGTGGGAGAAAAGAGGGCAAAACAGGTTCAAGTTAAAAGGTATAAGGGAAATTTATTATTAACAGAGTCAGGGCAGATACTGAGAAGTAAAATAAGCCTTTAAAACACCTTTTCTCCCCCCAGCCCCTCCCTCTTTCCCACCAACAGCACAGGGAAACAGTGCCATTGGGGTTTTGGTCAGTTCGTCACCTAAGATCTTTGACTGTGCGCTCAGGGAGAGCTACGCCATGGGATCCTTCCCACAGGAGACAGTTCTCTGTGAACTTCTCCATTGTGGTTTCAATCTCACAGGCAATCAGCCCTCCCAAAACTGTTGTGGTGTGGATCACTCATCCATAGGGTGCAGTCCTCTAAGGATAGGCTGCTCTAGTTTGGAAGCAAGGGCCCGCTCTCTCCATTTGGGACTCACATTGGATCACAGCTTTCTCTGGCATCCACCCACTCTGGTGTGAGCACTTTTCCCATGGGCTTTGAGTAGATCTCTGCATCCCCTATGAACCTCATGGATTACAGGGGGCAGTTTGTTTCACCATTGTCCTGACCACAGCCTTCAGAGGAATCTTGGCTCTGGCACTTGGAGCACCTCCTCCCCTTCTTTTTCCACTGACCTTAGTTCTGCCTTGTTGTTTCCCTCACGTCCTCACTTCCTCCTCCTCTCTGACTAGGAGAAAACCTGCTGCTTGTAGGTACCACAGCCAACAAGTTCCACTAATTCAAAGATTCCCACAACATCCCACAGTGCTGAGAGGTTGATTTTGTCCAGGTTCCATGCTGCAGAGCTGCTTGCCGTGCCTTCACCACTGGCCACGTGGCCCAGCCTCCATCCTGTGGGCAGAGGCAGCCACCATGGCACTGGCACTGTTTAACACCTCTGCTCATGCGGGGCACTGGGAAGGGGAAGCTGCCACTGCCATCCCTGCCCTTCTGCCTGCAGTGGCCAACTAGGGGCAGACAGGCAGGCAAGGTTGGCTGGAGGCCACACCGGTATGGCGACAGCCATGGCACACACATCTCCACGTGCTACAAGGATGGCCACAGCAATGGCACCTCACCACTCCTGGAAAAAACTGCACGTACACTGTTTTGATTTTCTTCTTAAAATTGTCATCAGAGAGGTGTTACCAACGTCTCCAATTGGGCTGGCAGCATGTCCATCTTCAGAGCTGTCAGAGATTGTCTTTGTCAGATATGGTGGAATCTTCCAGCAGCTTCTCACAGAAGCCACTTCTGTGGCACTCCCCGCTACCAAAAGCCAGGCTGTTCCAAATCAACACAGAACCCTCTTTTCTACTCATCACTTCTCTCTGCCAGGTAGTGTACAGCTCTGTAGTCATTACCACACCACTCTGCTGGGTCTCTTGCAGAATCAGACACCAGGCTCCATGCTTCACAAAAAGCCGAAGAGAAACCTGAGATCAAGAAAAAGTTGGAGGCACTTGTTTTCGGACGAAGCAGAGAACCTAAACAGCAGCTTCCAAAGTGATGGGGTATCCATCATGGAGCTTGGCTGCTCTCCCATGAAGGAGGATGGAGACACAATGGCAGGTGAGGGAATCCAAATGACACCCCAGCCCAGCTGCTCCCAAGCCCAGCAGAGGAAGGAGAGACACCAGCCATCTCCACAAGCTCTCCACAACAGGAGCACAGGGGCCCACAGGCTGGCCAGGAGCCCACACTATGGTCTCAGGAAGAGGCAACTTGCCCAGGCATGTCCCAGAAAATCCTAAACCTCAGGGTTATCTATGGTTATCATAGATAACCATCACCTCAAGGTTAACTGATAGCCTCAGGGTTATCAGTTTTTCTATGTGAGAAACCCATCCAAGTGAGTCCATCAGTGAGCACCTTTTGAACTCAGGGAGTCACTGTCAAAGGGTTATGGACACATGATGCCATGCAAGTGAAACGCATTTGGGGATTGCACCAGACTGTTATGGGATTCTTAGGAGAGGAGACAAAAATGGGGAAGAGAACAATCAAGGGCACCTGGGAATAAAAAGCCCGGGGAAATGGATGGATGAGGGAATGAAAGGGCCTGGTTTCAGTTATGCAGGAGGCTGTCCAGTACACTTGTCTGGGCTGGCCCAGTGATCTGTCACCACAGTCAGTCCTTAAACTTAATGGAGTCATTAAACTCCATTTCTAATTCTTCTCCTGTGTGAGGGATACCCAGACTGGTGTGCATGTGTGTAGGGGGCCCTGATGTCAGCAGCAGGGCCAAAACCAGGGGTCCCATGTTCCCAGGTGCCAGCAGCTGGTGAGGCCTAAGTGAGAGAGGCCAAGTGCCAGCCACAAGCCTGGACCAGGGTCAGAGCCTGTGTGTTCCTGGTGTGGCACCTGGAGCGAGCAGGACTGAGCCTGTGAGAGCCAGCAGGGGTCAAGCCAGACCAGCTGGTGAGTAGGGGGCATGCCCCGGGCTGCTCTTTGATGTCTCACAAGCAATCAGGTAGGAGGATCGTGCTGTGGATGGGTCAAGACCAACAAAACTATGCCAGGATTGGTATCTAGGGAGAAAAAAAAAAAAAAAAAAAAAAAAAAAGTTGTTTTTTCAAGGCCTTTGTTATAAATACATATTGTAATATTGGCTTTTCCCAAATATTAAAATGGATGCTATATGTATAATGTTAAAGTAACTCTGCTAGAAAGATATAGTTTTTATTTCTGCTATTAGCTAAACTTAGACATAGTAGTGAAATAGCTGATATAGTTATACTTGTGGTAATTGAACTGCCTGGTTGGTCGGGATAACATCCAATGAATGCATGATGAAGACCCCTGATACTGATACGCCAACTATCAGCACTTACCATCTGTAGAAAGTGTGGACCCAAACCCAGGTAGGAGGTGATAAGAAGACTAAAACCACAGGCCAAAAATGCACACCTGAAAAGGTGGGCTCAAGGAGGAGCCATTCTAAACAGTTCTTGGAACATGTAAACTAGTTTGGGGAAATGTTTAAATATCAACAATTGTTTATGAATATGCAATAGGCTGATGCAATAGAAAGGATGTGAAGGGTGTCTCCCAAATAGCAGGTGTGCTCTTGGCTGAATGACAAGCAGCTGGGCCCTAAACTTTGCTTTATTATCTTTGTCTCTTATATTATTATACTCTTATATAAATATAAAACTTTTATATTTTAACAGAAGAATTAACCTAGTTTCTTTCAAGGCCTTGATCTGGGAAGCCTCTCTTCCAGCTCTGTGTGTCCATGATGAAATGACTTTATGAGGGTTGTTCAGCAGCAGACCCTGACTCTGATTGCTGGAAGAGAAGATGTTGAAAGGGACTGATGAAGGAACTGGGCACTGGATATCAGTTCTTCTTTCCTCTCATGGAGAAAGATGTCTTTCAAAGGGGCCGGAAAAGGAACGTGTAAATACTCCCAAGTCTCTTCTCCACACCTCCAGGCTGGCCAGCGATGAGTAAAAGAAGGTGCAGTGTTAGAGCTGTTTCAGAGATGTGCTTCCTGAAAGGCTATTCTGACAGCTTGTGTGGCAGTGCAGCCTCAGCACAGAACACTGTCTGTGGTAAGCACCTAGTGAAAAGGAATTACATCCTGTTTAGCCAAGAATCTTGAAGTCCCCTGAACTTTGTAAGGAGTGTGACCTAGTTAGCTAAAGAATTTATGTGGGGGTTTTTGCACTTTGTTTTTACTTAAATTTGTGTTTAACTTAGTGTCAGTAGAACAAAATTAAAAACCCAAGAAAATAAAGAAATAGCCTAACTTGAACCTGCAGGAAATAACTCCAGAGACCTATACACCTCAGAAAACTTAGTGAATAGAGATTTGTTTAGCTACGGAAGCAAATTCAATAGAGAATTGATTAGGTAAGAGGAGGTCTGGGTTGTCTTTAACTAAAGGTCAATGTAGTGTCCTAGCAGTGACTCAGTACATTAAGATTAAAAAACTAGGGTTCAGCAGAAGTGAATTACGTATGTGCTGTGAGCTGCCAACATGGAAGGCTCATCCAGAGGCCAGGTGACAAAGACAATAATAAAGACCCTCTGATGAAATAAAGAAGCCCCCTAATCAAAATAATAATGGGTAAAGGACATTATATGGGAGCCCTACTCCACACCAAGACAATGTGGGAGAAGACACCTTGGATGTAATGGGTGGGCAGACTCTGGGAGGGGCTGTAAGGAAATCCTAAGCGTGACAGTGTATTTAAACCCCAGGGAATAATGGCAAAAAATTCCCAGCATGTCTCCAGTGCTGTAATAAAGGAATGGCCTATTTAACAGAATTCTGCTAGTGGATTTACATAACTAGTTTAATTCATAAGTTGGAGAGATCCCGAATCCTCTCACTGAAATGAAAACACCTACAGTGAGTCTTCCATTAACACATTAACTCACCAGCACTGTGCTTTTCTTCTTTGGACTTTCAAATAGTCTTTTGGTGTCCAACAACACCATCTCTGGTATCAGAAAATTGCAACCACCATATCCAAAGTAATTCCACGATGAAATGACTTTATGAGGGTTGTTCAGCAGCAGACCCTGACTCTGATTGCTGGAATAGATGATGTTGAAAGGGACAGATGAAGGAATTGGGCATTGGATATCAGTTCTTCTTTCCTCTCATGGACAAAGATCTTTCAAAGGGGCAGGGAAAGGAACGTGGAAATATTCCTAAATCTGTTCTCCACACTTCCAGGCTGGCCAGGGATAAGTAAAAAAAAGTGCAGTGTTATAGGATGTGTGGATAAATTCATTATGCCAGAGGTTTATGTCCAAATGGAGACAGAAGAGTCTTATAAATTTATTCAAATGAAGGGAGAGGCCATAGGGCAATTTCCCTGGGATCTCAAATAGTTGGAGAGCACAGCCTCCTTTTTATCTTAATTTCCTGGCTGCATCACCCTCTCCCTTTCCCCAAGGGTTGAGGTACTTGGAAGGTACAGACTTCATGATATGCTCACTTACATGTTCCCTTCTAATGTGCCCCATTGTGTCTTTGTTCTTCTTACCTAGGTTCAGGAATTTAACAAGGCCTTGGATGAGCAACACTCCATGTCAATTAGTAACAGTTCTTCTGAACGGTTCCTCCTATTACTATCTTGGCTTTGTCTCTGGCCTTATCTCTTAGGAGTTGGTGGGTTTGTACAGCCAAATTCCTCCCATTCCTGTAAGTGAGAAATGGAATAGCAGCGTTTGGTAGTACCCTGGAAAGCAACCAAACTGCACAAATTCCTCTGACAAATTGTTCCCAGGGTTGCCTCCTCACACAGCAGGATTTTATGAAGCTGAGCTTCCTGGTGAATGGACCTTTAGAAAGTAACCTCAGGCTTTTTGGCCAAAGGACCTTTAGAAGTCAGTCTCAAGTGATGTTTCAAGCAAGAATTGCTCAGCATTTAAAAGATAACCATTCCATCTGAAAATCCCATGCTGATTCAGTTTGCCTTGAAATCTGTTATGTTGCATGCATGTGGGTTACAATGAGGGCTGCAACTTGGTATTCCTCAAATGAGTTTCCTGTGTTTAAGTGCTCATTATCTTTTTTCTTTTCTTTTTTTTTTAACTTAGACAATTTATCTGTGTATTTTTTTTTCATGGTTGTCACTAACATGTGTGTGCTCTTCCATTGTGGCTATGATTGGAAGCCATCAACGTATGTGATTAAACATAGCACAGCATCTTTTGCTATGTTTAATCCCATACATCTCTGACCAGGTCCAGGCTGGTCGCTGGCGCTTGACCTCTCTCACTCACTCCTCCCCATCTGCTGGACCCCGGCAGAAAAACATACCGGGTTTCAAAGTTTGTTTGTTTGTTTGTTTGTTTGTTTGGGGAGTTTGTTTTGTTTGGGTTGGGTTGGGTTGGGTTGGGTTGGGGTGTTTGGGGGGTTTTTGGGGGGTTTTGTTGTTGTTGTTGTTTTGGGTTTTTTGTTTGTTTGGGTTTGGGGTTTTTTTTTCTTTGACCGGGAAGTGGAAACCGTGGAGAGAAAATGTGCAGGCTCAGTACAGTGAGATAGTAAACCAGTGGTCCAGCTGCGTGGTGGTTCAGAGACTGCTGAAGTAGGGGGAGAGGTGTGGCCTCACCTCCATATTTCTTGCGGGGGCTGGGTTTAGGTTTCAGTGAATTTCTTCTCGATCTTACCACGGAGGTGCTGGAAGGGGGAGGTGGCAGCTTGCTTTCTCGGTGAATTAGCGATTAAGGGACCAAAGGAGATGGCTGATAGCTCTCACATTCCAATGGAATCGTTTTGGGGTTTGGGAGTTTTGAATGGGGGCGTGGGCTCTCCCCCTCAATTTGGAAAGCTGGGGATATTTCGGGAGTTTTGGGCTCCGCCTGAGACTCGGCTGGGGACGCGGGTCCTTCCTCCCGATCCGCCGTTTCCAGGGAGCAGACGGAGCGGTCGCGCTGTGCTGCAGGAGTTTGTGTGCTCGGCTCCAGGACTTCGCTGCGCTGCAGTTCGGCACTACGATCGAACTTGCCTGCATCCCCTGCTTCTGCCAGCTGCTCCTGGCTAGAGCTGAGATGGAACGCTGTCCCTGAGTTTGCAAAAGGAGCAACTTCCTTCCCTCTCTCCCGGCTCCGGCTGCGGGGATCGCAGCGCTCTCTGCCTCGCCCCGTGCCGACCTACACCAGAGGGCAGACCGCGCTCTGCAGGGCCGAAACTTCTGCTGCTGTGGTGGTGCTCGTTCTGCTCGCTGATCTACACGTACACATGTTTTCCAGTAAAGAACTGTTATTCATTTTCCTATATTTTACCTCAAAGCCCTGTAATTTCAAAGTTCAGTAATTTCGAGGGAGGGCTTATATTTCCATTCCAGAAAGGTTCCTGCCTTCCTTGGAAGACATTTGTCTTTTAAAGCAAGACATTGTGTCACCAAAGACTGGGAAATAAATTCTACCAACAGTATGCTAGGTTACCAAGCCAACAATAATTTATTCATAATAACAATAAATCAAAATATCATGAAAAACATCCGTTTATTCATAATATATAACTTGTTTGGTAACAAATTGCCTCTTAGTAACTTTAATAAAATTTCTTCAAAGTCTCATATCCACTTATTGTATTGACCCAGTCTATACATCAGTATGTATTGAAACAAGTGATCAAGATCACGAGTAAGAACACCACAAGAAGTACAGTTGTTTTAACTGTTAGGAAAATTAATCCACAAACAGCAGAGGTTTATGTCCAAAAAGGAGACAGAGGAGTCCTGTAACTTTATTCAAATAAAGGGAGAGGCCATGGGGCATTCCCCTGGGATCTGTCAAATTTTTGCAAGACACAGTCCCCTTAGGATAACCTAATTTCCTGGCCGCATTTCTCTCTCTCTTTCCCCACTGGCTGAAGTACTTGAGAGGTACAGACTTCCCAAACACCTGATACCTAAGATTCCCCTCTAATGTATAACCCTTCCTTTTAATTATTAATTCTTATGGAATTTATGGTTTCTCCCCATTGATTCTTTCATCTTTCAGTATTCAATTTCATTTATCAGCAAACCTACAGTTTGTTTGTAAGGCAAATACCTTTTTTCCATTCAACAATCAGTAGAATTGTTTCCTTTATCTCTCAATGCTAGTTTTATCTACCAGCAGACCCACAGCTTCTTTGTAAAGACAAATCTGCCATTCCACTTGTAACCATCCTAAGTTGGGGAGCCACAAATCTACTTCTTGCACCTTCACACCAGTGTTGATGGTTCTGCAGCCAGAACCTTGGATTTTTTTTCTTTTTCAAACTTAATTTGTGCATTTAATTTACTCAATGCATCTCTTCCTAGTATTGTATGGGATGTTCTTAGTATTGGTATGGGATATTCAAGTACATAAGGAAATTGATGGGCTAACACCCATTTACCAATTCCAAATTTTCATGCTGAAAGAAAGGCCAATTTTCCTTTTGTTCTGTCACACCAACATGAATTGTTTTCTGACTAAATTTTCCTTTAGCCATATTTAAGACTGAATACACCACTCCAGTATCTACTAAGTAATTCTGTTTGTCATTCCCAGCATTAATATAAGTAGACGTTTAGCTGGGGATGACACTTCCAGTCCCCATCACACATCTTCTAACACTGGGAGCCTTCCTGCCTGATCAGGAGCCTTGGGTGAAGTCCAGGGTCCAGCAGCTCATGTTTGTCCTTTTTCCCACAGATATTCCTTTTTCCAGTGGCCCCTCTCTTAACAAATAGTACACAGGCTGACCTCTGTACAACTGCCTGCAATTCCTTCTCAGTCTCTCCCCCACCCCTTATTGGGCTTTGTTCTGCTTACACAGCTGACACTTCTAATTATTGTACATGTTCCATGCTGCTTTAACAACTTACTCAAGTCCCCAAGAATAACATAGTGAATCATCACATACCTTCACAACTTTCTCTGGGTCTTCCATACAAGCTTTGGGATTAAACCCTTCATTGGTTTCCAAACCCAAAATCCTTTCTTCTACTCCTCCATCAACTTGATCACTAATGCCTCTTTTGCCTGCAGCTGGAGGAAATTCCCCAGCTGCAACTTTATCTACTATCTCAGCCCCTCTTGTACCCCTGTGGCCTGTCATGGGCCCTCACAGCCCCTCTCTTCCATGACCATACTTTATACAGCGTTTCCCAATATTACAAGCCCAGCAGCATTGTTTAGGCTTTTATCTTGATCTTTATCTGTAGCTAAAATCACTTAAGGATCTCCTTAGTAACACTGGGGGCAGGGATGAGTGAGGGGAGGTGTGTGTGTGTGTGTGCGTATAAAACAAATCTACATAAAACACCTTAACAATTCTGGATTCCTCAGCTCCTACCACCTGCTGCAGCAGAGAATGCATATACTAACTCTGTGCCCCCCCTGCTCCCCCTGTTATGGGCTAAACCTTTCACTACCATTCCATATTCTTCTTCCAATTATACACCCACTCCATGCCTTTGTTCTCCCCTTTGTCCTCCTCTTTCTCAATCCAATCTCCCTTTATACACTGATAAATTGAAACTGAAATAGATCCAGAAGAATTTTTTGCTTTTATCCCCACCCACATGGCTAACTTTCTCTGCTGGAAAAAATTGTGCAGTTTGCATTGGAGAAATTGGCAGGATCTCAAACTTTAAACAATTTGACCTTTGCTTGTTTTTTATAGAAGTAAACTTGAGAGAGAGAGATGCGGCTTGACTGTGATCATGTGGTTGAATCACCAACAAAATGACAGCTGATGGCAGATCTTCATGACCAGGTTAGACCTCCTAGTAGACCCATTTGAGCATTTACAACTTGAATACTCACTGCCTGATCGTAATGATTAAGGGGGATATGTTAATTGATGTGAGCAGAGCCAGAAGGGAGTTCAATCAGCAGAACAGGTGTTCTGATATAAACCTCCAGCAGGCAGTACATCCTGTAAAACTTACTGTGTTTGGTTTTACTGGAATCTGTGTCACTGAAACCATTTTTTTCCTTTTCTCTGTTAAATAAGAGCAGCTTGGATCAGCTGTATCATTTGCCTTAATCCTATACAGGTTTCGCTGGCTACTGGTTCAAATGGCTCTGCTTATAAGAGGCCAGTAGTCCAGAAATCAAGGGAAGAATGAAGAAATATATTAATAGTGGAATATGTCCACCGAGAAGGCAGGAGAAAGAATAAAGAATAGACCTCATCTGTGACAGAAGGAATTATAAATTCCTTCCTCCAATACACCAGCATGCAGTGTGTCTTACAGCTAAATAAATTTTAAAAGGTGAACAAAGACCTCTCTTGATTTTAGGACAAGAGCTCCCTACTTTCTTTCTCACTAATTTCAAAGGATTTATCATACCAGAGAGTCCATGTCACCTTGGCTACCACCAGCTCCAGAGAAGGTAATGTATAAAGAACCTTGTAAAACTTGGCAAAGATTGCTGAGTTGAGCCAGGTTCCTGTAAAAAGAAACAGTTGACATTAGAACACAGGCTAAGGTAGAAGGGGATTTTTGTGCCTTGTACTCCTCTAAATATAAATATCTTTTGTATCTTCCACTTCCATTGTTGGTTTGTCTGGTGTATTTTTCATTTTCCTCTCTGCCCTGAGCTAACCTCTGGTCTTTGCCTACTGCTTCAGTACCATCCTTTCCCTGCTCAGCTCTAATTTATCCCGTCTCTTCCAAAGGAGAAGCCCTCTTGTTTTCCAGACCCTTTCATCATTTTCTTCTTTCTTCCCTAGGTTTCTACAGCCCACTGAAGAAGTAATAACATTTGCTTAAATACAGACATTTTCCACCTCAGTATATGTAAGCTACTATATCACTCAAATCCCCCCAAAGTCCCCTTTATTTTCTTTAAATAAGAGCAGGAAGATTTCACTGGGATTCCCCTCCTTTTGTTGCTTTGATGGCATAGAGCACATCTGGATAAATTTATTTTGAACTGTGTAGTGGGCAGTTCTCTAGACTTCCCTCTAAAATCCCCTTAGCTATATAGTGAAGGCATGTGAGCACAGGAAACTTGCTAGCACATTTTTCTCATTAAAAAGAGTGTGAAGCGTGTAGGTACATCAAGTCTCAAACAACTGGTGGGTTAGATGCTGGCCTGTTTTAGAGAGAACAAAAAGGGGAAGGCTGGCAGAGGGAAATTAAAGACATAGTGATTGATCCTAGGAGATAAAAAGAAAGGTAGAAATAAAGGTAGTGGTAAAGTTGAAATTTTGTTGAAAAGCCAAGGAGCTTTGGTTAGTTAGTTGGCAGGGGGGGAAAGGCTACACTAAATCAAGCACAGTGGTGGGGAAGGTGTCTCCAAGTACAATTCTACCCATCTGGAAGAGACACTGCCCCGACCTCCAGACCCCAGCTACAAGATCTGTTTGGGGCAGAAAAAGCTTTCTTTTTTTTTCCCAGATCAAAAGGCACTCCTTTGTGCACCGAGGTACTGACAGCAGCAGGACAGGTAAGGTTAATACATGGTGAGGCTGGGATGACCTGGGAAAGCTGCAAACATTACCTTCTTCCTTAAGACAATATAGAAGCATTGCTCCAAATATTCCCACACATCTGCGTCTTAAATAAGAATGAGTTTCTGAGTTAATGTGGGCATCTTTGTCTATTAATTTTGGCAGACAGTTCAAATTGTGGTTGAATTGCTTTTTCCTGTGAGGAATGATGGCTTAAAACAGGAGACCTTCTAGAGCCTGGCAAGATAAATATTGCAACTGCTATGAACACTGTATGAACGTGGAAGACCCTATCAGTGGAAGACCCTAATCTAAGAACGGCAAAGAAAGACGGCAGAGAGATTGTCCAGTATCACTCCTGCCCCTTTTCCTCCCCCCCCAGCAGGAAGGTAGCAGCAAAAGCAAAAGACGACGCAGACTTATATAAGATATAAGGCCAAGATAATGTATTCCTGAGCTGTTACAACTACCCTGAGAGAAAGGTTAGCGCCGGATGCATAAGGCACTCACTGCTGTATGGGGACACCCCCAGCTCCGCCTCTGGGACAAGGATTGGGACAAGGACCGCGACGCGGTTGGGCGCGGCTTCTGCCTCCCAGGGTCTCATTCCATCTTTCTCCCTGCCTCCATGTACTTGGCTCTGAGCAGCCGCCCTTCCCGGCGCCTTCCCCGGATGCATTCCAGGTCTGAGGAGGGTTTCGGGCGGAGGTGGGCAGTGCGTGCCGGGCGTGGGTCAGTCTGACAGCCGGGAGCGGGACGGGATCCCGCCGGGACACGGAGGGCTGGAGCCACCGCCCGCCACCGGCGTCCCTTCCTCCGTCTCTCCCAGCCGGGAGGGTCCTCCAGGCGCCGGGCTCAGTCGGCAGCTGCCTTCGGAACTCTGTGTGACGCTAGTAGGGTGAAAGTTTCTTTGAATTTAGAGGAGGGTCCCAGAAAGTGGCGGGAGGAGCGGTTTGTCATGGGAGGGTCACAGCCCGTGAAAGTCTTGGAATTCCATTCTTGACAGATGATGGTCCCAAGATGTGTCAGCTAATTTTGCAGGCATTGGCCAAAAATCTCAGCAGTGGGCAGAGTGTGTTACAGAGGTATTTTTTGCAAAATAATGTTTCCACTAGAATATAACACCAACTTCAGTTCCAGGCAGGTCTGCAATTCAGTTGTAGGAAACAGGGCAATAAGACCTCTCAAGTCTTGCTGTCTGACCCCAGAACTACATTCTTTTTTGCATGAGAAATATGCTGTTAATTTTTGCACCCTGAATGTACAAAATCACCAGAAGATGATCTGTCATCTCTCCTTGTCTTTCTTTAGGTGAAGCAGATTTTCTCTTCCAAAATGACTTTACAAATTCTGATTTTGTGTTTGGCATATTCTGGGCTTGGAAAGACAAATGGTAAGTTGAATTTCCTGAAATCTGCTTGAAATTGTTTGAGGAACTGGTTTCAGATTTCTGAGGCTTCAACAGAGTAAGAGACAAAAATTGGTGAAATACAGATTGCTGGTGCTGTTTGACTTTCATACTTACATATCTGATAGAGAGCCGTGGATCTAGTAGTTGTGACACAAATCCTCCTGGAAAAGCATTTAGACATGGGAGGGACAAGAAGCATCCCGTATCTACAGTAACACTGGATACCATTGTTAATCTGAGCTGACAGCTTCCAAGAACGGGGCATCCCTAAAGAACTTCCCTCCATCTCAAATGCACCATGAATTCTGAAACTAGAGTTCAGAAAGCCTTTTAAGGGCATTTTGCTGTTTACTTCATGATAATGGCTTGGTGTGTACTTCTCTTATGTATTCGATCTTCCTCTAGCTCTTAGGAAACAAAAATTGAGTACTTGCTGAGAATAGGAAGTCATGAGCTGATTTAGTAAAATTTAAGAGGGAAGTCTGCAGATATGGGTCAGAAATAGCTAAGTCTCTTTGTCTTTTAAGAAGCTTAGAAGAAAGCTAAAGCCTCAGCCAGTGTAAATCAACATAACTTCACTGATTTCTAGTAGTATGCAGGAGATGGACTTTTTATAGGGGAAAGCCATAGAAACAGTATGTAACTGAAGAGTTGTGTCTGTGGGTAATCCAGGCTTTAGAATCAACATTAGACTTCTGAGTATGTGTGATATCTGCCCATTTCATTAACTGTTTATTGTCATTGCAGTGCTTCCACAGGCTGGACACACAAAAGTGAGGATGGGTGACAATGCAACTTTGAGCTGTGCCCTGACAGAACCCATGGATGTTCTGCAAGTGACATGGCAAAAGGACTTAGAAGAATTACATGATAATATAGCTACATACAGTAAAACAAATGGATTAAAGATTCACAAGCCTTACGGAGACAGAATGAATTTCACAAGTTTGGAACTCAACAAGACAAGCATAACTTTTTGGGACACTAGAATGGATGATTCAGGATGTTACAAGTGTCTCTTCAATACTTACCCTTTTGGCTCCTTGTCAGGAAATACCTGCCTGAGTGTTTTTGGTGAGGTTCTCTGCAGGGGTATATCTCTAGTGAAATAGGAGGTGTTTTCTCACCCACAGTATTTCCTCGCACAGATTCAAAAACTGCAGTGATAGGAGCATCCCTTGGTAAAACAGAGCACTACTGCTGTGAGCAAAACTCTGTGAATAGTCATATTCAAGACTATTGTGGGTTTTTTGACTCTTGTTTTTTATTCCTTGAGTAGCAACTGAAAAGCAAGAAGTAGAATCTTTTTAAGTCCTTGATCAGTCCCAGCCCAAACTTGGGCAAACCAACATTGCCATTCCTTGCAGTTTCCTTTTGGTGCAAGGTACAACCCCAGTGCTGTGAGCAGCTCTGCCAAGCCCTACCATTGATAGGGAATTAGCAAACAGGACCAAGAAATTTTTTTACCTAGCAGATTATTTTAATGCTTGGATTTCAGATTGAGTGAAATCTTTGGGGTTTATAACTTCGGTATGGGGGACGGAGTATTGAGTCATGGAGGGGATCTTACCCAAGGAACTCTTCTTGCATTTCTTGCCATTGGGCTCAGTGTGAATCCAGTAAGCTTTGCTCTGATTTCGTAATGGTTAGGCTGCAACTACTGTTTATGACCAGATGCTCACTGTGGTGATGACTTGTCTCATTTGTGTGTTGGAAGGTCTCAATGCATCTGTCCATCACAACATTTCTGAAAATCATTTGATAGTCATCTGTAATGCTGATGGCTTCCCAGAGCCCACCATCACCTGGAACAACCTGTTCAATTCTACTCCTACACAGAAGAGAGTCAAGCACAAAAATGGGGTTGTGTCTGTCACTAGTAAACTGGAAATCTACAACATTCAGAGCACCGGTGCACAGGATTTGACCTGCAGAGTAAGCAACACAAACGAAACATTTGAATTGCCTGTGAAAATAAAAGAAGGTAGGTGAGCAGTACAAGCAACTTGTTAGCATTCTCTTGGCTTCCATGTTTTGCAGTAGCATATTTGGAAAGCAATCTTCTGGGAAGAGGAGGGAATGAGATGTATACATATCAGGAAATCCTTTTTGCATTCATTGTTGTCTTTGAGGTAATAGCATATTGGAGTCCTATCCAAGAGGGAAAAAAAGCCAGAGTAATCAGCTAGGGAGATACAGGGTTTAGAGGCACCATGCATTTTGCAGCAAGTTGAACTTAGGTTTCCACATAGGCCTTCATAATTTTTTTTTTTTTAACAGCTTGAAAATAAATACAAATATGTCAGCTGATATCTATAAGTAGAATGAGTAGAAACCCTATGGGTTCCTTGATTAACGTGGGAATTTTGAAATTCATAACAAACTGTCTCTGAATAAAATGTTTCAGTTCAACTTAATGCATGTTTTGTTCTATCTAACCTGTATAATATGTTTTAGTTTCTCTGATTTTTTGCTAAGGCACATGTCCACTGATCAGGGAGGAATAGTAGTTTCAGGCATACAGGGAGGTGATCAGGTGAAGATTCTTACATTTGGTTTATACAGAAATCTTAGATACATTATTGTAAATCTTAATATCTTGTATTGTTAATTTTTATCTTCTTCCAACATTCTGTTCTGCTGGAAAGACTTTCACCCTGTTTCTGCAGATAAGGAATAGAAACATTAAAAACTGAAGTATTACTTTTAGTTCATATAGGAGCATTGATTTGAGTGATTTAAAATTCACATGTCTCTATATCCAGAGCCTTAAATTGAAGACCCTTGTTAATTAGCAAGACAGGAAAAGCAGCTTGTAGCTGTGGGTTAATTCCAAAATTATATGCTCAAGAAGTGATTGTTACAGGAATAGTAGTAAAGAGCAGGATCTGATTTTTATTATCTACTCTCTAAATGTTCAAAAGCAATTTAGTTCTTAATGCTGAATTACATTACAATTCTGAAAAAGCATAATAATATTTTTGACCTGTCTCCAATATTCTTTTTGTTTTGGTCTTTGTTGCAGGTTCAGTTCGACCTTTTCCGGCCAATGTACCAACATTGTCATGGTTCTGGTTTGGGTTTGCTAATTTGAAATTTCTCAATCAAACAGGCTTAAGCTTAAAAGTAATAAAACTTTATTAAGTAACACTAAAAGAAAAAAAAAAAACAAAAATCAGAATGAAGAACAAGAATCAGAATGAAACCCCCAAAACCTCAATTATCCCTCCCCCACCAACTATTCATTTTCTTACATCAATATAAAAAGACAAAACTTAGGATTCCCAGTCAGTTATCGCCCTTAAAATAATCATTTCTCAATTCATCAAGGAGAAAGGAGTCTCTCTTGAATACCATACAGATTTTCACAAGATACCAGTTCTCTTGCTCTCATACTTGTCTCATGAATGTCCCGCCCGGGGAAGGAAATTTGCCATTGTAAAGTCCCTTCCCATGAGACAGTCTTTAGAGCCGTTCATGGGCCATATCAACTTATTAGGGTACAGTTTAAGGATGCTTCTTCTAGTATAAAACAAGAGTTCTCTTCATCTATCTCACCTTCATTTCAAGAAACAAAGGTTATCTTCTTTCATTGGGCAGAGGGCATCATTTCTCTCTTTCTCAGTCTTCCTCTATTCAATTTCTCCAGTAGATCACAATTGCATCATCTCACAACTATGACTAGAATTTTGCATCCCCCTAAAAACATTGTATATGTTACAGGGTATTAAGTCCATTCTCTATGGCCTTACAAGGGAAGTCCAGCCTAACTAAGCCACTCCTTCAATCTTCCTTTCAATTTAGGATTCCTCTTTCACTTTCTCTGACATTAGGTCTTACGCTGTGTCTTTTTACATTCCGTTTGGTTTCTTGTTTTTCTCACTGGGCAAGATTTATGCTTTGAAAGTTTTATTTGGTTAGGAAAAAAGTTAACACGGGCCTCAGCCGGGACAAGGCAGCCGTGATGAATTGCAGTTGTGCTGGAGCTGGGCCAGGATCTCAAGGCCTGCTGTGTTCAATTCCAGCTGTGCTGAGAGAGGGAAGTTAGGATCTTCTTTTCAGCCCATTCAGGCCTTAGCTGTAGCAAAGCCAGGGCTGATCGCTCCCCCTTTCCCTGCCCAGCAGCTGCCAGGCCTGGCTCAGCCCCCGTTTTGCTGTGTGGGCTGTCCTGGATTAGCAAATCTCAGCAGCCAGGGACTACTACACGAGCTGGCCTTCCCCTCATTGCCTCTCCTTCCCCTTTGCCTGGCCAGAGGTGCCAGGGGAGGGTAGGGGAACCTCGACCCAGCCCGGCCATGGGAAAAAGCCAGGTCGGGCCTCCTACCTCTCTTACCACCAGAAATCAGAAGGGGCAGATTTCCAGAATCTCACCAAAAAATGTGTATTCATGGAGGTATATTAGCTCTTCTCATTGGTTTAATCATCTGACAATATTATAAAATTGTTCAATCAGTCTAAACCAGGACAGTCTTTTAAAATGAAAATGTGTATCTCAGAAAGCAAAAAAACTAAGACTGTTATTTCTTGCTAAGTGGATAAAAAAACAGCTAACAGCTAAACAGATTGTTGTTTTAACAATCTTATATTTTAGAGGACTAGAAGTTCAAATGAGTAGTTCAATGTATCTTTGTTAAAAGACATAATAGTTTTGGCTTGAATCAAATAAATTTCAAGTCATACAATTTTCCAGCTACTGTCAGTGAAATGAGCCTTTGTATAACATTTTGATTAATAGCAGTCAAATGAAGTGGCTAACCAGGAGGAACATTAACATTCCACTGTTGGGTAAAGCTATCTGCAGGCAGCAAAACATAGACTGTCTTCTTTTCTTAGAATTAAAGTTGCCTTTTCAACAGTGTTAAGTGTTTAAAAGTAAAAATAATAAAATTCTGGGTGAATAAAAAAACTCTTTGGAAAGTGTTAAGACTTGTATGAAGTTCTGCTTGTGTGTGTATGCCAACCACTGTATCAGGTATGGGAATGGAGATGTTCTTTACCATGAGCACATCTTTTCTTCACATTTTCTGTGGGCAAGTAGTTTATTTTTGAAGATCGATAGGTTTATTCTCTCTTTTGGGAAATTGCTGCTTTCATTTATCTTAGCAATATCTTTAACCATAACAGAGAAATTACTGTCATTAATCAACATCCTCTTGGCTCATTTTGGTTTTCTTCTCAACGAGCTAGATTAATTTACTGTGGGTGTTTTGTTGGTTTGTTTTCACAGAAGAGGGATCATCATTGCTTTTGCTGGTGATTATTTCAGTGCTTCTAGTAGTCATCATAGTTCTGATTCTGATTATGCTGTTCTGGAGGAAAATCCTATGCAGGAGGAGTTGAAGTGGTAAGTCACCAATGTGTGAAAACATGTGGTTTTCCTAAAGCCATAATAATGTCCAATCATCTGCAGAGAAGAATGAGATTTTGCTGGGATACTTTGGGAGTACAACAGTGTCACATTGGACAACTTAATAATAATAAATAATAATAGTAATATGTTTGCAGTTTTGGAGGTTGCTTCAGTTGCGTGTAAGTTTAAGAGCTGTTTTCCCACTGCCAAGGGGCAATCCAAAGCTGAAAATAGTGAAGGAAGGATCCAGGCAGAGCAGGACACACTGTTCTTGGTTTGCTTTGAAGTAGCACTCTGAAGTAGCAGAAGTAATTTGGTTAACTTTCACATTTTCCTGGAAGCTCACAAAGTGTAGTATGCTCAGATAATTTTTGGCAGATGAAGTAAACATTGGAGAGAAACCCACTCCTGCAGAGTGATGTCCCCTCACGGGAAGCATTTTCTACTGGTCACAGCACCATATTTGTATTTTTAAAGACAAGCAGGGTAATATGATGAAGTAGTGTGCTCAAATTTGGCACATGAGTGTGATTCCTAATGATGAATTAAGGAGAATTGAAGTCAGTGTAATGTCTCTGAGTGTGTAATAACCTGGTCATAGATCAATTCAATTTTCTAGTCATAATTAGTAGCACCATAATGAACAGAAAAAGACAGGGGGCGGTGGGGGGGGTGGGACACCACACACACCATAAGCTTCAGAAATCACAGAAATTTGTTTGCCATTGGTAGTTTCACTGTTGTTTAACTAAATCCAAATTCCATGTCTGGCTTTAAATTCCACTAATATATTTAGAACCACTAGCACATATTAACTCAGTTCCTGGCTATTTAGATACCTGCTTCAGGGCAATAATATGATATAAAGTAAAGAAATGTTTCAAGGAGTATCACACCCGTCTATTGTGAACTTAGACCTACAGCATCTACTATTAAGAGGGTTTGACCTAATGAATCTGCTACTGCCAGAGACACAAAATTCTTCACCGAGAAGAAAGAGAAATTATATAGATATAATCCAGATATAATGTCTTAATTGTAAAATGTATGTGAGACTTTCATTGATCCTATAAACAATTCTGAAGATAAAATATTTTGTTGAATTTTCAGACCAACCAGAAAGTTACACTGCAAGGAGTTTGTTCTTAAGTACTGCTCTTTAAAGGATCAGAAGAAAAAGATTAAATGCTCACAAGAAAGATGTATCTTTATTCTCGAACAACCATTCCAGACACAAATGAGCTTGTACTAAGCATACCTTGAAGGAGAGATCTTGAGGTGGAGGTGATTTGATAGAGCTTTGGGATCACCCCCTAGAGCAGATCTGAGATTGACCAGGAAAATAGAGTGCCAACAAGCACAGGTGCTGCCTTGCAGTGTTTTGAAGCCCCTTCATTGCATGGCATATGAGAACCACCCTGAGATGCTGTGTCTGCACTGGGGCCCAAAGCTGAACCAGTGAGCAGTGTCACTCTGTGAACTGTAGCTTGACAAGACCAGGTTGTTCATGTTTAGAGGAGGCTGAGAATGTTAACGTGTCCTGCATGACTCTGGCCCATGGACATTAGCAGCTCCCAGGGCAATGTCCTAATGTGGGTTCAGTGATAGTTTGTAACAGGGACATCCCTGGCAGGAAGTGATGGCAGGTTTCTTACACGCCACATCACACGCTAGGTATCAGGCTTGGAACCCCCAAGCCATTTTGTATATCCTTGTGCCATGACATGGGTCATGTAGGACATGATTTACTGCTGCATCACCACTGCGATCCACAACAGAGCCTACAAGTTATTTGGGAAACTGAACAGATCCCCCTCCCCTGGCTTGTAACAAGAGCGTAAGACACAGAAAAGCATTAGTTTCAACTGAAAGCACTCTGCCTCTTTTTCCTTAGCAAAAGGCTCAAAGCTTGAAGCCCCTCTGTGTCTCCAAGAGTAGTGGGGTCTCATGTCCTGCTGCCTGGGAAGATATCTAGATTCCTGGCCTCACAAGTATGCCAACATATCACAAGGTCAAGACTTAATGTAAATCCGTGTTTAGTGGGGCAGAGGGCATAAGTTAGATGAGCAGTTTAGTAGTGGATGTTTGTTGGTTTCAAGTTTATCTAAAGAAAATCAGTATTTTAATGCCATCAGTAGTTTGTGTTCCTTCCAGTTTTTCATGAATTGTGATTAACACTGATGCCAGAATGTGACAGCTGCAGTGAGGTTTTAAGTCTCTGTTTTTTTAATGTAATCTAGTTTCTATCAGCCATAATCTGTATTTTTTCAGTTGCTTTTTGGTCTTGAGTTTCAAAAATGTAATGTACTGACCTAGATCAGTTTTGAATAAAGGCAGCATTACTTTATAATTTTGACCAGCTGATCATATTCCTTCCTATATTGACCATTTTAGTGAAATGTGTAGTCTATCTTCTTAATTTACATCTGTTTCCCTGAAGGCATCATTAATTAGTTTGCTGTAAAGTTTAAGTGGTGGCGCAGTTTGATCACTCTGTCACCGTCTGATTTTTTCTTTTTTTTTCTCTCCCTGGATGCTCTTTTCTGCTGGTGGCTAAGGGTTACTTACAGTTTTTCTTGCAAAGGATTCCATTGTCACTTTTCTGGCCATCCTTAGAAAGCTAAGAATATCTGTGCAGTTACAGTAATTTTTAACATTATATTTACAGTGTGCTACCACTCCACATATACTATGAGGAAATCCCCTGAACTTCTTAGCTTTGGATCCTAGTCTGGTTTTGTGGTGCATTGTATTTTTTTCCTTGATCATCTGTAAAATATGTTTATGCTTTTTAAAACATTGGCTGTAGTTTGTTCACCCAAAAGGCAGAAATACCTTGCAGAAATCCCTTTTCTGGTTTTATCCTCTATTGTCCTCTGACAAGAGGATTCCAGAGGGTGGAATGAGGAGCAGCATCTACACACATAACTTTCAGACTGTTTGTAACATCACAATAGGCAGCTTGTAGCACTGGCTCGAGAATACCAGGGTCTGTCTGGGGCTTCAATACTTCTTTCCATTCTGCACTAGATAACAAGAACAGCCTTTCCAGGCTTGTCAAGATGCTCAGCTTTTAAAGTAAAAGAGTAGCTTTTCATCTGGGTGGCTGGGGACCCTTCTCTGACAAAGTTTCTTCAACGTGCTCTTGCTTCTGAGAGTATGGTTAGGTTTTGCTTCACTACTATTTTTGTTGTTCCCTTCCTCTTCATGGTAGATACTTGTGAATCAGGTATCAGGGGCTGAAAGTTGATGTCCCATTCCTCAGGTATTTGCCTTGTGTACCCGTTACAGAACATACATACATTTTAGTTCTCCCTTAAAACATCCCAAGTGAAGTGTCTTCACAACATTTGTGAATAAGTGACTTGTTTGGAATCAAACTAAGCAGCCTTTGTGGCAAGTGCTGACACACAAGCTTTGGAAAATCCACATCTCACCCTCTACCAAGCAGGCAGGCAAACTCAGCCATGCCTATCACTCAATGTAAGTGCAATGAGCAGGCTGCAAAGAATCACCAGGCATAAATTCTCCCATGCCTGAAGTTTCTTGGTGCTGCACATCTGATAAAAAGTTTAATCCTTTCATTCCTTACTCAACTAACAGAGCTCAGCTGTAGACCACACTGAAATAAAGCAGGCCAGTTAAGAAGCCAAGTGCCTGGGTAGAAGCAAAATAAAGGCAAATAGCCTGAATAAATTCCAATGACTTACCTGTCATTTATGTGTCTTCCCTTGAATGCTTTCCATAGCATGCCTTGCTTATTTCATGGCTTGCAGGCTACTCGTATTTTAGCCTGGCCAATTAAAAAGCTTTATAGTTAATTCTCAGGATATATCAGTATGCAGGGGGAAAAAATTTCACGCATACATTTTTTCTGGAGGCTTGTAGTAACCTGTGAGGAAGGATACTCACAAATGCATATAAAGGCCAGAATGTTTTTTTTCGGTCTGGTTTTGTTTTTAAGAATTGGTATGTTGATCTCTCTTGAGTAGCTTATGCAGGTTTTGCCATTTAGAAAGTTTCAGAAATATTCAAATAGTATACCTGTGTTTGAAAAAACTATAGCAAGAGGAAAAAAATTGGGGCTTCTAATTGAGTAGATATGATATTGAATAGATAAAGTATAGGCTAACCTGGATGAAGAAAACTTGAAGAGTCATAGAAGAAGAGACTAGGCCAGATCAAAAATTCTATTCTGCAGAAAGCACCAGCATAGAAATGTGTTTTTCCTGTTTGGAAATCAAAACATTCAGGTTTTCCTTCAAGTGGAGATTTTATGGAACTCAGATGTAACCAGCATTGCCTTTCCTCTTAGTGCTATGGTTTACTTGATGAAGTGGTGTTCAGTCAAAGCTGGACTTGATGATCTTGGGGATCTTTTCCAACCTTAATGATTCTATGATTCTGTTTGTGTCTGAACACAACCAGCTATCTGTATTCCAAAGAAATGCTGAACCTCAACGTGCTTAATATGTTAGACAAGTGCTCCGAAACAGGTTCAAAATACCTCTTTGCACAAGCTGGAGATCACTTAATACCCTGGAGAGGAATTTAAGATTCCCTGATTGTTACCTTTTGAATTTGATAGATGCTACAAATAGCATAGAATCAGGTCTGATACGTGTAAAATAGCAGTTTGGTTGATCAGCTATAATATGTGGGTATGAGAAACCCAAATTTTGGTGGCCAAATATGTCCTGAAAGGCTGTGAAATAAGTTCTATCCAGGAATGCCAGTTTTTGGGAATCTTTATAGGAACAAGTACCTAGTTACACTTTTCATTGCTTTATTTATAGTAAAGATAGCAATTAATCTGGAAGAGTCATTATAGCTGTGTTCTCTAGTCTGCATTCAGTTTGGGGAAGGCTCTGTTTCTAAGCTCTACCTTAAAAATTGCAATTCTTATTTTATCTTATGACTTGTTTCTTCAGTGTTTGCTTTGACATCTGGTTTTCTTATTAGCAAGAGACTAGTTGAGAACAATATATTAGCAGCTTGGTTTTAGGGGAATTTTCAGAATAACATTTCCAGAGAAGACCACTAAATACCAGACTTTCAGGTTATAAACTCGGGACATGACTCCCTCTTTCATGAGGCAGGTGGATATAACACACTTCCTCTGCTCACAGAGAAATGGGTTTCTGGCAGTTGAGTTGCAGCTGGTAAGGTTCATTTTAGAGTAGCCTTGGTTTCCTCTCAAGTGTGGCTTTAATGGGAGTAGGAGGTTATATTTATCCTATTTTGAATTCCTGGCAAAAAATATGCAGTGAATATACAAAGCCTCATTCCTTTACCCTTCATAATACTAAACCAAAAAAAAACCCAAACACAAGTCAACCAGACAAACAAAAATCCCAAAACTCAAATGCCACAATGTAAATACAGTATAGACAAACAGACTGAGGGGAAGAATTAAAAAAACAAGTAACAACCCTCATGACAAAAATATCAGTGAAGAGGTAATTCTGCTGTCAGACTGCCTGTCAGGTTTCCTGCAGACATAAATATTTTGCAACTCAAATGAAGATTTTCTGGGTTTAATCACACACTGTTTCTAGACAATTCCCTAGTAATTCCACCTAATTTTCTGTTCACAGAAATGTACCTGGCAGTACCCTCTGGTTTGTATGATATATAGAGGGAGGATGGGCCCACTTTGCAAGCTTTCCATGTTTTAGTACTATCTGTTTTTATTGTGAAGGACAGAGCTGGCTGGTGTTTTGTTTGTTTTCCCTGGCACGTTTTGCTGGGAAAAGCATGCTCCTTATCCTATTTTCCATTTAGAAGAGCAAGGAAAAGGGAGTGGCAGAGAGGAAGGAGGAGAAGGTCATATGGGTGAATTCAGGTCTCCTGGGCCATGGCTGGGGTTTTTGTCTGGAAGGATGAAATAAATCCTTTTTTGCTACTGACAAGATTAAGGTAGTGGTGTCAGAAACATCTTGGAGTTTGTCCTGTGCACCTAAAGGGAGGGCATTGAAGTCTATGCTAGTAAAACACAAAGCCAGCCCTTTCTTTGTGAACAGGGAGGCTTTTAGTATATGTGATTAATACTATTTCTATCCTGTGCACCGTATTTGTGCTCATATTTCATAATAAAGTAATTTTCTGGTCCTTCCTTCTCCTTTTCGTTCAAACAATAGGGCTTTGTATATAACCAGAAAATAAACCAGCTGGCAGCTGAAAAGGAGAAAAAATAGCATTTCTGTAATATGTGAGTAGTTGCCTCACTGTTCCAGTGTCTCATTCACTTCCTTGATTCCAAAATACTTTACAATACTTTGTCTGAATGCAGGGTTAGTAGATAAGGAACCTCTTTCATACTCTTCTACATGCAAAGTAAAGGTTCCATATATTTTATCATTGTCTTCAAAGCCATGTAAAGACAGAGTTGCAAACTGAATCTCAAACATACAAAAGATATTCTGAAATATCAAATCACTTACATACTCAATAAATACACCAATAATTAATTAATTATTGGTGTATTCTTACCAGTAAAGAAAGTTGGTTTACTTTTCACAGTTTACAAATCCTTTCAGGGTTTTGTATACTCCTTATGTCATATTCTGAATTCCACAGTGTGTGTGATTTCCAGAATTAAAAAAGTAGGCAAGTTGTTCACCAAAGGGTGGGTTTGTAACTGTTGCTCCTCACTTTCCTCATTGTGCATTTTTCTTCCTCCGGTCCTAACAGCAACTACACTGTTAAGCAAAACCTGAGACAGCAACACAATGGCCATGGCTCATCCTTTCCTGGGGTTGTTTTTGTGTTTTCTAGGATCCTTGAGGATTTCCATCCATCTACCAGATAAGAAGCCAGCATCCTGAAGTCAACATTACACACAATGATTTGACTGGCTGGAAAGAAGGAGCAATATATACACTGCCCTATCTGGAAGCTGAGTTGATCAGTGAAATGCCTAACACAATGTTATCTGGTCTAGGCCCTTAATCATAAAATGTAGGACTGGAGGGGCCACTTGGTCTGCTGCTCTTCTGAGGAGGAGATTTTTGTCAGGCAAAACCTTCCTTGCCCATGCCACTCTTGGTACTGCTGCTGGGCAAAAGGTATTTGTCTTCTTCCCAATTGAGTTTTGAAAATGTTGATGGATAGAAGCTCTGTATGCTCTCTGGGGCTTCTCTTCCAGTGCCTAATTGCTCTTGCAGTAGAGACAGATTTAATTTTTGCCAACATCTCTCTGCAATTTCACTTGCAGCAACTCTGAGTCCATCAATGTCTTCCTGTCATCCGGTTTCGCTTTTCTTATCCAGCTGTTACAACTCCTTTTTCTCTGTCTGGAAAGACCTGCTGGACTCAAAATCACAGGACTCAAACCACACAGGATTTGTCAAAATTCTTGGGGTAGAGAATAGGTCTCCAAGCAGGTGACTAAATAAAGGCTGTATCAGTCACAGTTTGGAAAGAAGAATTGTAAGTAATGTATATAATATATAAGTAGTTTACTTTGTTTGACTTCTTTCTAATCCTGGAGTGTTTTCTTCTGTGTTTTCTGTGGTTTTTAGGGATGTGTATGGTGGGGTTAAATATATAACTGAGGAGGAGATGGTAACAAAGGCCAGTAATAGAGGCATTGTCTTCTCCATCTTTCCTTTCTGTTAATACCCTATCCTACTCCTTGCAGAGCTGTCAAAAGTCATGGATTTTGTCAAACGTCACCCCTCACATCCTCTGTAACACAAGAAAACAGACACATGAAACTTTTTGCCAGACTCGGGAGAGGCCACTGCTCTAGAACCTGCAAAATTCTGAACACTGAGCCCTAAGTTAAATCTCCATTGCGGACTTTTCATCTTGACAGTTTGTAACCTTAGTAAACATATGCATAAAAGGCACAATCCAAAATGCTACGCACTCTGGTAAGATGGATTATTTTAGATGCATGAACAAATGCTCGTCAAAGCCAAAATAAAAAAGAATACTATTGGTGATCCTGATACAATGACAAACATTCAGACAGAAGGAGGACTGAGAAACACCTTAAACACTAGTATTCTTCAGCAGAACAAAAACCACCAGAAGACCCCCTGCAGTCCTCCCATCTATCCTGTCAGTAAAACGGGCCACTAAGAAGGTGCACCCAGAGAGAGGCTTGCTTTTAGCAGGTGCAGAGCCCTGCAAAGGTGCTCAGGCACTGTCATGGTTTAACCCCAGCCAGCAAGTAAGCACCACACAGCTGCTTTCACTTTTGTGAAACCAAAATAATTTTTGTTTCTCATGACATCAACTTGACTTTTCTTCTTTAAAAGATGTGATAATGACAAACCTGAATAGAATTAAAAGGATGTGTCAATGCTACTGTATCCTTTGAGGAGCTGAGTGTCGTGGGATTGTGTCCTAGGTCTGAAAGGCAACTGTTTATTGCAACTATTTTTAAGGGAACTGTCTGAGCTATATTTGTTGGTAAAATACAATAGGCAGTGATTTCCAGAGGTTTTCCAGAGATTGCAACATAAACTTTTTATTTTCTCAAGGATACAAATGGTTGCTGGTGATAACTTCTGGAGAGCTGCCTCCTGGATGCTGGCCAAAAGTGCAAGTCTTGTTGCAGTACCTCACTCACCCTGAGCAGTCGGAGATTGTAGTTTCTTCTCCTGGGAATGTGTTGCTGTAGAACAAAGAATAACAGTTTTAAACCAAAAGAGGGTCAATTTAGGTTATGTATAAGGGAGAAGTATTTTACAGTGAGAGTGGTAAAACATTGGAGCAGGTTCCTAAGAGAAATGGTGGATGCCTCATTCCTGGAAACATTCAAGGTCAGTTGGGATAAGGTCTGAGCAATCTGGTCTAGTGGAAGATGTCCCTGCTCCTTGCAGGGGGATTGGACTGCACGGCCTTCAAAGCTCCCTTCCAATCCAAACTCTTCTATGAGCCTAAGAATCTGACACTCTCAGATCAGAAAGCAGCAATCCAGAAGTGCTGCTGCCAAGGGTAAGCAGGGCAAGCTGTGGTTTTCCCAGGAAGAAGAGCAATGTTTACCACGCACAAGAGCAGAAGGACTGTTTGCCTGGCCCAGGAGCTCCTGGCACATCTGGCTCAAGTGCTGCTTAAGCCACCAGTTGCAAGGTGGGTTGTGCTGACAGGGCAGAGCAGGAACCAAACACTGCAGGGCTGAGATGGTTCAAGCTGGTGCTGAGATATGGCAGCAGAGTTAAGTGGCCTTAGAAAGGGTAGATTTGCCACTCTTAACTTCACAAAACATAAATGAGTGCAGAACACCATGTTTCCTCAGGGAAACCTCAAGGTTGTTGTAAAATCTCTAAAATGTTGCTTTTTTGGCTGGCAGCCTGGCCGTCAGAACCTGTCAAAATGTTTGCTTTAGTTTTCCAGTCACAGCGCATTGTTTAATTCCTACAGCTGTCTCCTGTCTTTGTGTTCTTTTGTCCCTGACATGCTCAAAGATGTCATTACTCTGAATCGTGCTGACATAAGGGACAGGAAGGTAAAGAGTCTGTGAGAGATAACAACTTCTACGCATAACCACTGTGATCCAGAGAGGGTCTTCAAACTGCCAATACACAGGGCTGGGTTCCTATGAAAGATGGAATTAGTAAAAAAATCACTTCTGATCACACTCTAAATCCTTTTTGCCTTGGGTGTCTTGGGTGTTTTCCCACTGCTGTGCCACATTCACCACCCAGCTCAAGGTCAGGGAGCTGCTCCAGCTGCCTCTGAAGTAGTGAATGCATGCTTGTGGTTTTGCCTTTATTCTTCCACAACCCACGAATTTTGCCTCTGCTCATTGCTTCCAGTTTCCAAGTCTAAGAAGTAGAAGATGACTTGGGATGCTTCTGGGTGATTTCTCCATATCATGTCATGCCATGTGCCTGCCTACTTCACTTCTGTGTCTCCCAGCTGCTGCTCTGCTAACTAAAATGCTGTTTTCTTTCGAAAGCATAGTGGCAGCTGCTGTCAAAGTCTGCTGCATAACAAGATGTCAGGGAAGGAAGCTAAGCTAGAAGCTAAGAAAATGTATAGTGGGGGGTTGTCTGGATGATATTTCCTTAAGATGGATTGAACTTACTGACAGAATCCACACTGAACAAGAACTTGCATATTGATGACAAATATTTTTTCACCCAGAAAGGCTTAGAAGTCTTTCAGCTTCAAGTTGAAAGCACTTAAATTGTTTTTTGAAGACCATATTCAGTAAGCATCTTGGGAGATGGCAATAAAGTGAATTTGGTGCCTTGAGTCACTCTGTCTGCAAGAAGGAAGTGTGGCCACCTGGAAAGGCAGAACTGGAAAATAAAGAATAGGACTACAGCCCCAGCCTAACTAATCTGGGTTTCCTTAGAGGAAAAGGATGAGACGTATTTCCGTACTAATTGCAGTCTAATAAATTACTTCTGGAAAACAATGTAGCTGAGTGTAGTGGTTGAAAAAAGAAAGTTTCTCACTTGAAACAAAGGTTAAGCAGGTTGGTCCTTGCTGATGAAGTATGGATCAGATAGATTGCCTGTTCTGGCAAGAGTTAGTTAATGTAATTTGGTAAGGAAACACACAATGAGAGAATGATTTATATTTTATTTTATCCACTCCTAAAGTGATCCTGATTTCAACTTCTTTCCTCCTGATTTTGCCCTTCACTGTTCAGGCTTCGTGATTTACTGTTCTGCTTGGTCCTAGACAAGTTACTTCCTGATCATTCTTGTTCTTTGTGAAGGACTTTGCCTGAAGTGTACTGTTTTCTTGCCAGTGTGGACACACTCTCCATCTGATTTCTCCTTTTCCTTCTCTGGTACTCAAGTGCTCACAACAGTCACTCCATCTCTGAAAGATGTTTTCATCTTCCTGGGTCACAGAAACCACAAAGTGAAAATAGCTCCTGTGAAAGCTTGTCCTTGTTTCCAAACCAGGAGGCAGCCCCTCAAGGAAAGACAACATGGACACCAGTATACAGATCTAGGGAAAATGTCCCTGCTCCTGTCTGTCAGCAGGAGCTCCACAGAGCCCAGATCCTGGGCACACACTGCCTGGAGCTCATGTGGAGCCCACTAACGTGTGTTCACCTCCCTTGCTGGGCTGCATGATTTGTTCCATCAAAATGTACAGAAAAAGGAAATGTGCAGCTGAGGGCCTGAGTAATATGGTCAATGTCTCACCATGGAGTAAAAGGAAAGCATGCTCTCACCAGTGTTGCATGCATTAAACATGATTTCTATTAAGCAGCTGATTAGCTGATTTCAGCTAACTGATCCTATGTAGGGATGATAAATACTGGCATTCTCTGGTGTCCTTTATCATGTCACAGCTTGGGATAAGACGGCTCAGTTTGTTAGAGCATGGTGCTAATAAAGCAGATTGAGGGTTTGCTACCAATATGTGCTGTTCATTCGAGAGTTGGATTTGATGATCCTTGTGAGGAGCATTCGCACAACTCAGAATATTCTGTGATTCTGTGATAACTTTGAAATTCACTTAGTAAGTCTTGTTTCCTTTCTTGACCAATTAACCTGGGAGTGAGAACTCTGTGATGATGAGAGCAGCACTGGGAGAACTCCTTAGGCTTTGATGGAAATACAAGAGAATACTCTTGGACAGCATGGAAGGCAAAATGCTGGTGTCAGAAAAATTAATCCACAAATAGCAGAGGTTAATGTCCAAAAAGGAGACAGAGGAGTCCTGCAACTTTATTCAAATAAAAGCAGAAGCCATGGGGCAATCTCCTGGGATCTGTCAAATTTTTGCAGGATGCAGCCTCCTTTTTATCCTAATTTCTTGGCCACATTTCCTCTCTCTTTCCCCACTGGCTGAGGTAATTGAGAGATACAGACTTCCCAAACACATGATACCTAAGATTTCCCTCTAATGTATAACCCTCTGTCACAGTTTCAGTTTGAAACTGGACAGAAACATCAATTTTGTTTAGTGGTTTAGATTTGCCAATTTGAGATTTCCCGGCCAACACATCAATTAATGTGGTAGGTTTATTTTTTTTTTTTTTGCTGTGAGATAGGATTAGGAGAAAAAGCAAAACATGTTTAAACTTGAAAGGGTGTAAAGAAAACTTTATTAACAGACTTAAAAGGAACATAATAAGAAAAATCAGAATAAAACCTTTAGAACACCTTTTCCCTCTCTCCCTACAATATTCTTTTCTACTGACAATGTAGAGACAAAAAACCTTGGGACTTTTAGTCAGTTTACTACCTCTGAAATAGTTTCTTCAGTTAACTTAGGGAGAAGAGTTTTTCTTGCCATACCATGGAGACTTTTTTACAAAAAAATAGTTTTTCTTGTGGCTTCAATGTTACTGCGAACAGCCGTCCGGGACAGGAAAACTGTTTGCAGTGTGGAAGTCCTTCCTATGTCTTGCAGTTTTTCTCACAGCTGCCTTCATGGGCCATTTCAATTTATTGGGATGCTATTTTAAGGATGAGCTGTCCTAACACAGAGCAAAAGTTCTCTCTGTCTTTCTCTAGTACTAGAGGTCTTCCACTACTATCCCCAGGGCAAAGTTTCTCATTTCTTTTATGCTCAAAAAAAACCCTGAATCTACAGCAACATCCATCCGTTTTAGCTACTGGTGCCTCAGCCCACAACTGTACCAGAATGCTACATCCTCCCAATGCATCTCTATGAGTTAAAAGGAAACAAAAAGTCAAATATATCTTCACCATAGCTTTACAGGATTTTTAAGTCAAGGTTAAAACATCTCTTCAATCCCTTCTATCTAGAAGTAACTCTTTCTTTACTGACCTCAGAATCCTATGTTATTATCTCTATGTGTTCACCTTTTTTCTTTTCCTAATTTAGGAGAGCTCTGCATCAGGAAGATTGTTCGTCGTGCTTCCCTGCTGGCCACATGGTCCCTACAGGTACCGCGTGAGCCAGACCAACTCTGCTTGAGTGAAAAACAGGGAAAAAACAACTGTTGCTGACGCTTTTATTCTTCTGTCTATAGTAAAGCTGGCTTAAAGCAGCTGAGCACACAAGGTTCATTGCTAGCCATGCCGAGGTGTCCGTGTGAGATCACCCCGGCCCCTCCGATCCCGGCCATGTGGCTGTTCCCAGTCTGCAATGGTGGCAGCTGCAGAGCTGCTCCTGACCCCCGGGCCACTCTTTGTTTGTAAAGACAAATCCGTCATTCCTCTCATTGGGAATGAGAGATTTGAAGACTTGGCGTGAGAGAAAGCTGGCTTGTTTCCCTGACAGCTCTGAGTGTCCCAGCATAGAGTGGTCACACTGGTGAGATGAAAGAGCTCGTATGTCCTGCTCTGCTTCCAAATGATGCACCTGGAGTCAAGTAGCTACTTGTGCTGTTGTCTGTGGAAGAACAGGATTGGACTTGAGTTAAGCAAAGGTAAATGTGTTCTGTTTGACCAGAATTGATGGTAAAACCTCAGATTAATTATTCAGGAATATTTTTGCACTTAGGTATATAGTGCTTCCTGGGATAGATACTTACATTTTAGAATTTTCAGGGATTTTGTCACAATGTTATCATCAATAGGGTAAGAGTGCTGTTGGCTAGGATTCTTCAGTAGTGAACAGTTCTCCTCTCCCACTGCCCTCAGCACTTCCAGCTCTTCTTAATTTGCAGCTGAGAGTCCTACCTTCTAAACAGATTTGGGCACCAGAGGAGCTAAATCTTACTGCAACTTGCAGTAGTAATCATGAGCTGAGATCCCTTTTTCCATTTGCTTCACTGGAAAGAGGATTTGTTACTCTGTCTGCACTGCCCAGCCATGTTTTGGTTTGGCTGCCTGTCAGAGCTGCAGTGTTTGTATAGTGGTAGACTGGCAACTGAAAAATTGGAATTGGAGAAATTTAGTTCCTTGAGTAGGTTAGCTGCTTCCTAAGCAAACATTGCATTTTCCCTGGAAGAGCAGAAATCCCAGTGTCAAAGAGAAGTAAAGGCATGAGTTCATGAGGTTTACATGGGGCTATTTGATAGCCTACCAAGAGTGAGAAGCATTGAGGGGGAATCCCACCAGTGTGGTCCTGTCCCCTACAAATCAGTAAGGGAGCACAGGTGGTGTGAAGCCCTGTGATGGACATACAGCATCAGGCTATAGTGGTTACTCAGCATGGCCTGTCTAACTATCAAGGCTGAGGTTTTTGCCACAGTCTCCCAGGATTTCCTGTGAAGTGCTTTTTGGGACTGTTAAGGATCATGTGAGATCTGGACTTGAGTCTTCAGACACATTTCTCTTTGTGCTGTGCAGACCAAACTTCTGTGAGAAATGTTAATCTGATATTAAATTTGGGGAAAATGAAACTCTCTGTTGTGGGATAAATGTTGTGCCTAATAGTCCATATAAAGATCTTATTGTGCCTTTATTTTTTGTAATGCAAGTAGCACTTCCATCTATGGGAATAATCTCCTTCCCAGCAGGAGTAGGAACTGTGTCTCTGCTGGCAACCCAGATATTTTCCCTTTCCCTTCTGACACAGCTTTCCATGTTAGTCTAGCCAATAGAAAGAACCTAGGGGTAAAAACCCTAGAAAGCTGTGTGGGCACCCTAAAAAATTTCTATGATAAAACCAGGGAAGTCAGAGCCATTGAGAAAGATCAGACTGGAAATCGCAAACATAAGCAGCTGACTGAATCAACTGGAAGAGATTTCTGGTTTCCTGGAAATAATCCTCAGAATATTTTCCCCTTGTGTTTAAAATCATATTTCTGCTGCAAGGTCTTCCCGTCTCAATTTTTTCTGTATTAGTTGAAAGGTTGGTATTTTAGTATAAGAGGGAAAATATTCCTGGAAACTCCACAGTTGTTTCTTCTGTTCATTATGACCTTTTTAAAGTCTGAAAATTTGAGGCATTAAGTGCTAAAAAATAGGCATGAACTTATTTTCTATCAGCCTAATTTGTATTATGTGGATAATGTGACAAATTATTTAACTTTAGCTGTAAATCCTCTGCTCCATGGTTTAACTTCACTCTTGGGGTAGCACAAGAAAACTCGGTTTAATATTCTTGCTTTGTTTGCTTGCATTGTGTACAGAGTGGCTGTTTGGATGGTGTGCATATAATCCATGCCATTATGGAGTGGGCTTGGGCAGGCACAGGTTTTTTATAGTTAGAATTTTGTATTTCTAACTGGTTGTATTGGTACACATTTGTTAGCGTTTCCTGCTGAAATATTTGGGAAAGTTTTAGAATTAAATGCATTTATATCCTTTTGAGAAAATAATTGGCTTGGAGCTGTTTCTCAGAGTAAATTCCCCTGAACTGACATTTGGAGAAGTGGGTCTGTTTTTACAGCCCTGTCCCAAAACACTGTCTGTTTTAGTCCAGATTTGGTATGATTTAGCTGTTTACAAAGCAATTCTCATCTGCAGGCATACACTTATATGGTACATTCTATTTTTTAAGTTAAGAGTTTATTTAACATTTATTATTACAGTGTAAATAATGTTGCCTCAAGAAAAGAAAGTATTACTTCACCATTTTCACTGCCAGAACTTTTGCTTCCAAAAGTAGGGCAAGTATAAACAGTTGTGGGGTTTTGCCTTTCCCACTGAAATGGGACTAAATAAATATTTTACAAGAGAAGTATCTCAAGGTTTAGTAAGTGTTCCTTAATGTTTTATTTTACCTTTATAAATTGCTATGAACCATTTTATGTTAAAGAATAGATAGCTTGTGAACAACCCTAAATAATGTAAAATTCTACATCTTCAAACTTCAACTGCTGCTCTGGTTGAAGAAAAGAGACTAGAGTCGAGGGGAAATAGAGAGCAATGATTAGGATCTACAACAAACCAACTAAGCTTGTCTGAGATGCTAGGTCGAGGTTTCAGAATGCCACTGAGGCTTTAGGTAGAAGTTTGACAATGCCACTGGAAAAGAAGATTCATAAAAATATGGAATAAAAATTGAATTTATAAATATCTGAAAGACTCATAAAAATTAATTTATTTCATTAAAATATAAAAATATTAATTCATAAAAATATTAATCTCCTTTCCCAGCGGCATTCTCAAACCAGTGTGGAAATGGAATTGCCTCTTACCTCACTTAAAGAGGAATTGTCTTAAAGGAAGAGATAAGAGCCAAGAGCAACCTCCACATGACTCTGTGTGCTTGTCTTCAGGGCACTAACAGAGAGTCTGAGCATGCCCTGTGTGATATGGGGTGCCATCAACATTGGACTATAGAGAAGGAGAGGAACTCTTGGAAGTAGCAGACATGATTACGGGAATTACAGAGGATTACAGGGGAGAGAGAGTTTACTTTTGTGAAGAGGAATTGAAGGAGGCTGCTCCCTTCTGTCATGGAAAACATTTTGATGGGAGAGCAAGTCAGAGATCAGCTGCAATTTGAAGTACAGAAGGAGAGCCCCTCTGGAAAGTCTATGCCAACAGACTGATACAGGACTTCCAATTTTTGCGGCCTGTGTGAGTTCCAGGTCGTTTTGCTAATGGCTTCTGTGCTAAAACATCCCAAAGCAGACCCATACAAATTCTCATGTGTACAAGATAATTTCTGTTTATATGACTTTAATTCTACATGTGTCATTAGTTCTAGGTTATAGGATCAAATAGAAATATGTGGAAGTACAGATATCTGGGGTTTATTCTTGCAGAAAAACTTAAAGAATACTCCAGATTCCTTCTTGGGGTACATGTAGTCATATTTTGCCCTGTTTTAAGATGAACATACATGCATACATATATGCAACTAGTAGTTTACTGTGCCACTTGCTGACTTCTGTGATAAAATCCTGAGGTCCTTGCTTCCAGCAGTGCTCTCTGGATGCATTGAGTTCAGGTTGTTCAGGATATCTTGTCCTCCAGAAGGAAAATGTTGGATTTTGCTACATAACCAAGATTGTAATCTTTCCTAGTAGGCATTAGAGAAATACACAGACCACTGAGTTTTCTGGGAGGAAAATATATGAAAATAGAAAATGCAATACTAAAAGAAAGAGATGTGACATAACCCAGTTGTGTAAGTCCAATGAGTTTAGGCTGGAAATTTCTTTCGTGTAAGTCCAATGAGTTTAGGCTGGAAAATTCTTTTGGTATGGTATTAATGTGGAGATTTAGCTTTTGTTTCTCATGTTATTTGTTCTACATGTGATGAAGCAGTGTAGTGCAGAAAATACAAAGAATGACACTTTTCTGCCGTAACTTGGAAGAAAAATTGTTTTGTCCCTCAGGGGTAGGAGTTACAGTTTTTCACTAAACCCAAATTTTGAATGTGTGTTTTCTTTCTCATTCATAATCTCCAGAGAGTAAGCTTCCAGCAACGCCTTGGCTTTTCCACATCCTGAGAAAGTTTAGATTGCTTTCTTCACAGCACTTCTTTTTCCCATACCAAGCAGTTGTGCAGGAAGGGATACAACCACAAGCTTTCCTTGCTGCTTGTGAGCAATGCTGTTGATACAGTGACCCAGTCCAGAAAGAGAGAAGAAGGGCTGAAACATCTCATCTTGCAGCAAAACTTTTGAAATAGTTAACTCCCATCCTTTGTTTTCCCTAGAGGATTCTTGTGGCTACCACAAATTTCATACAAGCAGAGTGCTGAGGAAGGGGGGATGACAGATGTACATGTGGGTGTGGGTTGTTTACTGAGCTATTTTCTTACTTGGTAGCTTTCACTACTTGAATCCATGGAAGGTATCTGAAAATAGCCTGGGAGTAAAGAATGTCCATCTGTGAGTTTTAGGTCACAAGAAGTGATTAGGAGGGCAAGGGAAGTGAGAGCCAGAACATGTAATTGATGTGGGTAGGAAAGGAACTTATTTGGTGACTTTCCTGGTCCAGATTCATAGACAGGTTTTCTTTGTCTTCCCCATCTTGTACATTTTCTGTTCTTGTGCCTTAACTTTTTTTACTGCCCACATTCTCATTCTGTTTATTTTTTTTACTTCATAATTTGTTGGTCCTTTTGGCTGCTCACTTGCTGGGGTTTTTTTTGTTGTCCCCTAGGGTCACACAGTGCAGTGAGAATAAGCCAGCTGTGAATATTCTGGCTCCCAGTGGATTGTGTATGTTTTGGATGTACTGCTGAGATGCTGCAGATCTTTATTGGTGGTTTTCATGCTGGTTTGTAATGGAAACATTTGCTTTGGGCTAAAGAAGGGTGTCGAGACATGGGTCAAAGGAAGACCTCATGCAATTTATTTTCAGCCTGGACAAACATGCTGTGAGTGTTGTGGTCAGTCCAGTGTGAACAACACTTTAGATGAGGATTTATAAAAAAAATTTACAATATCTGTACAATATTAAATATAATATTTTAATACTTATTTAACAATAAAAGGCCAAAAAGTGAGAGGAAGCCCCATTTTTTTCCAGAACCTGTTACTGTAAACATGATGAAAAGATAATTATAAAGGAAACTAATGCAGACTGTACACCCTAGTATTTCACCGGTGATTTTTATCTGAATTACTCAGCCCATATCAGAGAAAAAAAAATTGGCACCACTTATGCTTTTTATTTATCTTAAAGCACTTCCCTTCCAGAACTGAGATGCTCTGATTAAATGTCATAAACTGTAACTTCCCTTTCTTTTTTTTTTCCCAGTTTGGATTTGGGGTTTTTTTCTGGCTGGTAAGTAGATGTTTTGCCATTTTTTAAGTGAGAACAATTGAAAAGCTGTGAAGATTAAGAAGGGAATGTTTTGTGTCCGCACTCAATGAGGTTCATTCTGGGAAATAATTACTTAAAAATCAATTTTTCAGAGATGTGGTAGTATAGTATCACATTCTGCTTTCACTTATGTAAGCGCAGCTGTGCTGAAGTCCTGGAGCAGCATCAATTCCATTTGTATTCTGTTATCTCATATAACTCATGCTCTGGGATGCCTCTGAACAGTGACTGTATTAGAACCAATTGTTAGAAACCAATGACAAATCCCTATTTCCAGGGATAATGAATCTGACTAGGTCTAGTCCCTTCCCTATCCTGCTACAAAGCTCCTGCACTTGTTTGGTCCCATGAGTGAGGTAGAGATGAAAGAAGGGAGAATTAGGGGGGTGTGGTAATTGTGTCACAGCAACCCTCAGTTGCCAGTCAAGGCCAAATGATCATCCACCTCAGTCAGAGGCACCCTCCTCATGAGCTTTTTGCCAAGAGCTAGTACTGAACTAAGCACACTGCTCACCTCTACTCACTGATATAAAATAGAGGCTGTTTTATGCATGTACATAAAACACTTATATTAATCAAGGTCACATTGTGAGCATACATTGAATCCTGCCCTACCATCCTGTAGGAAGTGATTAAAACACCAGTCCTTAGGTTTTGTGCTTCTGTTCCCCAAAACACTTATTATTTTATTCATCTGAAATGCTTGTACATTGTTGCGGTGTGATTTCGTGGTTTACCTCAGAAACCCGGTTCCTCCCTTGAAGATTCCCCCCCAGATGAGTCAATCACCTCTCCTTTCCCCACCCTGACCCCTGCTGTCTGTCAATCCTGGAATTCCAGAAGGGCGTTGAGTGATTGGCAGATTCAGAAGATACCTCTATCCCTCAGGAGGCATTGGGCCATCCAGGTGTCCTTTGTCCCTTGAGACCTCCACTCCCATACCTGGTTGGTGGGCTCCTTCTCCCTTCCCTCCTCCTCTCCCCCAGGAAAAAGGGCGAGGAACCACACGGTTGGGAGTTCGGTTATGATTCTGTGAGAGTTCTGTTAGGGTTCTGTTAGAGGAGTTGTTGGATTCAGAGGCCTGTGTGCCAGACTAAAAGCTCTGGATTAAAACCCTCCATCAGAACCAACTCCTTCCCTTCACTACCGCCTTAAAGTTTCTCCTGTAGAGGGAAACCTGAGTAGCAGAGCCACGACAGAGGAAGCTCCATCCCGCCGCCACCAGAGCCCTGGCCAGTCTGGACTTGCCTCCATGCACCTAGCTGCAACATCCAGCTAGCCAAAAGTGTCTCTGGGGTAAAACACCACAGTGGCCCCTATTTGGTTCAGCAGCAAGGCCAGACAAGCCAAGACACGTCCCGTCTGCAATATTGGTAATACCAATGTACATCAATGTACACAGTAACAGAAACCAATAGGATGAATTTGAAGCACTGGTCTGTTCCCAATCCAATGATGGTGTCAGTGTTAGCGAGATGTGGTGGGATGAGTCCCACAGGCTGCAAAGGAGGGACAGGCAGGGCAGGTGAGGTGGAGGAGTGTGTGTGAGGGAGAGGTTTGGCTGTACAGTCCTTACAGTTAGTAATTATGTGTTGGGAGCTTCTGGGTGATGGATGGCGGGGATGGAAAACAAAGAAAATGTTGTAGGGGATGTCTACTGTGGGTAGCCCAGGCAGAATGATAGGACTGATGAGTTATTCTATAGGCAGGAGAAATATCTGGATCAGCAGCCTTTGTATATATGGGTGATTTCAACTTTCCAGACATCAGCTGGGAATACCATACTGATGTGACAAGTCTGGGAAATTCCAGTAGTTTGTTGAAGATAATGTCTTGGCACAAGGACTCAATGAGTCAGCAAGGAAAGATGCCCTCCTAGACTTGTTATCTGTGACTAAAGAAGGACTCAAGGGGAATGTGGCAGTATGGTTTCAAATTGTCACAGGAAGTGTTTAAAATTGTTACTGTAATGAGAAAAAAAGGACATCAGAGTTTCTACCCTGGACTTCAGGTAAGTAAACTTTAAGCTAGTCAAGGAGCTATTTAGCAGAATATGCTAAGAATCTGTTTTTGTGGGCTGGGGGAGGAGGTCCACAAGTGCTGGTCAGTTTTCAGCAACTGCCTTTTAGAGGCATAGGAGCAGACAAATCCACTGTGTTGCAAGTCAGATAAGTGGGGAAGGAGTCCAGCTTGGCTGAACACAAAGCTCAGGAGGAAAAGGAAATGGTACAATCTCTGGAAGCAAGCTCAGGCTTCACAGGAAGATTACAGAGCTCTAGTTTGTACATGCAGGGAGAAGACATGTAAGACCAAAGCTGAACTAGAGTTGAAACTGTCCAGTGTTAGGTCAGATGACAAAATAGGCCTTTTTAAGTATGCTAGTAGAACAAGGAGGTCTCAGGAAAACATTGAACCATTACTTATTGAAGATGATCATCTGATAAATAGGGATGAAGACAAAGGGAAGGTGTTCAATGTTTTTTTTTTTTACCTCAGTCCCTAATGATAGACTTTGGGTTTCCCAGTACACTGAGCCAGAGGACTATGGCTGTAGGAACAGTAACTTTTCATTTGTGGACACTGAAATTGCAAGAAATCAGTTGTATAAGCTGAATGTTCTTAAGCCCATGAGGCTTGATGGAAGTCATCCCAGAGTTCTGAAGGAGCTGAGTATGTTATGACAGGACCCCTCTAGATCATCTGCCAGAGATCTGAGGAGTCTGGGGAGGTCTGACTGGAAGCTAGACAGTGTTATTCTAATTTAAAAGAAGGATGTGAGGGAAGACTTAGGAAAGTACAGACCTCTTAGTACCTGGAAAAATTATGGAGAAGATCATACCGCACACTATTGAAAGTAATTTCAAGAATGATGCAATCATTAGGCACAGTCAACACGGGTTCACAAAGAGAAAAGTCCTGTTGAACTAATTTGGTATCTTTCTGTGAGGTTACGCACTAGTAGATAAGACAAAGGCAATGGAGGTAGTTTTTATAGATTTTAGTAAGGCTTTTGATACTGTTCCTCATGGCATCCTTTTGGACAAGCTGTGCAGCTGTAGGATGAGCAGATATGTGATGTGTTGGATGTAGATCTGGCTCAGCAAAGTTAAAAGGGCTGTAGTGAATGGCACTACATCTGGCTGGTGACCAGCAGTGTTCCTCAAGGCTCAGTTTTAGGCCCAGTTCTCTTCATTGTATTTATCAGTGATCTGGGTTCTTTATTGTACTTATCAATGATCTGGATGCAGGAGTTGAAAGAACCAATAGCAACTCTGCTGATGATACAAAACTGGAAAATGCCATCAACTCTCAAGGGAGAAGAGGTGTTGCAGAGGAGCTAGATAGATTGGAGCACTGGTCAATGCTTAATGGGACATGATTAAGATTTAACAATTCCAAATGCCAGATTCTGCACCTGGAATGGAGTAATGCCAGGGGCAAGTATAAGAGGGGTGGCTGGAGGGAAGCCCTGCAGAAGGAGCTGGGGGTGCTGGTTTGCAGCCAGCTCCATATGAGCCAGCATTGTTACCAGGCAGCCAAGAGAGCGAACCCCATCCTTGGGTGCATCAAACAGTCAGCAGAAAGAGTTGATTATCCCACTGTATTCAGCATTGCTGCAGCCTCACCCGGAGTTCTGTGTGCAGTTCTGGGCCCCACAGTTTAAGAAGGGTGTTTGGCTACTTGAATGCAACCAGAGGGGGCAACAAAGCTGGTGGAAGGGCTGGAAGGTACATCCCATGAGGAGCAACTAAGACTTTTGGTTTTGTCTGGTTTAGAGAAAAGAAGGATGAGAGGACACCTCATAGCTCTCTACATCTCCCAGAGGAGAGGAAGGGGAAAGAGGGGTGCTGATCTTTTCTTTATATCCAGTCACTGGACAGTGGTTGAAAGCTGCTCCATGGGAGATGTAGACTGGACATTAGGAAGTACTTCTTTACTGAGGAAGAGGTCAAACTATGCAACACGTTCCCTAGAGTGGTGGTTGATGCCCCAAACCTGGCAGTGTTTGAGACATTTGGGGAAATGTCCTTAACACCATGCTTTTATATACAATTAGCCCTGAATTGGTCAGGCAGTTGGACTAGATGGTTGTTGTAGATCCCTTCCAGCTGAACTACACTGTTCTACTATTTTCTGTCCAGGAAGTTGTTCTACATCCATATTCCCAAAGGACATCAGCATCTAATTTGGGCAGTTACATTCAGTTCTCCTCCCACAAAAGTAAAGGAAAAATGACAGCCTCAATGTATATGTGGCTGCTGTTATTAAACGAATATTCCAGGAAAGACTGCCAAATTGATAGATTATAGGAAACTTCAGAGAAAGTCTGCATTTATGTAGGTCCCAAGAAGGAGACAAATCCATGAATGCCACTGTTTTGCCAAAGTGTATACCTGTCTCTACAACTGGTAGCCATCTTCCCATTACTGTACATTGTCATCAAGTATTTATTTAAACAAAATGTAAACTTATTTCTATTTACATAGCTGTCAAACCAGCAGCCTTCCATTTCCAGAAATAGTATTTAGTAAAAAGAGAGACTAGTGCATGTTTGGAGTACCTTTTACCCTCTACATGGTCTGCTAGAGGGCTGGTGAAGCAGAATATTAACTGGAGAGAGATCCACCAGTGCAGCTGTAAACCCTGGTATCTTTGGCTTGCAGCAGGTTAGCAACAGAATGCCAGGGTCCCCAGACTGACTCCAAATTTGTTCCTGTCCCTTACCAGCTACAGCGTAGAAGAGGCAGAGGGTGTTGTTTCTCTTGCTGAAAGATTTTATCTTACCCTCCAGGCCAACCTGTGGATGCAAACATAGCTCCTGTAAGAGCACATGCACAACACACATTGCTTATTAACATCTTAGCTCAAGGGATAAAGGTTTGTGGTGAGTATTCAAACTTCAGTCTCCTTTGATAGCCTGTTTCATGTAGAGCCTATGATTGCAGGGCACAATGTCTCCTTTTCTTATTCAGTGGGAATTCTGAGATCTTTGATGTGGAATAAATTTTTCTGCTACGAATTATACTCATTAATTACTGGCATGTGAAACAGCTGCATATATTATATTTTGTGGGTTTACATTACCTGGATCTATTGTTCAGCTCATACAAAGATGGGTGGCAGGCACTGATGGGTGTTATACTGTAGTATAGCAGAATAGATGTGCAGTGTAGCTTGCACCAGGCTTCAAAGGTACTAAGTTGACCCTACATGACTGTATTCATCAATTTGCCCAATATAAATAATTTTAGAAGACTTTGGCTGTTAGCTGCAATTGTAGAGGAACTCCAACTGAAGATTTAATCTCTCATGAGTAAATAAATAATGCAAAACCTGGAACAGCTTGCAGCAAACATTGTAATAGGAGTTCTTCCACGTGGAGGCTGAAGTTTTAACATACCATGAAGGTAAGTGAATTAATTTTAAATTATGGGATTTGTATATAGTCTTGGCTTATATAGATAGTATATATTTATAGACACACACACACATAAAATATATACATAGTGTATATATATGTGTATATAGTCTTGAATCTAAAATTGAACGCCCACCTAGCTGGAGGCCCCAAGCAGCACATAACACTTACAGAGCCATTACACACACTTTTGGCAAACTCTGGAAATTTTTAAGAATCTTGCATGGAAAGAAATGCATATGTGCAAGCTGAAATGGAGCAATAGCACCTTCTGTATTTAAATGAAAAGATGTAGGTAAGACAGAACTAAGTGGCTCTGCCATCCAGAGGGGCCTGGACAAGCTTGAGAAGTGGCCCAAGAGAATGTCATAAGGTTTAACAAGACCAAGTGCAAGGTGCTGCACCTGTGTTGGGGCAACCCCTGGTATTAAAACAGGGAATAAACAGATGGAGAACAGCCCTGCCGAGAAGGACCTGGTGGATGAGAGGCTGGACACGAGCTGGTAACATGCACTTGGCAGCCCAGAAAGCCAGACATGTCCTGAGCTGCATCCAAGGCAGCATGGCCAGCAGGCCAGGGAGGGGATTCTGCCCCTCTGCCCCACTCTGGTGAGATCCCACCTGGAACACTGCATCCAACTCTGGGGTCCCAGCACAGGAACAACATGTGCCTGTTGGAGCGAGTCCAGCAAAAGGACGCCAGTATGAATAAAGGGGCACCTCTCCTAGGAGGAAAGGCTGAGAGAATTGGGGTTGTTCAGCCTGGATGGCTCCAGAAAAAGCTTATTGTGGCCTTTCAGTACCTGAATGTGAGCCTGCAAGAAAGATGGAGAGGGCCCTTTTACAATGGCAGGTAGTGATAACGCCAGGCATATAGGCTCCAAACTGTAGGAAGATAGGCTTAGATTAGAATTAAGAATTTTTTACTGTGAGGGCAGTAAAGTTCTGGAACAGGCTGGGGATACCTCATCCCTGGAAATGTTCAAGGCCAGGCTGGATGGGGCCCTGAGCAACCTGTTGCGGTGGAAGGTGTCTGTGCCCTTGGCAGAGGGATTGGAACAAGATTATCTATAAATAATCTTCCAACCCAAGCGATGATTTCTTTGCCTTTGCTTCAACTCAGCTATCCAGGAGAATTTTCTCACCTATTAGCTAGAAATATGTTGACCTGAGATATTTAAGTTATTAAAATATTGTGTGATGTTCAGTTGAGATTGGTGATATGTTCCATTTTGAAGAGCCATAAGCCACATCCTTCTTTTTATGGGAATGCATACTCGGGCTGCCTCATGAGTAAGCTGGCATTCTGACATGGTAAGAGGCCATCCAATCTTGCAGATGTCAGTGATAGTAAAGGTAACCAACAAAGTATGTGGATCTGAGATGCAATGCTCTTCATGAAAATAGAAAAGCCTCACTAAAACTAAACAAAATTTATTTATCAAAACTTTCTGAAATGTTCTGCAAGCCTTTATATCCTTTTCTTTGCTGAATTAGTAGAGTCCAGGACAAATTCTTCATTTCTATTTACTTTAACATATTTAACAAAATCCCTGCTAGTTCCCCCCAGCTCCTAGTTTGCCAGCTGGCATCAATTTAAGGCCAAAAATAATTCATTATGTGAGTAGAATTTCATGGCTGACCTAGTCTGAAGTTGAGCAAAATCAACAAGGAGATCCCCTCTTCTATACCCTACTTAAAGTAGTCAGGTGTTTCAAATGCATAATTCCCTTGTATTCCCAAAAAATGTAAGTAGCTAAAGTGCCTGGGAAGTGGGAACTTCCTGAAAATTGTGCTTAAAATATCCATGCCTGGGTGTTAGGTAGCAAGCAAATGGATTTACTTTTGACTGCAAGTTACTTAGTTTCCTGGACTTGCTTGGACAAAAATTTGTCCAGCGATGCCACAAAGTACTCTGTGAGGCCCAAACTATGGTTTGGGGAGCTGAAGAGGAAGTCTGCTGCTCTCAGGGTGTTGCTACAAAGCAATTTATGGAGGGCAACAGGAAAGGCAATATTTTTTCTAACCATGATTTTGGTTACATTACTGGCAAGCCTAATGGGAATAGGAAACAAGGATCCTGCTGAGGAATGGGCAGCAAGTAAAACATAGGAAAAGGGTGTGGGAATTCCTCTTCTGCATTGACTGTTTGAAGCATGAAGAATGGAAAAGACATGACCAGAAGAAAGCACCATCTGCCCTTTAATTAAAAAGAGGAAACGAGACCCTAAAAGAAATGTGTTGCCCAGGTAACAGGATGAATAACAGGGAAACCAGCCTTATCCCCTTGTGTAAATGGAAGGTATGAAATCGTAAAATGAAAAGTTCATGCGTGTGATTTGAATTTGGCCTGCTTGGGTAGACTGAATGAGCATAGCCTCAACCTACATTTTTCCATGGAGCTCTCCCACATCCAGTGACTGGACAGTACTCATCTATTTTGATGTTCAAGATGTGGTTTTCAGTGACTTTCACTGCTCTGAGTGTTTTATGTCAGTGTTTCAGAGGCCCATCTCTTCCTGTGTCCTTCTCCTCTTTCCTGAAGAAAGGAAGGCATGGATATGCAGAGTCCTCAGGAGTTATATGGGAGCCTGGTGGGAGCTGGGCCTTGGCAGAGTCAGGAAATGAGTAACCTGCAAGAAGGTTGTAAGAGCTTCCCACCTTTGTCTTCTCTTTCTTTAAGGAATATGAATCATCAGGAAGTTAGACAATGATTTTACAGTGATGGCAGCCTAACAATGACAGATCTCTTTGCCTGTCAGAAAAGCCTATTTAACTCATCCTGTCATTTCTTAACCAAGACAACCACTTCTGAAGCAACAGCTGATATGGTAATGGTCTAGCTGATTTCTAGTAGGTGTCAAAGCAAGCCACACATGAATTAAACTTTCATTTTTCAAAAGAAGAGAATAAACCACCTATTCAGACATAGAGGAAATGAAATTTTACAGTCATGCAGAAATGTGTTTTATTCTTTTTAAATCAAAACAACCTATCTGAAAAAAAAAAAAGGTGTATTTCATTGGATCTTTTTTTTTTTTTTCTGAGCATTTCTGCCAACATTTTAGGGGAATTTAGGAGGAGATAAACTCTATAAAGCTTTCCTATGGAAAAAAGTAAAGGGATTGTTTAAAATTACTGCATTAAATATTACAGGTAAGTACCACTGACCTGTGCCACAGTGTAAACTACTACTGAACAGAGCTGTCAAACACCTTTTGTGTTTCTTTAGATAAAACAGCTGTTTTCGTATACCTGATACATTTCAAACCTTTTTTCCCCCCCTCCTAAAGGGGTTGGAGCCAGTTTGGCACACTGCCAGTCCAAAGAGAATTCCAGAGGTTGGCATGTGGCTGTGGCCTGGTTATGCCCATGTTGACCCTTTCCTGCCCTGCTGGGGCCACTTGCCCTTCTGCATTTCTCTTTCTGTGGCTATTGACAGAGACTGAGCCTGTGGCCCAGACATTGCAAAGAAATTATGAAGTGATGACACAGACACCTATATGTGTATCAAAGTTACATGTCATTGCTCCCTGTGTCAAACCCTGGTAATACTCCTTCATCCACCACAAACATAACCTTCTGCCAGGAACAAAACTGCATTTGCAATAAATTCAGGGAAAATAAGATGACATGGTATGAGAAATTTTACTGTTTTTAAAAGGAAGGTCATTAAACCCTCTGTTTGGCATCTGAAAAGCTGTGTTGTGCCTGCTCATTGTTCAAAAAAAATCTTGCAGGCTCTGGACAATCTCAGAAGGAACTAGGATTGTTTATTTCTCCTTATCGTAGACATTCCACTCTGGAGAGGACCACAACTCAGTCATTATTTTTAAGAAGAAAACCAGAACTTTGTTATTTAGATCTGGGTTTTTTGAGAAGACTTGCCAGGGTCCAATTGCTCCCATCTGCTCTAGGCTGCCCATTGGACTGGTACTTTGTGTATTGTCATTGTAGGCAGCTTCACTTGTCTCTGTGGGTTTTGTGACCTCTGGGTGGAATTGGAATAAATCAAAACTTGCACCAGAGCTGTGTTCCAGATCAGATAACCTAATGAGAGCTCCTGAGTCTTCCTGTGAGCTGTCCTTTACCTGTTCTTAACCTCAGGGTCACTGCCTGAGGTGACCCCATAAAACACTGCTGCCTTTGTTTTCTAACAACCAGCAGAAATAAGCTCAGGGGACCCAAATGCAATGTGTGGATGGGGGACGAGTATTTTTAGCTTGACTGATTGCAAAGGTCATGTCTAAATGAATGTTTCTGTCTGCCGCCCTTTTTCTTTGGGAATGTGGATATCCCCATTTCCTCCACCAATGACTGAAGCTCTGTGAGAAAGAAAAATACTCAAAGGTCAAGATAGCCTCTCAGTATGTGCAATTTTACCCATGGTAACTATAATGGAATGGTTGGTGTAGTAATGGCATTCAAGTGATGCTGGGAGTACATATGATAATGCACAATTCTTAAAACAATTCTATCTGTATACTTAAGTAACAGACTAATCTACTAGAGTGTATCTACTACTTCAGAATGCCAAAACAAAACAAAAACTATTAAAATGTAAAGAAAATCTAACCCTGTGCAACTAGCAAGCAAAGGTATAGCTTTTTATGGAAAAACAGCAGCTAGCAAAAAAAAATATTTAGAAAAAAAAATGTGAGAATTCTAGGGAGATTAATTTTAGATATCTTGTTAACAATTCAGCATTGATTTTGAATAGTCTCCCTTCCCCAGATCTGGATAAATTACAGTTTTCTGAAGGCCTGTAATAGATCATGTTTGTTTTCTGTTCTTTGTGACATAAGCTATATTTAAGTGCAATAACTGTTTGTTCTGGCTCTGGAGAGCTGTACTTGCTGGGACAGTCCTTTGGGTAAAGCATTTTATAAGAATTAGAAAAGTAAATGCAGTGAGGAAATTTCCACACTGCAGTCCTCAGCTCAGATCCCAGGGGCACAATGGCAAACACAGGGTTGGCTGCTGTGGAGGTTTGATACTGGCTAGAAGCTAGGCACCCACAAAAAAACATTCACTCATTCTCCTCTGCTATAATTAAGCAGAGGAGGGGGAAATAAAAGATCTGAAACACTCATGGGATTAATAAGGATTAGGAGAAAACACTCTAAGGGTAAAACAGGCTCAAAACTTAAAAGCTATAAAGAAAAATGTATTAACAGAATTAAAAGAGGATAATGAAAACCAACATAAACCTTTAGAACACCTTTCCCGCCCACCCTCCAGCCTTTCTTTCTTTCCTACCAGCAGAACAGGGAGACAAAACATGGGGGGTTTTAGTCAGTTTGTCACTTCTAAATATCTTTTTTCAGTTTGCTTAGGGAAATGAGTCTCTTCTGCTATGCTGTGGGGTCTTTCCCACGGGACACAGTTCTCTGTGAAATTCTCCAATGTGGTTCTAATTTTCACAGGTAGCAGTCCCGCAGGATCTGCTGCAATGCGAATCCCTCCCACGGGCAAAGCAGTCTTCCCACAACTGTTTGCATGGGTCATTTAGTTCATGGATTACAGTCTTTTAAGATGAGCTGTTCTAATATGGAAGCAAGAGTCCTCTTCGTGTATCCTTGGAAGCAAGGGTCTTCTTTCTCTCTTCAACTTTCTCACTGGATTACAGCTTCTTGACATCTACCCACTCCAAGAGCGAGCGCCTTTTTCTCACAGGCTGCAGGTAGACCTCTGCATCCCCCCATGCACTTCATGAATTACAACAGTTTGTTGTAATTATAACCTCACCACGGCTTGCATAAGAATCTCAGCTCTGACACTCGGAGCACCTCCCCTACCTCCTCCCTCCTTTCCACTGCCCTTAGTGTCACCCTGTTGTTCTCCTCATGTGTGTCCCGTTGTTCTTCTCACCTTTTCCTTTTCTCTAACCTGGGAGAGAATTGCTGCCTGTGGGTTCATTTGTTCTCAATTTCTATCAACTGAAAAGTTTTTATAGAGTTCTGCAGCGCTGAGATGATGATCAGGGCTTCGCATCAGGGAATTGCTCACCGTGCCCCTCGCTGCTGATCACATGGCACAGCACCGGCTGCCCTTACATTTCTGTCTGCAGCACGGCTGGATAAAAGCAGCTAAATTAATTAACTTCGTTGCTAGTCATGCCAAGATGGCAGCGAGCTGTCCCGAAGGCACTACCCTGGCCACGCGGCCGCTCCTGGTGCTGGGATGGCCCCGGATGGGCAGCACCGGGATGGGCTCCCAACAGCTGCCTCCCCATCCCTTGGAGCAAGAAAGAGGGCTTGAGCACGTTTTTCCATTCTTAAATATGTCAACACAGAGGTCTTAGTGACTTCTCTGATAGGGCCAGCCAGTATGTCCGTCATCAGAGCCTTTAGGGATTGCCTCTGCTGGATGTAGCAGAAGTTTAGAGGACCTTCTCTCTTAGAAGCAGCCTCTGCAGCTTTTTCTCCACCCCCCACTAAAAGCCAGATTGTGTTAAACTAACACGACTTCTCTTGCCATGCTTGCACTGATCTGCTGGGTGGAACTTGAGAAAAATTTCCTTCCTTCCTTGTCTACCCTCCTTCATTTCTGCAATTCATGCAAAAGAGATTATACTAAATGGCTGTCCTGGTATTCTCCTGACTTCACAGACAGCACTCTTTGATGGTTCTTTCAGCAGCCCTGTCTTTAGCTAAGGAAGAAGGGGAGAAATAGTTCAGGATTTAGTCTTCAGTATTCCTTTGCTCTCTACAGTGATGGATAAGGGTTTATAATGGTTGATCTTTAGTAATTTTAACAGAGCTGGTCTCACAGTAAATTATGCCATGGAATTTAACATTCTTGCCCCCACATATTTTAAGGAAGTTGTCCTCTTCCATGATGGAAAGAGGTTAATTCTAGATGCAACAGCCTGCATGGTATGTCTGCTACCCTCAAATGCTCTCTGCTTAGACAAATATGAAACTATGAAAGTACTCCTTTCTATTATTATTATTGTTATTAATTGTCTTCCTTCTGGTTCATTTGCCAAGAGTCCTCAGAAGGTGCTTATCCCAGAAAATGGTCAGGACAAGCAGAATCAATTTTTTTTGTGCAGCAGAAGAGAAAACTGAGACTCAACCTCTTTTCACCACTAATCTTTGTACTCATTTCATTTGATATGAAAACTAATGTCAGACCCTGTAATGACCCACCCTGGAGCAGAAGGCAGAACCCTACTTTTCCTTGTTTACCTAGAAATAGGTTATCTTGCTTCAGCCACCGGGATCAGAGGACACCCACGGTCTGGCCTGAATTTTTTTTATGCACACAAATGTTGGACTTCCTTTTGCTGCCACCTTGATGTTAGGGAGGAAGGCAGCAGCTCTGTTCACCTGCACTGCAGAGCAGTGGGTGCCAGGTCATGCACTGGGACCTTCCTTGTGTTACCTGCTTACTGCTCTGAGCTCCTGAGATCAGCCCTGTAGCTTCAGTTGCTTCCAAGCCTCTGTGTTTGAAGGACTGAGACAGGTACTTTCTGCTATAATTCTTGGTAGTTTTGCTTCCTGCTCAGTTTTTTGTCCATAGCTGTAGCAGGACACCCACACATTAACACAGGTTGAGGATCTTCAGTCCTGGATCTAGACCCAAGGAATGTCGTACCCAGCAAACAGATCAGGCAAGCAGATCTCAGTCTTAGGCCTGCCTTAATTGATCCAGGTTTTGTTTGGGGTTTTTTTTGGGTTTTTTTACAGCAGCTGGAACGGAGGTTTGCAGAAGATGGAAAATAAGTGTATGACAGCAGATGAAAGGTAATTGTGTTCTTGGTGAAGCTCAAAGCAAGGCCACTTCCCTACTCTGTGGATGGGAAGGCTTCCTTCACAATCAAGGAGTGAATCAGCCAATGATGATGATGTGGTGATTCATCCAATGCCCACATAACTATGATGTACACATATTCTGAGATACATGATTAATCTTCCTCCTGTGAGTCTCAATGGAGCCTCTTGGTGCCTGGCTCAGATAAAATATTTCACTGTAGTTGTCTGCAATGGGTGGAATGAATCCCACACCAGAGCTGGGCTCCAGGGAGAAGATGACAAGGTCAGGTTTAAGAGGCTTACATCCCATGTGACAAACAAGACTTTATTTAATGTTGGACTAGTTGCCTTCTGAAGGAGGAAGAAACTCTGGGGAAAGACAAGCATGTTTTGAAATACTGTATCTGTCAGAAGCAAATCTGGTTGGAAGTAGAAAATGCAGATAAATTAAATTTAAAAGAAACATGCTATTTTGAGAAAGTCTAAAGAAGTCAATTAGTTTAACGTTTGGTTTGGGACAGCCAAGTGGAAGCAAACTTTGCAGATAAGGCAGTCTTTTAGCAGGTTGCAAGGAGGGATTGGGACCTGTGGCAATTGGAGTGTTACCAAAACAAAAGATGTTCAGCTCCCTGCCTTGGCTTCATGAAGCCAGACACATCCAGGGCTCAAGGCAGGGATGGGGCAGGGAAAAATTTTCATCCTTGTAGGGAATTCCTCTGGGTCCATAAAGACAGGCGGTAACAGAGATATGGTTAATGAGAATCTTGTTCTGTTTCTGTTTGGAATATAACTTTTTGAAACATAACTTTTTCATTACTCTGACTGACACCAGAGTAATGAAAAAGCATAAGCTTAGAGAAAAGACTCGAAAACGGATAAAATAGTAAAATGGTTTTGGTGTTCTTTAGTTAAGCAAAGGAGAGTTTTTCTTGCTAAAAATGCAAATAAAAATCATACCCTAGCTGGTAGTGTTGTAAACTGCTCAGAGTAAAGATATTTAGCCCTGAAATTTCAACATTTTTGTGGGATTTTCTCTCCGGACACATAACACTGCAACAAAAAGAGCAAAAGGCTGAGCAATTAAAGGTTATAATATAAGTCTCTGTGAGGGCTTTGGCTTTGTTTTTTGATCAATGAATATAACTTTCAGCTGGTGACATGTCAACCTGTCTTACAGAGAAGCACTGGCTCTTCCCTAAACTAAACAGGATCTGTTCATGCATCACCACCACACCACAGTTCAGTGGCATCTGAAAACAGCTGCTATGACTTCTCCGAGCACAGCGAGACAACTCAGCAATACCAAAGAACACTCAAAATATCACCTAAAAATAAAAAGAGGAAATTATTTCCAGGGCTGTTGAGTGTAGAGGGATTGTGCCCGTGCTCTGATGCACTCAAGCGAAATTAGGCAGACAGTTCTGCAGGCTTGGCTCCAGACAGGGCCTGAGGGTCCCTCTCGAGGGGAAGAAAGGCACAGCTGGTGCTCAATCTTTGCCGTTTCTTACCATCTAGTGGCCTGCCAAAGCACCAGTCCTAGGCCTCACAGCTCACATCTTTAAAACCTTTCATCAGAAGGGAGGGAGTGTGCTGCATGCCCAGGGAAAAGAGGCAGGTTCTGCCCCTGCAGAGACAAGTCACCTCCATCCTCCCCACCTGCTCTCCTCTGCCTGTTCTTTCTTCCCTTCAGAGGATGCCCAGGTGGCAGAGGAGTTGGTCACTCATTGTGACCTTGTCCAGGCTGGAGAGGACTTTGAAGTTTTATCTTTGGTGTTTCCTGAATAACTAAGTTGGGATTTGGCCACTGGAGGATGGTGGAAACACAGCAAAGTATTTTTTGGTCCTTGGTGGTATTGGGCTGGGTGGAATAACACCCTCCAAGCTTGAAAACCTTGATGTGGTCAGCCTGACTACGGGTGTGCTACCAGCCATTTCCACATAGCAATAGACAGATAAAAGTGGCATACACTGGGCAAAAATTTCCTGTTGTAGGTAACCCTCCCGTGCAGCCTTCCTTGGTATTTGACATCTGTCTATTCTGTAACATCCACTCTTTTTAGGTGAGATTTTTACCATCAGTTAACTATTTGGGAATAACTATTAGATTAGGATGGTGAATTCAGATGTTGAGATCTGTTACAAGTGCAAATGTTGGTGAGTGCATAGATCTGACAGTTCACTAAATGTGGGTACTGCACAAGTTGTTTTATCTGTACACTTTTGGTACATTGAAAATATTTCAAGTGTAAACTCCAGAGCATTTTTTTTTCTCTGCAAGCAGACTCAGGTGATCAGGGGTTTTTTAGATGAAACATTTCCCAGAGGAAGTAGAATGCTTTGACACATTCATCCAAAAATTCCCTGCAAGTAGAAAATGAAAGGGAATAGTATGCTCTTAAAGTCTGGTACTTTCCACCTTACCTTCCACAGTAATCAGATAAAGTAAAAACAGGAGATTACTTTGTCCTTTTTATTTAGATTGTTTCCCATCCCCCACACAGAGAAATTGGAGTATATCAACAGCAGTGGAGTGGCATTACAGGTGATTTCTCTGCCTGTGTCAGCATGCAGTAGGGCCAGGGTTGGCCTGGAGCAGTCGAGTGAGTCTGGCAGCCAGGAGTTTCCCTACCTTGTCCTACCTATTTGTCCTGCCCAGGAGCAGGGCAGGCAGCAGACACTGGGGGCATGTCTCTGGGGATGGGGACAAAACATTAGCCCTCAAATGGGGTCTGCTATCTAGCTGTTCAAGCCCCAGATGATTGTTGTGCTCCTAGGGACACAGAGAAGATGTTCATTATTATGGACAGAATGAGGTTTACTGGCTATGATCACAGCAGCAGGCTGTCTTGAGAAGGTGCTGTGCTCCTCGCCCATTTTTTGCAAAGAAGTGATCTGTTTAGTGACAGGGGGTGTTTTGGACCAAGGGAACAAGAACCAGCTCCCTCTCACCTGCCAAGTGGCTGAGGTGGCTGTGGCTGCTGTAGTGTCCAGCCAGGCAGTGTAGACTCCCCAGTATTCATGAGCCCCTCCTATGCTTCTGTACTACCTGTATATCTAGGAGCATGTTTGCAGATAGCTTTTACAGATTTTAGATTAGTTTTCAAAATTCTAAGCTAAATTTTTCTGAGGTCTGTCTTCAGGATGCATGTCAAAGCATGTGACTCAATCACCTTTGTTGGGATGGGGTTTGCAAAGAATTCATGTGGTCCCAAACCACAGAGCTTGTGACAGAAGCATTTGTGAGCCAAGTCACCACTGAAAGAGCTCAGTTATATATTTGACCTAATCAGTATGCATTTCTCTGGTTTTTAAGGTAAAAGTATGTTATGTCATCTCTGTAAGGGAAGGAAGGAAAGAAGGAATAAGTTATGTTCCTAGCTCCTTTTTCCACAGTCTTTGAAGTACGTGTTGGCAGGTGTGTCCAGGCCCAGGATTGTCATAACTCCTGGCAAAATAAATACATACAATTTAAAAATCAATTTCTAGCTGTATAATGCATTATCACAATTCATGTTTCCCTTGACATTATGGCCTTAAAATTGCCATAGTATAGTATTGAAGTGAACATCTATTACATAGCACCTGTACATTTTCTGAAACAATCATGGTGTTTCCGGAATTATGGCTGCACAATCTTTTGCGTCACAGTCACTGTGCTTCAAGAAAAGATGTCAACCAGTTTGGAAGAGCAGAGAGAACAGCAAGTAAGACTGCTAGCCGAAGGAAGGACTGAAAGACTTAAGGTCATGAGCCTACTATGAGATGTGATATAAATATAAATGCAAACCGGTAAAGGGGGTGAGAATAAATTCTCTGTGTTCTCTGTGCCTGCTACAAACAGAGTGAGAAGAAACAGCTTTAAGTCTGTGAAAAGATTTTCAGGATAAACTTGTAGGAGAAGTCTCTTTTGGCAGTAATTATAAGATTCTGGCATATATGGTTTTGAATGACCAAAATAATTACTAAAGATCTTTAGAAGTTAGTGAAAGGCCAAAGATGGCTTCAATCTTGTCCTGAATGATCTTGTCCTGGATTGTTTTGTCCTTTACAGTATTCATTCTTTTGTTTTTCACTTTGCAATCATAATGTTGCTCCATTCATTGCGCAGACAGGAAAGCTGGAATGATCAAAAGTATCCAGCCCTGAGCAACACTGTACCTTCAAAGCTGACCCCAGTTAAATTGCCAGCTGGACAAAGGAGTCACCAGAATGTTCCATCGAAGTGATATCTCCTATGATGTTAAACATAACCCTAGGTGAGCTGCTCTTCACTGAGAGCAAATGCATATTTAGTCAAAAATGTATGCATATGGCTTTTGAAAAGGCAGAACCCTTTCATTATTGGAACTGTTAGCCAGGAATTGTCTGATTTCCAGGCAGCCAGCATTCACATTTCCTAGTTGTGAAATGGGCACTTTTCTGCAAAACATGCTGACAAATGTGTGGCAAAGGCTGCTTCAGGGATGTCTTATGTTTCTTTATGTTTTTGCTAGGGAAGGAAATTTCCAGGGCTTGCTGTGTTGGTAACAGATGTTGCAGTGCTAGTTCTGATACCAGATATTTTTCCAGCAACAGGCTGGAAAGCAAACAAACTACAAACCTTCAGAAGACGAGGAAAGGCAGCCTTGCACATCCACCTGGCCCGATTAACATCTCTCTCTGAGTACTGGTCAGCTTGCACTCGTCAATGGAAATCTGAACTTCAAGCAAGGGCTACGCCCTTGGAAGACAGTTGCAAAAAAGCGTGAAGTCCTTCAGGATCTTGGGGAGAGTTTTTCCTTGTTTTGTTCAATTATATTCTGCGCTTGCTTCCTGGCAACATTTCTGTAATTTGAGGTCAGCCAGAGTACTTTAACTTCTGATTTATCTCTGGTTTGTGTTTCATTTTTCTTTTGTAGGCTTGGAGCTCTGTTGCTCCTCTAAGAAAGAAAAGAAACCACATCAGAGTAGCAGAGCCTTGCATGGGTGTTGGAGACCATTTATGCTCAAACTTTGTTTCATCATGACAAGTCAGTGTCCAAAATCAAAGCACGCTTATTACTTTCCATCACTTGCATATAATTCAGGACCACTGTTTTAGTAAAGTTTGTTCTCAGACTGCAGAGAAGAGGAAGCTGGTGTGTCACAGGGGTTTTCAGCCTCTAACCAAGGTAGTTGGCCATCATGTGCAGATGTGAGACCCCCAGATGGGGAGCTGGTAGTCATACATTAACCACAAATTATATGGAGTTTTTTGTCTTGCTTTCCCACCATGAAGTCAGCCTTTTAAATGTGACTTTCTTGAGGAAATGGAGGGTCTAGTGAAGCTATCACTTCTCCAGAAAACTAAGACTGTCAATGAATAAGGCATGGACAAAGGAAGCTGCAAGCTATTATTTTTTTACATTATTAAATGCGTTTGAAATGGCATTTCCCAAAAGTTTTCAGTCTCTGTAGAATTTGTAAAAATGCAGTCTAAGTTCCTGATGCAAAGTTTACATAGTAGACTACTGTGCATTAACAGCTTAAATAGCTTTTAGTCCTTTCTGTAACCCAGAAATACTAGAAAGTAGGCAAGTTTCTTATTACACACCAAATTTCAATAATCCTATCTCTTTTACTGGGAGACTGTTTTGGAGAAGATTGCATAAGAGAAAATTATTGTATCCTCTCAGACTTGAACCAGAAATCCATTATGTGTTTTACTGCCTAGGGGTTCACTTGTTTAATCTAATCCTTTAAGAGACTTGTATGCTGTGTGCGTTGCTTTGGTGGGAGTGACCAGTCAGTCATGCCTCTCCCTTGCAAGAAGAGATTGCAGTGAAGAGCAGTAATGTGCTTTGCTGGCATTAACAGACCTTTAGTTCCACAGATTTCACTACTTACCTTCTGTGTTGGTTAGTGGTTTTGAGAGCTGTATGGCTTTGTTTCTGTTCTTTGGGCTTCCTGTGTGACTGTACCTGTACTGAATATTTGATGCAAAAGTAGCAAAAGAAAGACAGGTCATAGGAAATTATGTAGCATAAATTTGGGGCCCTTGTACCATGTCTTAGGGAGGGTCTGCAAGTGCTATACATGTCCCACAGAATAGGTCCTGAGCCTGTTTCCTTTTGTACACTGTTGTGATTGTGTGGTTTCACTGTGTGATTTAACCTAGAAGTGGCTCTTTTCAGTCAGTCAATATTCATTCAGTATATTGTGTGGACAAGGTGAATCAGGAGGCTTCTCTCCTCCCACCGGTTCTGATCCTTAGTAGATACTGCAACATGAATATATGAAATCTGGAGACCATCCACTGAGCCTTAACACAACTGTTGTTGGGTGTGATGTCAAATGTGCCAGTGTTATCAAGAGGCACACAAGATGATGGGGATGAATTTGTAGCACCTAAAGTGACACAGTACAGTCCTTCCATTCACTGGCCAGTTTTAAAGCCACTGGATGGTTGTGAAAGGCTGCAAAGATAAATGTCTTGAGACATTTTGAGATGCCTGTGTGGGGGAAGGGGCAGTTCAGGCCTTGTCCTGGTGAGGCAGTGTCTTCTCCCATACCTCCCACTCCTAGAACCTGTGTCCCATCCTGCAGTGGTGCCAGTCACAGGCACAGCACAAGTGATGCTCCCCACCTGCCTCTGGAACCTCTAACCCAGCTCCTGAGTGGCCAAATGACCAGAATTCCCACCTGGGGAAGGACTCAGGAAAGCCAAGGGGTATTGAAGGCTGAACATGAGGTAATCACATTGTAGGGACCCTACCTATCATCATTGGAACCCAGAAACTGGTAGCTATATGTGTGCTTTTCTATATCTTTTCTTTCTCTCTCCTTCTTCTAATTTCCTCTTCTTGGAATTTTGAGGAACTTGAAATTGAATGCACTTACAGTTTGCTAAGTTGAGTGGGCCAAGCTAATGATTTGAGAAGTGTTTCATGTTGATTGAATGTTGCACTAAATCTTTTGCCAAAGTTCCTTGATTTTTCTGAAGTTTTCAGCAACATCTTTTGTGTTGTTTTGATCTCTTGAGAATATCTTGTCAGTATTTCTCCTGTGCATCTAACTCAGAATACAGGAACAATTGTGAGCCCTTTTAAAACTCTCATCAAGTGAGTTGCTTGGGGCCTTACAGTGGTGGAAGTAACATTTTCATTTCTTCTGAAAAGTTGTGAAAACTGAGCAATGCTGATCTTCATGTGAAGAGATTATCTGCACTTTAAAAGGCACATGCTTTCAGTCACCACCTGTAGTTTCCCTGCTTCAAAAGACACAGTCTTTGTTTGCTTACCAAAACGAAGCCACCACAGACTCCTATGCTTTGCTTCCCTGGGCTCACATGTAGGTAAAGTGCTGAGGTACTCCCTGTTTATCTACCAAAAATCTCATCTTCCAAATCAAACCTGTCTCTCTGGGGATCTGATGAAGTCAAGGCTCTGCGCTGCTGTGCAGAAACAAACCCTGTTTAGATTTCACTGGCCTTCACACCTCTTGATGGTGAGACAGTTCTTCTGACTGTGCGTTCAGCCTCATTCTGGGTCTCAGGTGTCAGTCGTGGTTCTGGGGCTGCTCTGAACAGACCTGGCAGTGGTTGAGTTTTGCTCTGAACAGACCTGCCTGACAGAGTAACAGCTCCACAGGTCCAGACAAGCACACCCGCTGCTGGAAACCCAAACAAGTAACCAGAAACCATTCTCAGCCTCCTGAATATCTTCAGACACTTCCCTACATGTATTACGGTATGGGCAGAGTATTGCAAAGTATCTTCAAGAACAATATTGTTTCATGTGTATGTATTCTCTGTAAAGGATGGCCTTTCCCTCTTTCCTGCAAGGCCTGTACCCAGGTGATGTGAAGCCACTAGAGAAGGTTCAGGCTTTTTGTTCTAATACATTTAGGCTCTTCATTGAATCGCTGTTCTTGTTCAGTTTACGACCGATGAAGTACAGAGAAACAAAGTGAAGTGAAAAGAAAGAAAAAGAAAGAAAAAGTCTTCCAGAGCATCCTTGCTTTAGGGCTTCCATCTTTGGATCTAGTGCATGTAAGTATAACAGCACTTGTATATATATATATATATATATATATATATATATATATATATGTACATATAACTGTTGGATGCAATTATAAATAATGCTTAGCCCTCAGATACATATTTCTTGTTTTCATGTTTCAAAAACTATTCTTTGCATGAAGAAATATTAGCTCAATTCTATAGATACAAAAATTAAAGCAAAGAGAGCCTGTGGAGCATTTCTGAGGTTATAGTGCAGCCTGAGGGGGAAGTGGGATGCAATACCACAGAGCCTGAACTATTTACTTCACTTTCTGTAACAAATAAGTAGTGCTATGACTAGAAATCCATTTTCCCATTTTTCAGATATATTGCTAAGCCAACACTTGTGTTGGCTGGGTTGAATCCTAAATTTTAGCCACTGACTAGTCTTATTGTGGTCTGATAAGATTAATGACCCAGGTGGTGGCAGGAAGTGAATTTTATTAGAGACTTATATAAATATATATACAAGACGTACTATGCAGAACTAGCAGTGAAGTGGAACTCTGTACTTCAGTTTTCAGACAACCATTAAAACTTCCAGCACATCATTCCTCTTCCCTGTACTTCTGGGTTTAAATGAATACTCTGAATCAGAGGTGCTCCTTTTGATGTAGTTTTCCGGCACTTTTACAGGTCCAAGACACAATTAGCAAGTTTGTTTCTGTCAGAAGGAAATGGTGTCCTTCTGAACAGAATGGTGAAACAAGGGTCTCTCCTGTGCTGGATGCTGCATTTTGGTTGCCACAACCCTGTGCAGTGTGCCAGGCTGGGGGCAGAGTGGCTGGAAAGCTGCCAGTCAGTAAAGGTCCTGGGGTACTGGTCAAGAGCAGCTGCACATGAGCTCAGGTGTGCCCAGGTGGGCAAGAAGGCCAAGGGCATCTGGCCTGTACCAGCACTGGTGTGTCCAGCAGGACCAGGGCAGTGACTGTCCCTCTGTGCTGGGCGCTGCTGAGGAACCTCCCATCCTGGGGTCAGTTTTGGACCTTGTCACTACTAGGACATTGAGGTGTTGGAGTGCATCCAGAGAAGGGAAGAGAGTTGGGGAAGGGCCTGGAGCACCAGAAGCAGCTGAGGGGGATGAGGGAGCCTGAAGGAGGTTATGGGGGGACTTTCTCATTCTCTACAACTCCTTGACAGGAGGGTGGAGCCAGGTGGGGATCAGGCTCTGCTCACAGGGAATAAGAGACAGGACAAAATAAAATGGCCTCAAGTTTCCAACAGGGGAGGTTTAGATAAGATACTACAAAAAGGGTCGTCAAGCTTTGGGACAGGGAAGTGGCTGAGTCACTATACCTGGAAGTGTTCAAAACCCACGTGGATAGAACACCTGAGGACACTGTTTAATAGTGAATATGGAGTTGGTGCTGGGATCTTAAACGTCCTTTCCAACCTTAACTGCTCCATGATCCAAGACATGTTACTACTGCCCTGAAATCTTCTGGGCAGTAGTGTGGTAACTGTACTCCCTCTTACTTCATTTTACAAGGAGGATACTACTATGGAGTAATCTAGATGAAGAGTACTCAGGCAATGCTGGAGATTTCGCATCAGTAACTGTGAAACAATACAGCTTGTTCTCTACTCTGTCCTTTCAGTTAGACTTTCATACCAGCTTTAAATCCTTTCTATTCTCACCTACCGAAACAAAAGGTCAAGGAATTTCTACTCTGGAAGCCCAGCATTACCTGTTAAAAATACAGACTTCAGTTATCAACAGCTAAAAACCTAAAATAATAGCTGTTGAGGTACAGCAAATTGACCACACCACAAACTCAGCATAGAAAATCTTTGCTATTGATTTCTAAAAGTTTATCACACACAGGAAGAGATAGCAATCCAGAGACTACAGAGATAGACAAAATTTATTTATTTATTCCCCACTTTTATTGACTTTTCAAAGAAACCCACCAGAAATACCATTCGAGTTGGAATATATTAGTATGCTACCACTGTTAAAAAAAAAAGGCATGAAAAAAATGTATAGTTGAAGGCTATTAAATTCTGATACATCTGCATGTTCACTTAAGAGTCATTATTATTCTAGAACAGTGGAAGTACATTAGACATTCAGTGACAGCTAATTTGTCAGCTCATGAAGACAAACAAGGACTGATTAGTGTGTCTGCCTTCTCTTTAAAAGCCAATCAGCAATAAATAGATGGTGTCATTCATTGTCATGCAGGAATGATTGTGGTTTCTCTACTTAGTTGGGCTTTCTGGGTTTTCATGATTTTAGGCTACTGGATGATTGAGGAGTTTTGGGGAAAAGAAACTTTAAAGGGTGGAAGTTCAGTTTATTAGAGGAGGCTATAGTTAAATTTTATGCTTTAACAGATTATCACCATAGTTTCATGCCTTAATGTCTAACAGCAACAACATTCTTTTTTCCCCATAAAAGGGACTATTATGAATGCATTATAATCAAAAATCAAATCTTTATACCACCTATGTTATATGCAGCTGTTATATTAAAGAGGTATCACCTGGGTTAATTACATATCACCATATTAGCATATGCCTAAAATAAGAGGTTTTAATTAACTATGCTGTGGCTTAAACACCACTTTTCTGACCTAACTCTGCATTATTTCTGGAATTTTTAATATCTCTATCTTAAAAATATACCAATTAAAATAAATTATTGTTATATATTTCTTTATATCAAAGAAGAATCTTCAAATTTACAAAAAGCCAGTCCAGAGGTAAATATCTGTCACATTCCACTAGTGAGGAATTTAAAATAACTGACATTATTTCCAAATAGATAACTTCTTTCAACATACAGTTTATTGCCTGCTCTTTATTTGTTATTTAGCTCACACAAAGAAGAAAGAATATTTTGTTTCACAAGAATGTCTCTCGACAGAGTGGACATGTGGATTTGTTGCTGGATGAGAACCATTTGTACTGAAAAAGAGAAATACATTTGTTTAATATGTGAAGGCAAGCTGAATACCAGAAACACTAGTACATCATCAATAATAACCATTGCTGTCAGGGATCTGTGCTGTTAAGCTGTACCAGGGTAAGTTTAGAATGGACAATAGGACGAAGTTCTTCACAGAAGGAGTGATTGGGCATTGGATTGGGCTGCCCACAGAGGTGGTGGAGTCATTGTCCCTGGAGATGTTTAAGAAAAGACTGGATGTAGCACTTAAGTGTCATGGTCCAGATGACAAGGTGGTACTAGGTCATAGGTTGGACTTGAGCTCAAATGTCTTTTCTAACCTAGTTAATTCTGTGATTCTGTGTATGCAACTATCAAAACATGAACTATACTTTTTTAAAAACCAACAAGAAACAGTAAAAAACCCCTTTTCACTCGTGCATGTATGCATGTGTATATGCACATAGGTAATTGTAGTATATACACATAGTAAGACATACACTGTGTAGCAGCTCTTCTCTCATTACCTGCCCTTACATCTTAGTACAAAATCCACAGAAATAATTTATGAGAGCAGGTTATCCCAGATACTCCAATGACAAAGTGGAAAATTACTGGTAATACAGTAGAAGTTACTGGTTTAAACTACATGGATAGCCAGGCTGGATGGGCCTGGAGCAACCTGGTCTAGCGGAAGGTGTCCCTGCCCATGGCAGAAGGTTGGAACAGATGAACTTTAAGGTCCCTTCCGACCCAAACCTGCTCTATGATTCTATGATATTTTGCCTATTTAAAAAGATTTACTCCAGGTACTTACTAAGCAGGCTGAATGAAACTTCTTCTTGCATGTTCTGCAAGCTTTTTTGGGAAGAGAATAGTTTGAACCATGAATGACTGAAAAACAGATCATGCAATCTTCAACGCCTTCAAAACGTTTATCCACATTATTTTTCCACAAAGATAAGCCTTCCATAATACTTCCATTCTAACAGAGAGAAAAGAGATGTTAATACTGTAGAACTCCTTTGGACTATTCCTGTTGTAGTCATAAAAACATGAAGGAAACAAAGCCTGAAGGATTTATAATCTGAAATGATATGCAATACATGCAGTGCATAATTTACAATACTCTGATCTACAGAAAAGCTAGTAATCATCAGAGCAGGAAGAGTGTATTCAGGAGCACTTAAAAAGGGACTTTGAATTTTTTCACTGCTTTGTTTTGTTCTAACCACAGATGATGCAATTTCAGCTACCATCAGAATTTTAGAGAATTCCATGGATGGGATTTTTGGTTTTGATTTTTGTTGTTTGTTAGGGGTTTTTTTTCAAATTATAGTTGAGATGGTAGTGCCATGGACCAACACTGGCCCACATCTTGAGATCTAAATTTTCAACTTGGGCTCTGGATTTAACACGACCTAGTAATGATCATTTTACCTCTGTTCATGTATCTGGGGAAAAGCATATGGTAAGAGTGACCCAATTCTATGAAGGCCTTTGCAATTTAATCAGATCTATTTCACAGATCTATACAATACTGCATTCCTAGGAATATTTTTCTGCTATAAGGACTTAAGTTTTCAAAACTAGGAGCTTTATTTAAATTCACCTGATGTGTAAGATATGTGCTTAACTGTAGCATCCAATTGCGCCACTGCTGTACAGCCACACCAACCCTCTTTCCACTCTCAACTGTTATTGATCCCAGTGGATAATTTGATGGAAGCTGTATTATTAGTTCAATAAAGATATCATCAACAGAATAGGTTGCAATGACTTCTCGTGCTGCAGACCGAGCTTTTACCTTTGAAAAAAATACACATATTAAAAAATGACACAGGGGGATACTTAGCATCTCTAGTCTTTGTGTGTATATATATATATATATATATATATATATATATACATATATATATATATATACACACACACATATATATATATATATATACACTATAAATACATTACTGTACACACTAAATTATTTTCTTAGATCAGGTAAACACTTTTTTCAAAGAAAACAAAAATCTATTCGTATCTCGATAAACTAAAAAGAAATTGCCAGCCAGTTTTCAATCTACTGATTGATTACATCTATTAATAAAAAAAATAGTATATTGATAGCAGTACTTTCCACTTACTTCCTCAATTTCTTCAACATCCTAAATCCATTCTTTCATGTTTTTCCAAGCAGAATATTAATAAACATCAATTTAATTTATTGATACCAAGCAAAATTATGTCTAATTAGTCATTCGGAACAACAAAGTTGCAATCATATAAAACAGAACCACTGTCTGGTTCTGAGAAGTAGAAGTTCTTGCAATGTTTGCAAAAAACTCAACTAAATAAAAAGAAAGGACAAAAAAGTCTTACTGTCATGCCATTAAATAACTGTGTGCTAGTCTGAACAGAAGATATTTCCTGGGAGGAGAGCACACTGCTGACATATTTGCTTGTGAATTTATCCACAACATTGAAGACACGCTTCTCACAGCTATTCCACCACAGCCTCACCATGGCTGGCAGATCTTTCAGTGTTATATGGTACACAGAGCAGGCCAAGTGTGGGATCTGGGATGACAGCACCCCTGTCCCTGGGAGAAAAAGAAAAGGTGTTGAAATACTCCTAATACGTTAGTCATAGATGTTGATGCCTCCTCACCACATACAAAATTCTGATTCCAATATAATTGTGGGAAAGGTAATTTCATGTACATGTTCCCATTACTGCTATTCTAAGGGCTTGTTTGACTTAGCCCTTCTTCACTAGGCTGGTTTCTTTGTTCCTTAGCCTGACACCCCACACCTCAGAATTCACCTTCTAATTAAGAGACTGAACTCCAAGTGGACAACAGGAATCAACTATAATTTTATATTGTAATCACAAAACACTCACTTTGGAGCAAACAAACAATGAGGTGTTTGAAGGACAGCTGAGCTTTGCAGGCATGTATAGAAATGGCCTCAAGTTCCATCAACAGAGGTTCAGGCTGGATATTAGGAAATAATTCTTTGCAAAAGGAATGGATAAACATTGGAACAGGCTGCCCAGGGAAGTGGTGGAGCCACCATCCCTGGAGGTGTTCAAAAAACATGAAGACTATCACTTTGTGGTACGGTTTAGGGGGCACAGTGGTGTTCAAAGGCTGAGCTTGGATGATCCCAGAGGGTTTAATGGTTCTATGATGAAATAAGGGAAGATTTTTCCTTGGGATGTCAAGTTAGTAATTCTTTCTCATTGTCATCCAGATAAATTGTTCTGCCACATAGAGTGATGTCCAAGCAAAATGTTAAGAAATGGAAACTCCATTTCCTTGCTTATACCTGCATAGGTACATAAAAAAAATGAATGAAGTGATTTAAAAATCTAATTCTCTTTTTCATGTTTCTCAGCTTAAAAATGCAGCATATCTTCTCTCATCATCACTGATTACCTGGGTCTTCTGAGCAGCATGAGAAAAACAGCACACAATTTATTATCTCAAATATTTTAAAAAATGTATTAAAATATTTTATAATATTTTGAATTTATATATTAAAACAAAAGAAAATAGAGAAATTTTATTTAATATCAAAAAAGTATCTCTGGAAGCAATGGTTCCAAAATAGATCATATATTCCCAGTGTTTTGGAATTGTTACGTTCAGGATTCAATAGCAGCAATGTATCATTCCTGGGTTTTGTCTTTCTTGGTTTCTCTGATAAACATGTCAACTTTGGTTAAGTTTCAAATGGGAAGTGTTAGCTAAAGATTATTAAACATATGCATGTATTTGTCTCTCTGTGTACTTGTTTTATAGGTGAGATTTTCTAAATATTTTCTAAAGTATTTTTAAGAAAAGAAAGCTTATTTAAATATAACAACTCTCTTAAATGCACAAATACAATTTTTACTAACCTTTGACATCTAAATGAAGCTCTTCAGTAAAGAAGGTTTTTGTGTCCTTATTTGGGACTTCTGAAGTTGGCCCAGAAAAGACAGGATTTTCAGGCATAAGCCTGAACAAGTGATAAAGGAGTTTATTCAAGCTTTTAGTTCTTCTAAGGTATTGTGAGTAGAGAACTCGCAGCTGGTAGCATTAACAAAAATGCACAAAAATAAATAAAACACAGTAAATACAGCTTACTCTGTAATAATACAAATATGTCCTTGCAGGGAGGAAGAGCAACACTGTGACTTAGAACTAGTGTTTAGAAGAGAAGTTTAGTTCTCTGCACCATTTTGAACGATTAGAAGATTATAATATGCACCAAGCTTGTTTGAAAATGCAAGTCATCTTTTCATGAATCTTAGTTCCTCATTGCTCTAATTCTACCATCCTCAAATACAACAGTGCAGAAATCTAAGTCTATTGGTGCTTTCAGAATCTTCACTGACTTCACAAAAACAAGGGATAAGAAGTTACATAATTAAAAGAAAAAAGGCTGGACGAAATTTCAAGTTACATAATTAAAAGAAAAAAGGCTGGATGAAACTTTGAGACTGAAACTAAATAAGTAGGTTAAGAAATTCAGTTAAGAAGAAAAGACTCTGAAAATATACCTGAGAAGAAGCTGCTTTAAAGAAAGCTAATGTTAACTTCCAAGTGAGAAGATATCCTAGAACAAGGCAGAACTCATCACTCAGGGGTTGAATAACTGCAAATTCTCCAACCGGAATGCATTCCAGGATGTTTTCTAGCAAGAGTTCTTGAGTTGCCAGGATAGACATAAGAGCTGCTGGAGGTGATCTGTGGGAAAAATGTTATCTGGAATAGTAAATTCAAATCTTGAGCATAGCATGAACTGAAACATGTTCACAGCCTTCCCAGAAAGACATGAAAGTAAAGCCATGCATGCAGAACGTACAATGAGCCTTTTATTACAGGAATTTAAATTTCTTCATTTTCCCTGAACGGAATAGTTGGTGTTTTTACCTTCTTAGAAGAGAAATTTCAACTGAATGCTGATCACTTTATCTGGGAGTGGTCTATGGCTGAGCTGATATAACCTACATCATGGATAGCTGCTTTGCTTGCTTTCTCTGAAGTTACAACAACAAAGGAACAACTGAACAATGATCTCCTAATCATTGTTGGCTCTGGGTTGAAAAGCCTTTTGCAGCTCTGTGGTTAGGAAAGGTATTAATAATTGGGCTGAGGTTAAAAAGGAATTTTAACCAGTTACCACATTACCTCTTCAAACCAGAGACTTCACTGGATTCAAGCTGTATAAAACACAGGTTAATTTTGTTCAGTTTCAAGTAACAGCAGTTACCTGTGAAGGTGGACATATCCTGAATACATGTAAAAATTTTCCAAGATTTTCTAATATAAAGCATATGTATGGCACCTGGTCTGGCAACTGCACCTAAAAAACACCTGCAAATACTGTCTACAGTTTTAGCACAAAGGCAGATAGGACCAAAATATTAAATATTTATAACATTATTTAAATATTTATAACGTTATCATAGCTATGCAATTTCTTAACATCTCCTGGCTTCTTAACATCTCCTGGCTACTCTGCTGCAAATTTCAAACTTTTAACACATTTTTAAAATATGGAAAACAGTCTTCTAAAAAGTGAGGGCAAAAATACCCACAATGCCAATTCCTCCTCTTCATCACCATAGGACTTCAGATCTTCATCATCAAATTTAGGCAATTCAGGCATTAATCTACAGAAATATGTAAAGGAAATCAGGTTTAATTTTTAAATAATTTTTAATAAACTGTTTTAATATATGTGATGCATAGTTCTTTGCTTATCAATGTCAACATTACTGTCAGGCAAGAAAACAATGGCAGTTATTCCTTAACAAAAACACAGAATCTTTCAGAGACACGTCACCATTGCAAAGATGGCTCATGAGTGACAGCCATTGAGCATATATCCTTGCTCGCTTCTCTTTCCAGACCTCTAACTTTTCCTGAGTCATGTTAAAATATAATTCTCTATCGGAATGAAGCTATTGCTAGTTTATACCTCAGTATAAGTGAAAGATAATCGTGGCTGGCTTAAGCTGTCTGCCTTGCAATCTGCATCTTGGGGAGCCAAATGCATATATTTTTCAAATTCTGTATTGTCTCTCTAGGTATTAGAAATATCCAAGAAGTTCACAAGAATACTACCTATCTATATTCACTTTCTTACCTACATTAGTGAAAATAAAAACTAATATCATTTAATGGTAGTGTTAGGCCCAGATAAAACCTGGAGCATTTCAGTTTACATTTTAGGATTCTAGGAGTGCTAAAATAAGGGCTAAAAATAAATACCTTTATTAAGTCTGCTAATACAATTACCTTTAGCATTCATAGTTTTTGTATAGTGTCCTCCAAAAAAGAACACAAATTGCCCAGTTAAGCATCTTCCCCCATAATGGAACATGATTTTGCTATAGGACATTTTTTTTTAAAAAAGGGGCAGAAGGGTTGAGAGGCGACAAGAGTGAAAAATTTGTTGCTTCTTACTTATGCAGCATATGGTAGACAGAAACCTGTACAGGTCGAGCCCGGAAAAGCAACAACGGAGAGAGTGTGTTCAGAAGAGTCTGGAGTTTATCTGGAAGATTTGTCTTCTGGCCTGCAACAAACTTGGGTGGCAGCTTATGGTTTAACAACTGGTCCTTTGAGATGTAAGTTAGAGCTTCACCCAAAGATGATAACACAGAGTTCTGAAAAGCGCCTTCTGATGCATTCTTGGTTTCTCCTATTTAAAAGAAAACAAGCAGAATGTATGGATGATACCATAAACAAGCTCTGCTGGAAACAACTCAAGAGACTACATATGGCAGGTTCCATCTGATCTTAACAATCTCAGTGTTACATGCAATCACTTTACTAATTAGCATGTAAGTGTTAAAAACCTGAGTTGTCATAAACTCTATTTACATTATATTCCTGTAAATTCAAGAATGTGGCCCCTTCAGTTCTATTTCAGAACTGCTTGGCTGTTATCCCCTTGTCATATACTTGCCTGTGATTTTCACCAACAAAGGTAACAGCAAATTGTGAATTCCCTCAGAAAAGAATTCTTTCCATTCACTGACCAAGTTCTTAGGAAGATTTGCAGTAGTGTCAGGAGCTTCAGCCTCAAAGTAAGCACTAAGGGCAGATGCCAAGTCACAACTGACACAAGCAAAAATCTGCACAAGCGGGACATGATAAAGCAAACAGCTTTCACTTGTTGTCTAGGAGGAAATAAACACAGAGGAAAATTCCTTAACCATAAATTTGCTTTAAAATACGTTTCACATTTCCTGTCTACATCAGAAAGTATAATTTCAAAGACAATTCAATAGCAAGAACCAGTTGAAAATTATGTGGGGTGGGGAGATGCATTTAAAAATAGAATTTGCACTTTAATAAGACTTCCTGAAATGAATTTCCAAGCCTCACCAACTTTTAGAACCATGGATTGTTTCAATTATATAACCTTCCTTCTAACGACAATAAGAAAATTCAATGGACAACATACTACAAAAACTGGAAATTATTCAAATGGATACCAGGAGAATATTTTTTCTCCCCCAACACAGCTGCTTCCTTTTTATTTTTTGTTCTTACTAGTTCTGTCAGAAAAGAGTATCATTGTCAATTAAAAATATTCCCTACTTAGTCTACACAACAAGATTTTCTTAAAAGTTTGTTGGTTGGTTGTTTTTAAACAAAATACATAGTTTTGAGGCACATGCCATTAGGTAAGATTAATCCTGAGACCAAGAAAGGTCACATGAAGTTTCCAGCCTGCCCTTCCAAATGCATAGGTGACACAGAGAGAGAGAGAGAGAGATTCTGTATTTTATTTGATTAATCAGAAAGTAATCAGCTGACTGCTGACACTACTGATCTCTTTCCTAACAGCAAAAGAATGTAACTTTGATGTTTCATGTGATCAGTTAGATATTGAAATGCAGACACTGCTTTTTATTCAGTTAATTTTGATGTATCATGTTAGACTATGTCTTAAAGAAATACTATTTTTCAAGACAGAGACCTAGAGCAGACTTATTTCAAAATTATTCTCCAATTACCAATGCCATTATGAAATACTACTTGAAGAGTGAGCTGATTTTATCTCCATACACAAAAAGATACAGGTCAGTATAATTGCTTGTGCTTTTAAACCACATATGACCTTTGTCCAAAGTACAACATAAACAGGATTTTGTGCAATTCTTCTTCACATTGTGTCAAGTACTCGGTACACTGAGATTACAGTGTTCATGCCATATGCAGGGAATAATCAAAAAGATAAGTACATTAAAAGTGAAGATGCTTCCATATTACCTCTAACCAAGCCAACATGGAGCACATCAAAAAGTCCCACTCATTATCAGCCAAAGGAGCTGTGGAATATCTCAGCAACAAGGGAAGGTAACGCATCATCTCAATGTTGAAACCAAGCAACTGAGCACTTGCTTCTTTCAGATTGCTGCAATAAAAATACAACCAAAGTTTATATAGCTTCATGTTGTAGACATGAGTGTTGATATTCTTGCCTTCACTCCTTCTCAAAGGACAAATTTGTCTGGCATCACCACACTGTGCCCTATGTGCTTTAGATATTCTGTCTTTCAAAGGTAGAGTGCTACATTAGCTGCCAAGTCTAAGTAAGATTCCTAAATTACAGACTCATACATTTCTACAATTTACACATTTGCTTGAGCAATATACTTACACAAACTATGAATTTTAGTAATTTTAATTAAATCAATGCAAGAAAAATAATAATTTGAAGCTACTGAAAATTTAGGAAAAAATATTAGCCCTCAAGTGTCCAAATATTATACATTATGGGTTTAGATTATTAGGAAGAAATTCTTCCCTGTGAGGGAGGCCCTGGCACAGGTAGCCAGAGGAGTTGTGGCTACCACATTCCTGGAAGTGTTGAAGGCCAAGTTAGATGGATCTTGGAGCAGCTCGGTCTTATGAAAAGTGTCCCTGCCCATGGCAGGGGTTGGAACTGGAGGAGCTTTAAGGTCCCTTCCAACCCAGACCATTCTATGGGTTTATGATAATTCTGAAACTTTGTTGCCTGGATTTTTCTCACTATAGTAAAAAAAAAAAAAAAAAAAAAAAAAATTCAGTATACTTTTACTCTTTGCTGGAAGCTTTTCAAGTTACAATTTTGGGTCCAGAATTTTAAAAGACAGACACCTTTCTGTTTGGTATGCAAATTTTCTTCCTGCTACCAAAATAAGCAATCAGAACTTGGAACTGAATATCCAGCAACACCTACAAAAGTTGGTCAGTTCTGAATGCATTTGAAAACAGTTGACATCTTTCAAAAGCACTTATAAAGCTCCTTAGTTTCCCAGCCTTCAACTATCCAGGTAATTTTCTGCAGTATGAGTTAGTAAATACCTAATAACAGATATATTAAACCAAGGTTTCTACAAAAGCTTAAATATGTAATATTTGAGCAGTAGATGGCAGTTGTACAGATTGATTTTGTTTGAATTAATAGCTAGTCTGTATTTTTAAACTCTTGTCTTAGAAATAAAAAAAAAGGTCAAATTATCTCAAAGTTGCACCCACCAGCTAAAGAGAAAGCTGTCCTCATTATCATTTTTCCAAGATATCATGATTTTCAGTATTGCAGGTAATAGATGATCACAATCAATATTTCTATCCTTCAAGCAGGAGTTCAAAATGGAAAGACACCCAAATGCTCCTATGACATAATAAAAATGTAAACTTAATATTCATAATTATCAAGACAAAGCAAACATCAGAATGTGTGTCATTAATATCATAAGTCAGTTTGGACACTTTGAAAACTTAATCCATAGATGTCATAGTTAAATCAAAATACAAAATCCAATCTAAACTTCTAAAAAAACAGCTCCTATAAGATTAAGTGATAGTTTATAAAATTTAAAAAGAAGAAAGATACCTGCTAAGATTGAAATTTCTTTGTGCTACTAAAAATACAGTATGCTAAGTTGTAATTTGGACAGATAATTAAGACAATGCAACTGAAAGTTGTGAATTTCAATATTATTGGAATGTTAATTGGAGTTCTAGTCAGAATGTTAATTTTTACTTTTAGAGTGAAGTACAACTGTTGCATTAGTACTGCTTTCCATTTTTAAGAAGAACTGTATTTATCTAGATTTCTTGAAGAAAATGAGCATTTCCAACAAGCACAAGTACAAAAAAATAAGGTAAAGTATCGCATATGCATAGCAAAACCAACCAAACAAACCCCTGCTTCACTTAAACAAGTTCAGCAACATTTTTTTTCAGCTGACCTGAAAAGAAAGACACCACTTCATGTAAATTTGGACATACATGTTCTGCTCAGGAATCCCTCAAAAACTGAGAAGTAGTAGATGAGAAATGCCAACTACAAATAAAAGGCCTCCACAACAGAGGAGGAGTGAGGATTTTTCCATTTTCTTCTTTTCAAAGCTTTACAGACACATTTGTTTGTCTCACTGGTTATCTTAGAATGCCAGGAAACCTCAACTAAGTTGAAAGAGCAGAAAAATACAACAGCAGAAATTTTTAAGATTCCTCTCAATTTTTGCATGACACTAAAACTGACGATTTTCACACCTGAAGAACATCCATTGGAAAAACTCATCTGAAATCCTACGCTGCCAAGGGACAAAAGTCCACAGTTTAAAGTAACCAAAGACAGATTTTTTTTTCAATTTAAGTAAGCACGGTTCTGTTACAAAACACTAAACCTACATTTCAGTTTTCATATAGACTGATCAATAAGAGTGTGTGCAAGAACACACAAAAGCAGTAAGGGACAAAAAAAGAAAGGACTTTCCTCTTAAATGACATCTAATTCATACAGATAGAAGGACTGTGTGTGAGCACTTCCAAATAATTTTCTTGAAAAGCAGCAAGTTCATGAAAACGTGATATTATATATTATATTACATGTCAACCACCTCTCAAGTAATTTTCCACAGCAGCAGACAGTTAATGTAGTGCAATTTTCAGTTGGAGCAGCTACACAAAAATTATACATAAACTGTGAAAGAGTTTTTGGCAAAGTATCTAAAGACAACCACGACCACTTGACAATGGCAATATTTTTGCATGCTGTGTAAAGCGTAAATGGTTCACTGAGAACTTTGATATTTACAAACACACTTATATAGGATAGATCAAACTAGAAGTACAGCAACATCAGGATGCTTTTAATAATATCAGCCTAAATCTTTTCATTCTAATTTTGTATCTGGCAGTAGAGCTTGTACTTTCTGAATGAGGCAGAAAATTACCATGCCAGTCTAGAAGAAACAGGCAAACTGAGAAAGCATTTTTTTCTAGGAAAAGCAGCATTATAGTAAATATAGTAAGTATGTTTTATCTAAAAGCAAACATGATTACAAAATAATGTTCTTAAATTTTAATGAACTAGACTGAGGTAAAAACATACTCACCATCAGTGCTGGAAAGCGCTGTCTGTGTACATGTCATAAGTTTGGCCACACAATGGAAGACAAGTTCTCTCTTTTCTTCCTCAATTAAGAAAGGTGACAAACACTGAAGTGTATGCAATCTGCCCTCTGTTAATGGAAGGAACCTATTCATACAAGCAAAACACCAAGAATGAAACTAACCCAAAAAGTGAACTAGGAAACAAGGTACCAGTTAGTTCATAATGATGTAATATCCTCTGACATAACTAATCCCATATGCTAAACCAAGTCTGACTTTCACATGCCATACACATGTATCACTTCATTTTCAGCCTTCAGCTGTCAATGGTCAGAATAAGGATCATTTCACACCATCTACATTTGCAACAAACTGCAAGTTTATAGGCAGCAGTATTAAGATACCCTTCTGATGTCTTGAAAAGTTCTTTCCTCTCCCAGGATACAGCACTCTCAGCATGGATCACTTTGGCCATGGTTAAGGACCAGAGTCTTCCATGTTCCTCTGATCTTCAAAGAAGAAGAAAGACCCTGGTTAATATATACAGATTATCAGAGTTCACCACAAAAGCATTTGAATGCATTCTGAATCAACACACAGATGGAAATATAGTGGCATTCTATAACAATTCTAACTGTGAAGACAGAGCTAAGAGTTGTTTTACTTGTTCTCACATACCTGTCAAATATAGTTTGCTGCAGGCTAGCTGTGCTACTCAGAGTACTGAACTCCTCATATGTGATATGCATCTCTCCTAACATATGAAGATATTCCAGAAGCAGATTAGGTGGATTCTCCAATTCTTCAATCCATTGTAATGAGTACAACAGTTCTGCAACTAATTAAATAACAGCTATTGTTTATAAATTACTACTGACTTGTATAAGCAAGAAGTTTCAGGTCAGGTTTTTGTTGGTTTTTAACATACTTTAATGCATTAAAGATACTATTTTTACATGAACCTCAGGTGCTTCAGAGCATGATCACGATATTTGCCATTGTATCATAACATACAAGAGAAAAAAGCTACATTAACCTATTCTAGATATTCAAGAAATTTTAAAACAAATTAAATTGGCATGACTCCTCTCATTCTCTCCCTTTTCTCTACTATATAGTTCTTGCAGACAAGGCAATCAATACCTAAGTCCAGAAGAAAACCAAGCAAATTTCATAAGAGCTAGCATGTGGTTCCTTCATTAGCTTACAAAGACCCACACTAAACAATTACATTTCTCATCATGGTGAGTTTCAGAAATAGAATTGTTAATTTGATAATGCTGCATTTAATCTGAACATTCTTGAAAATAAAAGGAAACTAAATTCCACCTCTTGGAATTAAAAGAAGTTGTTGTCTCAAACTATCTTTACATTATGGTTAAACCCTCAGTGGAGGGATACAGTTCTTATTGCCCTCTCATGCCAATGCATGGTGTGTTTTGGCAGTGAACAAATCTGAAGTTCATTGAAAACTCATACTTCTCCCAGTTTAAAGTTCTGGTGAGATAGGGTGTATATAAACAAAAGAGGTTAAGAAATATAAATAATATGAATATAAAAACTACTCTTAAAGGAGACCGTAACAAAAAAAAAAAGAAAAAAAAGCAACAAAAGGTAAAAGAATTAAGGATTTCTCATATCTGTATGCCAAACTTTTTAAACTATGCATTTCTAATTTTCGGTTAGGTTACAACTACTATAAAATAGAATTCCTTAAAATTTTACCATTGTAACTTACTTATATTATCGATTTTCTTTCTTTCAGCATCATCATTTCCATCGACTACACTAATTTTCAGTTGAAGTAATACCATTTTACTTAATAAGGCAGAAGTACACAGATGGCCTGGAAGTTTAGTTATGCCACAGAGCTTGACACTTGATCCCAGAGGTTCACAATTCATACTAAGCCTTCCTTCCAAAAGAGGCTTGTGCATCCACTGTAATATATGCATAAAAAGAGTATGAAAAATTACTTTGATCTATTTAAGCTTGAAAATTCAGAATTATTAAGAAATAACCATGAAACATACACAGTCATATCAAAAGCACAATGGTGAGGATGACCCACTCCAGTGTTTTAAAAACCTAATTGCACAGCAATAATTTGAAACTACACTGCACTCAGAAACAAATACATTTCTTCAGTACTCTACATATTTTACAAGACTGGTGGCTGCACAGGAAATTTATGTCCTTCCCCACTCTTTACTCTGTGTATGTCAGCATTTTGTTGATAGATAGCACACCACGTTCCTCTGCAGATATTGGTGTCTTTTACAAAATTAAACTTTATGAAGAATTAACTTAGAGATTAAAAACATCTTCACAATGTATACTCTTTCAGATAAAATTCCTGAATTGTAAAGCAAAAGTTGCTGGTTTTCTGTGCAGAAGAGGGTAATATCGTGGATTTTGATTTTTTTCCAGTAGTACTGGATGGGTCCATAAACAGAGATTTTGTCCTCTTTATGGACAGAGGCTGAAAAGAATCTCTGCACAAATATATGGTATTCATAAGTGCAGTGCCATGTCACAAGAGAGAATGCTTACCACCCTGGGGGACACAGGCTTGAGGAAAGATTGACCACCCTGTGCAATCCATTATCAATTCCATACCTCAGAGCACAGAGACTCGTGCAATTTCCCCCATTCAGTTTTGTTCAGTGTGACGTGCTCAAAAAAAGCTCTCACAAGATACCCAGACTGTCCATCAGCTTCCATGAGCTTCAACAACAAATCACTGACTGCAGAGATCAAAACCTGAAGACTGAGAAAAGGAGAAAACACTGCAAACAAGTTTGGCACTAATATTTTAAGAGTCACCTCATATTTTCCATTGATACAATGCTCCATACATGCTGTACTAGGTGTGGTTTAAGTTCTGCTCTACCCACTGCCTCCAACAGACTGAAAAGTCTCTCAGTAATACAGATGTCAATTTAATAAAGGCTATTATAGCACTGACTCTGGTTTGTTTCAGAGAACGACATATTATGGAACAGACATGTGCATCCCAATTACCTTTTAACATCCAAAGAGGAAGACTGAACTTGGTTCTTGACCCACAGTGCAGCTTTAAGTAAAAAGGTGCTCTGTTTCTGAGTGCTCTGAAGCTGATGCACAAGTGAATTTACACCAGACATCCAAGTGTGTTTTAATTTGCATACAAGTACATCTATTGTAGGGAGAAGAAAAAAGAAAACAAAACATCAATAAATGGACAAGCAAAACCACCACAAACATGTAAACTCTAATTACAACCTATAGCATACAGCAACAATCACATGTCTAAAGGTCCTACAGTAGGAAAATAATTCTCTTTTCTGTGGTTACATTCAAATCTATCAATGGCACATATATAGCTTTCTTGCTGCAGAGCAATTTTAAATTAACTGTGACTCACAGGTAAGATTTAATTGAGAATAAGAGTGATGTTCTTGTTCTCAGCTACCATATGTCCATATGGTCTTCAAAACCACAGATCTTTCTACCAAAATACTGAACATTCACAACATCAATAGTCATTTATAAAGCAGCAATGGTTTCCAAGCCAGTACTGTCCTACTTCGCTTCTGTGGCAACACTGAAACATTTACTTGTATTAATGTCAGTAAATGCATGTACAATTTAACACCCTCAAATCCTGCATTCAAACAATATGAATCAGGATCTCAGTCTGAACATGAGACACTGGTAGAGAGAGGCGTGGATCACAATTTGTCTGGGCAACTTGGCCAATATAAATGGTTTCAGAATAAATACGTTGTCTCTAAAGAAGCAATTATACACATTTTTTCATAGACTCCACAGATTGCAAAATGAGCAAAAAATGTTCATTTGTTGTATTTCACAGACTTTAAACAACTTCTGTAGAAGCCCAAAGAGCGTGCAATAACACAACCTCCAAGTTAGCTGATACTAATATTAAAAAAGCTTCAAAATGCTTGTAAAGATATTCAGGACTTGATGCTTAGTAGTAACTATGGGCACTGTAAATTAAAGCACAGATTTTCACATCAGTTACAGCTACAAATGCTCAATGTTTGTGAACTCAGTATTCTATCACATACTTGATTCAGTTTCACAAAAAGGAAGTATTTCGATGAAAAAGCTATGAAAAAGCTTGGCTGAAGTTCTTTTTCCAGATTACCTGTCAAGTGTGTTGCATCCTGCCTCTGAGCACACAGCTGGAAGATGGTAAGGAGCAAATCTTCTGAGGATGGCATCAGCAAACACCCTTTCACTGAGCTGAAAAAACTCGAGGCCACATCACAGATGAAAGATACCGATGGTTCGGTATTTCCAGCTTCAGAAAGATCCTTCGCTTTAGACAGAGCTGCTTGAAGTTTATCAATAATCCTTTCAACAAAAGTTTCGCCAATCAGCGATTCTATTGGGCAGAGGAAAAAGACAGTATGCTTTGATTGCTTGATAAACACAACCATGCAAAGATGCCATATTAATATAGACCAATTTGATTTCTATTTACTAATTCTGAATCCAAATTAAAGTGCAAAGCAGTTTCAGTCTAATGGATACCTAAACTCTCTTATTTCACAGACACCAGCCAACATTTCACACTGCCAAGTATCTTCTCTAAACCAGCTGAAACAGCTTCAAAAAAGGTATTTAAAATAGAGCAAGTGCAAAGTGATCCCTCCCCCTTTTATGCCTTCCTAGCTTCTGGCAACCAACTGTGAGCCCAAGATTTCACCATACTACTGCCTATAGCCACGACCATGCTTAGTTCCTTTCTCATGGGATGCAAGAAAGCCAATCCTATTTATCCTCAAACTCCACAGTATCCTGTGGGAATGAGTTCCATTATTTAATTTTAAACTAACTGAAGAAGTTTACTTTTCTCGCCCCTCAAGACTGCTATCTAAGAATGTGTTAGAAACTCAAGTTCTTCCACTGAAAGCAATAATGCTAGATTTCTCACTTTTTCCATTTTCTATACAAATTGTGATTTTATGGCTCTTAAGCACAACCCCATCCCTAACCACTTCCACTACAAGCTGACAAATTCTAGTCTGTCTTGCCTCTACAAGCAGAAGCCACTGCTTGTACAGGCAGATTGTACAGGCACCATCCCTGCCAGATTTTTTCGGGCGTATTCTAATTCTATTGTACATTTTTCAAAAGCATATAGGTGAACAAGAATATTGCAGTGACCAAAACTACATGCATTATTCCAGGTATTGACAGCATATTCAGTATATTGATTATAAGCTATAATAATTTTCGTTTGTCCTCTGTTCTTCTCACAGCAGTTCCCAATAACCTGTATTCCTTTTTTACTGCTTTTTTACAATCCATCACTTACAGGGAAATATCACAAAGACTTAACATCTCCTTTTGAGTTTTAACAGGTCAGAGCCTATGATTGAATTGATACAGTTATGATAGTGTTCTTCCCGTGTATACTTGTAATATTTATTGTATTTCTTTTGTAATCTTTTGTATCAGTTAAGCATTCAGTATCACAACACACTGCTATGGGCCTGTGAAGTTTCAGTAACAATTATTTTCCTTTCACTATTTATCCTTTTTCCTCTTTAATTCCTTTCATCATAGGCTACTGATCCATGAAAGATCCTCTTCTGTTTCCTCCATGACAATTTGCCTTAAGAAACTTAGATAAGAGAACTCATTTAAAAAATCCTTTAGAAAGACCACATATTCTACAGTTTGGCTTGAATGACTAAGTCAAGAACCACCATAGCTTCCCAAAATCTCTTAGGCTTCATCCAGTATGATGTAAAAACAGATCACCCAGCACCCAGCAGAAAATGAGCTCAGGAGTGAGCAAAAGGAGCTCTGGCTCTAAAGTCAAAAAGAAAAGTCATGGGACAATCAGCCCTAGAACATTACAGACTCACAAGAACATTTGTTGACCTCTCTGTGGAGAGAAGAAACAGGAAAGTTTTCCTGATGGTCCTTTACATCAAAAATTCCAGTAACAGAAAAAACAATCTTAGGACACCTTTAGGATGCCTTGTCTAAGAACACCCACCACAGTGCCCTGCCTGTGTGCATCTTTGAAGCTTGATAACACTATGAATGTGCACAGCATCCACTGACACTGAAATATGTCAAGGATCAAATGCTGAGTTTACACAGAAAACATGAAGAAAATTGAACTCCCCTGGAAGTCTGTATCAGATATTAAAATTGCAAGGATTAAATTAAATAGGATGCTATTAATAAAAAAAATCAGATTACATATACAGCATAAGAGCACACACAGATTTTTTATGAGATATGAAAAAACCCACAAATGGCTCAAAACGATTCAAAGGTCCTGTAACAAGGCATTACTAAAACACACACAGGTCCATAACAACTGACTTGGCATTCTAGTTTTGAAGGTAAATTTTACATGGTATGGTTTAAAATTCATATTATTTTACAGCACATCAGCTGATAGATCAATCTTACTTAAATATTCCTCAAATTTTCAAAAAAAACAAAATCTGCAAATCTGAATCTTCTCCTTAAACACTGCCCTTGCTTAGCAATGTGAACCTAAAAAATGGCAGCTACTGCTGCAAGTTAGTGTTTACAAAATTAAATTGCATGTAGTAAACTGTCTTAGGTATAAAAAAGTCCAAAACTAAGAAACAAAAACCCCAACAAAAACCAGCCAATCAACAAAAAACTACCAGGAGAAAGCGTAAATGTTCTACATAAAGTTCTGGAAAATCCCAATTTCCTTTCAACCTTATGCAAAGTGAAAGTGCAGCATTTACACTTCATGAACTCCAAAGATTATATATGCTCACCATTTTTAACATGCTGAGACAACACCAAGCTCAGGAGGGTCCACCTTTCTGAAGAAGCTGTTCCTGATGAGGCTGCTCTAGGTTTTAAACTCAGGTGACACAAATCATCAGCCAGCATCACCAGTCTCTCCCCTAGCGTGTCTCCTTTCAGCCAGTCAGAGACTAAGGAAAGTTTCGTTGTGCTTGAGCATGCCTGGAACACAAGAAAAATATTCCAAGAATCTTTTGAGAGTATAGAATAATAGAATGGTTTGGGGTTGGAAGGGGCCATAAAGACCATCTTCCAAGTTCCAATTTAAGTACCAACCCCCTGCCATAAGCAAGGACACCTCCCACTAGACCAGGTTTCCCCAAGCCCCGTCCAACCTGGCCTTGAATACTTCCAGGGATGGGTCAGCCCCAGCTTCTCTGGAATTAACTTTTATTAATAAGCATAAGATTAGTATGTCAAACTTGCACACACAGAGTGAGAATTATATCTTCTGACACAAACAGCCTTTAGATTTTACATTTGTAACAACATCCCCCCCAACTTTCTCTTTGTCAGAGACAGCAATTTATGGCTGGGTCAGATCTCTACTGCAGATGAAACAAGCCACCTTCTGAAAATGCTTCCTTTACGTTTCTCCTCCAACTATAGAGCCCAGGAAATTCCTACATTGGAATTAGAAAAATAACTTATGGATGACCAAGTTGGCTGAAATAAAATCTATTTAAAATATAAAAACTGTGTACAGCACCTAAATTTCTCTAAGAAGAAAGAGAAGGTCACAAATTAAAAACATTATTTTGCTGATGAGCCACTCTAAGTTACAGAATCATAAAATCTGACTATTCCTAAAATACACAGCATATGCAAGGGAAGATCCTGTGGTCTATGGACTGGACTGTAAGTCAAGTGCTATGAGTTCTTGTCCAGAAATTCATCATACACTTCCTATTTCATCCCATGCAATTACTTAAATGTCAGTTTGTCAGTATTCAGTGTGAAAAAATGGAATACTACCTTTTCCTTATAAGCACCTTGTAAGGATGATGATATAAATAATCATTTAAATTATTGATCTAATCCCCAGCTCCATTCTCTCTAGCTTAGAAGAGATGATCAACAAAATCAGGAATCCCTCTGTCTCAAAAAGCAAACTGACCAAAAACAGAAGGGACAAAGATTCTTTTGTTTTGGCATCATCATTTAATTTTTAAGACTGTCCCCAGATTTAACTGCATTTTAAACAAACACTACTCTGAAACTGTTAGATTTTCAAACTATGGAAATTATCACTACAAACCCACGTAAGTTTCAAAGGTAACATCAGAGAAATATTAAAAACTATACATAACAAGAACAAAAAAAACAATCTTAAGAGGTACCTTTTGAATTATCTGGAGTAAAATAACCCATTTCAGATCCATCTGAAAAGAAAAACAAAATTCCCCAATATTTAATAAAAATCTTGGCTGAATAGAAGCAATAATTCCATTTTAACTGTTCTGTAGGCATAAGTAGAAGCTGCTAAAATTCAGTAACAAAGTTATTGATTATATCATTTTTGTCTTCCAAAACTTTCTCTCACACAAAATTCAGTAAGGGACTGTATTTATATGAAAAGCTACCAACGATTACTATTAAAGTACACTGTATAAAGACGCAAGAGCAGAGAAACTCTGATGAAACTTTTTTTTAAATTACTTATACCATATAGAAAGGGACAGACCCTTTCACCCCAACGCTACCATGTTCAACTTTCCTAAAACTACCCTCCTTATGCTGAACTTAACCCAAATTCATGTAGAATTATCTTCCATGTAACAGTATCAAAGTAAGATTATTAATGAACCACAGCCCAGAATAACAGTAATGACTCTGATAAAAATTAACAACATCATGTATTAAGTCATACCTTTGCTAAATCATCAAGAATGACTTTCCTTTCATCATTATTGTTGCAACAATGAAGTACACTGTATAAAATATCAACCAGGAAATGGGTGTCTTTTCTCCAGTCTTCTTTCAGCCAAGTTACTAAATTCATATACAGAAATTGTACAGATGGACTTCGGTTATGAGCTTCCATTTCATTTGGGGATTCAGCTTGAGCAGGGCTTTCATCATTTCCCTGCTCTAAAAGTACTTGGAAAACTCTGTTTGAGGAAAAAGAGTTGAGCAGGGCAGAGAGAAATTTCAAATGCTGTTCTGACTTCTGTTCATTGACATACACAATGCTCAGCTCAGCCAGGTTGCAGACTAACTTCTCTAGAGGTTCTTTCCTTAGATGTGATGTTTGCTGCAATTCAGCCTGAATTTCAGAGTCACCACTTCTCACTTCCGTGAGCTTTTGACTCTCTGTGTTCCTTTCAGATTCATCCTCATCTGTAAATCTGATTTTTAGAGATTTTCTGTTGTTTGGTTTCATAGCACTCTTTGGATTCTGAAGGATTTCTAGCATACGAGATATGGCAAACAGTAATTTCTCATCAGCATCCAACCTATCAACATGAAGTATACACATTTTTAAAAGATGGTCCCAAAAATCTGACAACAGTTTCTGGAAAACTTCATCTGTGCCATCATCATTGGAGAGTTCTGCTTTAGCTTCCCAGGAACTCAGCATTTCTGCTGTTTGATAGAATAATGGTCCACTTTGTAACTTGGGCTCCTTAAGTACAGCACTGATAAAAGGAATTAGCTATAAAGAAAAGAAAATGTATTTAAGAACAGTGATCCAATGTATAAAATGATTTAAAATCATTTTATTCTTTATAATGCCAAGAAATTATATTATTCTGAAAAATATTCTGGAAGCAATTCTACAAATACCAGAATTATTTATGTTTGAACACTTTATAAAAATATACAGAATGGGAGGCACTTTTTTCCCCCTTAAATATAACTTTAATCGCACAATAAAAAGGATGATTTCATAGGAAATAAAAAAACCCTAAATTCAGTACCTTTACTTTAGTTACACATTGCTCTCTACAACTCCCTGAAAGGAGGAGAGGTGAGTATCTTCTGCCATATCTCAAGTAAAAGGATGAGAAGGAATGGCTTAAATTGAAGCAGGGGAAATTCAGAACAGGTATTCGAAAAAAAAAAAAACACTGAAAGTGTGGTCAGGCATTGGAATAAGTTGCCCGAGAAGGTGGTGGAGTCACCATCTCTAGAAGTGCTTAGGAGACACCTGGATGAGGCTCTTGCAGACATGGTCTGGGGGTGATTTTGGTGGTGCTGGGCTGACATTGGGACTGGATAATCTCAAAGGTCTTTTCCAGCCTTGACGTGGGTTTTTTCGTAAAATTCTGCGTGGGTTTTTTCATAAAATCTAGGGAAACTCTCAACAGAGAAGTAAATCCTCACCTAAAATTCACATTTTTCTTTTATTTTGACTTATTAAATGTACACACAACAATATTCACTATTTCTGATGAATACCTGGTCACATATAAGCATTTGATGAATTTGGCTTTGGTCTTCTCCTCTCTCCTGTAGCACAGCAAAGCACAGGCACTCCATAAATGCAGTTATAATTGCTGAACTTTCTGAAGGGCTGGCTATTGTCCTCTCACTTGACAACCTGTGAGAAGAAACAGTCAGCTGTGCTTCCAAGAAACCCAGTATGAATGTCATCAATGTACCCTCAGTTATGTTGTTCTGATCCAGAGACCAGTATGAGAATACAGGATCACAGAATCATTTACAGGAATCAGAATCAAAATAAAGTCAATTTAGAGAGTTGACAAACCCAGGCATTTAACAGAACCTATAACAAAATAACTTCTTCATCGGGTCTGAGAATTCAGGAAAAAAAATCTATGTAAGCAGAAAAACCATATACAGCCTAGCACACTGTGCCACGTTTCAGATGGCAGTCAAAACTCCTTTGCAATTTCACACACACACCACAGAGGTTCAGAAAACATCACTTTCTTTCAATAAAAAAAAAAAAAAAAAAAAGAAAAAAAAAAGAGAAAGGAAATAAAAAGAGTCAAAAAAAGAGAAAGCCACCTAAAGACAGTCTCACCAGTTTTGAGTCTGAAAACCTGCACCTTCTTTGCTTTTTAATGAATATTGTCACACAAATGATCACAGAAATATTACAATCATTGTACTACACGTAATAAGTTCTCATACAAACCCCTACATTACTCTTTTCTCCAAAAACTCCACTAATTGCCACACCAACATCAGCCAAGAACTGATTTTTTTTTAAATAAATGAAATTTCAGTATTTCATAGAATAATTTCTATATGCGTTTGAGCACACAATGCACAGGTGCACATTTAAATTACATTTGATAGAAAGGTGGTTTTGATGTATTTTAAAGGCACAAAGTAAAAGACATTTCATCCTTTAAAAATGAGTATCATGAGAATTACAGTTCCTGCATAAAGGAAATGTCACTATCAAAAGGTTAATACACTCTGTAAGAATTAAAAACTGGTGAGAAGAGCCTGATTCTCCAGTCACCCTTAAATACAACTAATGTTCCATATTTATGTTTCTCATGGAACAAACACAGGCTTTGACAAGGAAAGATAAGAATGCTTCATGTAAGGAAGATGTAGTAAAATCAAAAGGAAAGCTGAAGGTTTAAGATGACAGGAACAACCACAAAGGGCTGACTCCAGTTTTGGATATTGAAAAGAATTTTTAAAGATGATCTCATTCATCTTTAAATGCTTAAAAATTAGTTTCTTTATTTCCAAATGTAAAAGAGACTGATTCCAAATAAATATATTTGTGGTCCATACCCTTGAATTATAGAGCCAAAAAAAACTCTGAAGAATTCCAGTTTTGGTTCCACAACGTCAGGAGGCACCTTGCTAATGAAGGGCAGGAGGTTTGGGTAGATCACAGTAGCTAATCCTCGCCCACCTTCTCGAAGCACTGTCCAGAGCTTTGGCAGAACTCCTTTTCTGGCATTTACATGACTCCAACAGTCCTACAGAAAGAAATTCACTTACTATAAATTAAACAACAATATGTTGCCTCAGAAGAACTTTCAAGGTAGCCATTCAACCTACTTCCTTGTATTATAGCTGAAACAAGTTATTGTGAAATTTAAATTCTGTTAAGTTACTCACTTGCCAGTATTCTTTAAAATCACTTTCTCCCTATTTTGGCTTGTGAAGTTGACATGATAAACTATTTCTGCATTGTTTAAAATTAATTGTCCTTCCTTGTTAGCCAATTGCAATTAAAGGTTTCACTTTAATAATGCTTTCATGATGCTTCACAGAAATCACTATTGTAATTACTCCTCTATTTAACTTTAAGTTCTCATTATCAAGGCCAACCAATGACTGACTTCAGAAATATCACTAGCTGCAAAACTCTCTTCAAAAGTCTTCTGATAATTAGAAAATGCTTGGGCACTTCCCCTCCCTAATTTTTTTTTATCATCTGACCTATTTTATTTATTGTCATATTTATTATAATTCAAGGTACCTATATTTATAACAAACTGAACAAAGACTGCTTAGGGGTTTCTCTTCACAAAACTTGTTATTACAGTTCATTCCAGCTGTCACAAAAGGGATCTGCAGCATTAATCTCTCAAAGCACCCTAGTCTATAGCAGCACCTCATCCTGCTAATAAATTCAAAGCCCATGTTTCACTTAAAATGAAGGGGAAAAAAAAAGAAAAAGCTATAGAATCCTTACATTTGAAGGGGAAATAAACTAACCAAAAATGCACGCAGGTCATTTTTGTAACTGTCTGTAACAAAGAAAAAGGGCTTAAGCATTATTTGACTTACAAGTAACTACATTTAATGAAAGGGTTTCAGGTTAATTAAATTAATAAAACAACTCTGATTTTCAGATATGCTGGAAATGATATATTTCAAAGTTACACTGAAAGGAGGAGGATGTATCCTAAGGAGTTCATGTTATTAATCATAAAGAAAACCCAGTCAACCCAGTCTTCCTAATTCTACCTAGAGAATAACACTTTGTGAAAAATTGGATGAAAATATCTGCCCCTTACACTTCCCACATTACCTCAATAGTGGTGATAGTATAAAGCACTGCTTCCCAAAGAGCAGGACACACCACTGCATCACTGTCCCCAATGCTGAGAAGAACTGCAGGACAAACTCTTGGTGCTTCAGCTTTCACCACCTCAGGCAAGTGCTGGCAAAAAGCAGAAATCAGCTCAAAGAAAGCTGAGCGAACCTGACAGAGGCCACAGAAGGAAAAACAGAATTTGTCACTACATGTAGTTTATAAGATTCCTTTTAAAGTCAGCAAAACCTTACAACACACCATCCCCATATTTTATAATATTAACAAAGGCTAAAATATTATTAAAAACAAAGAAAAACAAAGCAGTTATTAAACAGTCTTATCAAATATTTTAACGTAATTTGTTTAGTGATAAACTGCTTGTTAGAAGTTGCATTTTTATGTACTTCTCAAAAGGCCTTTTTTCCCAGAAGCAGCTTAAAGCTTTTAAACAAAATACTATTGCACGAATTCATCACTCTATGCACTGCTGGTCTTGGCAGACTAAAGACCAGGAAAATGGTTTAAAAAATGAAAATTCCAAAGCACTAGAACACATGCTGTAAGTTGACAGAGTTTGTATCTTCTACATGAATTTTAAATTACCGCAGATTGCCAAGAAGTAGATCATGATATGGGAATAAAAATCTAGCCTACGGGATAAATTTTCAAGCAATACTATCTACATTGAATTTGGGGTTTTTTTTAACATTAAGTCTGGTCAGATATTAGTCCCAGATCAAAAAGATTCATAATTATGTTAACTGAACAGTCTCTTTAGCCTTTCTGGAATCTACCTAGAAACCTGAAGACTGTTTCAGACCTAAGCAAAGTACCAAGTTCATCCTTGTAGAATACAAGTAATTAATACTTCCTTAGGTTAAGTGTATTACTTTTAACAAAAACCAAGCAAAATAAAGAAGAAATTAAAAAGTCACCTGTGATACGCTGTTTTTGCTGTATTTCCAAAATTTGTTTTGGGACAGAAGTGACATTAACTTTTCTTCCAATGAATGCATCTCTTTCTTTGGCAACATGCTAAGCAACTTTTTTAAAGCTAACAAGGAACAGGTCAGAATCCGGAAAAATTTGGCTTCCCTTTCTTCTTCTGGTACAGTTCTCAGAAAGCAAAACAAACAAAAAAGTTAAAAGTGAACTGCAGATAAACCAGTAGGCATCCCAAGTTTGTAAACAAAACTGCCTTCATGTTTTTTGTATTCATTTTTTGATTTCACATGCCAGCAATATAAATACATGAACTTTCAACAGGTTCTAAATTACACTATATATTGTCAGAAAAACAAGAATTTCAAGTCATCTCATCTTCCAGCTACTCACAAATGCTATTCTTAAAAGAGCTGAAACAAGAATTAGGTAATTGATAACACTTTCAAAACCATTTATACTTAAGTCCCAAACAAAGTTGCTGGGACTCAAATAATTATTCTGTCTCCTGAAACAAAACTAAATTCCCTACTTCTGGGGACAGAGAACCCAATAAAGACCAAGATTTAAAGACTTAAATATACATTTAAGCAGGCAAACATACTGAGGGTCACTGAGTGTATCAGCTGTTTCCTTCAGAAGGTGATCTTGAAGTACCTATGGGGAAAAAAGAAAAAGGAAAAAACACAAAGTAATCTAATACTTATATGTGAACAATATAGTCTACACATTATTCAGAGACAGCCCTACAGTAAAATTGCACAACCTCTGAGTTGTCTTTCTAATATTTTTAGACATGCTAGGAAAGAATTTGACTCATGCTGAACAGAGTAGCATGTACTGTGGTACCTTCTGAATTAAGTCTTTGTAATACTTAGTAAATTGCAGCCCTATATCAATGTGCTCTTGCTAAAAAGAAGCTAAACTGAGGCAAATCAAAATAGTTAGGTTTGCACATGATGGGCCAGCAATACAAACTTTTACCTTCTCAATTGAGTATCATATCTGATTGGCAGAAGAGTATAAACCTTAGTCAGAATTAAACTTGTAGATGCTGAAACACTGATCAGCATTCTTCATACATTATTCACTGTAGCTAAACTACTCCAGCATCATTATTCCATCTGTCTGCAACATTATGTGTTCACTGAGCATCATTACATAGGAATGCACAAAAGGAAATTCACTATTCATTCCTTTGGTTCCAGTCATTCTCATCTCAAATCCAAAAAAAAAGATGTATTTTTTTCTATGCATTCTTTATTCTTCTTTTATTTTATATTTCCTTACAGAAGAAATTTTTCCCTGTGAGAGTGGTGAGGCATTGGATCAGGTTGCACAGAGAAGCTGTGGCTGTCCCATCCCTGGAAGTGTTCAAGGCCAGGTTAGACAGGGCTTGGAGAAACCTGGTCTAGTGGAAGATGTCCCTGCCCATGGCAGGGGGTGAAACATGAAGACCTTTAAAAAGTCCCTTCCAACCCAAACTATTCTATGGTTCTCATCACAGGGGCAAAGTTTCAGACAAGAAATTCAACCATGAAGAATAGGTGGGGGAAGGATGACTTTTAAATTTACAAGAGAAGCTGATATATACAAAGGCTTAAAGAAATATTGAAGTATAAACTCACATTAAGAATTTCATCCTTACAGAATACTAAGGCTTCAGGTTGTTTGCTCAAAGGAAAAGCTTTTTCAAAAGCTACTTTTGCAGCAGAAGCAGCAGGGGAGTAAGTGTCACACTGAGCAATCAGCCAGTAACCCATGATACTTTTTAAGTATGGAGCTAAGTGTTTTTTTACTTTAAGAATCAGTTGCTCAAAAGATTGCTGAGTTGCTTCTCGAACACGGCGATCATGATCCTGTTAAACAAAGAAAAGAAGGACAAAAAGAGAAATGTTTACTAGTACCTTTACCTTTCTTATAAAGGTACCTTTATAAGAAAGGTACCTTTGATTTCAGGTACTTCAAAGCAAAAGTGGTGATTAAAAAGCCATGTTTGCAATTAATTAGATTTGTAACATAGATTTGAAAATACACACCAATGACAAAAAGTTTTGGTAACCCAAGGTATGGAGAGAGTCCTAATTTAGTAGCATCATACTCCCAGAGTGTTGTACACTCAGAATTGTAACCTTTCCCAAAAAAAGGGGTTTTTTTTCCAATTTATACAAACATTTTACAGGCAGACAAAAGGCAGGAGAAACAGGAAGCCTTAAAGACATCTTTTGAATTAGACCTATAATAGAGCTGTGAATTGTTATCTTTTATTTGCAGATGAATTTACAACATCATGATTTTCTACACGCCTGACTCTAGGAAGAAATAGAAGAAATTACTCCAATGGGGTTAGACTAGTGATTCATTTTGTCCCATATCACGTTTCCAACAGCAGACATTCCAGACAGCTTGGAAATACAGTAAATATATCAAGAAACTTATTGCTAATATGGCTATACATAGTCTTTTCATATTTGGGTTTGGGGCTTTTTTTGACTGTTAAGTCTGGTCAGATACTAGTCCTAGGTCAAGAAGATTTATAATTATGTTAACTGAATGGACTCTCTAACCTTTCTGGATTCCACATAAAAGAACTTTTCCTAAGAAATACAATACCATCTTTTAAATATAAAGGTCTACCAGACCTATCAAGGAAGTACATCAACAGTTCAAGATTCCACCCACAGCCAATAATGAAATATGTCTATGAAAAAAAAAACAAACCATATTTTCCTTCAGCTTGATGTTTCTCCTAGAACAAGTCAGTAATTACAACAAAGGTAGATAGGTCAACATAGACCACCTCAGAGGTAGTCATAGGAAGTATATAGATAAGTTTTTAATTTAAATACTTCAATACTTACTAGTGAAATTTTACAATAAATTCTTGGCCAGTAAGGAAGAACACCTTTAACAACTTCTGCTTCTCTTTCCTTGCACATTGTCCCAAACTCTTGCATAGCCTAAAATCAAAATATCAAGAGCATGACTTAAGAAATGAGGTAGATATGCTCTGTAATTAACCAATGTGTATCTGAAACTGTAACTCCCTTTTCCAAGAATCAATTCATTTCTTGCAAATGACCATCTATAGAGATAGCTACATGAAGGACCTTGCTATAGGTTATCCAAGAGATCTTCTGGATAGCAGTTCTAGCAAATCCACCAAAGTGAAATTAGTATCAGTTACTTCCTCTTCCTTGTCCACCCTTGAGAAAACTGTATTATTCTCCAATTAAAAAAAAAAAAAATGGGGTGAAAAGGATACACCTACTTTTAACTTGGTTGTGATATCCCTTTTAGAAAGTTTTCGCAACACCATTCGGAAATCAGCATCCACAAGGTTGTCGATTTCCTCTGCTCCTTGAATTGCAGGAACATATCCTAGATCGCTCTGAGATGTTCCAAATCCAATAAACCCAGGCACTGTTCCACGTTCTTTGGCAAGGAGCTCTGCAGCTCGGCCACTGCTAGAAGGCTGACAAAAAACAGGAACAGGAGTCAATTATCTATTAAATCCTATTTTGCACATATCATGCATTTGAAAATATGATCCTATTTATATTGTGTCATTAACCTTCTAATTAAAATTAAGTCTCTCAAAGAAGAGTCCACCTGTACTTTAAACGTAGAAATTTGACCTAGAAAATGATTCATCTCTTTAGGATCAGGCTGAGAAAGTTGGGGCTGTTCAGCCTGGAAAAGAAAAGGCTCCAGGGAGCCCTCATAACGTCCAGTATCAGCAGGAAGCCTACAAGGAAGCTGGAGAGAAGCCTTTATCAGGAACCAGAGTGAAAGGACAAGGGGGAATGACTTCAAACTGAAATGAAATAGGTTTAGATCAGATACGAAATTCTTGCTTGTAAGGGTGGTGAAGCCCTGGCTCAGGTTGCCCAGAAAAATAGGGTTTGCCCCATCCCTGGAAGTGTTCAAGGCCAGGTTGAATGGGGCTTGGAACAACCTGGTCTAGTGGAAGGTGTCCCTGTCCATGGCAGGGGGTGGGACTGGATAAGCTTTAAAGTCCTTTCCAACCCAAACCATTCTGTGAGTCCATTCTGTGAATCAGAATTCTCTTTTCTCATAGTGCATGAATACTTATCAAAAGTTTTTTTTGGTTTTATTGCTTTATATTGCTTTTTTGCTATACAAAAAAAAACCTAACAGAAAATTCTTTCTGCAAGCAAACCATTTATTAAGAAACTACAAACAATTTATTAGGAAATTATTCATCCTCCTTCACTACTTCTGGTTTTCCTAGTCCTTTTCATGGGCCAATACAGCTACCAGGGAATGCTCCATTTTTTCTCTGAGCAAACACATAGAGAAAATAAAGGGCACTCCCATCAACCAAGTGGCCAAAAATGATCCAGAGGAATGGAGCAAAAGCATGCATATATAACAAGTACAATAAATACCATCACACAGTATGTGTTTTGGAGCTCAGCACCTCTTCTAGTTTACCCCATTTGCTCATTGTAAAATTGGCTCACGTTTGTTCCAACCACACTCTTTTACAAAGACTGCCCCAAAACTGACTGATGTTCTCTGGGACACCTCATAATGCAAATGCCTTTTATTTTTCTAATGACAGCTGCAGTTTCGTCAGCTCGTGGGGTTTAAAATCACCTTTTCTTTAAATCACCCCGGGCCGGGCCGCAGCCATCACAAACCGGGCCCGCAGATGGAGCCGTGGGAGCCGGGCTCCGGCGGCGAGCAGCCCCGCACCCAGGGCACCCTGCTCGGCCCCGACACCCTGCTCGGCCCCGACACCCTGCTCGGCCCCGCTCACCCGCAGGTTGCCCTTGGTTCGCTGTTTATTCTTGCCCCCCATGGCGGCGGCACCGGCACCGGGAGCCGGCCGGAGGCACGGCGGGCACCGCGACACTTCCGGGGCGGTGCTGCGCCGGAGGGAGGGAACCTGCCTCCAGCGCGGCTTAAACTCCTCAATATCCTTTAAAGAGAAAAAAAATAAAATCCATCCATCGTAAACTTCGAGCGGCCCCGTGGGGCCTTCGCGGAGCCGGGGCGCTCTTGCACCTACAAGGTCTTTGGATTTAGGAAAGTTTCACGCACGATTGTTGAATGGCATCGCTGTGAAGTATCCCTGCAAAAAGGTGTTCCAAATCCATGCCAGAAAGCTGAGTGTCAGCGATTTTACTGGATGTGTACAGAAACAGTTAATCAACATTTAATAAAAATATTTAATCCAAAGAAACCAATGTCTGCTTTTTCTACCATGGCAATTAGATACAGGAGCCACAAAATTAGCATTCATTGGCACAACTTTGTTGAAATTTCACTCCAAAATACATGCAACATAATGCACTTCATATTATAGTGCTGAAAACTTGCAAGCTCAGAAAGGCTGAGGATTGCTTCAGCGTTTTGGAGCATGCTGTAAGGAACCTTGGTACATAGCTGCTTTTACACAAACCAAATAACAACTGTAGTGGAAACCAAAATAACAGATGTAGTGGAGCCCCCACGGTATCTATCTTACCTGCACACACACTTTTACCTACAGAAAATTCTAATACTTTAGAGTAGGCACCCTAGCTCATCTTGGTAGCATGAATAAGACTCTTGTAAACTTGCTCCCTCCCTTTGTTCGTTGTAAAATAAAATATTGATCTCATGGCTTTCTAAACTTTCAGGTAGAAAGTAGAATATTTATATAGAATATAGTTTAAAAAAATAGTTTTCATGATGTGTACGTAAACAATAACAATTAATGTAAACGTCATGTTCTCGCTCCTGAGATATCCACACTGAATTTTTGTCTTTTCTTATTTGTATATTCATTCACTATATTCCATCTGATCATCCATCTATAATTCTGTAACTGCCCAGTAGGTTATCAAGCAATTTTTTTTTCATTTTAAGGAGGTATGTACCCTAAATCTCCTTAACACCAGAAGGTGCATAAAGCATTCATAGAACCATTTTCATTATTCAGGATTTCACTAGATATTTGTTTTCATTGAAAACTGGATTCATCACATAAATCATGAATTCTTAATTCCCTCTCTGATCAAATGCTGCAGAAAAGCTAAGGAATCTGTTACAAGGATAAAAAGAGAAATGTAGGTGCTGGGGCCTGTGCTGGTCTTCAGCCCTTTCAATGCCCTTCAACTCCAAAGTACATTTGAAATATGTCAGCACATCCTTTTTCTTCTAAAAAATGATACAGTTGCCCCAAGTCCATATGATTTCCCCTGGCACCATGCGCATCAAAACATTTTTCTTCCAAAGTAGGGAACTTTCGTTGCTTCTGGATCTCAGCATGTCCTCCTCTTTCCAAAGAAACATCTTCTCTGTGCCGAATAAGAATTCTTTTCCATGTTAATCTTCTTACCCTGAAAGCAATTGGGGAAATATTAATCTACCTAAAAAATAAAGACTGTTTTAGGAAATACTGTGGAATAACTACTATCAAAAAAGTCAATAAATTCTATTTGTGTATGTATATTGTTAGAGAAAATCTTACAGGCAGACAAGAGGCAGGAGAAACAGGAAGCCTTGAAGACATCTTTTGAATTAGAACTATAATAAGGCTGTTCATGAGCTGGTGATAGAAATACTCACACGCAAACACTCTCATAAGCAGAAGCTTAGGGTTTTTTATATCTCCTCAGGACTGAAAAACTTTAATGCTATTCCTCACAAAATAATTAATGAGGATGTGGTTTCCATTTCAGGGCTCATTTCTGCCTTCCCTGTGCTAAGAATTCTCACGCAGTCTTAGCTGATCCAATCAAATTACAATTCTTATTTAGTCTGCACCACCCAGAAGGATAAATGATGGGAACAGAATTAAACACGAATGTAAAGTGATATAACAACACACAGATCTAACACAACTGGGATACTGCAGTCCATCTCTATAAAAGTGAAACACAGAGGAAAACCAAACACAAACAAATGTGCACCATGCAGTACTGGTTGCTTTGTTGCAACAAACAGTACAGTGGATATTCAGAGTTGTACGTGCATTATTATAAACACAAATACTTTGCAGATTTTCACAGCTTGACAGGTGGTTGGATTTCCCACTTTCCAGCCACACGTACGACATGACAAAATGTTAGAAAAACATTATAACTACTAATGGCATTTAAATACAAAGAACTAACCTTGACCAGAACTCTTCACAACTACTTTGTAAACCTTCTACACAAACAACACCTGGTTTCCCTGGCATGCAAAACCCTGACAGAGAGAGCTCCTTGGCCCAGTCAATAATATTCTTTCTTTTTTGCTTGTTGTAAATGTGGTGACTGTAGATCCACAATCGAGTGAACATGGTGACTCCTGACTGTGTGGTGTCTGAGGCTGTCACTGAGGAGGATGAAAGATCTTTGTCAATGTAAGCAGCTGCGTGGTCTTTAACCCATTCCCTTGCACTCAGCATGCAGGGCTCACCACTGAAGTTTTGCATCAAATATGTTTTTAGATCAGAGTTCAGGAGAATCTGCTGAGAGCGGCTTAATAATAACGACCTAAAGGAAAAGAAAAATATAAATGCATATGGAGTTTATATATATATGTGTTACAGTTCAGCATGTTCTTAAAAACATAGAACAACAGAATCCTTCAGTTTGGAAAAGACATCCAAGATCAAGCCCAACCTTTGACCGATGATCACTTTGTCAACCAAACCAGTGCACTGTCACATCCAGTACTGCACTGAGCACCTCCAGAGAGGCAACTCCAGCACTTCCCTGGGCAGCTCCTTCCAACGACTGACCACCCTTCCCATGAAGAAATTCTTCCTAATGTCCAACCCGAACCTCCCCTGGCCAGTTTGAGGTCACTTCCTCTCATCCTGTCACCGGTTCCCTGGGAGAAGAGACCAATCTCCACCTGGCTACAGTCTCCTTCCAGGAATCTATAGACAGTGATGAGGTCTCCCCTGAGTCTCCTTTTCTCCAGGATAAACACTCCAGCTCCCTCAGCTACTTCTCATAGGACTTGTGTTCCAAACCCTCCCCCAGCTTCGTAACTTTTCAAAAGTTTTTGCTTCAAGCTGCCAAGAAAATCAGGCATAGTTAGATAATACACACTTGCTATTGATATTTAACTCATATTAGCTGTGAAAACACCTCTTGAGTTCACAAACAGCACTACCAATCTGTAAAACAAAATCAAGAAAAAGGTACTTGAAAAGTATGGTGGCTGAACTAATTTCCTGCAATATAGAAGTCTACTTCTTTAAATATAAATAAAATACCAGAAGGCTGGGAGCAACAGCATTGTGACAAGAGACAAATAAGACCTTTGACTATCTTTTCACCCCTTTAGTTAGTCTCAAGCTTTATCAAAACAGACATGTCTTTCTTCTTGAGCATCAGACCTATGAACAGTACCTACAGGTAACCATTCTATACAGGTGATGGCTCCTTCACACTTTTTCCCTTTCCATCACTTATTTGCTGAGCACACCAGAGAAATCATAAGCTTGTGTATTTGTTTTTTCTTCAGCAAAGTTGTCATACTGGCATAATTTGGCAGTAAACCATCAAGAAAAACGACTGCTTTCTGTGATCATAACCGTATTTGTGCAACACACTCTAACTTATAAATGTTTTTATCAGCAGTCATACCTCACAGTAATTTCTGGGAGAACAGTCGGGTATTTAAATGGTAAAGCACAGGCCATAGTGAATTCCACCTAAAAACAAATGAGCAAAAGTTTATTTCATGTAAGCCATAAAATCCCACAAAGTAATAATTTTTTTTAAAATAGTGTTTACAATACCATAGAGGCATTAGGCTCCTCTGTCTTTACGTTCAGTATAAATTGAACTTTTGAAGATGGCACCTCTGCAGATTCATTTTCAACATAGTGTTTCAGTTCAGCTAGAGCCAGTTGGTCTGTCACAGCAAACTCTTCCTCGTAAGGAAACATGCTAGACAGTAAATCTAACTCCGAAATTTGTATCTCCGCTTCTTCTTGCTTGGCCATTTCTGTTGTTCCCTGAGCAAAGAAAAAATCAGGGAAGACAGGGCTTGAACACGGGACAAAGTTCATTAACTACTCCCATGCAAATCGCGTCGCAGAATCACAGAATACGAAGCGGTAGAAGGAACTCCCAAGGATCATCGGGTCTGACTCCCGGCGCTGCACAGGACAATCACAAGAGTCACACCCTGAGCCTGTAAAGCATTGTCCAAACGCTTCTTGAGCTCTTTCAGAGCGGTGCAGTGACCGCTTTCCCGGGGAGGCTGTTCCAGTTCCCAACCACCTTATGCGGACGAGAACCGCTTTTCTTCAATACCCAACTTTTAACCTTCCCTGACACAGCTTCACGTCCTGCCCTCGGGCGCGGTCACTGATCGCCAGACTGCCTGCACCTCCACCTCCCCTCACGAGGAAGCGGCAGACTTAATGTATGTTCATAGTTACGAACGAGACCGTCACCATCGGCTCGCGTCTGCCGGGCAGTCTGGGTCACCCACCCACACACACACTAGCGGTTTCCATTGCCCTGAGGTGGGGCAGGACGCGCTGGTATGTCACCAAACATCGCGCCGTTCAGGCGCTGATCCCTGTGGATCCGCCCCGCGTCCCTCCGGTACAGCGAAAACCCAAGGCAGCCGGCGGGGCTGCCCGCGCATGCGCGCACACTGCCGCGCACCACCCCGCCCCCGCTCACGGCCCCACAATGCAGCGCGCCGGAAGCGCTCATGGCAGCCGCCGATCGCCGCCCCGCCACCGGTGATTGAGGTGAGAGCTTGCCGTTTGTCCCGTCTGCTCGAGTCACGCACCACCCAGCTGTTCGCACCGGCAAGTGAGGGGCAGGAGCGCCCCCCGCGGGGCCGCCGCCGCGCTCCTACCGCCGCCGCCGCTCTTCTCCCAGTCCGGGACTCGCTCTGGCGGCGCGCTGCGGCCGTCGCTCCAGCCGGGACGTGCGGCACTGCGATTGGCTGCGGCAGCTGTCAGTCATGGCGCGGACCAATGGGAGCGGGCGGGCCGGGTCACGGGGGCGGGCTGGGCTGGCCTGAGGGCCGGGCTCGGGGCTCACTTGTTGCACTCGGCTCGGGAATTGCCGCCTGGCCACAGCGCCGGGCTGCTGCCCGCGCACACCGGGCATTCCACAAACGAGGCTCGGGAGGGGGGCTTTTTCCAGGATGTCGGTCAAACGCAGGTGCGCGTTTCGTCGTTTCCGGACCGCTCTGTCTTATTTTTAAAAATATAAAATGCTTTAGTCGTTTAGGCTCTGCTCGTGATGGCCGGGGACAGGCTGGTGCAGAGCCTGTCGGACAGGTCTGCCCAGGCACAGCCTTGGTTAAATTAACAGCCCCGCGTGTTGATGTTTCACCTTCCCGACATGGGCAAGGACAAATTGGGAAGAATATCATTATTTAAAAGTTGTCTATACAAGATCAAGCGTTGTAGATTTTTGCAGAAAAATGTGCTGTAGAGGAAGGTTGTTGAATGAACAGTCACTTCTTTTTCTGAACAAGCTGAGTGCTAAGTTGTGCAAATTGCTAATTCTGATGGCTGCCAACCAGCCATCAACAATTTGGTCCTGCCCTAAAAATATGCTTATGCTCGTGTTTGTAAATGGCTTTTTTTATACAAACGTCCTCTGAGTATCATGCCTAAGCTCTCCCCAGCTTAATTTTTCTTTTAGGTCCTCTTGGTCTGGCTTAATTTTTTTTGGCTGTGACCAGCGCCAAGCAGGCAGTTGTGCTCTGGGGCTGGTGTGCTGCCAAGTACAAGGAAAGAAATGGCTTTGAAAAGATGAAATTTTTAGTGCTGGTTTAGTGTTTACATGAAGGGTGGACAGCAGGGTTAAGCTAGCCTGGAAAGATTGCAGAGCCTTGATTTTGAACCCTTTTAGCTTCCTTGGTTTCACTGTGCAACATTTGTTGAGTTTTAAGTTTACCTGAGGTTTTTGGCTGGTCTTTTGTCAGGTAAGGTATAGGGGCTACAGACCAGAAACCCAAAATGTTCTATCACATGTGCAATAGCCACCTCTCTGAAGCCAAGCACTTGGTTTAGGACTCTGTAGTAGCAGATCACTCTTGTTGAGAAGGGCCCACAGGTGTAGGAGATAAAAGACTCGACTTAATTATTTGCTTCATATGTGGGGAAGGTTATGATTGAACTTCCCCAGAAAAGAAATTGGAAAATCAGAATTCCCATTGTCTGTGTATTTTCAAATACCTTAAGAGTATTTTACTTGTATCAAAGATACAGGGAATTTGCAGTAAACGAAATGAAAAGGTTGCAAATGCTTCAAGATTTAGTTGGGACAAACCCAATTCTTTTTCATAAAATCCCTGTGGTGTTAGTTAAAGTTTTTGATGCTAAAATTTCCAGTCATGTGCAATGCTTTTGATTTAACATTTTAAATCTTTTGGGTTTTGTAAGACACGCTGTGATCTCGTGCATACAACAGTTACAATTGTTTCATGTTAAAATACAATATTTTTTTGGTTTGTTTGGAAAATGTCAAAATAAAACAGGTTAATTCACCTCAAGGGACAGCTTGGCCATAGAAACAACTTGTGTAGCAATGAACAAGGCAAGCTGAAACTACTTTCTAATCTTACTGTTTTTCTTTGTTAGGTCACTGTTCCTTTTAGGAACAATTCCGGACAACAGATATGGGAAAGAAACGCATCCAAGGCAAAACTGCCCAGTCTGATGAGTCTCCGGATATACTGAGTATGTTTCCTTGGAGAAGTCTGTGCAACTAATGTTTCTTTTAACCTCCAAGAAGGTTTGAAAGCTGATTAGCATTGGAAACCCTTCACACTAGTCACTGGCTTTGAAGTCCCGTTTACCAAATCTGGATTTTTAATGGAAACTCAAGTTTAGCAAGAAATACTGTTGTCATGACTTGAATGCTAGAAAGTAATAATACTGTCTTGAAACTGAGATTGGTTTCTGTTTTTTCAGGAAATGCAAACACACTGTTCTTTACAGATGCAGATTATATAAATTACACAGAATATAAAGGGTTTGTGGAGTCAGCTGCTGAGCTTAAGTTGCATTTTCCTAGTGAAGAGTTTTTTGCAGAAGATTCTTGCTTTATCTGTAAAAGCTGTGACTAAAATACTTTTTGTGAAACAATTTGCCTTTCTTCTAGCAGCTAATTTGGTCCTGGCTGTGGACACTTCAGCTTTCATAGTGTATTTTGGTTAAAACCTTCTGTTTTTCTGTTCCTAATAGTTCCTAATCGCAGGTACTAAATTTTATTCTCCTAGCTCCACTGGATCTCACCCATGCTGAATTTTTTTAATTTTGTCTTGTTACCCTGGTTATGGTGACTTTTGTTTTTACTTGTGTTGTGTAGCATTCTCTTTTATATCATTATACCACCTTATCTGCCACGTCAGATTGTGTCTTTCTCATCTTTTTTGTTGATCCCAGCTGGGGAAGCAAGTTGAACCACATTAATTTAGTTCAGAGAGAGAGCACTTAGAGTTTGAGGAGGCTTGGTGGGATAGAGTGTTTAAGTCCACTCTGCTTTGGTTTCCTGATTGTCCTGGTGTTCTTGTTTTAGTTTCTCTCTCTAATGGGTGTCTTTTTTAGCTGCTTTTGTCTGGTTTGGTACTCGGAGCTGTTGCTTTTTATTTCCTGGAGTCAGGGTCAATACCTACTGTAACTGCTCTTCTTTTTCTCCTGCAAAGAGATCAGTTATGTTCCAACTGCTGCTGGCATCTCAATTTTTTGCCTATAAATAGATTATCTTATGGTGACAAAGACCTGTGAAGCCACCAATGAAACTAAGACTGATTATGGTGAATAATTCCACTGTAACAGTGGTTGCCAACATACAATTTTTTTTGTTTGTTTTTTAAATGACAATTTTGAGGTTGTAGATGAAGTTTATGTTTTTCAGAAAGGCTAAAAGAATCCTGAATATTTGTATTTATCTCTTGTTGGCTAGCATTTGCACATAAAGTAATTTAATCTTGGACAGGAACAGAATTGTGGTGCAAATTTTTGGACCTAATTTCAGCTTATGCCAATAGAAGTTTGCAATCTTGAGGCTGTAATCTTTCTTCAACAAAACTGGATTCAGAGCTGTCACACTATCTGAGCAATAAAAACACCTCAAAGTGAAGTTTAGGATGCAGCAGTAATATACCCAGATTGTGACTCCATCAAAAACAAAACAAAAGCTTTCTTTCTGCTACTCTGATAAATTGTCAGTGTTTCTTTGGCTTTAGAAAGACTATCCTAGCTTCTGGAGTGCTGCGTGTGTCTTCAATACTTGCATTTGTTGTGCCACCTTCATCTTTCTTGTGCTTTTTAATTTGTAGAACCTGTGTGCAAGCATATTCGTAAAGGACTGGACCAAGGGCATGTGAGAAAGGCACTGCAGAATGTGGAATGGCATGTTTGTCAGGACTGCAAGGCAGACAGTAAGACACAAGAGAATGCTGAGGAGGAGGAGGAGACTGATGAAGGCACTTCGATATGGTTATGCCTAAAATGTGGCCATAGGGTATCTCTTTTGTTGTTAATTTGTCTTAATACCTTTCAGTGTCTTCTAATACAGTGGAACAAGAGAGGTTCTCATTAAACTCTTACATTCTCTCTCTTTTTTATTGTAAAGATAGTTCTACCTAGATGACTTTGTATACTGTAGAGTGTGATTTAAAAATGTCTGCTCTGAATGTCAAATTAAGTACTTGGAAGATGGCCCAAAGGCATTTAGCAGGCTTAAGGTTAAAATGCCATCTTAAAGACTGATTTTCCTAGAAAGTTTGAATTTTTTTTTGCTGAGAAATTAAAAATGCTCCTAATCTGTGGGTTTTTTTCCAAGATCTTAATGCTCACGTTAGTTTATGAAACTTAGAACTCTGTATGCTGAAGAGGTTTTGGTTCTGTTTCACTCTTTCAGGTGTTCAGACTGGAATTCAATCATTAAATGTTCCCATAGCAGCTTTAATCTGCTCCCAGTAAATTATCCATCTGCAGAAATAAGTATTTTGAAATAGCCATCTGGTGATCCCAATTAGTTGAACATAATTGAACACTTCTGATTGTAATAACTTGATTTTACTCTGACTTTATGAATGTTTCATTTGCAGTCAAATTAATTTTGTGACACTTGTCGTTATCAATGTTGTAGGGCTGTGACAGAAATTCTCCAGGCCAGCATGCTTTAAAGCATTATGAAACACCAAGATCAGATCCCCACTGTTTGGTTCTCAGTTTGGACAACTGGAGTGTGTGGTGAGTTTGTCAGGCAGCACAAGACTGAGCTGGAGGGCAACAGAGGCTGGAATATCATTTCCCCTTTCATTGTGAATTCTGAGATTTCTCTCTAGGCATATATTAAAGTGTTTCCAAACATGTAATTTGCAGTAGTCTTTGCTGAGATTTGTGGAATAGTTGTTATTTTCTTGTAAAATTCATGACTAGAAAATTTTCATAATTAAGGTTGAACTTGACCCCCTAGTAAATGTGGTTGACTTCATATTTTACTTCTTTTACTTGGCCTGAATACTGACACATGGAAACAAATGTTGATCTGTAGCTCTAAATCTCAGAAGATTTAGAAGCCTTAGAAGGGAGAAGGTTCTTTCTGATGTGCACTTAATGACAGCCTTACTTTTGTCTCATGGGTAAATATGCTTTTTCACACCACATAGAGACAGGAAGCACAGCTAGAATTATGGTGTGCTACTGGATCAGGCAATACAAAATCCATGTCCCTGGCAGGTTTTGCTTCTCTCAAAAGTAATTATGAACTTGTATATATAAGGAGGAGCCCTGTTTTCTAAACTATGCTATATAGAAATACTGTATTTGACATAAAGAGCTTTTGTTTTGCTTCATAATGTGGTTTTGCAACTTAGCATCTGTCATTATTTTCATTTTATATAGCATCATCTATTTACTTGGTCATACTTAGCACTTATGTGTAATGATCACTACTTTTAATGAATTCTAGAATGGAAGTGGACATTATTAGTAAAATTATTACTAGTGAACTTCTCTTTTTGAATTTCAATTAGTGTTAAAATTCTGGGTTTGAAGTGCACTATTTCCCCTGGTTTTTAATTAAAATATTTGCAAATGAGAGGAAATAGTTGAAATAAGATGTTTTGGCTTCCTTCTAGAATTTCTTGGTTGTACAAACTTGCCCAAGAAATGATTCAATGATTGATGTATTTGCTATAAATTACTTATAAATCAAACTCACAGTCAAGAACTGTATTTCACAGTGGGCCTGGTACAAAAATTCTGATCAAAAGTGCTTTTGCTTTTATTAATGATATAAATATGTGACCCAGTCTTTCTGTGGTATGCATGCTCATGTGGTTCAAATTGCATATAAATAATAACTGTAAAGAGTTTAAAAACATGTTTTGGAGAAGAAACAGAGAGTTCCAGGAATTCACTAAGTTCTGCTCTTTTGGGTTTACAAGTGCTGTTGGACCCATTTTCAGTGCTGGTCAAACAGCCATCATTAACAAAACCTTTTCCAGTTATTCCAGGAGTGAGAATGTCTATTTTTATGATTAACCGGATAGACAGTAGATAAACAATCAGGGATCCAAAAGCTGAGCCAATTTTTTTTAATAAGATATGAGGAAATGTGATAACTATAGCTAATGTCAGGGATGCTAGAGATTTGGGGAAACACTTTGCTGCAGACTTCTGCTTTTAATATCAGAAAATTGAGACTGATTTATGGTAATCCTGAAGTCTCCCTAAGAGAACTGTAATTGGTGTTTTCCAAAGTGCCATTTCTTCAAAGAGTTGGTTGGCTGGAACTACAAAACTGGTACGTGTAAAACTCCTTCAGCTGTTTGTGTTTTGTCAGGGTTTTACTCTTCTTAAGCCCCTATGACTGCAGCTTCTCCCATCATTTTCTCTAAGCAGATTACTGGCATAAGCATACCTTCTTAGCTCATAAAGAGACAAATAGTAGAAGAAAAACAGTAAAAGAGCAAATACAAGTTTGCAGGTTTAAGAGTGGAGTGAACACTTGAATTATTTCTTATCTGACTTAAATACAATTAAGTATTTGCTTGGCTAGAATATTCAAAATATTTTTCCATGCCAAAATTCTCATAAGTAATTTCCTTTAAGGCCTAATATCTAAGTTTCTTGATTTTTGGCAAAATTTTCCAAGCTTTTCTTTTTCTTGCAGCAGGGTTTCTAAGCAAATCTTTTTATAAGTATTAATTTATATTTGTAAATTGCAACCAGCAGTCACCAAAATAATTTACTGAAGATAATTTTTAAGTGTTTTATTTTTGTGATAAGTAGGTTGAATTCTTCTCTAAGACTTACAAATCTTACACTAAACCTTGTAATTTTATAAATTTGTGTAATGAATTGCATCAAACAAGTAAATAGTTTAGGATTTTTAAATAATAGGAAAAAAATAGGATTAATTGTTTTCTTTTGGGGGCGGCGGAGACAGGTGCTACCTATGTGATAATGAAGTTCCATATAAAACTTCAAACCTTTTGGGCCAGACTGTGGATTTTGTTAGAAAACAAGTTGGTATTGACTCATCACGTGCAGGTAAGTAATTCTAGTATAGATACAGTAAATCAGAAGGTCTCTTTGAGTGTTGGAGGCAGTACTATAAATCCAGAATTTCCACTAAATTAGATTTAGCACTTTATGGTAAAGGGAGAAACTAATTTCTCCCCTTTTTTTATCTTCTTTGTCACAATTCTGAGAGCATAAGTCACATCCTAGCCGATAGACCTAATTAGATCAGGATTTTGCCCAGCATCCCCTCAACTTTTATAGACAAGACATACAAGGATAGGAGGAAAAAAAAGACAGTTCTACTGTGACTTTTTAAAAAATGTGACATTCAGTTTTTTCGCAAATAGGCATTTTGACTTTCAGAACTTAGGATGCTGTGTTAATTCATCAGTGTTGCTCAGTCTGTCTTGAGATCTAAAAAACTGTCCTTGCTTAAGGATAATTTGATTTGATTTTTTTCAAGTCTTTGTGGGTATTTGTGAATGTATCAGGAATGACTTAAGTCTCCAGCTGTTGCAGCACATATCCTAATGGAAGGAATGGTATACAGAAGTTTTGTTACTGAGTCTGTACATTTAGTATAGGCAGCTGCAGTGCTTTTAGAACTCTAAAATACTTTGTGCAGCCTGCAGTCTGTCTGTAAAATATGATTGTTTAAAAGAAAACAAACCCAGCAAATCCCCCCTAGTTTCCATAACAGCAAAACTGGTTTTGTACAAGGCATTGCCACTAGAAAAATTGGAAGAATTTGCATATGAAAATAAATGCTATAACACATGACTGTCAGAAATCCCAACACTTGAGTGAAACCATAGGCCTTGTGGGAAATGGAACACAAACGTCCAGCAATGCCACATGGCTGTCTCTGAATTCAATTTTTTCAGCTGAGGTTTTCCCACACAGAGCAGAATTTTTTGAGTGGCCAATCTTTCCCAGACACAGTTGAACTTTATATCAGTTGCCGAAATTTTCTTCTTAGTTTGAACTGGAAAACCAGTGAATACCTGGGTGCAGTTGTTGCCTGTTGTGCTGTTGTCCATTCATCTGTTTCTTGTCCTAAGATTGCATTGTCTGTTTTCTTTGCTTTATCTGAACTTGTGTTATCTGATTTTAAAGTTAGTATTAGCTCTCAGCCCTATTTGCCAGAAATCTAATCAATAGCTGACTGCCAAACTGGCAGAACCAGTGTCGATGTTATTTTGAAAACTGCTTGGAATTCCCTTACAACTTTATTAAACAAGCCATTGAAATTTTCAATGAATTATTCAATTGAATATTTTCAGCAATACGCCAAAATAATTTGGGGGAAAATATTTTTAACTAGTCTTGAAGACTGTATCAGTATCATCTGTTTAGGTACATGAAATGAATATGAGAATGTTTTGACAGTGGGAGCATGTTGGATGTTGTAGAAAGTCCTCACACAGGTGATATTGATATATATTTTATAGGAATAAAATTTGAGATGACACTTGAATTTCAGAGGATGTTGGCATGAATGGCTTGTGGGCCAAGAGTTGTTTAATTTGCTTGCTGATTTGAAATGGCATTTCAGGGGGTTCGTGATTTGTTGTTTTTGTTGTTTTGTTCTGTTTATTTCTTAACTTCTGTTACCTAGACAATTTAAGAACCTAAACTAGTAGTTTTATATTCAAAAACTGAAAACTTAATTATCATATGTATAAGCTCTGAACATCATAGATTGCTGCTGGCTGTAATAATCTTTCCTAATTTATACCCTATGACTATGTAAATATGTGATATGTTTTTATTATTTCAGTAGAAAAACAAGAGAAAAAAGAAGTTGAAAATAAAAAAGTAGAAAAAGACAGCAAAAATGAGCAAGAAAAAGAAGTTTCACTTAAAGAAGCAAATTCTCATTCAGCTGCTAATGGAGAAGTCACTGTGAAAGGACTTAGTAACTTGGGGAATACATGTTTCTTTAATGCAGTGATGCAGGTACTAAAGTTGCTGTTGTTTTTAGAAAAACTTTGAATAGAAAAAAAAGCCACCACCAAAATGACAAACAGCCCACAACAACCCTGCCCCCAGCATTTTACAGTGACACAATTAGAATGTGATTTTTTTTTTATCTGCCAGGAATGATGGCTTCTTTCTAAAAATAGTGTGTTGGGCCAGAGAAATACGAAGAAATGGAGCTCAGGTTCAGACTTGCTCTTAGGGGAAATACAATAAACTGCCTTGTCCTTAAGGGACACCATTTTTCACTGACATAAAATAAGCGTGCCAACTTCTAGTTATTTTTTAAAAATATGAAATAGTCTGACACATCACCCTTGTGACCTGTTAGACTCTAAGAGATTAGTACTCAAAGACCATGGGTGTTCATTACAATAAAAATGTCTCTCTCAGCAACAGGAAATCAAAACCAAACATTGGATAAAAAACCAGGATGAGCATGTTGCTGGCATTGCCATCTAGTGTGACTTGTTCAGCTAAAAAGTGTAGAATAAAATTATTCTTTCATGTGTATTGAAACTGATGTGATCTTTTGTTCCTTGGCTCTTGAAGCTTTACTCCAAAAAAAACCTCACTTTTAGTAAAAAATTCCCACAGATTTTAGTAAACTGGTTTTGATTTATTTTTAAACACTTTTTAAACTAAGCAGATACACACACTGCATTTTATCCTTTGATTTTTTAGAAGCAGACACTAGTAAATACACTTGTCAAAATATCAGTTTGTAGAAGAAAAATATATTTAGGGTTTCTGCAATATGAAGTAATGTTTATAGGGGGCATTGGAAGTCCCATTAGCTATGTGGAATGTACCTTTATGCCTTAAACACAGATGAGGTTTCTAGAGTGGTCATTAACCACTTCAGTTCTGTGTTTGGGAAAATAAATTGCTGCTAAACCGGTTGCTACAAACTCTGTGACTAGCAGAGTTCAGCTGCCCTTCCTGTTCCCATTTTCCAATCTCTTTCTGTCTTTTATGTGTTACAGAATTTGTCACAAACTCCAGTCCTGAGGGAGATGCTTAAAGAAGCTAAAATGCCTGGCACAACAATTAAAATTGACTCACCTGAGTTATGCATGGTAATATGCTTTGACCTCCATAGTGTTTGTCCTCACCTTCTAGTCTGTTAAGGAAACAAGCAATACTTATCTGTCAATTTTAAAGCTGTTCCAGCTAAATACTAACAAGATTGGGATGTAAAATCAGCAGGAGCCTCGCTTTGTTCAGATTGTAAGAGCAGTGATTCAATACTCTGTTGTAGGAGTGCTTGCATTATGATGTTGTTATTTAGAGGATGAAAATGTGTAACTCATGCTATACTGCCACTTGTCTAAATGCAAAATAGGAAATTAGAGGATGTCTGTAGCACTAACTTAAATAACACATCTGTCATTACAATAAGAGATTTGGATGGCAAAGAAAATGTACAACCTTTTTAAAGAAATTGCATTTCTTTCCCAGTAAAGGCAAGATAGGCAGACTTTGAATTAGCAGTAAATAACTGAGTTTTGCTATCGTTTCATGATAAACCAACATTGTTTTTATCAGGTTAACTTATTGCCGTTTTAGGATTATGTGTATTTTATCTGACAATAATGTTTTCAGGAACTGAAAAGGAAAAATTTACTGCAAAAGAATCTACCACAGAATTAAGGCAAAACAGCTCTGTTGCTTTTTTTTCAAACAGGAACCTCAGCTAATAAAACTAGATCAACCAGGTCCTTTAACATTAGCCATGCATCAGTTTGTGACAGAAATGCAAGAGACAAAAAAAGGGGTAGTGACTCCTAAGGAACTTTTTGCTCAGGTTTGTAAAAAGTGAGTATCTGTACAGTTGCAAATCCAATTGCACGTCATAGTGAATATTAAAAAGTTTGTTGTTTAAGACTGTCAGGTTTTTTTTATCTCTAGCTCGGAACACAGCATATAAAATTTGTAGAACACTAAAGGATATTTGAAAGAACAGCAAAATATAAATGAATTGCAGTAAAATGAAAGATAGTGACATACTGAGTAGCTGGTGTCATATTTTTAGAAAATACAATATGTAGACACTTGTTGTTTTTATATACATACATTCTGGAGACTTTGTCCATGTCCATTTAGTGTGAATCACTCTTGCTTTATCTCTGAGTTGTTATACTTTACAATTTCATTTAACAGAGCAATACGATTCAAAGGTTATCAGCAGCAAGACAGTCATGAATTGCTTCGTTACTTACTTGATGGAATGAGAGCAGAAGAAATCCAGGTGAGTGCTAAAGTCATAGTTGTGCATACCTTTCTTCCTCATACCCCAGACCCAGGCTCTTTCTTCTGCTGAGGGGAGAAAAAACTTACTTTCTGAGATATGTCAGCCTCTGTAGCGTGGTTGTGCTGTCCATATTAGTCATGTGAATCATATTAGCAAAGAGAACCCACAGAAAAAGTGGGTTTGGAGTATGTGTAGTCACCCTAAAGAATGTCCTTATGTCTTCATTTCTGAAACACACTTGTAGAAATTTCATAGGGGTTTTTGCCAGTTTTAATTTGGGTAAGTATTTCATCCTTAGACTGATTTTCTTATATACTAATTGGAACATTATGGTTACAACTTCCCAGTTGTTTGTTTTTTGGGTTTTTTTATATCTACAGGAACTATCGTGTGGTTCTACAGGTATTTGTGTTGTTTGTATTGATTCTCTTAATTGGTGAAGATTATACTTTTTCCTCCATCTAAAACATCTTATAAAATGAAGTAGCTAACTGAATTAGTTTAGGAAATTTTACAGAGTATATTTGTTTTGAAAATTTCAGCAAATAAGTGTTGGAATACTAAAGGCGCTGAGTGACTCTAACAAACAAAATGAAGAAGAACTTAAAAAGAAAGTTAAAGGTAAAATAAATTATCATTGTATCAGTAACTTGTAAAATCTCTTTTGTTGAAGTATATAAAGTAATATTAATAGTATCAACTAAAAGATGCATTTACTTGTACAACTTTATGCCTTCTCTTGAGTATGTGCGTATCTAGAATAAGAGGCTCAGTAGTTTTAGCCTATATTTAAATGTCTTGCTGAACTTGGTGGCATTTCCTTCTTAAAAGGATGAGAGTTGATTCTGTAGACATCATACATTAAAATATGTTTGAGCAATGATGAATCATTCAGACATGTAAGAAATTAAAATACTAATATGCGAATATAATTTATGCAGCTGCTAATAGTCCATTGTTACTTAACAGCAGTATAAAATAAATCCAAACAATGAACATAAGAATTTTTGAACTTTTCAACATGACTTAGGAGATGAGCTGCCAATTTAAATTCAGACTGTGTTACTCTGAAATTGCAACTTGAGGAAGGTGGTTTTGTTTGTCAGACAAAAGTTGGTGCTTGCTTTTTAGCTTCAGATAGTTGTTTCAGTCTTGAGAGTAAACAGGAATTTTTACTGAGATGCAGTACTTCTCAGAAAATAGGGAAGTGCATTTGAGCAGAGAAAGTGCTAGAGATACGGTTTAACCAAGCTGTGTTCTGGGATTGTGTTTTCACCCCCATATTTTTTTGATGCACAGTAGAAATTCTTAATTTAAGAATCTTGCTGTACTTGCTAACCTGAGGAAACCAGAACAGGCCAACATGTTCTATCATACACCTTGCATGTTATATTCTCCTTTTTTTATTCGGTATATTGTAATGAAATTGGTTGCTAGTATATTGTATGTGGTATTTTTAACTTTACTATATACTTTCTGAATTCTCAGAATACGAAAAGAAAAAGGGAATACAAAGTTTTGTAGATCGAATCTTTGGTGGAGAATTAACCAGCACAATTATGTGTGAGGAATGCAGAACAGTAAGTAAACTGCCTGCTCTGAATAACCTAGTGTTATGTCCTGTAATCTGCAGGAGAACCCCAGAGTGACTGTCTGTAGAAACAAGACTCAACTAGCTGCATGCTTTTCAAAAAGGAGCATCATTTGGCTGGAATCTTTCTTCCCTTGTGTTTTAAAGTTAATCTTTCAGTTCCTTTCAAAAGCCTTCCAGAAAAAGGTTGGCACAGCAAGCTGCCTCTGCCAGAATTCCCTCCTAGATTCCCACTGAACACCTTCCAGTGGGACAGATCATAGAGCAAGTTAATTGTTATGAGGCCCTTTCCCCACAATGAAAAGACCATGGGATTGCCAGGAGGACAGTTAAGAAGGCACTACTGGGATAATATATCCTGAGAATGAATTAATTGAGTGCATTAGCAAATGGGCTAGTTGAATATCATGACAGATTACAGCTATGAGTCTTAGGCCTTAAGGTGCAGTCTCACTAGATAACTGAAATTCATAAAAGTATTTCCTGCTCATTTCTGTGGTAATGTGACTGCTGGATTTTTGGTCACTGGAAGCTATTTGTGGAGGTAAATGAGCTGTGTTTTACAGTTGTGTGCACAAGTAAAGGCAGGCCTTGAATGCAAACGTGCAAATACACCTATAGACAACAAGCCAATTGCTTCCAGACAGAATTAAATTGGACTCTTGGTTATTCATTTAAAGGTGTCCCTGGTCCATGAGTCTTTCCTTGATTTGTCGCTTCCTGTACTAGATGTTCAGGTAAGAAACAGTACATAGGTGCTTTTTGGCTTTTTTTGTTATGTTTTGGTTTTTGTTTTTATGAAAGCACTTATTATACAGTCATTAGGAAGAGCATTTGAGCTTTGTTCAGAAGTCTCTTTTGCAAGTCATAATTGCACAGAAAGAGAATAAGATTTTTAATGAGAGTCATTCCTGTAAGTTGTGGGTCATAAATGTCTCTGGAAAATCACACTGGTTGTTTGAGTTCTTTGGGGGTTTATTTTCACTTTTTTCATCCATTTTCCTGCACCAAGTCCAAGAACGCTTTTCCTAATATTCAGGTTATGGAATAAAGTTAAAAAATGCTGATAGGATAGTATGTGAATACTTATTTGATAAATCTCCAGACACTGAAGGAATTTGGTTTGCTTTGTGTTTTGTATTGATAATCTGTGTATGTAATATTTCAGATTTTTTGTGTAGTACTGCTTACCCATAAATATTGGAATGGAACCCCCAGAGCCAAAGGGGTCATGACTTCTGCCTCAAACAAGTTTCATTTTAGCAGAAGCAAACAAATTCTGTGGCAGGCAGTGCAACTGAAAATGTCTCTGCTTGTCTAAAACATTACTCTTCAATGCATTTAATGAGAGCTGTTAGAGGCAAAGGTGATGTTGCCCCTTTACAGGTTTAGAATTTGGCCCTTGATAGCCTGACTTTTCATACTATTTCATTCTGTTTCATGTAGACTCTGGAGTGAGAGGCTCCTTTCATTAACATCGGGGTGTGAGTTAGTTAGTTGGATGTTGTATCATTAAACTGTTATATTCGAGCTGAAAAGTCAGATAATGTTTCTGTGGTTGTTCTGTGGCTTTTTGGGTTTTGTAGAAAGCGAAAATTACAAAGAGAGAGAACATTAAAAAAAACAAAGAAAAAGAATCTGAAGATGAAGAGGATAAAATCAATGATCATTACCTTAAACAGAAATATGAGCCCCCTGGTACAAGTAAACACCTTCAGAAAAAAACGAAGAAACAGGCCAAAAAAAAAGCCAAGGTTGGTTTGGATAGGTATTTCACTTTGTGCTTGCTATTTCTGTTAAATTCTTTTTTGTTTCCTTAGTTTTAATGAAGGAGGAGACAGCATAGAATTTCTCCTCCTTCAAATGCACAACTGAAAAGACAATTGTACCCATGTCTTACCTGTTAAGATGTTCTGTTGAGCATTGCTGTGTAGAAATAATATAATATTATCCAGTAGAATTTTTTGCTTGTCTGAAGTAGTCTTAATTTATATGAGACTGTTTTCCAGTCATTGATTGCAAGAATATTCACAAAACTTTAGAATACAAGAAAGATCAGGAAGATAGCAAAGGCATAATTAGCTGTATTTGGATGATACTGTGTACCAAGGAGCAGTGGGAACTATGTATGAGAATAAATTCAGTATTAGTGGAACTGATCACCTCTGATTATTAAATCATAGATTATTTTTTCCTCTCCTGCCTTATGAATCTATGGCATGCAACAAATATTCTGATAAAGAAGTGGTAAGAAATGCTAAATATAATTTATACTTACTTTCTTTTTTGTACTCTTGTTTATTATGTATTCAAATGCCCAGAGCCAACGGCGGCAGCAAAAATTTCAAGAAAAGGTGATTCACTTGACAGATCTCTGTGCAACTGAACAGCCAGAGATAGATGTTGAGTACAACCAAGAATCAGAGACTGAAATTAGCTCTGAAACCCTTGACAAGAAACAAGAAGAGGAATCATCACGTGATTGCCAAGATCACTGCTTAACTCAGAAAGACTTGATTATACAGGGAAATAGTACAGAAATTCAGAGCAGGCATGAAAATGCAGGAAAGCCAGAACAAGAGTGTGAAGAAAATGAGTCTGTTACTGATCTCTTTATGGAAGGCTTAGATTCTCCTATAGAATTTGTCAATGGCATTGGCAGCCCGTCTTTGAAAGAGGAGGATGATGACAATGAAGATGAAGAGCTTGCTATGGACTTTTCAAAACTCCACTTGGGTGCCAGTGAATCTGACACATGTACCTTGGATGGCCTTCAGCCTCTTCCTAACAAGACCTGCAAAGTATCTACGGATGACCCCGAAACAGCATTTTGTACTCTGGCAAACAGGGAAGAGCTGAACCCTGAGGAAGATTCAATCCATCATTGTTTGTATCAATTTACTCGTAATGAAACACTTACGGAGACCAATAAACTGCTGTGTGATGTGTGTACACAAAGGCATTGTGGACCAAAGAACAACATAAAAAGTACGACAGACTTCTTTAAAAGAATACTTTAAATATATCCCTGTCTGCTTCTTGAGTGGGTAAAGGGTGGGGATCCCTGAAGTGGTATTTGTATTACTTTTGTCTACTTTCATTCATCTTATTAAAGGGGAATGCTCAGCTTCTCAGTTCTTGTAGTAGATGACATTTTAACAGTTTGAATAGTGAAAATAAATTCCTATGGTAAAATTTTAACATTTGCTTTGATACAAAACACTTGTTTTAATCTTTGGTGATTTTTCTTTTCTGCAGGTGAAAAGAAGTATATTTATACTAATGCCAAAAAGCAGATGCTCATCTCTCTAGCTCCTCCAATTTTAACCCTTCACTTAAAGAGGTTTCAGCATGTAAGTAGCAGGCTCATACATGTATATAGCCTCAGGTTAATATGTGTGTATGTGTACATATTACATAGTACTAGGTTAACTTGAAAATATGATAGTGTTACTTTTATTTTCTATAAAACTGTTTTTTTTTTTTTTTTCCCAAAGTTTTGGAAGGCATTAGTGTGCAGCATTGTGTTTTGTGGTCTTTGAGGCATTGAGATGTGTTTTCCTGAAAGAACATTCCCTTAATGTTCTTTCTTTTAAAACACTGTTTTGTGAGCATATTCACAACATATTCCCTCATTATTCTTATTGCTTACCGTATTAAGCAGAATATTAGGTTATTCATATTAATGGTTTCCTACTATTACAGCTGTTCATGGACTCATATATTTCCGTAGGTATAGGCAAATAGATCCTTTACTAGTAACAAATAAGTAATAAGTTGGTAGAAGTGGAAAAGAGAGGACTCTGAGCCTTGTGAGGGAGAAGGAAGGATGAAAGAAAAGCAAAGTAACTTAAGTTTTATTTACAGTCACTGAAACCACTTACCTCTTGGTTCCTAAGTTGTAGAAAAATTTTTAACTAAGGGCTTTAGCTTTTCAAGAGAGAAGGAAGAAAGGAAAGGGAGACAGTACTGCCTCTTCTAAATTTAAACCTGTTTGGTGTTTTAGTCAATATACTTGAAAAACAAGGGAGGCAGCTTTAATTAAATGAAAGACAATTTCATATAGAAAATGGAAATGTGTAGCCTGTTCCAAGAGACTGTAATATGAAGAAAATAACATTTATCATCACGTCCTTTTGTTTTTTCAGTTTGATACTGGACAATTATTTGATTAAGGTGGAAGCACAGTTTGCATCAGTTTGGATGCTCTATGATCAAATCCTCAGGCATGTTACAGTATCTGAGAAGCAAGAGTTGTCCCCATAATTACCAAATTGCATTAGAGCTGATTCTTTTTCCACTTCTGCTACCATTAAATTAATGTATGAGTCAGCTGAAGAGCTATCTTTACTTGTGCTCTAGTGCAGTATGTGGGGGCAAGGAAATAATGCTGGAATACTGCACATCAGAGAAAAAAAAAATTGATTTTCCCCAGTTTTGTGTAATGTAAAACTAATTTTATTGTTCAAACTTTAACCTGAAACATTTAGTAACTAAGCTTGGTTTTAATATGCTCTATTTTAACATTATGGGGTTTTCCCTCTACTTTGGTTGTTTAAGGCTGGATTTAATCTTCAGAAGATTAACAGGCATATCAAGTTCCCAGAAGTGATAGACTTGGCTCCTTTCTGTACAGCTAAATGTAAAGTAAGTGGGAAAACAATCAGATTCTCCTTTACCATGTTCTAATGTGCTTTCACAACAAAGCTGCATAGCAAAATCTTTGTAGAACACTTGTCAAGCCTGTTACTTTGTTTGATAACTTGTATTTCACTGCTCGTAACTGTAGTGCTTGCATGAATCTCTAATGATCAGTTTCCATTTCATCAGCAAAAATATCAAAGCATTTACATTCTTCAAAACTCAGCACTTGGCTGACATAGCTAAACTTGTGGTTTTCTAGAATGTGGCTGAAGGGAATACAAAGGTCTTGTACTCTCTCTATGGAGTTGTTGAACACAGCGGAACAATGAGGTCTGGGCACTACACTGCCTATGTTAAAATGAGAGCTATGAACAACCACATTTCTGATCTTGTCCTTCGAGGACCATCTCAAGGTAAATCTTTAGCACTATTTTACAAAGTATTTCTTACAGAATCCCAAAATAGTTTCAGTTGGAAGGGGCCTTAAAGATTATGTAGTTGCAACCTGTTGCCGTGGCTGGTAAGTTCTCTGAGAAAGGCAGTGAAGCTGGTGAAGTCCTATAAGGAGCAGCTGAGGGAGCTGGGAGGGCTCAGCCTAGAGAAAAGGAGGCTCAGGAGAGGTCTTACCACTCTCCAGAACTGCCTGAAAGGAGGGTGTAGCAAGGTGGGAGTCCAACTCTGCTCCCAGGCAACCAGCGACAGGGCAAGAGAAAATGGCCTCAAGCTGTGCCAGGGGAGGTTCAGGTTGGGTATTATGAAGAAAGGAAGACAAAATGGTGGGTTAAGCATTGGAAGGGGCTGCCCAAGTATGTGGTGACATCCCCATCCCTGGAGATATTCAGGGAACAACCGGATGTAGCACTCAGTGCTCTGGTATGGTTGACAAGGTAGTCACAGGTTGGATTTGATCGTGGATGTCTTTTCCAACTCAATGATTCTATGATTGTACTCTGATTCTTACTGAAGAACAGTAATAGAACTGATTGCTTCAATACTTTGTAATAACTTTTACTCCTATTTTTTTCATTTCACAGCTTTGGAAACCGAGCCGGTCAAAGGTCAGTGGTTCCACATCAGCGACACCCACGTACAACCTGTCTCTGTGTCCAAAGTGCTAAGCTCCCAAGCCTACCTTCTATTCTATGAGAGGCTGCTGTAGCTCATCAAAATAGCCTTGGGTGTGCAGCCCCCTTCTTCAGAGGTGTGAGAGAAGGCAGACTTATAAAACATGTTAACATGTTGGAGCTACTGTATAGCAGGGATTCACTTTATGCATTTTAGACACACGGACAAGCGGTTAACTTATACTTTTTCCAGTGTTTCCACTACTTTTCAGTAAAAGTTTTTCAAAATTACAGCTTTGTCTTTTCATTGAGTAAGTTGGGTGTTGATGTAAATCTTGATCAGCAGCAGCTTTTTCACTTCAAAAGAACCAGCTGGTTTTGATCTGTAGTTAATCTTGGCTATCACGTGTTCCCATGCATTTTTTAGACCCTGGCTTCCAAGCGTAAGCTTGGAATACATCTTAAGAGCCAAGACAATTGCAGCTTCAGCTCCGTTTTCACTATTGGTTTATGTCCAATTGAAGAGCCCTCAAGTTTGCAAATGTTCTAGGAATTCTTTTGCTGTTGCTTTGGCAAGGCTGAGCCCTTGGCTCACTCACTACAAGCAGTCCCATGTAGCCTTTCCACACAGCAGGTCTAAGACTGACTTGGAACTTTGAAGCTCTCTTCTCCACAAGCTTCATACTGGCTTTCATGTGAATAAATTCTTGGCTCTGCCATGCTACAGCAGCAGCTGCTTACATTCAGTGCATTTTTCACAACAGGCTTACTAAGAAAATGGGCATCTTGTTCTTGTAACCCTTAGAGTCATCAGCAGTGGTCCTCATGCAGCTGGCTATAGCAGTATGCCAATCCTTCTGAAAACTTGCTGAGTTTATTTTTCAGCCTCACCAACAACTGACTATAAAGCCAGCATTAGTAGGGCTGTTGCACAGCAGCCTTATTTGGGCATAAGATAGTTCCAGACTTGATTTAGCCTCCCACTCCCTTCTGGTTGTGAGATAAGAGTAGTGCTGGCAAGAGTAGTAAAAGGATTAATTATTGAAGTGGCTTAGATTTCAAATACAGTTCTCCTTTCAAGCTACTTGGAGACACATAAGCTGTTTACTTCCCAAGATTAATCTTAACGGGGGGCTTCAGTTGAAAGATTCCAGCACTCTGCATCATGTTGGTTAGTGCTGCTCAGCCTTTACTTTTAAGGTCATTAGAATGTTCACTGCTGTCAGGATGCCCTTTTGAGAGCATAGGGACTTAAAAGAGTGAGGTGAGAGATGCACGTAAAAAAAAGGAATTATAGAATCATAAATTGGTTTGTGTGGGAGAGGACCTTTTAAGATTATCCAGTTCCAAACCCATGTCCTGGGCAGGGACACCTCCCACTAGACCAGGTTGCTACAAGTACCATCCAACCTGGCCTTCAACACTTCCAGGCATGGCACAGCCAGTTTCTCTGGGCAACCTGTGCCAGGGCCTAAACACCCTCATAGGGGAGAATTTCTTCTGTGTATTGACCCTAAATTTCCCCTATTTCAGTTTTGAAGGCATTCCCCTTTGTCCTGTCACTATATTCCCTGATGCAGAGTCCCTCTTCAACTTCCTGTAGCTCCTTCAGACATTGGAAGGTGCTGTCAGGTCTCCACATAACTTTCTCCAGGCTGAACAGCAGTGACTTTCTCTGCCCCTCTCCATAGGGCAGGTGCTCGGTCCTTATCACTTTGGCAACCCTCCTCTGGACTTCTCTTAACAGTTCAGTGTCTTTCTTATGTCTGGGGCACCACACAGTGCTCCAAGTGGGGTCCCAGGAGAGGAGCTACTGAATGCAGGAGATCTGCTGCCAACATTTAATTATTTCAACATTCATATGACTGTTTACACTCAACTACTGGCCAAGGAGCACAAGTAAGAGCACAAAAAGCTACAACAATCACGGATTATGAGCTCCCTCCAGCAGGCTCATGGTCAGCCTCACTGCACCTTGAGTGAGTCTCCTGTGCTCACAACAGGAATGGGTACGTGATCTTCCCCTTTAACTCAGCCCCTGAAAAGTTCTGCCACCTTCCTCACCAGGAGAGAGTGTCAGCCAGCCAGCTAGCCAAGGGTCAGCCCATCACACCCACAGTGTCATTCCTCCACTACACATTCACAGGTGTCATCATAGCTCCAAATTAAGTAAATCAACATTTTAACAGTGAGTATGTTTATTGAGGTGTTTGAAGTTCTGCACTCCATTGGACACTGTTCATAATTTAAAGGCAAGAGCAAAACATTGTGACAGGCTCCAGCTGGGATGGATATTAAAAAACACACAAAGTCATGTCACTTAAGAAACACAGTTAAATTGTTCAATCATTCTGGTCTTCGTCCCAGTCTTTCTTTCCTGACGGAGGTTTTGGGCCACCAGCTGGTTTTGCCATAATGATCTTGAAGAGAACAGAGAAGTAGAAAAAGCTAATGTTAAATCAGGCTTATACCCTTCTACAGCCACGTGATGCTGACTGCTAGCATTCACTACATTCATGCAGTTTTTTCCCTACTCTGAACCCAAGCTAGTGAATATGCATCTAACTGATATATCAACAACTTCATTACTTTTTTTCTTGAGAATGGTAGAGGCTGAGCCCTGATAACAGTTTAAAAAATTATTTTACCTCATTTTTGCATGCAAAGTAAGACTTCAGTTAGTATACAGAAAGTGAGTGCTTAAATAGGCCAACAGCAAAGGAGGATTATCAAAGCTATTGTTCTCAATTATTGTCTGTAAGTAGCACACTTCAAAATCGTGAAGTCCATCAGTCCTACCATGTTAAAGCTCATTCTCTGCACTGGCTCCATGGACAAGTAAGGTAAATCTGAACCTGCACTTATCATCCCTTCCATGAAAATTTGGATTTAGGAGCAGAATCCATTTGCAAAGGGCACACATACAGGATGTAGCATTCAGCACACAGTAGAAGACAAGTGTTACGTGTTCTCAAGGAGCATAGTCCGCCATGTGCTTGTCAATGAACTCATGCATGCACTCACACAGATACCTCTCTGCTAGAGAAACAGAGCTTACTGCACACTAGTTTTCAGGCTCATCTTTCCAGTCATCCTTATCCCAATGTCCTTGTTGCTTAGGGGCTTTTGGACCGCCTGCTGTTTTTGCCATAATAATCTACAGAAATTTTACGTGCAAATTCATTTTTGCTGAAGTTTCACATAATAAAATACTTTTATCATCAAGACTGCAACCTCTATTTTCCCTAAAAATTGGATTTTCATGTAAAAATACAAGAAAAGGATTCTTCTATTAAAGCTTGTTCCCACAGAAGTTAGTGTAACTCTCTGGACACAAAGATCAACTGTCTTCAAAATATCAACAAAATCCTTAAAAAACATCCCAAACCCAACGAACATTAATAGTACTCCTATAGAAGCAGCCACATTCCAGATTACAAACTCTTGAACAAGTGATTTCCTGGCTTCCAGAAATGAACAGACCACATTCTCAAGTAGCATTACATTTACGCGTCGCCTTTCCAGGAGTTTCCACCTGGATTTGCATGAGCATTCCACCAGATTTTAATTCAGCACTCAAATGACACATAAGCTTACCTGATCAACCCTTAGGACAGTTACTGCTGCATTTGTAGCTAGCTTGATACCCCAGAATTTTCCAAGATACGTGTCTAACACGCCAGCTTCCAACATGTCCTTCACTGCAGCAGCTTCGGCCTGTCAGATGCAGAAAACACATTATGCAAAACTTTCTCAGGCTTTCACCTAGCAAGGTGGTATCACTTTTCTAATCTCATCTTCTCCCTTCAGGAAACCTTCATTACTAAGCCATCAGCAGGAAGACAGTCAGTTATTACTGAAAACCTACTCCCTGTCACATTAATTCAGTTATTCCCTCCACCTCTGACATATGGCCATTATACTATACCGAACTGAACTGCTTAATGATAAAAAGAACATTTAAGAGTTTCAATTCCAAGAAGTTATTATTCTAGACTATGCAACACAGAGCTTCTAACAGTTTAATCTATAAATACTTCATACTCATAGAAGTACTATTAAGTATAACTCTGCACTGCAGGGCAACAAGTAACATGAGAGACTATTTACCTCAATATCAAATCCAACGTTTTTCTTCCCTTCCTGATGCATGGCATAAAGTTTGGAGATGACCTCATTAGCCTTTACTCCAGAGTTTTCTGCCAGTGCTCGAGGAATGGCTTCAAATGCCTCAGCAAACTTCTTGATGGCATATTGGTCAAGCCCAGGACAAGTCTAAAATGAAGTTGTAAACCACATCAACATTTTAAAAAGTGTAAGATAGGGAGGCATTTCCCCTCATACTTGTTTATTACACATATATATATATGTACGTTGTTACGAAATAATATTTGTGTATTTTTGTAAGACCTTTATGTCTTATGAAGATGAAAAGCCAAGAAGCCTGTTTACTGTACCTCTCCATAAGATGTGATCTGCTTGGCTAATTCAATCTCTGTCGCACCACCTCCAGGAACAAGACGTTTATCCTGTGGAAAGACCACACCATAACACAATAATTTGCTTAAAGCATCCATTATTTCTTAATTTTTTTAGGATTTTTCTAATCTATCAAGAATGCAATAGAACTTTATTCCACACAGACTTATTAAGAATCTACTTCAGAACAAACATGCATTATCAGGGAAATCTACCAGAATTTACTCATTCATTCTAATGTCTTCGAAGAAAAAACAGCTTCTTTTGTAAAAACCAAAATAATAATGCAGTGGGTTTTGTGTCTGGGATTTTTTGGCTTTCTTTTTTAAATTTCAACTCCTGGTTGAGTGTAACTCCTGTTAATTCCTAGATTTTCTGATCTTTTCTATTATTTTGGTAGGAAATTTCATACAGGAAACCAATCTACTGTACACTAAGTTTAATATGTCAACAGGTATTACAAGGTGTTGGGAGTTTTTGTTTTGTTTTCTTTCATTTTAAATTAAGTATTTTAAACATCCTTTGGCAAACCAGAATTTACTTATGAACTCTGCTCTCCTAACCCACAAATTAATCATCATAAAACAGGACAACTCCTGGAGACAAACATAAATGCCCATCATTTCTGTACTCAAAATCAGTGTCCACGTCTCCATGTAGAGGATATTAAGATTCTAACAGTTTTAACCATTTTTGCATGCTGTTTTCTAAATAAATACAGGAATATTTCCTTTTGTATATAAAAAAGGAAAAATTAAATAATAGTATTTAAGACCACATAAACTGCTCACAAGAAAAAAAAAATCCTCTGTAAAACTGAGTTCTTCCATCCATAAAAACCTACCTGTATTATGTGGATGAAGCATGAATTATCACCAATGAACTAGAAACTGAGTCTGCAACCCGATTAGTTTCTCCTGATCCCAAGTGACAAAGCTATCTAGCTCTTCTTTTGTGCCTGGTTTCCAAGGAACATTATAAAACATTTAGGCAGTAAGTCAAGAAAGAGCTGACTGTCTTTAAAAAGTGGTAAAGGTAATCCACCTTCAAGAACTCACTCATTACTGGAAAAATGAGAGCAGTCCATGTTATGAACCAGCTTTTATGTACCCTATGTTCACAACAACAGCCACCTTCTCTAGACAGCCCTCCACATCTCAGTACTACACAGCCATCTCTCCAGCTCCACAAGGCTCCTAAGCAGACTAATATCTACAGCCTTTGTAGCAAATGAGCACAGTGCAGTATCAAGCCTTGCCTCAAACTGATCCCTTTCTCCCCTTTGATAACTCAAGTGTTCTCATTACTTACCCTTGTGAGTACTTTGAAAGTATTGACACCATCATCCACTGCTCTTTCGATGTCATCCATCAGATTGTCCGTAGACCCACGAATGAGGATAGTAGAAATGGCACCATCCTCCTTTTCTGTTCAGAGACATGCATTACTGAGTTCATTTCTTAATCTCATCTCCAAAACACGCTTCAGAACAGCAGTGTCAGCAGTTCTACAGAACATACATACCATGCTTGAACACCACAACCTGTGTATCCCCAACCTCTGATAAATAGACACTGTTGCAGTGACCCATTTCTTCAAGAGTAGGAGGAGTCTAGAAAGAAAAACATGAGTTGAGAACTGAACCTGCTCATCAGTTCTCACCCTCCTGCATCTTATTTGGGAAGTACATACCAGTCTGGGTAGGGCTGTTGCACCAACGGTTTTGCACAGTCTTCTCAGGTCCCACTTGGAGTTCAACCTTTAAAAACAAGTTTCCGTAACAACGTTAACACATTCAAGAGTAATTCTCTTAACTTGGCAAGTACATTTCATAAATCTGGTACTCCAAATGTTTTCATGCTCCTAGTATACTTACCTGACTAACATAAGATTGTACTTGTTGGCATAATGAAGAGCCATATCTGCCACTTTGCCACCTGTTACTACTACATTCGCACCACTATCAGCAATAGCTTTGACTTGCAAATCCATTAGATTTTCTTCTCCTTTACTGAAATTCATCAGTTCTTCAGCATTCTTTATCAGGACAGTGCCCTAGTAAAACACATACACTGTTACAATTTAGCATTAAATGTCTACAAGTTCCTGACAAACCATTTTGTCTCCCAACCTATCTATAAACCTCAAGTTACCCTATTCTGTAATACAACCTCCCCCAGGCAACAGGGTAAAACAAGAGGGGAAAAAAAAAAAAAAGGAAGTCACCAGGCAATTCTAGACAACCTTGAGATTCAGAAATTCAAGCTGTAGTTTGGCTCAAATAACCCAACAAAACCAACACCATTTTACCTATCTCAAAAACCCTGTGAAGCAATCAAGGTTCAGAATTTTTCTACTAACTTTTTAAAACTAATTAAAAAAAAATCAATATTCACCAAAATAATCACCAAGTGTTGAGAATATTTACAGCTAAGTCTAAAAATAAGAGCACATATGCATAGAGATGTAACTTATTTTGAGCTTTAACATACCTTAGTTTCAGTTATCATACCATCAAAAGGGCAGGAATACACAGCTATTTTTGCATCTTTAACAGAAGTAACATCTCCTTCAGTTTCTTTTTTAAAAACCATGCCATGCAGTACTGAGGAAGCAGAAATACCAGCACCCTGAAAGGAAATAAATGGAATCTGAGACTTTTTACAGGGGCAAGTAGTGATGGGACAAGGGAGAATGGTTTCCCACTGAAAGATGGTACATTTAGATTAAATACAAGGAAAAAAATGCTTCCCTGTGAGGGTGGTGAGGCCCTGGCTGACCAGAGAAACTGCAGCTGCCCCATATACCTGCAAGTGTTCAAGGACAGGTCCTACAGAGCTTGGAGAAACCCCAAATTGTTCTTTGATTCTATGAACATTACATTACTGACCATTTATTGTCAGTCAGCTGCACTACTCTGCCTGAAAAGCAGTCCTTACAAATATTTGGATGTAACATCCTAAGTTTAAGACTTCAGCTTATTCAGCAACAACAAATGATGTCTAACAGGTTCCCATTTTAGATTACTTTCAATATTAATGATTTTTGTTTCTGAATGCTGCTACTGGGCACTAAACATGAGAAGTAAAGACTAATTGTCAAAATTTGGTACGCATGCCACAACAAAATTAGAAAAGACTTTCTGGAAGTTCAAAGATTAACCCTCATTACATTGTTTACCTTAATAATTATAGTAAAGCCAGCTTAACCACAATTCAAACTTACCACAATTTTGCACACTCTGATATTATCAACGTTGAAATGACCAGAATCAGGAAGAATAGAAACTGGGAAAAAAGAGAGAAAGAAAGAAAACTGAGTTAATATATCTTCCCTAATGAATAAAGCAGAACAATGACACCATAAATAATGCCTGGAATTTTTCTGAACTACTAAATTTCAGTGGTTTGAGATATCTGCCTAAATTCTAGACAATTATAACCTGCTAATAACTGGCATAAAGAGAAACAAAAATTTTTGTATTAAAAAGTAATAATCATAAAGAAACATTTATTCAGGCTGCTCAGTTAATTAAATTCAAATATGCACTCATACAAGTACAGTCAAGAGATAAGTCAGACCCAGAGTATTCAGAGAAATCACTGGAACTAAAAAGGATAGTTTTATCCTGGAAATCTAAAGGGAGAACAACTCAACAGAACTAGTCTTACTTCCATTGTTCTGTGGCTACAACCAGTAGCAGCTTATGTGAAGTGCAATACATCATCCTACTGATACAAAAAGAGGGAGAAAGAAATGTGGGTTTCTGCACTAAAAGGACTTGAAAGCTATTTCTAGAAATGCCTAGTAGGAAAGGCAAAACTTTTCTGAGCTACAATGCCAATGCAGAGTCCAACATGAGGAAGATTACCCTCATTTCAGAGGTAAAGTGTTCCATCCAACCTAACCTGCTAAACTAACCATACTTTCTATCTTACACGAAGATGTAAGGACCATAAGCAAACCTCCTCAGTTTTTTAGCTGTGTGCCCACACCTCTTCCTGCCCACTTACCACAGGCCTGAGCAATAAGCTTTGCCAAGAACCGTTCATTGCCATATTGTTTGCTCATGACCGACGTGTGCAACAAAGATGCCACTTCTTCAACATCTCGAAGGTTCTTAGCAGAAGAGCACACCAAGTCTGGAAGAATTTCTAGGGCTTTCTTGCAAGCCTTTTCATATCCTTCAATCACCTGTGCAGCAAACAGCAAATATTCACTACAACACTTCATACTGCTTTTATTTGCTTTTCAAATAGCCATAAAACATTAAGAGATGCAAAAGTTTACAAGGGAAGTATGCAATCACAAGCAACAGACACATGGTTCCCCTTCAAACAACTTTATCTAAAAAATCAGGTGAGAAGAAAGCAGATGATTCAAATTATTATGACCCCAAGAATACTGATCAGTGGCAACCTGAATTCAAGCTGTGTGAACTGTAATGAGAATATAACTTGCCTCCGAGACAGATAACCCCATCCTCAGAAGGTCTTCTGCTAACTCCAGAAGAACTCCAGCAAAAACAAGGACAAAGTTTGTTCCGTCTCCAACTTCTTGTTCTTGCATGTGTGAAGCCATCACAAGCATTTTCGCAGCAGGATGCTGGACCTTTAAGAGAAATTACACATCTTGGTGACTAACACCCCACCTAAGATTGCAGCTTCAAGCTTTTCTATGCCTCTTTCTAAGTTCTCTTACTTCAAATTGTACCTAGAGATACTGAGAATGCACAAAATTGGAAAAGAAAGCAGCACAGATAATCTTAGTTGGCTAGCTTCCCTAGTAAGAAAAAGCATAAACATACATTCAAAATAAAAAAAAATATCAGAGAACTGAACATTGTCACTACAACAGGCATTAGACATCCTTGACATTGGTTCTGAGCTACTTTTACAGGATGCAGTGGCTTCACAACTGCGTTCTGCAACAGGAAAACAGTCTGAAGTTTAGATCTTCAAACTGAATTCATGTGTAACACGCAAAGTACACGTCTAAATAACAGTTTCATTTTAAGGGGAGGAGGGTGTGGGAGGGTTCTGCTTACAGATTGCACTGCTTTATTTTTCTTTCAAATAAATGCAATAAAATACTATATTCCTGAATATTTACACTTGACATATTATACCAGAAAGCAACATACAAAATGTATCAGATTAGGTCACTAGTATGCAGATTATAGTTTTTAAAAACAGAACGGAGACTTTCACAGTTATTCTACTCATATTGAACAACAAAACAATGCATTCAGAAAGGAAATACTTCATATTTACATTATTTCTATCACTAAGTATAAAATTCAGTAAAACATTATTCACGTTGTGTCACAAATATCAATTTGAAGTCGAAGGAAGAATTAGGAGTGGACAGCCTTTTCATGCCTTTACAATATTTACAGAAGGATGCTGCTAGAGCCTCAGATTCTCAAATTCAACTGATGGATTCTAAGCAGTCAGGAGAACATGGCAAGCAAAAACACTGGGAGATTAACTCAACAGCTTTGTCATGCAGACTTTTCCAAACCACTGCATTTCTAGACATATCCTCTTCTAAACCTACTGGTTTTGGGGAAAAGTAGGGAATTACTAAGCATCTCCTACAACTATTAAATGCTGCTTCACAAAATTATACTCTTCACTGTGAACCTCAAATTCAGTGAAAAACGTAAATGACTTCCAAAGTAAATCACGTGGCAGAGTGACATTTCCCTTCTGACAGTCAGAACCATAACAGCCCATGAGCAGGAACACTGGTTCATCTGAAGAACACAGCTGAGATCATCTGAAGCAAGAAAACTTACCTCTAGCTCTCTCAGGATAGTAGCAGCATCATTTGTAACAAAAAGCTTTTCCAGATGATTGATAACCATTTTGTTCATTCCTAAATGGGGAAACAAAACAATTCATAAAAATCATTCATTCTGCAAACAATATTTTGTATACAGACATTGTTTTCTAACTTTCAGGTGTATCTTGCACATTAAAATATTAGCTCTGTTTATAATTTAAGAACTTGAAAACATTTTTGTGAAATAACTCTTGAAGTGTGGGACATTAAGGAAAAATCTGTTTTCTGTTCAAAAATACCAGCACATTATTGAATTAAATGACACCAGGAGAATCTTTTGTTTCCATACATCTGACTGAACAAGATTATGTTCAGTATTGACTACCTACCATGTTATTGTATTTCCTTCAGTTTTTATGCTTTTTCATATATTTTATACCGTGTTTCAAAGAGAACACAGTAACTGCTACAAACACCTGACAAAAGCAGACACTGACCACAACTCAGTAGCAGTCAAAACAAAATCTGACTCTACAGTCACAAAGAAATAGTCACATATTTGCAGTTCCTCCAAAAACAAAACAGCTGCTTCTTTGTCAAGGTACGTTTAGCCTCCAAACACAGCATTTGTCTCAAAAATGCAGCAATAATTTTAGGATTTATTTACCATTTGGTCCATATGCTGTACGGGTAGTCTGAGCAAGTTCTTTGCATGCCTGTATGTTTCTATAGACAGCTTCTTCTAGTCCTGAATAATGCTGAAGAGAAAAATGACAGAGCAGAATTAAGCTAACAAAAAAAAAAAAGTGGTGAACTAGTAATTTCCCACCAAAGCAGCATCAATCTACTGAGTCCCTCAAAGGTTTTTATTAATATACGTTTGGTATTTCACTTCCAGCACAAACAAACAGCAAGCCTTACCCAAAGACAGTGAGAACTACTGTGTACACCTTCTCAACTAGGCAGCTCAACAGGCACAAAATGCTTCTAAACAGAAAATCTGAAGAGTGACTTCACTTGCAATACAGTTTGCATCCCCTCAGTCTTCCAAAAAAAGTTTTGTGGCATGCCAGAGAGAAACAGAAGACAACCAATACCCAGTTGGAGAGGGGCATGGGTTTCTGTACACCTCTTTATTTGCTACAAGAATCATTTAACTCAGTTCTATGTTCAAAACATGTGCGGTTTGAAAATTCAGAAGCAGAATGATTCAGTAAAATATCTATGCTTGAGAAGGTGACCAGCCTGGCTTCAGTTTGGAAACCTTAAGACAAGATGGGATCCCCAGAAACGACCTTAAGAAAGAAAAAAGCAGGATAAAAAGTACTGTGCAGCCCATAAGAGAAGGGAGAAAAGTCATAATAATGTTTACTCTCTAAATACAAATCACACATCTTAGATTACCAGCTGCCTCCGTGTTTTGCAGAAGACAGCTCTTGCTAATCTGGCCTTGAATTTTCTAACACTGAAGCCACTTTCTGTTCTGCCCCTGCTCAGAATTATTTGGCTCCAAGGATTCTAAAAAGGAACAAAAAGGGCTTTCAGAGCTGCTGTCTTCCCTCTTCTTTCTATTAAGCAGCAGCAAACAGAAATTCTTCCTATTTTCCCTCTTTCTTGGAGAGAGGTTTTCAAAGAAAGCTTCTCCTTTATTAAGGTACAGTCCTTCAATTCTACCAAAATCTTAAACTATGTTAACGCCAAATACAATGAAACGGGACTTAATTGGCAAAGAAACGTATAGAAAACACTACATTGTTCTGCCCTGCTGACCAAGGCATCAGAAAAAGTCAAGCAGAACGACCCGGACACTTGTGAACAGCTTCAACTAGACGGCTGAATGTTGGAGTCCATCCCCTGCGAGAGCTGCCGGAGCGGAGCGGGCACGAACCGGGCCCTGGCGCATCCCCGGGGCAGCGCAACGAAGGGGCAGGGCCCGACCGGAGGGAAGGGCGTGGAGCGGGATCCCGGCCCCGCAGACATTTCTGGAAGGCCGCCTGTGCCGGGCCCGGCCCTGCAGCACACCGATCCCGGCAGCGCAAAGGCGGCGGGAGGGGCCCGGGACAGAACCGGGCCGTGCGCCAACCCGCCCGGGCCAGAACCGGGCAGTGCGCGAACCCGCCCGGGACAGAACCGGGCAGTGCGCGAACCCGCCCGGGCCAGAACCGGGCCGTGCGCCAACCCGCCCGGGCCCCCGCCCCGCCGCACACGTGGAGCCGCCCGGCCCTGCCGGCCTTCTCCCGCACGGCCGCCCTGAGAGCCCTCCTGCACCCATCCATCCAGTTATCCGCGCGTCCAGCCATGCACGGGCGGTCTCACCTTCGCCCCCTCCTTGAGCATCTGGGCGAAGCCCGGGGCCTTGGGGACGTGCAGCGCCATGGCGGCTCGGCGGACGCTGCGGGGCGGCGGCGGGAGGGCACGGCGGGAGCGCGGGCGGGAGCGCGGCGCCGCGCAGACGCGGGGCGGGCGGAGCCGCGTTTGGGCGGCCCCTCAGAGCCTGTGGGCTCCCGGGCTCGCTCGCTTAGCGTCAGTGCTCCCTCAGAGCCTTTCCTTCCCTGTGCAGTTCAGCAGATCGTCCGCCAGGCGTTCTTTGTGATGGAAATGCCAGGAACAGTGCGGAGTTTTCCTGGTTGGTGGCGATAAAAGCTCGCCATAAAACTGAGCGGACTCAAGCGTTTCGCTTAGTACGAACTTGTCCAAATGGAAGCGCGATGCACAGATAGGAAGACTGACTAACCCCACAGAGGGGTTTGGGTCGAAAGGGAGCTTAAAGCTCATCCAGTTTCAAAGCCTGCCACGGGGAGGGACATTTTGCACTAAAACGGATTGTTCCAAGCCCTGTGCGAATCGGCCTTGAACACTTCCAGGCATGGGGCAGTCAAAACTGCTTTGGACAACCTGTGCCAAGGCCTCACCAACCTCACAGGAAAAAATTTCTATCTAATACACAATCTAAAACTGCTTGCTTTCAGTTTGAAGCCATTTGTCCTTGTCCTGTTATCAACAAAAATCAGATTTGTTACCTGCTGTCCAACATGCCAATAATTAAACTCTCAAGAGCATCATTGACAATTTATTTCAGAGTTGCCCGAGATTGGGAGCTCAGTGTTCTTTTACAAATAACGCACACCAACTACGAAAACTTTTTATTATTAATACATTTTAGCAAACGAAGGAGTTAGTGTTCATTGGCTGCAAGTTAAATAGTTCTCTGATTAATTATTCTGCAGTATTCTGTCTGCTGTTAATTATTCTGCAGTATTCTGTCTGCTGTTTTTTAATGATTCTTGCTTCTCATGACGAGTAGTCTTTCGAGTCAGTGGGTTTCTTGAGTTGGTGGTCTGTGAGTCAGTGGTAATGATCTCCCTCTGCCAGATTTACCCTTCAGCCAGTTCAAGCTGATTTCAGCACAATTGCTGAGTTAGCTTTATTAAGTTTTTTTCTGCCAGATATCCTTGTGGCCCATAAATTCTGCACTATTTGTGGCCACTATTATCAGGGATTCTTCTTCCCTTTGTTTTCCTTCCCATACATTTGAGCTCATTAAAGCATGTCAAGCCCTAAAACTTAACAAGGCAATTCTACCAAAAAGTAATTTGCTTTTCTGGTGCCTGGACATCACTTAGAACTTGCTTGTTAGCTGCTCTCTGTTTCAGGGATTAAATCACCCTTCTTGCTGATTTGGCTTGAAAGCATACAAAGACCAACCATAAAGGAATATCCTTTCTTATGAGAATTTGATATATTCCACATTTTGCAAAACTGTCACTGCATGCCCTTGTAAATAGTGTCTTTCCCGACTTTCTTGTAGGCTCCCTTCAAGTGCTGGAAGGCTGCAATTAGGTCACCAGAAAGCCTTTTCTTTTCCAGGCTGAATCCCAATTCTCTCAGTCTTTCCTCACAGCAGAGGTGCTCCATCCCTCTAATCATCCTGATGGCCTCCTCTGTACTCACTCCAACAGGTCCCTGTCCTTCCTGTGCTGGGAACCCCAGAGCTGCACGCAGTACAGTCAATTCCTTGTTATCCAGGGTAATGCCATGTATTATGCTCACTACGGAGCAGTTTGGAGGTCTACCTCGACACCTCTACAGGTAGTTGAGGTCCTGCCAGGTGAGAGTGTATCTGCTTTAAGTTGAACAAGTTTTATTAACTTTGCTTCTGTGCCACACAAAATCGAATACCCCGTTTAAAGACAAGAAGTTGAAGACCATAGAACTAATATTGCAGTACCAGAGCCTGTAAGCCAACACTGTTACCCCACCTCTACAGCAGGCAGCCTGCATTTGGTATGTGTTGCTTAAGTAACCTCAGAAGAACAGAGATTAGTTTTACTGTCCTGTAATTCTTAAAATTAAATTATTTTACCCTGTAAAGCAGGGTAACAGTTTTGTACCCTGCCCCTAGAGATATTAAAAAAAAAAGTAGTGATGGAGGAAAACCGTGTAATCTGCCCCACAAATGAACTTCAAAAATTCCATGTGCAGTTTTGTCAGAAGTATTTGGAGGTGGATGCCACTTGAAACAGAAGAGGGAATTTAGCCGTGTCTATCATGACCAAAGAGTTTGAGCATTTCCAAAAAGAATTGCTGACACAAAGGGCACAACCCCATTTATCCCTCTCTTTTCCAGTGTATCTTGCATCACACTGCAGCAAGCGAAGAAGGAAATATCCATCCTGTTCTAGGGTCAAGATACTTTTAAAGCAACTTCTGTAATCTAATGTTAGCTGTGGAGAACAGAGGAGGTACTTCTAAGTCAGCACAGAAAACTTTAGATTTTATGAATTGATGGATGTCTGCTAGTGATACAGCTTGAATAACGCTTCGTACTTTGCCCTAATTCTTCAAGTTTTGCACAAATTTTTGTCATTATAATCTGCATTCTCTCTGTGCCATTGCTGTCTTCTGCTGTCTCCAAGTATTTGTAAGGAGTTTAACAAAGACAGGTGCCAGATTCTGCACCTGGGATGGGGCAGCCTCATCCTGAGTGCTGGGGGCAGTTCTGGGCACCCCAATATCAGAAGGGTATAAAGCTATTAGAGAACATCCAAAGGAGAGCTATAGAGATGGTGAAGGTTCTTGAGAAGAAGCCCTGAGGAGTGGCTGAGGTCACTTTGCTTGTCTAGCCTGCAGGAGAGGTGGTGTCATTTAGGAATGGTACTTCCCAATTTATTGCTTTCACTGAAACCATGTGCTGCTCACTGTCCTTCTTTCCCACTCTACCTCACCACGTTGTGGGCTAGAGAGGAGAACAGGAGGCACAAAAGGGAAGGTAAGAACAATTTACTGGAAACACCAATGAGTTTAGAAAAGAAGCACTAACAGCAACAATACTTCTGCCAGAGGAAATCAGCAATCCACACAGAAACCCTCAGTAGTTGACAATACCTGATTGCTCCCTCTGCAGCACTTACTCGACTGGACTTCAGTGATCCTTGTAGGTCCCTTCCAACTCTACAATGCTATGATTTCTGAACTGCCCTCTTGGTACAGTGCTTTTATCAAATCTTGTGCTACCTACATTTTTTTAAAGTCAAAATACCCCTAAAGCCACAATATATATGTGATTTGTGACTATGAATATAGACAATATATATATATTAAGCTGTATTGAATTAACACTAAAACACCTCTTTGTGTTACAACTGGAATTTCTTTGGGACTCGCTGACTAATCATGACTTTGACTTGGCCTTGATCTTTTTTTAGCTATGCATCTACATCATTTATTTTCTTCACAGACTTTGCCATGCTAAAGGACCATGCAAAGGTCAGAGGACTGGCTATTGGCCGTTGGCTGCACTTTCACCGCCTAAAATCTATAATTGTGCACATGGAAATCCCCAGCTTATCTGTAGGCACTTGTTTGCCAGATTCTAGGATGGTAAAATTTTAACAAGATCTTGGAAAGTTCGTAAAAAGGAGAGATTATTAATTTTTGTTTGCTTATTCATCTGTGAGAACCTGAGCAATGGAAAAGAAGGGTTTGAAACGCATCTGCTGAAGTGTGAGTACAACAATTGTGTTTCACCAATAACACTGGCCAGTGAAAAAAATGTGAGTGGCATCTTGAGGGGAGTCTAAGGACCATGCTGGATTTGCAGAGAATCATGCTTAAACTTGAAACAGAAAATTTTGAACCACATAGTGCTGAACATTCTAGATAATTCTCTTAGTAACAGTAGTAGCAGTTACTTTAACTTTCCCCCAGACTGTACGTATGTCATTTGTTACATAATGGGAAGGAACAGACTAATCAACTAGAGGACATCCAATCAGCTAATTATTACTACTTCAGTCATTGCTTTACAGGTCCTGGGTTAAACACTACCCTCATCTGGGACTTTTCTTGCTTGCGCAGAGGATTGCAAGCTAAACAGGAAAGCAAGATTTCCTTACCATTTGGTATTCTTACCTCAGTGTTTGTTCTCTCTGCTTTAGCTAATTCAGGTAGCTTGAGTCACAGGAGAGCATTTCTGGGGATTTTATAGGAGAATTGGCATAGCATGGAAGTGTTCAAAAGACTTTTAGATGAGGCACTGAGGGACATGGTTTAGTGGTAGGTTTGATACTGCTGGGGGAGCAGTTGGACACAATGGGATTAGAGGTCCTTTGAAACCTAAACGATTCTGTGATTCTGCGCAGGTGACAAGAATTCAGAAGTTCCTCAAAACATGCAAATTGGAAAGGCAGAAAGGCATCAGTGCTGTTTATATTGAGTTTGTATTGCAAGTACAATCAAGATACGTGACACTGGTACAGTACTCAACAAAATACAATCCAAGAGCCTTTATTTCATGAGAGAAAGCAAAATTGTTGAGATCCTTCTTGTTTTGTTGTCATAAGAAAAAACTATAATTGGGAAAAAATGACATATCCTCTAGATGGTGAGTTCTGTTTTCCTTGGGGAAATGAAATGCAGGATCAGATAAGGGTTAGCGAAATGCCTCTCTTCAGTTTTCAGCTTGGTCATATGGGAACTCTTATCCAGTAGAGTGCACAGAAGCCCAGAAATACCTGGAAATATATGCCTACTGCTACTGAAAGTTCAGCCATTCTTGTCAGGTGGGAAGGATTTACCAGGACTTGCCTATGTGGTGATGGAAACTTGGAGAACACCAAACTGAGGAGTGAGGGAAATAGGAGTTTTAGGCTGTAGTTTGAAAAGATAGGAAAAAGTGGAAAAGAGGGGCAAACTCGACATTGCATAAATGAAGAATTCTACAAAATAATACCCAAATGAAATAATGAGGAGTAGAATAAACATCTATCTGCAGCCTCCTGGAAACCAGCTGCTACCACACCTAATTTGCATTTCTTTCAGCTCTGAAAACACTAAGCAAAAAAAAAATGTAGCTAAAAAGGCAGGATTCTGAAATCAAGACCACAGCTTATGCTGTCTAGTGCCTGAGCCACTGACATCTTCTTTTTTCACTTTGTCATATTGTTACTTTGATGCCAAATTTGGAACTTTCTAAGGATGGTCTAAACCAGTACTATCTTCCAGACACAGAGGCTTTTCCAATTTTTAATACTTTGTTTCTCTGCCTAAATAATTTTAAAGGCTTTCCCCAAGTAACTAAAAATTTTGTTTTTCATATTGTCCCCATTATTATTTGAGGATTAATTTTAGGGTTGTTCATCATGCATCATCTGAATATTCCTGTTGAGAAATTCATTCATTCTCCAGAACTCAGGTCAGTGTGAGTCTTCTGTCCAGGGTCTGCAAGAGCACTGTCCTTCCTGCTGCTGGCATGGAGTGTGACCCACCAGCATGACCTGAGGAACTTCAGCATGTCCCATTATTTCCTGGCTACTGTGTCAGCCCCATGTATTTGCCAGCAGCTCAGAAATTGGCCTGAATCTTTGCCTGGTTGAGGATCAAAAGAACTCTAAGGACACCACTGCAGCCCTCATTTCTGTACTGCAAAGCCTGTCCAGCTGTCATTAAGAACCATAGTTCAGACTATGGAAAATGCATAGTCTTTACTACATGTTTCTTGAGGTGTTTGAAGAAATGTGAATGAATAAATGCTGTGCACTTAGGCAAAGCAGGAGATACTACACCACATTGCACAAATAAGGGAAGCATGCCATTATGTAGTATGGGCCAAAAACCATGGAATGGATTCACACCAAAAGTTGAGACTATCGCATTGGACTTGTTCTCAGTCTTGCACACTAAATCCCCAAAGTGTGATGTTGAAGACTGTACTATTTATTTCTAAAGTGACACACATATATATATATATAAATAAAATCATTACAGAAAGTTAACCGAAGTATCATTTAAGTAGTGTGATACAGTTTACATATAAGGAATGAGCAGAGAACGTTTTCTAATATACCTTCAAAAAAGATCATTGTGAATGTACTAGTGTTGTTATATGTACAACAACAACAAAAAAGGTAACATCCTGCTGTTAAGCCCCAAGCTCACTGATACTAGCTAAAGGATGTCACCAGACGTTGAAGTTCCAAGGTGAAGGTGACATAGTGGTGCAAATTCAGGCAAATGTTGGATTCAATGATCTTGGAGGTCTTTTCCAACCTTGGTTCCATGGTTCAGTAGTATCAGGCAGATTTCGTTTCAAACCCTGTATTGGGGTTAAGATTCTTGAAACAGTAATTGAGCTGTAAAGAAATATCTGCCTTTTTTTTTTTTTTTTTTTTTTTTAAAATAGTAATTACGTTAAAAATAATTTTTTCCTTTTTTTTTTTTTTTTTTTTTTTTTTGAAAGATAGTTGTCCAAATGCTTTTTCATCATCATTATTGCTTATCTTAGTATCTCTGCAGGCTAGGTATTCACTGCTTATCAAAAATAGATTTTATCTGTGATGTATCTGAGTGTCCTTTTTTCCCTTTTTTTTTTAACATAGTACAGTAAAGTGAATGTCTAAATGTTTAGTATGCATCTTTGTGGCCCAGGTTCTGAGTTCTGTTGACTAAAATGTGGGCGTCAAGGAGGAGGCTGAGGGGAGACCTCATCACAGTCTACAACTTCAAATCAATGGAAAGTGTAGGGGCAGCACTAATCTCTTGACTGGTGATTGGTGAGAGGATGTGAGGGAAGCTTCATGAAGTTGTGTCATGGAAAGTTTGGGTTGGAGAGTAGAAAGTTGTCTTTTCACTGAAGTTGTGCCTCCATGATTCTAATCCTCTACAATACAGTGTAACCAGCAATTTGTCTTCAGTGTTGAATTTCTATTACTGCTGGCATGTACAAAAAAAATACAAAAGAAAATGCTCTGTTCTGATGAGACAAAGGATTATGAATTTGAGAGCTAGTAATTGATATTACATACTAGAATTACACTCCAAGGTGAAACAGGGAAAGAGTGCCTTTTTATTGTATATAAAAATGTACAATATTTTTACTGTTACAGATTTTTAAATTATTTTACCCACTAATGATATAGGTTAAGTTACTAATAACAGGGTTGCTTATTCAGTTAATCTATTGTCAGATTTAGGAGTTATAATAAACTCCTAAAAAAGTTATAATCAACTGTAATGAATAATGATAATGAGAGAAATCTTAGAACAAGTGGGGTTACTGATTGTATTACACCATTGTATGATGTATGGTTCCAAAAGGTTGAAAATGTCCTTCAGACTTCTCAGTAGGTCTAAAGAATAGATTATTTTCAGTTGGGCATGTATCTTTACTTGCCTGTGTTAGAGGATTCCAGACACATGCTTTCAATGTTTCTCCCTGAAATCTAGAATAAAACCATGAGTCATTTGCACAGCATCTAACAGTCTCACAGAAACCTGCTGCTTTAACTTTTTGTGTCTATTTCTTGATTTAAGGAAGTTTAAGTTACATTTTGGTGAAATTTGTGAATGGTGGTGTGAATAGGAGTAGCAAAACCGTCTAATACATGGGTATACAGAACTTAAAAGAAAGGGAGTTCATAAGCAAGAAATTGAGCAATGTTTCTTAATTTTCACTTTTTTGTAATCATTAATGACAAATTATAGCTTGTAAAATATTTTTGTAGAAGGAAAAATATTTGAAACTGTTTTCTTTTTTCTTTTTTTTTTTTTTTTCATTTTTAACATTCAAAACCAGTCTGTCCTGTCTGTTTGCCACAGCTTTTGTAAGTTTTTCAAGTAGCACTTTGAAATTCAAATATCATCAGCTTCTAAGCTGTGGTAATATAAACGGTCAGTTGTCTGTGCAACTCTAAAACCTTTAGCAACTCTACCACTTTAGGAATGGTGAATAATTAATAGCTGGCGTAGTCATTTTAAACAAATTTTATTTTATTACAGCGAAAATTAAAAACTCAGTAAAATTATTAAGAACTGGAAGGATGGGATGGGAGTTATTCTCCTTTAGGTAGTTCAGTAGTAATTTTCTAATTTTAGTTGTGTTGAAGATTTGAGTTCTAACAGTTAACAGATAATCTTGCATCATCATTAATGGTAAAACTGGAATACACATTTTGTCTCAAAAAAGATATGTGCACATTTTTTTTTTTTTTTTTTTTTCTTTTTTTTTGTTTTTTTTTTTTGTTTTTTTTTGAACATCAAGTTTTAAGATGCATCAACAGGAGGCTACAGCAGATTGTCTCTAAGTTCATGGTGCTAAACACAATTAGCTGGTACTGCCAGTGGAGCTTAAAAAAAAATTATTACAAGTTTGGTAGTTTGGACGATTTCATTTTGCATCATTCATGTTTGGATTGATAACATGAAAGAAAATCATTTTAAAACTCAACACAAGGTGTCACTAGAGGCTAGCATTGAATGGGGGATGGGGCATCAAGGTTCTTTTTGAATAAAAATTGCTGTTCAAAAGCAAATTCCTAAAGCAATAAGAAAGTTTTTACTTAATGGGCAATAGTGAGGGGCAAAGGTCAGCGTAGCAAGAAGTCAATAGGCTTCAAATGCACAAGAAAGGCATGGACCTATTGGAGCGAGTCCAGAGGGAGGCTACAAAGCATGGTGCGATCAGAGGGGATGGAGCATCTCTGCTGTGCGGAAAGGCTGAGAAAGTGGGAGGTTCAGCTTGAAAAAAACTGGTGGGACAGGGGTGCCTCATTGCAGCCTTTCCAATACCTGAAGAGAAAATATGGAAAGATGGAAGGAAAGGGACTTTTAGACAGGGGATGATGCAAGGGGAATGCCCAAAACTGATTTTCAGAGACGAGGTTGTAGGTGGATATTAGGAGAATTCTTCCCT